>BLBF01000040.1:27885709-27929929 GCA_015471245.1 Laticauda colubrina
AGACAGACAGACAGACAGACAGACAGACAGACAGACAGACAGACAGACAGACAGACAGACAGACAGACAGACAAGCAAGTAATCTAGGAAAAAGAATTTGCACCTAGGCTTGCAGTAATATCTGCATCTCTATCATATTCTCTGCTAGCCTGTTGTTCATGCAGCTCTTTTAGCTTGGCCATCTGTTTCTAAGCAAGTGAAGTTCAAGGCTTGTGAAAGATATATCTGATTGATCAGGATGGGCCACAATTCACTGATGATGCATGTAGGTGGTTTTTGCTAGGAACTGTTTAATTTACAAGGCAATTCTATGAAAAGCACGAAATGATATTCAAGAATATTGGTAGTCAAATCATGACACTAAGAATAACTCTGTATTTGTGGGCAAAATAAAAAAAAAATCTTCTAAATATCATCATGACTGCGGAGGAAGATCATTTGACTGAAAAGAAGTGCAGGCACAAATGGCAACAATGCACCAAAGGAAATGATGGCACTTATGAGAAGAAATTACAGAAGATCAATTCAAAAGCATAATGAAGACAATTATAATATATGAATCCATTTTATGAACACTGACAAGCAACGAGAACAAAATGCAGCATGATGATTATGGTACAACAGCAAAGCATTACCACTGTAATTTTGTTCAGGAATGGACAAGTGGATCCAGTCTTGAAAAAGAATGGGATTAGTTTACTGTGATTTAACAAGAAAAGGAGAAATACATTCTGATTTCAAAGAAAGGTCTAATCTTTACCTAGTGAAGAGGTAACTGAGGAAGGGCAAGGTTAAGCCTAATAAGGAACAAAGAGAAATAAGCCATTTTTCAAGCACTTCCTCCATCCCATATTTTCACTTCCCGCTGCCAGCTCACAGGCACATTGCTTGGTCATACTGTTTCCACATTATATTTGCAGGTTTCTATGGTGATCAGCATACAGATTGTCTGCCTAACCATGTGTGAAAGCAATCATCTGATTTAGGTACAAGCGAAAAAGTGTGGTGAGATAAAATTGTCCCGCCAATGAAAAATATGATAGTGATGTGCTAAGTCATAACACTTGTAATATTTAATTGCAGAGAGTTATAAGGATGGATCGTCATAAGAAGCAAAAGAGATTGTGGCAGTGTCATACTACTGTTGTACACAACACTACTATTTGCTTGCATCATTAACTGAAACTGTATCATATCTATATCTACACACATGTGCAACACTATATATGTGTGTGTACATGTATGTATATATAGATACACACACACACAAAACACACACATACATATAAACTTCATATGCATATATAGGAAACTGTGATATTGCTGTAAAGAAACCACTGAGGACCTGTAAATGACCAATTAGAATTCAGCATGTAAAAATCTTATTTGATGCTTGGACATCCAGGAATTAATTATAGGGCAGAATATGTGGATTTCATTAGGAAAGTGAGAGTTTCAGATTATTTATTTACTTACTTAAAAGATTTATATGGCTGCCCATTTTAAACAACTCTTGGTGGCTCACAATAATGAATCCATGTCTGGCTTCTCAGCATTTAAAATAATTGACAGAGGTTACTTTGCAAAGCAGTTCTTTTTTTAAAAGTGTTCCTTCTGGATATAATGAACATATCATCCTTCACTGATATGGACCTTGGCTCATGCTTTTATAAGAACAATAAAGCCACATCTGGAGTTAGGCAAAATGTTGGATTTACATTTTGAATATTGAGAGCACACTCACAAAATAACTACTTTTAGAGACTTGTCTATTCATCAAATGGATGCCACAAGAATAATTTTTAAAAAAGAAACTATTTAACAAAAGATAAACATCCCTGAATGTTCTCTACAATTGCATGGGGCTTTCATAGAACTCAAGGGCATTCGTGAAAACTTGAAGCAAAAAGATAGTATTGAATGTTATCTAGTGAATTCTCGGCAGTAAAAAAAAAAAAAAATCCAAACCAGGAATTATAGCAGCCCATCTAATGTATAATACTAATTTGTAATCAGCAACACTGGCTTATGGTGGTTTGGGGAAGATGAAAAATTGTACAAGCTGCATATAACAATTATTGGTGAGCATTTATGATCATTATATTCATGTCAAATAAAGACCACTCATTTAGCAGCCATTTGAACTTACAACAGCCCACTACATACAACCTGTGCTCAGACTGCCATAACAATCCATATGGTCATGATTTGCAATTTTTCCTGTGGACTTCCCACAAGCAAACTCAATAGGGATGCTAGCCAAATCAGAAAGTGTACTTAGGTGAGGTCCTTACTTAATGATGTCTGGTGATTTGCTTAACAACTGCAACCAAGGACTGCTGGAACTGCCATTACTAAGCTGTGTGGTCACATGACATTGGTTTATGACAATTTCATTTAGCAATGGAAATTCCAGGCTCAGTAATTTATTGTTAAGCAAAGACTATCTTTAGGAAGATGACAGATAAATGAAGCAGATATTGAACTAATAGCAAAAGGAATGGTTTTAAGATTAAAAAGCAAGTTTGCCCTAATTTAATAAATAAAAGGAAATTAACCAAAGTGGTCTATCGGGCTCCTCATAAAATGAGATCACATAGAGATAAACCATTTAAGAGATATAATAAAAAGCTAAGAAGGAAACAAAAGTCTATCCTTTCCAGCAACCAACACCCAGACAATAAGCAGGGATTAATACCAGACAAAAAGCAAAAAAGAAAGTGTAATCACAGGAAAAGGAAATACAGGGAGCAAACTTCACATTCACTAGCACTGGACAGCCATTTGTCAGAAATGGTATAGGGTTTTCAACTTTCCTGGTGGAACAGGGGGTTGAATTAGGAGATCTTCCCTCCAATTATTGGAATTATTATTGTTATTCTGAAGTACTGATTATGTTATCTAATTAGGTAATAAAACATCTTCAGGCAACGAACCAAGCTCAGACAGCATCAAGGACTCCAAAGTATGTTTTATCCTATCACGATTTCACAAACACCAGAAATGTGCTGTAAGGAAGGGTTTCCAATCTTAAGAAAAAAGAAGTCAGGATTATTTCTACTTTGAAAAAACTCAGCAGGTGAACCTCTTAAAGATCACAACTATTACATGCTAATACAGTAAGCGGCTGCTGGAGACACAAAACTGCTTCAATTTAATTGAAAAGTTAAAAGTTTATTATTCTGCTTCATTTTTAAAATTATTCTGGTGAAGTGTCTGGCTTCCATAGAATTGTACTAAAACACCACACTGCAGTAAATTGTGACTGTACCAAGGCAACCTTGGCTAATCTCAAGAAAGATAAACAGGATTGAACTAGATTAATAGAAGTGCTGAATCACAGTAACATACACAAGAGTCTATCAAGCTCCATCCTTTTCCTGGTGCCACACTACTAATTAAAATATCTGAGTGATTTTCTGGAGATATTTCAGAGACTAACTTCAAGAAAAGCTCAGCAAGCTGGACTGTACATATATACTGTATGTATGTCTTCCAAAAGAAATCAATGGCATATTGATATGAAAACATCATGGATGAAGTTATCTTGAGGGGTCCTTAACTTTGAAGTAGACAAATTTAGTATAACCCAGATATTTGCTATGTATTATTTTATTTTTAATGTAACATTTAAAAAATGTCTTCATTGGTGATGCTGGTGAAAATAATTTTATACCTCTGGCATTCTCTTTCTCTCATGTATACATTGCATGATATGTCTGTTTGTTTCTTGAGTTCTACAATGAATATTACTTCAAATATTTTCTAACCAGAACATTTATCCATAACATTTTCTTTTCTTCTTCTAAAACCTAAGGTAGAAGTACTCAGCAAGTGATGCTGACGGATTACTTCTTTTGCCTGACAAGCCATATTTCTGGAGAGCACAAGAGCTAAATAGTCCTAGAAATCTGGTCAGTAATGTGCAGCTTGAGATTTTCACTCTCATTACAACTCAGAAATAAATCTCACCACTTTTAATGGAGCCTCATTTCAGTCAGTGCCCTAATTCTTGATTTACCACTGAACAAAGCCCAGCTGAGCAAGGATAGGCGTCTAAACATATCAATATGGTAATGCTGAATTCTTTTGCAACACAAACCTATTTATGTTTACTTTACTGATTGTTTTTTTCTCTAAAAATCAGACATTTTTTAAGTTTCTCATTTTTGTAAATCTGTAATTTTAGCTTCTTACAGACTCTTTTTAAAATTATTTTCTGCACATTTTTCCAACTGCATTTTATTTTCAATTTTCTGGAAGACTTCCTTTGCATGCAATTTCTGTAACCTGAATATATTTGGGTGTATTATTTCACACACATGCAAACATTCCCATAATATTCATTTTTTACATTTACAAACTATTATGAAATTTAGAAAAGTCAAAATTTCAAAGATAATGTGTTTTGATTTGCAAATTTGTTTGAACCTGTGAGGTTACGTAACTGAATGGTTTTTTTTTCCTTTCCTTTTCTCAGTTGATTTGCAGACCTAGCAAATAATAAATGGGAATGGAATTAAAATGTGTACTGGGCTTTAGAAGTATGAAATTTAATTTTTTGTTACTCCATTTTTTCTAAATTGACAGTTATTGATGCATTAATCTCTTCTCCAAAGTAGCTTATTCACATTTTGATGTTGACATGATGTACAACTAGATTTAAGTCACTCACAGCATAAGGTTGACTGCCTTAGGTTTCCTTTAGCAAAAGAAAATACAACAGGGCAGAGGCTGCCATTGAGGCTATCATGATGTCACACTTCAAACCTTCTGATTCACATTCCAAAACACAAGTATAAAAGGGCAGAATTTATATGGAGCACATGTCATTTTTTTTGATCCTCATGGTTTTTATCCCTGAGGGATGCTCCTGAAGTTGAATACATGCTAGTGAACAACTTCTAGTTGTCTTCACATTCACACAATACTTTTAACCAAGTCACTTAAAGGGCTAGATGCATTCACACAATATGATAAGCTGAAATAATAACCTTGGTACGTGTGTGGATTTTGGCTTAGTGTGTTGTAAAAACTCAGCTCCTTTGATTATTTTATGGTGCAGTAAAACTAAAAACCTAGAAAGTCAGTTAATACAGTAACTCGACTTACAACTTTTGTTTAAAATACCCTCTCTGTGTTTTCCCATCTTGTTGAACAGCCACATTTACACTTTTTTCTGTATTAAGGTATGAGAATCTAGTTAAATAAATCTGGCAGGAAAAAAAATGAGGTTGGACGGCATCTTTGTCCAAGGTGTTGAGCCTAAGAGCTATCTAGTCTGATCCTAGAAGTCTTATTCTTATGCATACAAATCAATATTGAATAGGAGAACAGAGAGAAAATTATGATTTTTTTACAATCTGAGGACTGTCTGAATGCATACTAAGTTTTTGTACCAGTTATACAGTGTTTATTGTTTAGCCCAGGCATTATCTTTTACAGTGATAGAATTCAAAAACTTTTTACTACCAGTTCTTTGGGTATGGCTTGGTGGGTGTGGTGTGGCTTGGTGGGCATGGCTTGATGGCTGTGGCAGGGGAAGGATACTGTAAAATCCCCATTTCCACCCCACTTCAGGGAAAGGATATACTGTAAAATCCCCATTCTGTCCCACCCCACTAACATGCTTTCCAGCTATGTTCTCCTGTGCAGGGCAACAAAAGAAAACCTAGCCGATCAGCTGGGACTCAGGAGGCAATGAATTGGGGGGGGGGGGGCAACCAGAGGTGGTATTTACCGGTTATCCCAACTTCTGAAAAATTTCCACTACCGGTTCTCCAGAACCTGTCAGAATTGGCTGAATATCACCTCTGTTCTTTTATAAAAGCATAAAAGATATTTCTATTATAGAGCTTCCTGTGTCAAGCGCTGAGGAAATCAGGCAGTTCAAATGAGTATAAAGATTTGTTACAAGCTTAAGCAATTTACAGGAATCTGACAAACTAGTAGTTAGATTCATGGTCAGAAGATAAGAGAGGCATTCAGAGTGGGCTGGACTTAGATCTCTTGCAGGCATGCAAGGACTCATGACATATGATGTTTCTGATTCCTCCCTTGGGCTCAGTCTGGTAATATTCTACATCTTGTAGATCAGGGGTCCTCAACCTTTAGGCCAGAGCCCACTACTGGGCTGTGAACTGTTTGCAACAGGGCTGTGAAAATGGTGGATGGACACACATGTGCAAACATCCCCATGTGCATGAGAAGCAGGTGAGTGCATGCACACACACTCCATTTGTGTTAATGGTGGGCACACATGCATGGCAGTCATGCAAATGGAACTGCATATGCACACATGCATGTCAGTCACATGTGCGTGGAACCATACTCTCCCCCTTCTCTCACTGTTGGACCACAAAGCCAGAAAGGTTGGGAAACTCTGCTGTAGCTAAACTATACTGAATGGAAGCACCACCTAAGCATTCCAACTCTTTGGAATGTTTTCAGTTTCACTTCACAATGGAATCAGTTAGAAAATTCCAGTGATTTTCAGAAATTCCAGTGAAAGCCATCCAGTAACTGAGAAGAAAAGCTAGGGATTTTAGAATCCTAGATGAACTCTCAGTTAGCTCACTAGCAAAATACCTATTTCCTAAAGCCCATGTCCCACTGCACCAACAGATGCAAAGAGGATGTAAAATGGACAAAAATGCTTGCCATCCGTTGGAAAACGCAATGCATCTGTTGTGTACTCACTGCATACGTGTTTCACACGCTCTATCCATCAAACATCCGTCTACTGCTATTTCATCCTCTCAAAAAGTATTGAGCTGCACAAAACTTTTTGAGCGGATGAACTTTCCACCGTGTACGATGTACATCCGCGACACATACGGGCAAAAAATGTTCTACATCCGTTGTCATCCGTTAAACGTCCGCTGTATCATCTCGGCATCCTCTGGACATCCCCTCAACTCACATCTGCTGCAGCTGAAAACAGAAAGAGGGAGGAAACAAAAGGTACACAGAACATCCACACAGCGTTACTAGCACGGAAATAGAAAGGATGTAAGCGGATGCATCTCATATATAAAGCATTAAAACAGACAAAACTTTCATATATGGGATGTATCTTGGATATTTAGGATGTCTGGAGTATGCCTAGAGTATGTGGAAGGACACCTAGCGGAAAACTGATATTTCCGAAAAAAAAGGGGGAGGAAATCACCTGGATCTCACTATCAGTCCAGCAGCCGTGTGTACAGACCTCTTCACCCTTGGTCTTGCTCTTCCACATCATCCACTGATCTCCACCATGGATCATCACACACTCCTTATGGTAGCTGCCATCATTCAACACCAGAACCAAGCCCTCTTCAGACTGTTTCACCTTTTCTATGCAAGGAGAAGAAGGAGACGTCCAAGAGCTGTGTGGGTCCAAATATGGATCGGCAGAAGAGTGGAGTTTGGACTGTATGACAAGCTGATAGTGGAGCTGAGGAATGAAGACACTCGTGCATTCCAGCACTTCATGAGGATGCCTCCAGCCATGTTTGATGAAATTGTGGAGCGTCTGAGACCCAGGTTGACCAAGCCGAGCACCAACTTCTGTCCCAGCCTGGACCTTGGACTGAAGGTGGCACTGACTCTGCGCCACCTGGCTTCTGGAACCACATACAGAAACATGCAGTATGCCTGGAGGGTGCCACACAACACCATCAGCAAAGTGGTCAGAGAAGTGGTGCAGGCCATCATCGAAGAATATGTGGAGGAGCTCCTCCAGTGTCCCACCACTGAAGAAGGCTGGAGGAAAGTTGCAGAACATTGGTATCAGAGGTGGAACTTTCCCCACACCGTTGGAGCCCTGGATGGGATGCACGTGGCCTGCAAAGCTCCACCCAACTCAGGGTCCTCTTATCACAACTACAAGGGCTTCTTCAGTATCATCCTCTTTGCCATGGTGGATGCTGACTACAAGTTCATGTACATCGATGCTTCAGGCAACGGGTCAGCTTCAGATAGCCAGGTATACAATGCCAGTGACCTCAAGGATGGGCTGGAATGCAACCTCATCATGGGTTTTCCAGATCCAGACCCCCTACCAAATGACACACAAGATGTGCCCTACTTCATCGTGGGTGATGACGCCTTCTCCCTCAGAACCTATCTCATGAATCCCTACACTTCAAGATACCTCACCCGTGAAGAGAGGATCTTCAACTACAGGCTGTCCAGGGCAAGATGGGTGGTGGAGAACGCCTTTGGCATCCTGGCCAACAGGTTCCAGGTACTTCTCACCACCATGCAGCATCACCCACAGATTGTGAGGAGCATTGTGGAAGCTTGCTGCATCCTGCACAATCTCATGCGCACCCACTACCCAGTGTTGCAGAACAGGCTTGTGGACCATCAACAAGGGAATGGGGACATGGAGCCTGGTGAATGGAGGCAAGCACATAACCTGATAGACACTGTGGATGTACAAGGCCCCAACAGAGCTTCACGTGAAGGAAAGAGGCAGCGCAACCTCCTGAAACACTGGTGCAACTCCCCAGCTGGAGCAGTGGAGTGGCAAGACAGGATGGTAGATGCTTAATGGATGCTTCCTTCAGCCTATCTCATAACACTGATGAGATTGTGCCATGTAAGTTGAGTGGCCTTACAATGAAGAGGGCATTAATAAAGACCTTTGTTTATTTTGAAATGTGTTGATCGATGAATAAATTGTTATTGATAATAAAGAGCCATATGTGTGGCAGCTGGGAGGGTGGACCATACAGTCCCACTATGCTTGCACTGAAGGTTTATCAATCCCACAACTATCCTTACCCATCCCACAGCTATCCTTACCCATCCCACAACTATCCATACCTATCCCACAAGCATGCAAAGGCTTAACCCTTTTTTCAAAGTTTTCACCAACACTTTATTCAGTAAATAAAATGAACCAAGTGTGTGAAGCAAAGATAATCTTTATTAACAACTGTCTTAAGTAAACTGTATGACTTTATTAAAAAAGCAAAATGAACCAAGTAAAATGTCTTTAAGCAAGGATAAGGTGAACAGGTAACAACTCAGTCTCTGGAACGATTTTCAGTCACTCTGAGGCATGTCCATGGTCTCAGCTGTTGAGCGGCCAAGGACTGTGGAGATGGCTGTGGCTGGAGTGTTGGTCTGAGGCGCCATTGGGGTGCTTGGCCCCGAGAGTACACCAGGGGATGGTGTGTTCAGGAAACTCTCAGAGAGCTGAGTCAATCCCATGAGGTTGAGAGGCCCTTCATCAAGGACCTGGGATGTCAGGCCCAAGACTGATGACAGATTGTCCGTTGAGGGGCTTGGCTGTGGGAGGGAGGAAGGAGGAGTGTAGTGGGGCTTTCTGGTCTGCGTGCGATGTACCTGGGCCTGGGCTGGGAAAGGCTGCCTCGGCTGTGGGAAGTCCTGGTAGGTGAGGGGCTGTTGAAAGCCGTGGAAGGGCTGTGACGTCACTTGGGGTAGAGGAGCAGACCTGGACTGGGTCAGAGCGGTCCAACTGGGCCTGGAGGGTTGTGCAGAAGTGCTGTGATCTTCTGCTTCATCACCTGGTACTGGGCCTCGGGCAGGTCCCTCAGGGTCTGGCTCACGTAGGTGATGAAGGGCTTCCGGTTTGAGGATGGTATGTCACTGTGGACCAGCTGAGAGAGAAGATCTGTGCTGGTTTTGATTGTGTACCTGATCTCCAACCGGACAGTGTGGCTCTGGGCCTCCAGTCTGCCTCTCTGCCTGCTTTCTGTGGAGGTGGAGCTGGGGGTGGGGGTGGGTTTGTCTCTTGTGGCTGCCGCTTCTTCCTCCATTTGTGACAGGGGATCCTCCACGTCCTCTGGCATGGGGAATGCAGCTGTCGGGGGGGTCTCTGCCATGGGGCTCTCCGAAGACACCTGCCTGGACATGGTAGCTGACTCCTGGCTGGAAGAGGTCTGGCTGTCTGTGGGCTGTTTGAGGGAGAGGGTTGTCAGAGGGGCTGCTCCTTGGCGACGGACCTCACCCTCCAGGAAGCTGCACTTGGCCATGACATACATCTCCTGGTCAGTGAGCTTGACAGCAGCCTGGACACGGTAGCTGTCTCCTGGCTGGAAGAGGACTGGCTGTCTTTGGGCTGTCTGAGGGAGAGGGTTGTCAGAGGGGCTGCTCCTTCTCCCCCGGAAGCCCTTCGGATGTGTCATCCACTTCCATCCACTTCCATCCGCTAGGCTTCCTACGAACATCCGCTTACCATCCTCGCTACGTACTACCCACGTCCATTCCTTTCCGTTGTTTTCCGTTCTGTTTTTGCCAATTTGGGGCACTTTTGAGAGCGGATAACAACGGATGGAGCCACCCCCGAAATTTTGCACATCCGCTGTGTCCTTTTTGCATACGTTTTGCATCCGTCGGCCATTGGGACCTAGCCTTTAGCCAAGGCTGTCTGAAAGATGCTTTTTCAGGAGACAACTGGACTTTGTTTTTATTTTGAAGATCTTCTTTCTTTTTTAAAGCTTCACTTTCCCAATGTGTCACCACTGCCTGCCCTGGGCTTCCTCAACCCTGCCCTGTACCGGCTCCAGGAAGGAGGGAACAGCACCACCCTCTATGAAGTGAGTGCCCCAGGAGTGAGAGGCAGTTTGGGAGGCTGATCCCTGGCAGGAGGGGCAGCCTGTGAACTTGCTGTTAGACACAGCAACTACAAAGAGGGGCGAGCTTGGCTGAGCGGGATCCCAGATATTGGGCATGTGGTCAAAGCCCCCCTTCCTCTGCCTCCCCATAGGTGATCCATGGATGCCACTGACTGTTGCACCAGAACGGTGCAAGGGGCTCAATGGAGTGAGCCTCAAACGTCTCCCTACCACCTCTTAGCACCTCCTGCTGGACCTCTTGCCTCTTAGCGCCCCCCTAAGCCATCCCACTGCCCCCCATGAGTTGGTAACGCCCACTTTGGGAACCACTGAGTTGGAGCATTGTTCCCCAAATAGTAGAGCTTCCAAGTATGTGGACTTCAAATCCACAGATCTCCCTTGCCGGATCGAGAATTCTAGGAATCCATACACCAAAGTTGGAAACAATGACCTACAGTACCACCAACCTTTCCCTCTCAAAAAATTATAGTGACAGATTTTAAAGCTTGAAGAAATGCCTATATAGTTATTTCATCTTTCTGCTAAGATGACCCTCAGGAGGGATGATTCCCTTCACATGAAACTACTGCATCTGTAAAACAAAATTTTTCTGCCAGATACTTTTTAATGATAGAAATAGCCTTTGGCATCTGTAGTGTGGTTGCTGGTTCAAGACTTATTTACTTTGGGGGAGATGCACTAGGTGAGAATCTAACTGGTTTTTGATCATGTTAGACACAATATGGTAAACTGAAGCATATACTAAATAAAATTTTTATTTTTCCTAAGTCTGGCCAGGTGGAAGATTTTAAACCAGATATAGAGAGAAGCAACCTAGAACTAAGGAGAAATTTCCTGACAATTAGAACAATTAATCACTGGGACAACTGGGCTCCTGAAGTGAATGTTCCAAAACTGAATGTTTTTAACAGATTGAACAACCATTTCCCTGAATAAGGTTTTCTGCCTTAACAGGGGTTAGACGAGAAGACTGCCAAGGTCCCTTCCAACTCTGGTCCTCTTCCTGCTCTTTTCTGTTTTGTTCTGTGCTATGCTATGCTATGCTGTTATGCTATGCTATGCTATGCTATGCTATGCTATGCTATGCTATGCTATGCTATGCTATGCTATGCTATGCCATGCCATGCCATGCAATGCTATGCCATGCCATGCCATGCTATTCTGTTGCCTAAAGTTATTAAGGTACAAATGAAAGCATGGAAAGGGATAAAAAGTTGTGTTGGTCTTTCCCCCAACTTTTATCCATACAAAATTGAATTTGAATAGATACAAATATAAATACAAACACAAATACAAATAAATACAAATACAAGTATATTCCTGTAACATAATGTATGTAACTATACATAGAACTTGGGCAGGGGTGGGATTCAATCGGCGTTACTATGGTTTGGTGATTATGTTTTGTGTGTGCATGCATGTAAATTAACCTTAGGCTGTGCCTCTCGGACAGCTGAAAAGTGCTGCGCACAGGTGAGCAGCATTCAAAAATCGTCTTTTCCCTTGCTTTTTCAACCTCAGCTCTGCCGCGCAAAGCAACTGAGGTTGAAAAAGCAGGAAATAAAGGACCAGCAAGAGCTGGGGTAGACGGGCGAATGGGCCAAATAACAGCAAACACAGAACTGGTTCTATGTCTGCTATTCTTCAGAGCTACTGAAAAATTTTTTTTACAGATAAATGTACTTAGAAATTCATACTTGGGATGAAATAGTTTGTAAATTATATTTTTCAGTTACATAAACAAAATATGTCAAGAAAAATATCAAAATTCACAGTAAGACAATATTTTCTGTTTACTGGGAAATTATTTTTTCTGCCAATTGTAACATAGTTTGGTATTTAATTTTGCATCCTGGCCTCTTCTGTTTGTTTCTGAGCAGCAAGATATCCACGTATTAAGTAATGAATGGATTCACAAAACTCACACAGGCTTTCATTAAATGATATATTTGAATGTATAAATGTCAAGAAGCAACTATTCTTTCAGCTGTAAGTTTGTTCTGCAAACAACTGCTTCTAGGGGAATGATTGAATGATTATGTTTCATCAAGTTAGCGACAACTCTTACTGATCACATTAATATACTTCCAGGATGAAATGTCTCTAACCTGGCCTTTTAGATCTCCTAATACTGAATTGCTGTAATCAAATCCATCCACTTCATGATTGGTTGCCTACTGTCTTTCCACCTTACTGGATTCTTTTGTGCTCTCTGAGCTTGGTTGTTTTCTTGCAGACATTTTATTACCAAACTAGGTAATCTCATTAGCACTGATAATGTTAGTTTGGCAATGAAACATCTGTAAGAAACAGCCAAGCTCAGAGAGCACCAATGACCCCACAGTTCAATCCTGAGCTACAAATATTGTTTTCCATCAGTATTATAGACTTTTCAAGAGCTTGATTTCTGTATAATCTGTACAAAAGTGGTAATTTGAGAGTTGTTATTTGTACTTCAACTGAAAACTCTGGTTTTATTTATTCTGGAATCTTTTCTTTTTTTTTTCTTTCTTTCTCTTTCTTTCCTTTCTTTCTTTCCTTCTTTCCTTGCACCATCCATGTTACTTTCAGAAACTTCTCCAATGCCGAAGTTCAAAAGTTTCAGAAAGAAAATCAATGCATATAGGAATCTCATTTTTGTAGGTATCAACATGTTGTGATATGTTGATATCACAACACCTCAATATTTTTACAAGCAATTTTATTGCTACCTACCAACTGCTAGTCTGTGCATTATATTTGAATGCTGGTCACTTTATATGTTGATAGTTGTTTCTATAAGGATGATCCAGAAGTGATCTACCACTTCCTGTGTCAGTTCTGATATTGGTTGTTATACTTGTCATTAGTTTGACTTGTCTATATTTTATTGTCAGAACTTGCATATTACTTCAGCTATCATTTTGCATCAACAGCACAGCACATTATATTTTTCCTTCAATTAAAAAATCATGTTCATAATCTTTCAATCCATACCCCTTCAATGTATATTCAGTGAAGAGAGAATAAATAAGGAGAGGGTATATTGCCTCATCTCATTCTTCTACTAACCTGGAACCAGTATGTTGGTTGTGTTCCATGTGGACTATACTTTCCTAATCTGTCTGTTGGCTTGCCAAGAGAACAACAGGCTTCCCATTTTCCAAAGGACAATTCATAACTTGAGATGGTCAACACAATTGAAGGCATTGGTATAAATAATTAAGCACTTGTGGACTTCTGGAGAAAATTCTTTGCCTTTCTGAATTAGCCATTGCACAGAAGCAATTATGTTTCTTGTTCCTTCTTTTTTTTTTTTTAACCAGCATGAATATCTGGCATATCCCCTTTCATGTAGGGTTTCATCTGGCATGAATGATCCTAAACATTACCCAGAGGGGTAACCGCTGTTTATTAGCCTGCTAAAGCAACAACTAAGTACCATAGGGTATATTTACATTTAGGAGTTCCTTTAAAATCTTACTGGTAATTCAGAATGCTCTGACAAACTAATATCTATGAACAAAAACAAAGTAGAAGTTTAGACAATACATATTCCTGTCAGTTATTTTTTAAGAAATAAAAAAATTCATTTTTTCCCTGAGAAGAAATGAAAAGGAAACAAATTTTGATTACTGTTCTTTTATCTAAATTTCCTCACGTGGGGCGGAGGAGCCATGATAAAGTATTATGGATCATACCAACAGTGGATTCAGTTTTCTGTTCAGCATATCTTTTACCCAACTTCAGCTGACTGTTTTTGAATGTTTGTTAGAATTTATTTATTAGATTTCCACTGTATCCCACCTTTCATTCAGCTCAAGGCTGTGTGTGTGTGTGTGTGTGTGTGTGTGTGTGTGTGTGATTAAATGAAAGAGCATTAATACATAATACATATTAGTGCTTTTTCTTGCCATTTAGCCCTTTATAATAAACTTGTGTTATAGTTGGCTGAACTAAGAGAAAAAATGTGAATTGGAGCAATTCTTCCAATCTTGCAACAGGAAATCAAAGAAACCCTAAAGCCCTGTAGAGTGTCATCTTACAAATTATAGGGTATTAGATGGCTCTAGCTCTACTTTGAGCTAAACAGATGCCTAACTACAGTTATGGAAGATCAGTGGGAGATTCACCCACCCAGAACAATTTTTTTGCAATATTGATCTAGCTGTCTTTCCCTATATCAACAGTGTGATAGATTTAATGATGTTATTCATTGATTGAACAATCCCTGCAAATAGGTCATTGGGATTCAATGCACCTAAATGAGTCTGACAGTCCCAATATCAGCATTGGTCCAGATGTCAAGTCAAATCTTGTTCCACCCCAATATTCTTTCCCTAGGTTCTGAATAGCTACCACGTATAGCTGAATAGCATCTATTATATACTGTGAGAATTATGCCTAATGACTTCATTAACCATTCCATGCTGGATTCCATCCAAAAGCTATGGATAGTTCTGAGTAATTACTCATGTGGAAGAAACAGTTAGTTTTAGCACTTGGATCTAATGGGATGTAACTTTAAGAACTTTAATGCACCTTTAAATTATCTTGTTGTATGAGACAGATAGAAAAAGGTCTTCAGATGTTAATAAACCTCTTATAACTAATACACTAGTGCATATAGTTATGGGAAGTATAATTCAAGGATATCTGGAGAGTTGCATATTGTCCATTACAGTCAAAAGGAAACAAAATGATTTGGTTTCTTCTCCATCGTACTGTCCTATTATACATTTACCTTATGCACACGGGTAGAAATCTATTTATGTAACAAATGTGGGAGAAGCAGATGTCAGGAGGGAAAGCACAGCTCAATTAAAAAAATTACCTTGCATTAAGGTAGGCAATTTTGATAAATTCTGTTATCAATATTGTTCATGGATGGACTAATTGTATTCCAATGGGTGTATGTGATCTCTGGAAATTGGAGATATCAGACTATCCCCAGTGGTAGATTCTTCATCTGAAGGGTAGGGAAATAATTGAATGTATGAAATGTCACCTAATAATTACATTTAATCAATTTGAATGAGATCAAATCTATTTTAGTTTTTCTTTCAGACCCAGGTAGTTATTGGAATGTAGCCTTTGGTGTTATATTATTGAATTGATTATATTTTATTTATTATATTCAGAAACTGCCAGATTCAAGAATGTTGGTTACAAATGAGGTTCTTCCAACTGATGGAAAATGAATCTGTAATCTTTTTCATCCACAGCATGAAATATTCATATTAATGTTATTCATATTAATTCTACATATATATGCTTTTCCACTAGTCTGGTAATACTCAAGAAAGCTATTCCTGAATATCTTCCACATTTTATCATTGTCTATCCTGCCATATTGCAAGACCTGCTCACAATTTCATTCAGTTCTTACACATTTCATTTCCACTCTGATCAAACAGGAAAATGATTTGATATGCATAAAAACATTGAAGTACAGAAAACATGCCAAAAGAGTAAAGGGGAGAGAGATGGGGTATTGTACACTTTCAACACGAAGTGTTCTCATATAAAGATATTTTACAGAATAGGGTACTACAGTACTACGTTACCCACTTATTATTGGAAACTTAATCAGACAGTATTTCCATTAAAGTCCATTATTTATTTGTTTGAACGATCTCTACTTTTGTTATGTTAACTGAAAAGTGGTAACCTGTTTAATATCTGCATTTTGCCTTTAAAATTAGTTGGTTGGGAAATTGAATCTTAATAGATTCATTACAATACTGGATTCAACAAGCTTTGCCTTAAAGTCAATTAACTTTAATACATTCAAAACAGAAACCAAGAGTGACTGTAAATCATCTTTATATATGCTAAGAATGTTAGTTCTGTAACTCTTAATTTTCCAAAAGACAAGTTTCACTTATTTGGCAACTTTTTATCCTTTAGTTGTCATTTTGTGTGTGTGAAAGAGACACAGAAGACGAGTTTTTCCCTATTCCTACTCATTCTTGTTCAGTTGCTTAAAGTTTTGACTGATTTCAAAGTTAATATTTGAAATGTTTTTTCTTAAAATGAAGAATACATTAACCCCATTATAGTTTCAAAATCATGTTAATTCAGTAAATTTTAAATGTAATTATTACTTTACTAATTTAAATGGGTACATACTTCTTTCCTTTTTTTGGTTTGACTTTTTTGGTTTTGAATGTGGGGAAAATCACTTTTGATATTGCTTCATTTGGAATATGTTAATTCATCTGTAACAGGGAAGATTTTCAAACATTAGACTTACATCTAATACTACTACATCATATTATTTTGTGATCCACATGGCAAGTGACAGGTTATAATAGATTATAAAACAGATTACAAAAGTCTGCCTGGAGGCCATTGAGAGGCTCAAAGTTAATTTTATAATATCAAGGCTAAAGAAACAGGAAAGACAGTACTTGAGAAATGCCAAACTATAACAGCATTTCTGCATTTTTTTTCTATATACAAAGCTAGCCATGCCATGAGTCAATATGTACCAACAGAAGAAAGAAATAAGTCAGTTTCTTGGGAACATAAACTTACAGAATAGTTTAGTACATACACCTGCAAAAAAAAAAAAAGGAAAAGTCTCAACTGATTTTGTGCTTTCATAAAGTAGACCAGGGAAATCAAGAGATCTCTCTTTTGTTATATATTATAAAAATATTGTTGGGCACTTAAATGTGATTTTTCCATTTATTTTATTTTTTGATACATAATCCCTAGTTCCATATAATGCTTCACAAAAATAATTTTGACAATAGAAATCTCTGTTTAAGAGAAAAAGAAGTATTCCCAGCCTGTGGTTTTAATATTTCTACCCTACTATGCAGACTTTTTAAAAAAGACTCTGAAAATCAGTTGAGCAACATTTACCTGAAATGAAAGGTGGGAGCAAAGTATCGTATCACACAAGATTCCATATGATAATGGCATCTTGCTGCCACCAAATGTGAAGACTCTTTAAAAATATCTCAGGTCAAAAATATGAGTATGAATGGGGAAAGGAAAAAGGTTGTCATAAAGGTATTATCTATTCTCCATAAAAGGCACTATTCAATTCATAATTAAACATTTTTAATTATGTTTAAACAATTAAACATTCACAGAATGTTTCATGATAGGGTAAGTGGAAAATGAATTACTAGAAAAGTGGTAACCTGTTTAATATCTACATTTTGCCAGTTGTTCAAAGCTCTAAATCTCCAACTTATATCAACAGCATAGTAATCAATGGAAAAGTACATAAAATTATCTTGCATAAAAATTCTATATATATTGGTAAGCTGAGATTGAAGATATGCATTCTTATTTTTTTCAGTATCTGTACACATACAATCTTGAATGTCAAAGATGAATAATCTCTGAAGAGTGAATGGGATGTAGCAAAATGGAAAGGCAACTGAAGGAAGTCTACCATTAATACGATGAGCTTGTTGATCAGAAAGGTCAGCAATTCGATGGTTTGAATCCTTAGCACTACATAATGGAGTGAGCTCCGATTACTTATTCCAACTTCTGCCAACCTAGCAGTTTGAAAGCATGTAAAAATGCAATTAGAAAAATAGGGACCACTTAGGTGGGAAGGTAGCAGCTTTCTGTGCACCTTTGGTATTTAGTCATGCCAGCCACATAACCACAGAAACGTCTTCTGACAGTGCTGGGTCTTTGGCTTTGTAATGGAGATAAGCACTGCACCCTAGAGCCAGAAATGACAAGCACGTATGTGTGAGGGGAACCTTTACCTTTAGTGAATTTTAGGGTGCAGATTTTAATTATTCATTTCAATTATTAGGTAACAGGTATAAGTATAAACATGGTTATAAATACATGAAATGGATACAATAAGAAAAATAAGAAACAATAGGGATGGTTGGTGCGCTTATGCACGCCCCCTACAGACATCTTAGGGGTGACTGTCAATAATAGACAGTCTAAGGTTAAAGTTTTTGGGGTTTGGGGAAGAAACGAGTCAGGCAGAGTATTCCAGACATTGACCACTCTGTTGCTGAAGTCGTATTTCCTGCAATCAAGTTTGGTGTGCAGTTTACCTTGAGTTTGTATCTATTGTGTTCTCTTGTATTGTTGTAGTTGAAGCTGAAGCTGAAGTATTCATTGGCAGGTAGGACATTGCAATATATAAATTTATGTCCTAAGATCAAACCAAAGGCAGCATCATTCTAGGTTGTCTAGGTCTTAAAATTTCAAGTCTGGTAGCATAAGGTATTCTGCTTTGAGTAGAGGAGTGGAGAATTCTTCTTGTGAAATATTTCTGGACTTTCTCAATTGTATTAATATTAGATATGTAATGCGGGTTCCAGACTGATGAGCTGTATTCAAGTACTGGTCTAGCAAATGTTTGTATGCTCCAGTTAGTAGTGATATTACCAGAGAAAAAGCTACGCAGGATTAGGTTTACAACTCTTAATGCCTTTTTGGCTATGTAATTACAGTGGGCTCTAGTGCTTAGATCATTTGAAATGAGTACTCCATCTTAAGTACATTTGTGTAACATCTACAAATATTTATTGTCTAAAAATATTTATCTCTTTGCCAAAATTATTTTGTCAAATAATTATGGAGAATAATTAATTCTCCTGCTTGTACAGAAATGATAGCGAAGTCAGATTGGTGGCTGTATAGTCAAATAATATCTTTTTAAACTTTAGTGATGCTAGAAGGGGTTAGAATTAGAAGAACATGGCTACCATTGGTTTACATATTTACAATTAAAGAAAGATTTAAATCAGACAAAAAGTTATGAGTTTGATTTTGTGAAAAATGAATTGGAAATCCTACTGTGTGGGAGTCAGGAACATACTATTGCCAAAGTTTATAAATTGTTATTGAATCTGAATTCGGAGAATGAATATGTAAAGCACTGCATGATTCAGTGGACAAGAAACTTTGGATATGTCATGCTTGACCAATGGGAGAATATGTGGATAAAAGGTTTAACATTTACATTAAATTGTATCATTGATATTTAATACTAGATACATTGTCAAGAATGTATAAAGGTATTTAAATGAATGTTTGAAATATAAAAGTAAAGAAGGGACCTTTTATCACTTATGGTGGATATGTGACAAAGCAAAGAAATATTGGAGTAGAATTCACATCTTAATACAGAAGATTCTCAAAGTGAATATAAAGATAAAACCAGAAACTTTTCTTTGGGATTTAATGGAAAAAGATTTGGGATTTTTTTAAAACTTTGATGTTATATATATTGATGGCAGCAAGATTACTTTATGCACAAAAATGGAAGTATACTTTGATTTCCACAATGAAAAAGCTACAGAAGTTGATGGAGTTAGCAAAGACAGCTAAACTGACTGCTTTAAAACAAAAACAAACTACCAGTACTTTTGTTTCTACTTGGAAGCTGCTTCTGGACTTTATGGTCAAGGTGGGGAAAAATGAAATTTTGATTCTGGATTTTACCAATTAGATACATTTGTTGTTATAGAAATGGCTACTTTATATTATTATGTAGAAGTAAAAAGTTGAGGTTTGATGTTATTATCTTATTCTACTATACCAAAGGGAGTCTGAAGTCAGTGCCTTTTATTTTTCCCCTTTTTCCTACACTTTTCCCTTCCCTATCTTTCCTAGTATTTTCTTTTGTATTTTTGTATATTATAGTATTAATAAATAAATAAACTAGAAAAAGAAAGAAAGAAAAACTGTGTTGCTTTGTCTCCAGCGGATTAACACTTTTCCGTTAAAAGTTTTACAATGGAAGGTCTTACAAAAAGAAACAAGAACATG
This sequence comes from Laticauda colubrina, assembly GCA_015471245.1. Lineage (NCBI taxonomy): Eukaryota > Metazoa > Chordata > Lepidosauria > Squamata > Elapidae > Laticauda > Laticauda colubrina. The sequence continues at coordinate 27,906,052 of BLBF01000040.1, forward strand.
AAATCAGAATTCAGGAGCAGCTTTTTCCAGTTTTCCAGATGTCAATATATTTGTATTCATAAGTTTAAATAAATTATAAAACTTTGGACAGGCTAAAATGGAAACAGATATTGCTCTTTCTCTGGACAGATTTCCACTGCTGCAATATAATCCTTCATAGGTCATGAAATAAATGCAAGCAGCTCAGATAAATTCTAGAGTTATAATACAGCACAGAAGCACAATGGAAACCCAGCATTCTTTCTTTTTTTAGCTTGCTGAACTCTGTGCCAGTTTGCTACTTTGGAGAATAAGCAATGAAAATAAAAATATGCTGGCAATAATTTCCACACCTAACCAGCTTGCAGTACCAAGTTCAAAATATTTATCATTTTTTATTATAGGATTTCAACTGAGAACAAGTAACCTAGAGAAAATGGAAATATATACCAATTATGGCTCAGGTATAAGTTATATTTCAGGTAGATTGTACAGAACTAAAATTGTCGATGACATTCATTTTTTATTTAGGAACCAACATGGAGGATAAAAAAAAAGAGTTAACTTGTGCAAGCTGGGTCTGATATCAACATTGACCAAACACTGAAGTCACGTGTCTCCTATTGTTCCTCGCTGCTGCTGCAAGTTTAACATTCTGAATAAGTTAAGGGTAGGTACTATGTTTGCATTCTTGTCACTCATAATTTTTTATGGTTTATTTCAACAATTGAAATCTGCCCCCTTCTTTTTTCTAATTGGTAGATTTTATTTGGTGGCTCCTGCTTGTTTAATAGACTTTTTAGAACTGTTGTGATATAGACAGCTATATAAATAATTTAAACAAATTAATATTAAAAAAGCAAAAAATCCTCACTTAATCTTGAGAAGCTCTTAAAGCTATAAACAGGATGCATGATGTCCATAAGAATGGGCCAAAGATTGTCCACCTCTGATATAATCTATAAAAAATACCCTTCATTTACATACAATACTTTTTTAGATTGCAAACTGAGAGGAAAAGAGGTAGAAGACATTCAGTAGGCAATAGTAATTCAGTAATCCACAAGATCACTTAGGAAAATGGCTTCAATCATAATACCACCTAATATATGGAGCTAGCAATGATCTTATGTTAACAATGACTCTGAATAGAACCTTAAAATCAGAGGCTATTCTACTATAGCCCAGGCCTGACACCAAAACTGCTTTCTGTCTCTCAACAATTCAGAGAATACTATAATATTCTGAATGAAGATAGAAGTTGCATCTACCAATATATTAAATACTAACAACAACAAAATGCTTGGTATTTAAAAAATAAAATAGAAATAGAAAAATGAATTTTTCTCACTCCAGTAAAAGAGCTGACATTCTATATAACTGGTTGCTAATAAATCTAACTGTGATTGCAGATTTTATGCACAGAGTTAAGAAAGTGTTAATCATATACCTGCTACTAAGCTCTTCAGAAGTGGCTCTGCAATTTCTGCAAAACAACCAATTGTTAATTGGTTCTGTAGGGATTCAAATTATACATTTCTGGCTATGAAATAATTGAATAGCAGGTTACAGCCAGTTATAACTTCTTTCTCATTTCAAAAACACCTCCGATAATTGATATGCCGTTATTGGTCTAGGTAGCAGAATTCAGAGACACCATGGGCTAATTATATCTAAAAGTAACAGAACTAAATGGATTTCTTCAAGAGTGCCTTCCCTAATTAAAAATGGAGAGAAGGAGTAAAAAGTACACAAAGTAATAACTAGCAGTCAGCATGGGTTTGTTAAAAACAGATCATAACAATCTTATTTCATTCTTCAACATAGCGACTAAATTAGTAGACCAGAGAAATACTGTGGACTTATATAATATATTTAGATTTCAGCAAGGCATTCAGCAAAGTAGACCACAACCTATTTCTTGGTAAGCTAGAAAAAAGTGGAATAGATAGCACCACCACCAGATGGACTTGCAACTGGCTGACAAATCGTACTCAATGAGTAGTCCTGAATGGGTCTAAGTCTACATGGAGGGGAGCAAGCAGTGGGGTGCCATAACGTTCTGTCTTAGGCCCAGTACTCTTCAATATCTTCATTAACGACTTAGATGAGGGAATACAAGGGGAAGTTACCAAATCTGCAGATGATACTAAGCTGGCAGGAATAGCTAATACCCAAGAAGATAGGCTCAAGATCCAAATGGATCGTGAAAGACTAGAATACTGGGCCATATCTAACAAAATGAAATTCAATGTAGAGAAAGTAAAGACTTAACTTAGGCAAGAAAAAACAAACGTACACATATATACTGGGTGAAACCAGGCTCAATGTCAATAACTGTGAGAGGGATCTTGGAGTCTTAGTGAACAACCAGCTAAATATGAGCCAGCAATGTGCAGCAGCAGCCAAAAAAACTAATGCAATCCTAAGTTGCATTAACAGAGGGATACAATCAAGATCAAGGGACGTACTAATACCACTCTATAAAGCCTTAGTAAGACCACACCTAAAGTACTGCATCCGGTTTTGTTCACCACATTACAAAAAAGATGTTGAGATTCTAGAAAAAGTACAGAGAAAAGCAACCAGGATGATTAGGGGTCAGGAGACGAAAACATATGAAGAACGGTTACAGGATCTGGGCATGGCTAGTCTAGTGAAGAGAAGGACCAGGGGAAATATGATAGCAGTCTTGCAATATTTGAGAGGCTGCTATAGGGAGGAAGGGGTCAAGCTATTTTTTAAAGTGGCTGTAGGCCAGACAAGGAATAATGGATGGAAACTGAACAAGGAGAGATTTAATCTGGAAATAAGGAGAAACTTTCTGACAGTGAGAACAATCAACCAATGGAGCACCTTGCCCTGGGAAGTTGTGGAAGCATCATCACTCAAGACTTTCAAGAAGAGATTGGACTGCCATTTGTCAGAAATGGTGGAGGGTCTCCCGCTTGGGTGGGGGGTTGGACTAGATGACCTACAAGGTCCCTTCCAACTCTGGTTATCTGTTATCTGTACATGAGGTACAGACAACTGAATACTCAGCCTCTGAAAAGTATACCAATTTTAAAAGAGGATAGTGATGATGATGGTAATAATGATGATATACTTATTACACTTTTAAAATGTTCAAGACACTTCTTAAATATTCATGGTGATTTAGGATGGCAACTCTAAACTTTGCTAACTGTATCCTAATTAAAGCATCCTAAAAAGATGATTGTCCAATCTCTGCAACCTGAACACAAAACATACTGTAGTTTCAAGTTTATAATGCCCAAAGCAACAAACAATATTTAAATGGTATCATTATCAAACATACTATATAGATTTGTAAGTGAAAGAAAGCAGGGAAAGCTTGTTTTACTTCATCTACTTCACAGTAAATCCAAGAGCTGAAGTTCTGATTTCCTTAACTCAATCTCTTTGCCCTTTCCAATTCCTTTAAATGCCAATTCTGCCCAATTCAAACACCCAACTATATTTCATTCTGCTTATCATAATTTAAAAATCTGCTAAATTTAAGTGTTGAATGTTTAGTTTTATCAACAATTTCACACTCATTGTGCGTGCTGTTGATTAGAGATATTGGCTGGAAAAATAAACAAAACACCAACCTCTTTCTTCGACAATGTTAAAAGATATCAGCCTTGCACCTGAAAAAAAAATCAACCACATATCTAAATAGCTACTATCTGACTATAGCTCACTGAATATTTCCCCACTAAGCACAGTATTGTGATTATATTGCTATAAACTAAGATACTTGGATAACAAATGGAACTTTCCTAAGAAAGAACAAAGAGCAGACTAAGTTACTAGTCCAATGCATCCTCATGTAATTAAGCTAGTAAACTTTAACTGTCAAGATATAGTAGTGTTGTTGTCATTGTTCTCCTTACTTCTGCTCTTGGCTAGGCAGAATTTTAAAGGTTTCACCTGTAGTAAGAATTTTTGTGTGTGTAAAACTGATTTTTAATTTTATTTTCAGGGAATGGCAGAATTTATGTAATCAAATTTATAGGCTATTTTAATCACAGTTGCAATGCTAGGATATAATCTGGAACCACTACAAGACCAATTAGAAACTGATGCAAAAGTTTGCAAAAGTATGGCTACAATACCTGAATAATTTTGTATTTCTTTCCCATATGCTTTTTGTATGCTCTTACAATATGAGGTCATCAGTTCTGCAGACAGTTGTAGGATTTTGGTCAATCCTAATAAAAGTACAGCCTACCTATGTGTCTATGATGTGTGTGTGTGTGTGTGTGAGAGAGAGAGTGAGTGAGAGAGAGAGAGAGAGAGAGAGAAAGAGAGAGAGAGAGAGAGAGAGAGTGTTAACATGATTTTTAAAATATGTGTATGCATATTTTGCTCATTTTGGCAAGTAATATAATCAGTATTTTATAATCATTTTACCAAGAAGGTTCAGAGTAATATTACTAGTAGATCTATTGTATGTGAAGTTCATACTGTATGCTCAAAATTAATAAACAGAAACAACTATTGCCCGTGTAAATTAAATTCCAATCTTATATACCTCCCTTGTTCAACTCCAGATGTTTTGCAACTACAATTCCATCAAGAGATGGTTTCTACATTTATTGCAACAGACATGCTTAAGATTCAATGGTGTGCTGGAGTCTGCATGTTCCATCTGCAGAGCCAATTGTTAGATTTTCTGGATTTCATAAAAAATCATTTGAACCAAAACACCTGAAGTGCCAATCAACTGTTCAGCAACAAGTGGCATGGTGTGGAAGTGGCAATGGACTTAGCATAGCCAGTGGTTAAATATTTATCAACACTACATTGCTATGATTGCAATGTTATTCCCAGTGAAGGGATGAGAAAAGTCCTAAAAACTTTCCTGTTTTTGTATTTCAGACAAAATTAAACTTTATTCATTGTTCTGCTGCTTAAATATTAGAATGTGGCCTTCAGCAGGCTTGTATATTATATTTCAGGGTACATTAAATATCATAGTGGAATATTTTTGTTAAACATCTGCAAAACTTCTTAAAAATGCAAATAAATCAATCTGATTGTAGATATTTTTTTCATTCCATTGGTCAGCCTATATTTTAACCTCCATTAGAAAAAACTGTAAGAATTACCTGCATGTCTCAAGAATGCTTTGGCAGAAAAAAATTTCCTGAAATTAGTCATCTATGTGAGGTTCTTGATCATAAATCTCTAGTGCTTTTTTATCCCTCCCCCCCATGTGTTGTGCTGTTTACAAACACAATTTGGAAAGAAAACATGAATACTCATAGCTATAAGGATTTCTATCATCAGCAAACCCCATGTTCTTTTACGACTGTTCATGTTGCCTAGTTTGGTAATGAAACATCTGCAAGAAAACAACCAAGCTCAGAAGCACCAAGGGCCCTACAGTTTCAACTCCTAAACTCAAAAAAATCCTCTTCCAAAATAATTATTTCCTTTAAGGCACTGGCAACACTGACTACAGCCCTTTTCATATATTTTAAAATGATCAGGTCTGTGAGGTGAGGTAGCTTTAAAAATTTTTACACAGATTTAGCTATTGTGTGGAATGCCTAATTATATGAAATGTAACTTTTTCATTCAAGTACGAATTCTAACACTGAGTTCCTTACAGTTGGCACACTTAATAAAGCTGAATCTCATTCAACTTTCCTTTTCAACATTTTGCTATAACATGCTGCATACGATTAACTTTTCCTCAAAAACAAAAACCTTTGTAAATTTGTTAGATATCCCCCAAATCACCTGTCCTAAAAGCTATGCGCTAACTGCTCACTTCAGTTTAAATTGTGCAATTTTGACACATTCCATACTCTGCAGTTGGCTTTTAGGATTTTAAAATTGGATTTTTGTTTTGGAAAACTTTGAAAACTTTATTGATTTAGGCTTTCTCCACAATATCTCTCCACAAACTTCTTTACTCTGTTCATTGACTTAGGTGCAATTTGGTGTAAAAATTGCAGGCTACAGAAAGCAAATAGCAGTAGGCACTTGAAGATGGTGAACATTTTGCTTGCTACTTTTCTAAAAACCAATTTTGTATTGCCAGCTTGAAATATATGACCAATTGTAAAAAGAGCATTTCAGCAAGGAGAGCCAAATGCATCTGTACCTTTTCATTCAGAAAGATCCCATCCAAGGCCTGCCCTGTCCTATTCTACTTTGCATTCTCTCTATGCAACCAAACTTCTTTTCCACTATACTTTATTCTAAGACATTCTAAAATAATCACATCATTGTTTCTGGAATACCATCTCAAAAAAGGTTCAATATACAAAGATATTACTTTAGTGAGCTCTTCTGTCTCTGGCCTCACACCAACAATGGTATTAGCAAGAAATGAACAGTTTCTTAAATAGGAAATAGGACAAAGAATCTGTATTTGCCAAAACAGAGTGAACAGATAAGTAGTTCCAGCAATAGTATGCAACTCATTCCTAAAATCCTACATCGTTTGCAATATTTACTTTTTTTTTAATATGCAGGGAAAATGCTTCTGACAGTGTAGTTAAAGCAGAGGGTTGCAATTCCCACAAGGGACACATTTTTTGCCAATTTCTCATGAGCAGATGTAGCAGTTAACTCTCATTTCCCTATATTAAACTATCAATGGTACTTTGACCACTAGTAGCAGAAACATTTTTCTTCCTCAAAGACCCTATAATTATATCAATAGCACAGTCTTAATTAACTCTAAAAGGAGAAAGTACATATGCAGAATGCATTAATACTTTGTAAGAAATATGACAAATTTGGCGGGAAAGGAGAATTGGGTTCTGTTCCCCTCCATAGATTTTGGCAATTTCATCTAATTTTGCTCAAACTCAACCGTGTACAAGATGTAGTGCTACTTCGCTATTTGTGCACACTGCAAAGACCTGCTGAAAAGAATCAATGAAAACACTTCGCTCGATAACTAAAAATGTTTAAATATAAAATGTGCCTATTATAGGCCCTGAGATTTTTGATGTGGCACTAGTTTTATCTTATGCGATCTCTGGATTTTCATGATGTATGATTCTGAAATGTCTCTCTTCTGATCAGAACCAAATATTATAATTAGAAATAGGTTCTATATGCAACTTTCAAATAAATGTTGTTTATTACTACCAACAAGGACAAGAAATATTTGTCCTGGCATTATAATACATTAGCCAAGGCACCAAATATATTCCATCATGAGATGATGGAAATTGTACTGCGCAGATGTGTAGCCACTTAGAAGTCTTATGGATATTTTAGCACCAATGGCCACCATCCTGATGATCCCAACCTATATTGTCTGGTATAATTTTCTACTGGTATTACTGGAAATAAGTTTATAACTCTGTTTAACAATCAGAAAACATATACATCAACAAGAATTGAAAACATTCTATTATTATGGCTTTGCCACTACTAGTAGGAAATGACATTAGGATCTTTCTGTTGAACATACTGTCTTAATCATTAATTTTTTCTTAAACCAGGACCCATACTTTTTAAATATAAAAATATCTGATAATTGAATGTAGCAATATTTAGGAACTCATGTCTGGGTTCAGAACCTAAACACAGTTAACTCTCCTGGATCAGAGACTATGAGAGAACATTGGAGCTATACATTAATCAAATAATTAATATAGTTATGTGTGTGTGTGTGTGTGTGTGTGTGTGTGTGTATGTGTGGATTCTGTTTAGAGCATTGTCTACGTCTTACCTGCTGAAGCTTAGTACAAAACTAGAATTTATTGCAGTCTATTACTTTCCCTTAAGCACATGGAACTCAAAGGCTTATAAATAACAACTCTTGTGTGTGAATTGAACCAACTCCTAAATAAGAACCCAATTAAAAACTAACTCAAAGACAAAACATTTCTTCAGCTCCGGTTAGTCCACAGCCAAAATTTCTTTATCCATGACCAAATTGATTCATTTACTTAAGTTACCTTTACAACTGAAATCTGTGTAGCTGATATTTACCTTTTCCAGTTTCAAAATTAGGATATAAGTTCAACTTATACATTGCAGACATCACAAACTTTGGGGCGGTAGGAAATTGAGAGTTAAGGTTCTAGAATTTACAATTGGATCATGAAATATCATGAAGGAATACAAGTAGCCCTTTTTAAAGTGAGTTGAGGCTTGAAGGTACAAGAAATCCTTATCAATATCTATGTCATTTTGTTTTTATTACTATATCCTCCAGGCAATGTTTTCTGTTATCAGCAGGAATAATTCTCCAGTTCTCAAAACACAATGTGGCCAAAGACATTAACATTCTCATCATACCTGGGTTTATCTAGCTGTGGAAAACTACATTACCACTTAGTTATTGCTAAATGTAGCTTTAGTAGTGTTTTTTTTTCTCCAAGTATAACATTAACCTTTAAATTTTACTTTAGTACCTTCACTATATTAAATCACTTATATTATAGAACAAGTCAAGTATACTGCAGATATATGCTAATTATATTTTAAAAATAATGCAAGAATAGGAAGAGATACACCCTAAAGTTTAGACTTCAGCTCAATCAGTGCTAGGTAGTATGACCAATGGGAAGAGACTTTTAATCTAAAATGTATAGAAGCCATCAGACTTCTTACTCTTGATATTCTGCCTTCTAATGATGTTCAAAGACCTCAGATTATGGCTAAAATTACTAATTTATTTAGGAAATTCTGTTTAATTGCATGAAATCACTGATTAAATAAAAAAATGAGACTCAAACTGAATGTATTTAAAGTTTATGGTTTTAAAGAACACTGTAATTGTTTTAATAGACAGTTTACTATGTAGGATAATTTGAATTCACCAATTTAATATTTAAATAACTCCCTATTTCTTAAATCAACTGAAAGCCAAACTAGGTTTCAAATCATTGATTTTTTTCACCAGATCTAAATCCATTGAGGTTTATCATATCCATAAAATACCTGTTCATAAACAGTTCCCTTTCGTAGCCTACTTGGGAGAATAGCTGTCAATTTCTTTTTTTGGTATAAGTTTCTGAAAATAGTAAGCCGCAATAGGGTTGGTTTCAAGTGCTCTGAAAAGAATCTCTACTATCAAGCATCTGGATGAGGTATGTAGGAAAACAACTTTCAGTTTCTTTTAATGAAGTATATTACTAATATTTCAAAACTGAGTTAACCAACCAGAAAACTATGCATTCCTTATGAAAAACAAATGTCCTATCCTTAAACTTAAAAAGCATTATAATGGAACCATCAGGAAATATGTGATCTAAAATGAGCAATAAAATAACTATCATTCAGTTCAGTGGATCCCTACTAGACAAACTCAAAAATTTTAAATATGTATGAGCTTTTAGGATCTCTAGAACTGATTTGATCCAGTGAGATATTACAAAAAATAGGATGAGAAGAAAAAGGGTTTGTTAATGTTAATACTGTCTCCCATTCAGAATAAAAAAGTACTCATAATATCTATCTTAAAGCAACAGTTCCACATAGTACCACAGTCATCACTAGTGCTTATATCTAATAATTCTTGAAACTGTTACCCCAAAATGAGATTATATTAGCAGGAACAATAAACAATAGCTCCACTGGAATCTGCTTTAGTTAGATTGCCACCTTCACTGTTATGTTATTTACTAAACAATGTATTGTAAGAAAATATGAGAAATTGAAAGAGATGCCAGGGAAAGTATCAGAGGGCCTGATGCCTAGAAAGTCTTTCCTTAGGAGAGACTGTGTACATTTAATCTTATAAAGAGGGAGGGTATCATAACATTTTTAAGACCTAAAGCACATCTCACAACTGATTCCTCATCATTTCAGGGTGTAGAACATGGAATAACAGTCTTCAAGAAAAGCAGTTTTCATTAGAATATTAAGAAAAAAATCACAATTGTAAACAGTTCAATGGAGAAACTGATTTATACAGAGCCTATCCACTAAATATTTTCAAGTAGAGGAGGAATATCAATCTATTTGGATTGATTTAATTTGGGTTCCAGCATTAAACAGCCGGTTGGCCTTAATGAATCTTTTTTTAATTTTATAATTCTATGAACAAATTAAGCATTGAATCCTGTAAAGCATTTGAAACATGAATACCTGTATATATTGCATGATTTAGCAGAATCTGGCACAAGTTAGCACTCAGTTCCAAGATCAGATACCAGCCCTTCATAATAAAAATACTTTGCCTCAATCGTTATTGCTTTAGACAATTATTTGTCCACAATAACTTATAACCTGCTATGATAACATAGATTTCCACAATATATCAAAACCCAAAAAACTGTTTCTTTTTTAAAAAAAATTGGCAATTGTATTAAAAGATATTGAAATGAATAAATGTCTGTCTGGGATTTAAATTTACAGTTAGAGATTTTGTTTTTCAGATACATCAACAATTTGTTTCACTGCTGGTTGAAAATACATCATTTTGGAGGAAAAGGGGGGGAAAGGGTGGACACACAAATACTCTCTCATACAAAAGCACACTAATACCTGTGAACCTGAATAATAATTAAAAAAAAACCCTGAAATCCATGGCAACTAAAGTGAAAGGTCTCAAATGGATTTAAAAAAGAGGAAAATAATTCTTTTAATAATAGGCCCTTTTGTTCTCTCATTCACTGTAATAATTGAAAGGAAACTGTTAACTGGGGAGGGGGGTTGGGGAAGGAGGGAGTAAATAAATGGGATTTTGGAACTTCCACAGGTTGGCACAGGACTGCAGCAGCTGCTTTGAAGGCACTCTAACACACACAGGGGCGCTGTTCACCCTGTGCCACATTTTAGAAACTCTTTGTACTTTATAGAGATTGTTGGTTATTGCCAACCCCACTCCTCAAGTTGAATAAGGCATGTTCTTACTTTGCCAGCCCTGTCTGTCCCCAACCATTCCATGAAGTACACACAACTTAAAAACTGTGCAAGTCTGTTAGTGTTTTTCATAGCTGATTTCTTTTAAAAAAAAAATCAACACAAATAAATGCTCTTCATTCCTTCCCTTTCAATACAACAAGTAAACAAAATATATTTCACAAGTAATCAGCAGATATTTCTGTGGCACCTCATGCGCTGTATTGGCATCAGAATTATTAAAAGTCCCAGGCAGTACTTGTGCAATACTTCTTCGGACGAGATAAGCATGGTAACAAACATTCCAACTTTGCATAGAAATCCTCAAAATCAAAAATTGCCTAGTCACGAGCTAATTTCAGGCTGACAAGTGTGAAAGATTTGAACTTCCTCCACATGTACTTCCTTCCTTTGATGCTTCCCTTCCAGTCTTATAGGTGTGTCTCTGCATGTTTAATCTTCCAGTTATAAAGCAATTCTTAATTCCCTCCCTCTGCCCCTGCTGCAAACAACACAGGAACTTTTCCTACTGGTTATCAATGGCCAATACAATCCTCCCAACTGAGGCAAGTACAAGAAATAAGCAACAATCAAACCGTTGGCATGTACATGCGGAAAGCGCCACATTTCCAAAGAGATAATTATTATTATTATTATTTTCGTAGTTTTTCTTTTCCTTGGGAGGGATCAGATGTTAACGAGAGACAATGCGTACTCATGACACCGACAAACCACCCGCAGCAGCATGAGTACAAACTATAACCTGGAAGGGCTCCGGGTTGTAATGCAAAATTTGTTTCAAAGGCTTGAGAGTTTCACAGAATGACAACACTGCTGCTCCAGCTGCCGCCACCTTTTCGTGTGGTTGGCTGTAAACCTTTTTAATTTCAAAATGTAAAGAGAAGGAAAGGAAATAATAATTATTTAAAAAAAAAAAAAAAAAAAACCACCACATAAAGCAACGCGCTGCTGTGCTTTCCCCCACCCTCCCCCCTTTTTTTCTTTTCTTTTCAGAGGATAACACAGGAAGAGCAGCACTGATCGTCCCCGTTGGGTTGGGAAGCGTAGTTCATTTGCCGGACGATCTCGGCAAAAAGCTCGTCCACCGAGGCTTTGTTTTTGGCTGAAGTTTCCATAAAGGGGCAGTTCCATTCCTCCGCCAGGGCTTTGCCTTCCCCGAAGGAGACTTCCCGCTCGCCTTCCAGGTCCACCTTGTTGCCCACCAGGATCATGGGCACCTTCTCGTACCTCTTGACCCGAATGATCTGATCCCTCATGGGCTTGATGTCCTGAAAGCTCTGCTGGTTCACCAGGCTGTAGACCAGGATGAAGCCCTGCCCGTTCTTGATGTACAAGTCCCGCATGGAGGCGAACTGCTCCGTGCCGGCCGTGTCCAGGATCTCCAGTACCGACGGCGAGGAATCCACCTCGATCTCCTTGCGATAAAAGTCCTCGATGGTCGGGTCGTACTTCTCGATGAACGAGCCCGTCACAAACTGGACGGTGAGAGCGGATTTGCCCACCCCGCCAGAGCCAAGCACGACCACTTTGTATTCTCGCATGGCTCTTTCACGCACACCCAGGGCGGGCGGGCTGAGCGCGGCTGGCTTCCTTCGCCGGGCTGCTGTTCTTCTCCCCTCCCACCCTCAGAAAGGAAGGGGAGAAGAAGAAACAAAAAAAAAAAAAAGAGAGAGAGAGAGAGAGAGAGAGACAAGGCGAGAGGGAGGAGGGAGCCAAGAAGAAGCCGTCCCCCCGACGGAAAGGAAGCTTCCTTTCTTTGCTGGAGCTGTGGCGGAAAAAGCACTCGGGAAGCGGCGGCAGGCGCTGAGACGACCAGGGGAGGCGGCTTTTCGGGGCAAGCTCAGCCTCTCGCCTTTTCCCTGCGTAGCAGCGCCCAGGCGGAATGAAACGAGTCGCGACGGGAGCTTGGAGACGTTTTCGCCCGGCAAAACCTGCGCCTCAACAGCTCGAGGAGGAGGAGGAGGAGGAGAGGGAGGAGGAGCAGGGGGAGGAAGGGAAGCGGTGACGGCGGCGGTGGCGGCCGCCGCGGCTGCTCTTGCTGTTCAGGGTAGCGTGGAGGCGGCGCGCGCGAGTTCCGACCGCGTCCCGGCAGCCAGCAGAGCGCTTCAGCCAGGCGCGCGCCGCCCCAGCCCCGCTTGCGCCGCCCCAGCGAGCCATTCCTTTCTGACTTGCGCCCAGCCGGGCTGCGGGCTCTTGCTAAACCGCCCGCTCCTTCCCCCCTTCCTCTGCCGACCCCATCAGGCACGAGGACGCACCCCTTTCCCCACCTGAAAGGGAGGCGGAGGAGGGAGGAACAGACACTCCACGCCTCCCCTTGTCTGCCGGCCCTTCTGGTTAGCATTGGCTGACTTGCAGTGCTCATCAACCGGCCGCGGCTTATTGGCCGAGAGCGGGAGCTTCCTCGTGGATTGGCTGGAAGGGAAATGGACTGTCGAGCGAGCAGTTTCTTTCTTTCTTTCTTTCTTTCTTTCTTTCTTTCTGGCTGCCTGCACTGTTTCTCCCTTTTTTCCCTTTTTTTTCCCCCCCTTCTTTTCCCTCCCTCTGTTCTTGTAAAGGCGAGAAATTTTGGCGGACAATTTAGAAAAAGGAGAGGAAGAGCGCAGCTGGTTCTGCCGAAGATTTATCCTTCGAAAACAAGTTCCGGAAGACGAGCTTGAAAGAAGCCTCGTCAAGAGCCGAGGGCGAAACTTACCGCCTTTCTCACAAAGCGCCAGTCTCAAGTCTGGCTCTTCGGTGTGACTCTCGCAGGAAGCGAGTTAACATAGTAAACCATCTTTCCGTTGTTCAAACAGCCGTGGAGCTGAAATGATGATGAGGGGTTGGGTTGGGTTGGGTTGGGTGGTTTGTGTGTGTGTGTGTGTGTTTGGGTGCCTTCAGCTCACTGTTGCCTGGGTTAGCCCATGCAATTTTCTTGGCAAGGTTACCTTAGTGGTTTGCCCTTGCCTGCCTCCGAGGGCTGAGAGAAAGTGGCTGGCCCAAAGTCATCCAGCTGGCTTGGTGCCAAGATCACACTTGAACTTGGTCTCCCAGTTTCATGTCTGGTGCCTTAACAACTATACCAAACTGGTTCTTCCCTTGATTTTAGAAAAGCTGAATAAATCTACTCCCATCATCAGAAACCTATCGCTTCAAGCCAGTGTACTTCAGCGCTATATGTCATATATGCTCAGATGCATAGAAGAAACTTCTCTGGAGGACATGAAAGTAATAGTGCTGTTCACACACACACACACACACACACACACACACACACACACACACACACAGGCTTTCCTAGCATCAAATTATTCACTTCTCTCCACTATCCACTCCAAGCAGTCCCTCCAATAGTTAAGTTTTATGAATGAGATACTGCTGTATCTATTGAGAAAACTGGAGCATCCATTCAGTATCCATTTAAAGAAATTCATGCCAGTCTGTTCACAAGCAAAATGCCTTCAGCCCCAGCTCCCCCAGGCTGAACCTGATGGGATTAGAATTTATATTCCCACACCCAAATTCTAAGGACAGGACATGACCTTTAGGACATAAAAGAATTAAACTACCACCACTGAAATAGTAAAAGACACATTGGTCATTTCAGCTGCGTGGACCACCTCAATTACAAAAAACCCAGAACCCAATAAAAATCCATCCACTCACCCACCCAGAAATATGCTGCTGTCATTGAAGTTTCTGGAAAACCAAATAAAGAGAGGCCTTCTTTCCGCCATTTTATTTCCAGTGGTTTTTTTTCTCCCAGCTTGGAACCAGACTGGATTTTTCTTCCTCCAATGGTTTCTTAACAGCACCTGGTTTTTAGGACATGCTGCATTTGGAGGCTTTTACATTCAACAAATATGTTAGTTTTCAATCAATCCCAGCTCAGTGTGTCATAATTTGACATGTGAAAGACACTAATTGAGGAAGACAATCAGCTGTAGATAAGATCAGCTGTGCCAGAATTTCCCTTGCTGAGCCCAGGAAGGCAAAAAATGGAGGGAAGCAGTTCAGGGCCCCCCCCCTCCATTTTTTGCCTTCCAGAGCCTCAGAGAAGACTTAGGGGAGCAAAAATGCCCCTCAGAGGCAAGGAAGAAAATGCCTCTCTGAGGCAAGGAAGCTTCCAAAATGGAGCTTGGAGGAGTCCTGCTTGCCCCTCCCATGCTCTGTTCCTTTTCTTCCAGAGCCCCACAGGAGCCTTAGGGGAGCAAAAATGCCCCCCCCCCCCGAGGCTAGGAAACTCCCAAAATGGAGCTGTGTGCCCCTCCCATGCAATGTTCATTTTCTTCCAGAGCCCCAGAGGAGCCTTCGGGGAGCAAAAATGACCCCCCCCCAATAGGTTCCTCTGTGGCTAGGAAGCTCCCCAAAATGGGTGGGGGCTGCAAAAAAACACCCACCCAGTCACATGGTCACGCCCACCAAGCCACGCCCACAGAATTGGTAGTAAAAATTTTTGAATCCCACCACTATGTAATACTACTTAATGATGTAGTTGAGCAACTAAATGTGTTTCTCTTAAAGAGGGGCTTGCAAATTGAATTATACCATAAGTTAATTTTTTTTCATATTTGTGAAGCAAACTTGAAAACACCCTGCGGGTTTTGACATCATGATTTCCAGTTAATCTGGAAATACCTAATACATTGGTGAACAGAGATATTTTAAACTAATCTGAAAATCCCCAGATGGAATTTCTTTCTGAAACTTTCCTTTTAAAATAGCCACATTAAGTAGGATGATGAGAATGGAAAAAGCAATCCCAACTACGAGGCAGGAAAATAGCTAGGAATTCCATGAACAAGGTCAAGAGTATAAAAATTTCTTGGTCATTTTGATTTCTAAAAGTAGGGAGATGGTTAAAAATGAGCAATGTCTCTTTCACAGGCATTCCAAGAGTTAGTTGAGTGATATTGGCATTTCACATGAATTACTACCGTGTTTCTCACATAATAAGGCTAAGGCCTTATTTTTTTTTTGACCCCCGAAAAAATGGCAAGGCCGTCTTTTCGGGGGTGACTTAATTTTCTCCCCCACCAAGAGCGACCCACCAAGAGACTTTAGGGCAGTCTCTTCCCAGCGATTGGAGCTCCCCAAGTGCGGTCAACAGTCACTTCGATCAGCCAGTAGAAGCGGCCTGGGGCGAGCACACACACACACACACACTCCTCTTGCCGCAAGGCCGCTTCTATCTGCCGATTGAAAGCTAGCTCCCTTGAAGACACAGTCCCCAGATGCATTGGGGCAATGCGTGGCTGCACCAGTCCCCTCGCCTTTAGGGCAGTCTCTTTCCGGCGATTGGAGCTCAATAGTCACTTCGATCGGCCGGTAGAAGCGGCCTGGAGCGAGCGTACACACACACTCCCCTCGCTGCAAGGCCGCTTCTACCGGCCGATTGAAGTGGTTCTTGACTGCACTTGGGGAGCTCCAATCGCCGGAAAGAGACTGCCCTAAAGGCAAGGAGACTGGGGCAGCCACACAGCACCCTGAAGCAGCTGGGGACTATGTCCTCAAGGAAGCTAGCTTTTGATCAGCGGATAGAAGCAGCCTCATGGCGAGAGGAGTGTGTGTGTGCGCTCGCTCCGAGGCCGCTTCTGCCAGCCGATTGAAGTGGCTGGTGACTCTGCCTTCAAGAGAGTTTCTATCGGCTATCAGGGTATTCTAGCCTAGGCTACCTGCAGGACACTCCTAAAGACAAGTTTTCTCCCCTCCCACCCACGCCCTTCTCCCCCCACCCCCATTCTCCCCCCAACCCTGCCCTTTCCCCCCATTTCTCTTCACTTTGTGTAGTTCTAACGAACGTTGTGAGAAATGGCAGGGAAATGCATGGTTTTAATAGGCCTAAATTTAAGGGGCGGGGCTTAATTTCACCTCATGCCTAGAAATCATGCTGGGCCTTCCTATTGGTGGAGGCTGTATTGTTGGAGAAACACGGTAAATGCATTGCATCTGCTATGATGTACATCTCCAGATCAGGCTGGAGTTAATTAGGATTGTAAAACTCCTTTGGTCAAACTTTATAATTCATCTTTATACAACAAGGCCCTGCTTCTTGATGCACCAAAATTTAAGTGTCAAATTAGACACTTCATTTGGCTTAATGATTTACGTTTAGAGGTATCTTGACTTTCAGCCACAATTGGGAATTGAATTTTCATTGCTAAACAAGGCGGTTGTTTAAATCAGTTGTGCCTGATTTTATGATTTTTTATTTTTTATTTTTTTGGTTTGCAAGTGGTGAATCATGTGGTCTTTAAGCAAATCCAATCCAAATCTTTAAGCTTCCCCTATTACTTTTGCTTTTTAGCTATAGCAACAGCACTTATACCGCTTTACAGTACTTTACATCCCTCTTTAAGCTGTTTACAGGGTCAGCATATTGCCCCCAACAATTTGGATCCCCATTTTATTCACTTCAGAAGGATGGTAGGCTGAGTCAGCGTTAATCCTGGTGAGAGTGAACTGCCAAATTATAGTCAGTGGTGGTCAGCAGAAGTAGCCTGCAGTACTGCACTCTAACCACGGTGACGCCGTGGCTTTTAGAAGTGAGCTGGGAAGATTACAAATGGGAAATCACACGACTCCAGGCTGCTGCAATGACCATGAAAACAAACCAGTTGCCAAACACCCAATGAATGTGGGGATGCTGTGATGGTCTTAAGTGTGAGCAATGGGTGTAAGTAATTTTTTTCATCACTCTTGTAACTTCAAATGGTCACCAAATGAATGGTAAGTCCAGGGCAGGAAACATTTTTGCTGAAGCATAATGAAGGGGTCTCCCTTGACACTTTAACAAGAAACACAATGGTGCTGTGTTGCAGTGCCATTTTTTTACAGTAATCAATATTGAAAAGCAACAATGCCATTTTGTTACAGCAATCAATCTATGAAACATCAATTACAAGTAGTTCTTGTAATTATTGTTCTGATTCTTACAGTAATTATAATGCCTGTTAACTTTATGGTTAAAAAGCAATTGCCTTTTATATTACTGTGCTGCAGATTATCTGAAAAGATAAGGAAGTGAGCAGTCACCCAAAATATGGGCTATTTCTTCAGGTTAAGGGGAAAGTTATAGCTTAAAGGGCAGTTTTAAGAAATAAACAATTTAATTGATTCACAATTGTGATTCAGCCATGAACCCTTCTGAGACTGGCATATTATTATAAGCTATTTGTATTTCATTTGATTTTGTCTTAGCTTGTTGTATAACACTAGCTATTGTACTTTTTAAAATATACTTCATACCTCACATATCAATTTAGCCAATGGTGGCTTCTTTAGCAAGCCAAGAGTTGCAATTAGCCCTACAAAAATGTGTAACTTGAATGGAATGTTGGATTACAAATTGTAGTTGTATTTTGAGATTTGAATTAAACTGATATTGCCAAAAATGTATTTTTTTAATCATAAAATAAAATGACATGACCATAAAATTAATCACTACTCTATCCAAATGTTCACTCTTTCTTCTGTACTTTTTCTTTGTACTTGTACTGCTTTTTATAACAGTCTAAACTTAATGACACTTAATAAACTTCTTCCACAAAATGCTGGGCAAAAATATTCTGCATTTTCACCTTTTAACTGGAACTCTTACCAGGGAAAATCAGAGTTAGTATTTTACCCCACCCAAATAACTTTCAGTTCCTGAAAATGTATTAATTTAACACAGAGGTTAATGATCTATAGACTCTATAACCTTAAATCAATTCAAGAAAAGCTCTTTTTCACTGCATTCTAACTGGTGAATCATTTCAGTCCAACAGGGGACAACTGCCACATGATATTATTTTCAATTTTGTCTTTGTTAATGACAACCAAACTGGTTGTGATTTGAATTATAAGGAACCCTGGCTGTTTGCCATAGTCATCGTCAAGCCATTTTATTGTTGCTTGCTTTGTCACTCGCATTGCTTTAAGAGAAAAAATGTTGCAATTTGCAACCTTTGTTCGTTCTATACAATAGTCTACTATTACAAAAGTTTTAATTCTTTAGATTCACAAAATACTTTATGCAAATGTAAAACGTCCACTGAATAAATAGTGTTAGCTAGAAAAACAATTACAACGAGCTGTATCTCCTTCCCTGTGATGGATTCTCTTCTTGTGCCATTCACATCAACATAGTAATCAGTGCCTGGCTGCTAATGAAGGAAGAATAATACATTATGTTTGAAAACCACTATTCTGACAACATTGTACAGAGTTTCATTGAAAGGCAAACCTGCTCATTACAAACACTCTTCCTCTGCCTTAACAGCTGAAAATCCATCACAGAGCACTAGCTGATAGGCTTTAGATATGTGCTCTTTTATACAATGAGAAGGGAAGTTCCTGGAAATCTTGAATATGGTTCCAGATGCCTTCAAAAACTATTAAAAAGATATCTTCAAGTCAAGCGTAGTTTCTTCCTCGTGACTTTGTGTAGACATCCTTTTAGATCTCTTTCAAATAATGTGGAAGCAGTTTGCAATTTTTTTCTTCTAGGTCTCCCTCATCCTCCCATTTTCTCAGTCCTTAAGGCTTTGGAATTTTCTTGTCTTTCATCCAAGGACTCAACTATTACCAAATGGAATATTTTTAATATGACAAATGAAGAAAATATTTCAATACACCATGAATGAATAATCTCATATTATAGTATTTTATTAAACAAAAATGCATTTTTTTAAAGTTTTGTCCTTAAGATGTTGGATTATGATCCAGAAAAGCCAGAGTTCAAGCTCATCTCAGATATAGCAGATCTATCTCACAGCATTTTTATTGTGGGGAGAATTAGTCAAGAGATGCTCTGTGCACCCGCTTGAAGTCTTTGAGAAAAGTGGAAACAGGAATTTAAGAAAGAGAACTGCTATATGCCTTTTGACCACTGAAATACACAATTATCTCTTCAGAGTAAACACAAAAATGCAAGTTATGAATCCACCCTGAAAAACCCTCATCAATGCTTTGCTTTTCCCCAAAAACCAGACGTTGAGTTCAGTGGTGGGATTCAATTTTTTTTACTACCAGTTCTGTGGGCGTGGCTTGGTGGGCGTGGCAGGGGAAGGATACTGTAAAATCCCTAGTCAGAGGTGGTATTTGCTGGTTCTCCAAACGACTCAAAATTTCCACTACCAGTTTCTCCAGAACTGGACAACCTACTGAATACCACCTCTGGCTGAGTTCTTTTTCATCCATATATCACAAGCAAACCTCCCCACCAAAATAAAAAATAAACAAATATGTGCTCTGTGCAGTCCCAGCCTTAAATATTCTACCACCTATGGTATTATAGTTGATAATGAAAAACTAGAAATATTGTTGCAGTAGAGAGAAGTTCACTGAAGATGGGCTCCAGCATGAATCCAAAAACTCAGAAGACAAAGCCAATGGTCCCAGTGACCAACCCAGATTGGATCATGCAACATTATTCTGGGAAACATATATTCGTCTTCATTTGTGATAGAAATATTGTACATGAAACAAAATGTACTACTATATAAATTGCACATAGGATTATAATTCTATATACATAATATAATTATTTCCATGGCTGCAATGCATTGTATATTGCCAGCATTAGATTTTAATTCACATAACATCCTACATGCTTACATCACATGCAGTTTCCTTGACATTATACTAATGTAATTTGGCAAACCTTTTTTTTCTCTCCAGGACATATTTTCCCCCCAAATTTCAATTCCAGTCAATAACTTTGAGCTTTACAGATTATTCCCATTCAAGTATTGACCAAAGCCAGTCTTGCATAGGATTCTAAGTTCAGCCAAGGTCAGCTATGTGGTGCCCTCTAGCTGGATAGTTTTTTTCTTAATAATGTTCATAATCTTTTAATAACTATGTAAACAGGAGACATTTAAAAAATCCTTGGAGCTGGGGAACAAGTAACAAAACAAATGTGACATCACATAAATGCAACAACTTACCTTCCGTAATTCCATCAGGGTGCAACTATGAAATAATGATATTTGCTTTATGATATTACCATGCACATCTAATCATTTTGATATCATTTCCTAAAAATGCCACTGCCAGATTTCAATTATAGTTATGGATATATATTGTCCACTGATATATATTTTTTCTGGAACCAAAGACAAGGCAATCAGAACAAAACACTGGTAGCAGAAAATGTGGTGACATCTGTGATCAAAAGTTTGCAATTGTCAGCAGTTTCTTGGAACAATCTATAGCAGGGATGTCAAACTGGCGGCCATAGGCAGGATGTATCACATGCAGGCCATGCCCACCCCAGCTCCATGAATGGGAAAAATATTGGGAAATGTTACATGACAGTAATGTGACACTACAGGTTTGACACCCATTATCTATAGAAATGGAGTGTTTTCTTTGCATTTTTTCTTCTCAGTTTATTGTTCTATATGACAACCAAGCTAAAAGAGTTCTATAAAATTCAATTTCTCATGATTCTATCATAGTTCAGCATATTTTGATAAAATTATCAGTATACCTTGGACTTACATTAGAAAAGATAAAGGTTGAACGATAAATAGCAAACATTAGATGTGTAACATATACCTTGTTGATTGCTTGTATAGGTAAATGAAATTAATCAAAAAGAAATTTGGATTGAATGTAACTATATTTGTGTTCTATGTATTAGAAGTGCTAATTTGAAACATAATTTCTATATGTTTTGATAAATGGTAAATGATTCTCAGTATCATTTATGATAACCTCTTGTAACTAGATATGTTTGTAGTAAGAGTCAATTTCTCCTTTGACTGAGGAAGTTAACTACTGCATGACTAAGGCTGATTAATGCTGAGTCATCCATTTCCTGCTTCCTTGCTATGCGATAGTTAACACCTTGATAAACAGACATTCTCTACTTTCAGAGTTGTTCTCGTTAATCATTAGGTTTACTCTCACATTGCATTTGAGTGACATAAGGATTTTTAAGAATTAACTTCCAGAGAATGCAGGTTTTCATGATTTGCCTTGTTGCTTTAGTCCAGCCTTTTCTCCTTCCTCCTATCCTTCCCTTGACTTTTGAGCTTTTGCAATTATTCATACCTTTTGTTTTTGTTTTTTGTTTTAATTCCATCTGTCCTGAGCCCTAGAAAAGTTCAGGCAGGGGAGGTTTTGCCTTCTCTTCCAACCTTGGGGCAGCTCCAGTTTCTACAGCCCTTGAGTTCCTGGCCTCCTGGTTTGTACCATTTGAATTCATGAAGGCAGGCAAGCAGGCAGGTACCAGAGAGAAGTAGGCTACACAACTGCAAATGTCAATCAGTGGCTATTGCTACAGACCATAATGAGAAAACATCATCAACAAAAAATACTGTGAGGGCTCTGGGAATGGTTCATCCAGCCTGATTGGCCAGTCTAAATATATGCTGGAGAATCCAGATGTTTAAAAGTTTGCCTTCCCCATACCCTTTGGCAGCTTCACTTTTTGCCCATTTTAGTTACTTTATCCTATTTTTTGTTACACACTATCTTCAAGGGCCAGTCTATGAGAAAATAAAAAGGGAGATGAAACATATATCAGAGGTGGTATTCAGCAGGTTCTGACCAGTTCTGGAGAACCGGAAGCAGGAATTTTGAGTAGTTCGGAGAACCGGCAAATACTACCTCAGACTGGAGATTTTACAGCAACCTTCCCCTGCCACGCCCACCAAGCTATGCTCACAGAACCAGTAGTAAAAAAATTTGAATCCCACTACTGATTATATATCCCTGCTGCTTGGATGGTATTAGCACCTTCAAAAAGCTCGTTACTTTTTACTGTGAGAATGTGTGTTTCCAGTCAAAAGCCATACATGTTAAAACATGAGATGGAGTCAGGCTCAAATTTAAATTTGATTTCACTTTTTGTATTATTTAATTCAAATAATGTATATTTCATATTATTTCTCTTTGTTTATGTTTAGTAACTTGTCTCTTGAACAATTAGTTTTATAATGTCTTTTGAAGGTCTGTGGATGCCTGGTTAACCTTTAAGTACTTAAGATTATAAGTACTATCTTATCATCTCTTAAAATATAAAGTTTTTACTATGGTGACAACAATACAGTTTGTATTATGTCAGTATTGTCATTACTACACATTCATATTCTCTCTCTCTCTCTCTCTTTCTCTCTTTTATACAATTATATAAAATATTACTCAAATGTAAATGTGAACAGAAAGTGTTCTTTCTCTGAGTGAACTTGGTTTTTCTTTTACTTTTTTATTTGACCTAATTGTTTAAGCTTCCTAAGCAGAGGATAAGAATTCCAAAAATGCAATTAAGTTCATCAGAAAATGGAAAAGAGCTAAAGAAGTATGAATTTCACCTTTAAAAAAAAAAAAAAAGGAATATTCTAAACACAACAAGATGTCTTAATGACAAGCATATAACGCATGTTGTCACTTAGTTCTTCCTGAATCTTAATGCACAATCCAACTTTCCATTTGCTATATATATATATATGTGTGTGTGTGTGTGTGTTTTCTTAGGTTTTCGCGGGTACTTACATGTGTGCTGTTTAGCTTCCTTC
Source organism: Laticauda colubrina (assembly GCA_015471245.1). Lineage (NCBI taxonomy): Eukaryota > Metazoa > Chordata > Lepidosauria > Squamata > Elapidae > Laticauda > Laticauda colubrina. The sequence continues at coordinate 27,929,367 of BLBF01000040.1, forward strand.
GGGTATTATCCCACGTCATTGTAGTTCTGTTAAAGTTGTAGCAACGTTTCAGCAGAATCTCATCTGCCATCCTCAGGCTTCTGTATGGATATGGGTCTTACAGCTCCTGGTTTTAAATTTGAGGCTGGTCCATTCTGATTGGCTGGGAGCCTAGACCTGTGTTCATTGGACTTGGAGTTTGATTGATTGGTGTTCCTGGCTTCCTCTGTCTGTTTTGTGGCTTTGATTGGCTGGCAACAGTCTGTTCTTGTGTTGGAGGCTTTTAGTGCAGCTTGGCTCCGTGTGAAGGGACGGCTGCTCTTCATTAGCAAGCTGCTATTCATTAGCAAGCTGGGTTTCACCTGGGTGCCTGGTGGGGGGGTTAGGTTGGAGCTATCAGAGGGAGTCTGTTTTTGCCCAGGTGTTTGCCTGGCTTGTGGCATGGAGATCTTTCTATTTGAGAGTGCAGGCTTCCAAATGATTGACAGTCTGGTGGAATCATCTCTTCTATTCATGCTGTCAGGTCTTTTTTCAATCTCTATGGCTTCTCTGATGATTCTGTGGCTGGGGTTTTCTATAGTGGC
>BLBF01000040.1:27938346-27972107 GCA_015471245.1 Laticauda colubrina
AGATAGATAGATAGATAGATAGATAGATAGATAGATAGATAGATAGATAGATAGATAGATAGATAATATATATCTAACATATCTATCTAACAATAAATCTATCTAATAATATATCTATCTATCTATCAATCATCTATATAATTTCCTTATTTCTTGGCAGCAATTTCTATCACCTTTGGGTATTTTATTACATTGTGGGGGTTTTTTACTTCCCTGTCTAGCCTATATGGCAGAGATACCCTTATGGCTTCCTATACAAGTATTAATTGTGGTAAATGGACACAGAGGTAATGTGGAAAAATACTTCAGACACATATTAAGGCACTGAAAATTTGTTCTAATTTTAAGACAAATGTTCCTATATTCAATCACATATGTCTTGTCAAAATAATTATTACCTAATTGTTTTTCCAGGCTATCACTAAAAATCTTTTTACAATGCAGGATGTGTTTAAGCACATGAAAGGGAAAAGCCATCTTATTTTCAGAATGTAAGAAGAACTCACAACCATCTTCTAATCCAATATTTATATCTAATCTCTCTAAAGAGGCCATCCAGATGTGTATAGGTCCCCAACAAGTTAAGTATAGGGGTTTTACAAACCAGGAGGGTGAAAATAATCTAAAACAACTCTGCCAATATTCTTCCTTCCAAGAGTTCTCCAACAAAAGGTGATTAGCATAGATTTCCATCTTCAGGCTAAACAGTTTGTCACCATAGTGTACACCAACGGTCACCAACCAGTGGGCCGTGAGAAAATTTTGGTGGGCCGCAGGCAAATCTCACCCCCAGAGCACCCCCACAAAGCAATTAATCCAGGCTGCATAGAAACACAAGGCTGCGCTGTCCACATGGCCTGCAGGAACCCTTCCCGCCCACTCACTCCATACCCAGTAAACTTGCCTGCTAAATTGCTCTTTTTCCTTTTTCTGACAATCATCTGTTCTGCTGTGCTGGGAGATTTAGATTAGCTAGGAAGCAAGGCATGATTGGATTTCTTGCTTTCTAGCTAGTCTTTAGATCTTCGGCTCAGCACAGCCTAACCTCCCTTAGGACTGAAGGTTTTCTTGCAAGCAAATTCAATGCAGACTCAAGGCAAGCAAATTTGAAGGACTGAGCTAGCCAATGGCAGATAGATAGATCACTGAAGGAATCTGTGATTCTGTGAGCAAATCAATCTGCCTGCCTGCTTTGCCTGATTTTGGGTAAAAGTTGCTCTTTTTTATAAAAAATTCAATTTTTATATAAATATTTATAATATTTACATAAAAGCCATGCCCAGCCAGTCACATGACCACCAAGTCACACCCAAAAATCATGCCATGCCCACAGAATCAGTTCATGGTCCCTGGGATCTAAAATTATGAGTTTGGTGGTCCCTGAGGTCTAAAAGGTTGGTGATCCCTGGTCTACACAGCAGACCATTTATTTATTTATTTAGTTTAGTTAAGTTTAAGCCCCTGTCACACAGCACCAATGGATGGAAAGAGGAAGTAAAATGGAGAGAAACACTTGCCATCCATTGGTTAACGCAATGTTTCCGTTCTGTACTCACTACGTCCGTTTTTCATCCTCTCTCTCCGTCCAGCATCCATCGACTGATATTTCATCCGCTCAAAAAGTTTTGAGCTGCACAAAACTTTTTGAGCGGAAAATGTATCCAATGCAATGCATTCTACCTCCGCAACGCATACAGGGAACATCTGTTCTATATCCATCATCATCCGTTACACGTCTGCTATATCCGCTAGGCATCCGCTGCGCAACCACGCAACTCAAATCCACTCTAACAGGAAACAGACACAGGGAGGAAGTGAAATGGACGCGGAACGGACACAAAGCATTAGTAGCACGGACGTAGAAAGGATGAAAGTGGATGCAGCTCGCATACAAAGCATTAAAATGGAAAAAACGCTCACAGAGGGGACGTATCTCGGATATTTAGGATGTCTGCGGGATGTCTCGAGGATGCAGAAGGACACCTAGCAGAAAACCTATATTTCCTATAAAAAGGGGGAGGAACTCAACTGGATCTCACTTTCAGTCCAGCAGCCCTGCTGTGCAGACCTCTGCAGTCTTCATCTTGCTCTTGCTCTTGCTCTTCCACAGCATCCAGTCATCTCCACCATGGATCATCACACACTCCTTTTGGTAGCCACCATCATTCTACAACAGTGTGAAGCCCTCTACAGGCTGTTTCACCTGTTCTACCCGAAGAAAAGTAGGCAGCCAAGAAGTGTCTGGGTCCGAAGATGGATCGCCAGAAGAGCAGAGTACGGACTATATAACAAGCTGATGGTGGAGCTGAGGAATGAAGACACTTGTGCATTCCAGAACTTCATGAGGATGCCGCCAGCCATGTTTGATGAAGTTGTGGAGATTGATGTGCAATGGCCCCAAAAGAGCTTCATGTGAAGGGAAGAAGCAACGCAACCTCCTGAAACACTGGTGCAATTCCCCAGCTGGAGCAGTGAAGTGGCAAGACAGGATGATAGATACTTAATTGATGCTTCCTTCAGCCTGTCTCATCACACGGATGAGATTGGGCCATGTATGTTGAGTGGGCCTACAATGAACAGGGCATTTAATAAAGAGTTGTGTTTATGTTGAAATGTGTGGATCAATGATTACATTGTTATTGATAATGAAGGGCCAAAGGTATGGCACTTGGGAGGGTGGACCATACAGTCCCACTATGCTTGCACTGGAGGTTTATCTATCCCACAGCTATTACCCATCCCAAAGGTATCCCCACCCATCCCACAGGTATCCCTGCCCATCCCACTGCTATCCTTACCCATCCCACAAGCATGTAAAGGCTTAAACCATTTCTAAAAGTTTCCACCAAGACTTTATTTAATAAAATAAATGAAGCAAGTGTGTGAAGCAAAGATAATCTTTATTAATAACAAGCTGTAAAAGAAGCAGAAGACCCAGCACCAGGAGCAGCGCCAGCAGAGTAAGCACCAGCAGAAGCCCCAGCACCAGGAGCAGCGCCAGCAGAGTAAGCACCAGCAGAAGCACCAGCACCAGGAGCAGCGCCAGCAGAAGCTCCAGCACCAGGAGCAGTGCCAGCAGAAGCTCCAGCACCAGAAGAGTCAGCCCGAACAGCAGAAGCCCCAGCAGAAGCAGAGTCAGAGCCAGGGGCTGGGATGGTGGCCCTGTCCTTCTTGCCAGGGCTGGCAGCAGATGGCACAGGCTTCCTCTTCTTCCCCATGGTTGTTGGCTGGCTGGAGCTGTGTCTGGCAGCAGGTCTTTCTTCTGAATGGTGACTTGCTTGCAAGCTGCTTCCCTTTATATCCGTGGAGCTGATGCAATGCATCCTCCCCGCATGCTCAGTGAACGCTTTGCATCCGCTAGGCATCCACTAGGCATCCACTAGGCTTCCGTGATGCATCCGCTTCATCCGCTCGGCATCCGCTCCTTCCGCTGCGCATCCGCTTCGCTGTGCTCCCCCGGAAGCCATGCGGATGTGCCATCCGCTTTCATCCGGTAGGCTTCCGTGGAGCATCCGCTTTCCATCCTGGCTACGTCCTCCCCCCATCCGTTCCTTTCCGTTGTTGTCCACTCTGCTTATGCCAATTCGGGGCACTTTTGAGAGCAGATAACAACGGATGGAACATTTTCTCATCCACTGTGTCCTTTTTACATACGTTTTGCATCCGTTGGCCAATGTGACAGGCCCTTTAGTTTGTTGTCCTCATACAATGAAATCAAACACCATCTTCAGTTCACATCATGACCATGACCATGAAAATAAATACAAACACACAACCTTCACCCTTCATACATTGAACTGGAAATTTAATTTACAAGCTTGGATTTTGGTTTTGATCTTTTGGGAGGGAGTTGTTGGTTCCTTGAGTGCAGGGCACCTTGAGTGTTGAGTCTTGGTGATTGGCTGGAATAGTCCCTGCAGTTTCCTTGAAATTTTTTTGGAAGTGGTTTTCAATTGTCTATTTCCCAGGGTTGAGAGAGAGAGACTAGCCCAAGGTCATCCAGCTGACTTTGTACCCAAGACAAGGTTAGAATTAATGATCTAGTACTTTCTACTTGGTTTCTTAACCATTACACCAAAATGGCTTTACAGTGTTTACAAGCCATTCTAATCTAAGTAACTTAACATTTTCCAGTATGCAATTATGATTAAAATAAACAGATTCAAAATAAATTAAAAACAAGACAATGCATTATTAATGCATAAACAGAACTCATATTCAGAGCAACCCTCACAAAAAAATCCAATATCTGGAGGAATATTCATAATACACTAGCCTGTCAGATTTTAAGCAATTTCCTAATGATCAGAAGGGAAGGGGCCAATCATATGATGGGTATGATATTTTTGATAATAGTGTAAAAGAGAAAAGCAAAGACTGAAAGGTGGCCTGAAGTGGGCAATCTCTAATAAATTCCAAATCTTTATTTCAGGTGTCATAAGTCTCAAAATAATTCCAACTTTAAAAGGATAGACCTTTGAAATGATAACAGAATTCCATCATCTGATTTCACAAACAAACTCCGTCAAACATGATAGCATCATAGGATTCTTAAAGGCAGTCAAGACACCTGGTATTCAATCTCTATTCAACCAGACACAGTGAAAAGCCTGCTTTACTTGATCTTATCAGGTAGGCAGATGTTACGAGGGAAGGGAGTCTGAGCTCAAAAATGCAGAATTCAGGAAATCTTCTGCCAGTCGTGGGATACAAGATATAGTTGTATAAATGACCAGTTTTACATATGGACAATGTTTTAAGGAGAAATGCCCTTCTAAACCCACATGCCTTAAAAACCTTTAGATATAAAATACTAACTTAAGACCTGTGCTTCACTATGAAACTGTGGTCAGGTTTAGTTTTTGGGAGGTAGACAAAGCCCATGTCACACTGGCCAACGGATGCAAAAAGGACACAGCGGACGAGCAAAATGTTCCATCTGTTGTTATCCACTCTTAAAAGGGGCAAAAATTTGCATAACCAGAGCAGATAACACGGACGCGGGGAGGATGCAGGGCAGATGCAAAGTGGATGCAGAACGGAAGCCCAGCGGATGGAAGTGGATGGGAGCGGATGGCGCAACCTCAGGGCTTCCAGGGGGCCTCAGCGAAGCAGACACGGAATGGATACAGCGGATGCAGAACGGACGCCGAACGGATGAAGCGGATGCATAGCGGATGCAAAGAGGATAAAGCGGATGCACAGCAGAAGCCTAGCGGATGCACAGCGGAAGCGGAATGGATGCCGAGCGTTAATTGCGCATGCGGGGTGGGAAAGTATTATGTAAGCCCCCTGGATATAAAGGGAAGCAGCTCGCACGTGGCCAGCATTCCGAGGAAAGACCTGCTGCTGGACACTTCGAGTTCCTTGCCTGCCCTGCCAGCCTGCCTTCCAGCCAAACTTGGTGCCTGCCTGCCTGCCTTCCTGCCAGGCTTTCTGCCAGCCTTCTTACCAGGCTTCCTGCCAGCCTTCCTGTCAGCCTTGGTGCCTGCCAGCCTCCCTGCCAGCCAGCAACCCCACAACCATGGGGAGGAAGTGAAAGCCTCAGCAACCTGCCGCCATCCCTGGCAAGAGAGACAGGGCCAACCTCCCGCCCCCTGCCCCTGACTCTGCTTCTGCTGGGGCTTCTGCTGAAGCTGCTCCTGGCAGTGGTGCTTCTGCTGGTGCTGGGGCTTCTGCTCGTGCTTACTCTGTTGAAGCTGCTCCTAGTCCTGCTGGTCCTGCTCGACCTGCTCATGCTCCTGGACTTGCTCGTCCTGCTCGTGCTCCTGGTCTTGCTCGTCCTGCTCATCCTGCTCGTGCTCCTGGTCCTGCTCGTGCTCCTGGACTTGCTGGCCCTGTTGGTGCTTACTCTACTGCTGCTGATCCTGGTCCTGCTGGTCCTGCTGCTGCTGCTGATCCTGCTGCCACTGCTGCTGCTGCTGCTGATGATCCTGCTGCTGATGATGATGATCCTGCTGCTGCTGATGATGATGATGATCCTGCTGCTGCTGCTGCTGATGATGATGATTCTGATTATGATCCTGCTGGTGAGGATGATGATAATGATGATGATGATGATGATGATGATGATTCTGCTGGTGCTGCTGCTGTTGCTGGTCGTGTGGAGGAGCAGCCCCTCCTACCTGGGAGCCCTTCTGATGAGGACCCATCTGGTCCAGCCAAAGGAAGGAAGAGGCATATGCAACAACGGGAGAGGAGGCAATACTATATTGAGGAGGCGCACGAGGATGAGGTGCTGGAGTGGCTGAGAGAGAATGACTATCTGTGGCGGAAGGGACACCGGCTGTACAGGGACACCAAGCGGAAGCAGGCTGCTTGGAGAGAGAGGGCAGAGAGTATGGGTTATACGTCAGAGGTGCTCCTCGGCTGGTGGACCACATGCACACCTGGTACGGGAAGCTGCACCTGAAGAAATCTGGCCAGGCCACTGTGAAGCTGACAGACAGAGAGACCTACGTCATGGCCAGGTGCAGCTTCCTGGAGGGTGAGGTCCGCCACCGAGGAGCACCAGCAGCCCCTTTCACGACTCTCTCTCTCCGGCAGCCTGCTGAGAGCCAGTCTTCTTCCGGCCGAGAGTCAGTCCCTGTCTCCAGGCAGGTTTCCTTGGAGCATGCCACGGTGGACAACCCGCGGACAGGTGTCGTAAGCGTGGTGGAGTGTGTAGAGGACTCCCTGGTGCGGTGGGAGAAAGGAGATATCGAGTCCACCACAGTCCTAGCCGTATCAACCCCCCCCAGCTCCGCCTCCGCAGAAAGGCAGAGAGCCGGACAGCTCGAGGGGCAGAGCCACACTGTCCTGCTGGAGATCAGGGACACCATCCGCACCAGCATAGATCTCCTCTCTCAGCTGGTCCACACCGACTCCTCATCCTCCAACCGCAAGCCATTCCTCACCTATGTCAAACAGACCCTCAAGGAAATGGCGGATCCACAGTACCAGCTGGTGAAGGACCGGATCACCAAGCTGCTTCACAACCCTCCAGACCCAGAGGAACCTGATCCCACCCAGTCCAGGTCTGCTCCTCCACCCCAGGTGATGTCCCTCCCATTCCAAGGCTTCCCACAGGCCCTCACCTACCAGGGCTATGGCTACCAGGAGGTTCAGCAGCACAGGCAGCAGCCCTTCCCAGTCCAGGCACCGAGTCATCAGGTGACACCGTTGCCACCTGTTTCACTGATGCCACCGATGCCACCCACGACAATGATGCCACCGACGACAGCGATGCCACCCATGCCAATGATGCCACCGACAGCGATGCCACCCACGCCAATGATGCCACCCACGCCAGTCCTCACCCAGCTGCAGACCAGACAGCCCCACTACACTACTCCTTCTTCCACCCCACAGCCAAGCCCGGCCTCAGTACATCTGTCATCAGTACTGGGGCTGACACCCCATGGCATGGAGGAAGGACCTCTTAGCATCACGGGGCTGAGCCAGCTGTCTGAGAGCTTTCTCAACACACCGTCCCCTGTTGTCCTCTTGAGGCCAGGCTCTCAAGCACCACCCACCACCAAAGTACCTGGACCCTTCAGCCCTGAGACTGGGCACACCTACGAGTGACCAAGAAGAGTGCCAGTGACTGGGTAGCTGGCTACCTGTGCACTTTATTTGGACACTTGACTTGGCTCCAACTGTTTGTGGGAAGTTCCACCTCTGATACCACTGCTCTGCAACTTTCTTCCATCCTTCTTTAGTGGAGGGGCACTGGAGGAGCTCCTCCTTGTATTCTTCGATGATGGCCTGCACCACTTCTCTGACCACAATGCTGATGGTGTTGTGTGGCACCCTCCAGCCATACTGCATGCTTTTGTAGGTGGTCCCTGAGGCCAGGTGGCGCAGAGTGAGTGCCACCTTGAGCCCAGGTTCCAGGCTGGGCGGGAAGTTGGTGTTTGCCTTGGTCAACCTGGGTGTCAGCCGCTGCACAACTTCATCAAACATGGCTGGAGGCATCCTCATGAATTTCTGGAATGCACGAGGGTCTTCGGTCCTGAGCTCCACCATCAGCTTGTTGTACAGTCCGTACTTTGCTCTTCTCCTGATCCATTTTCGGACCCAGACGCTTCTTGGCCACCTCTTTTTCTTCCCGTAGTAGAGTTCACAGAGCCTGTAGATGGCTTTGTACTGTTGCAGAAGGATGGTGGCTGCCAAAAGGACTGTGGTACGATCCACGGTGGACATGACTGGATGCTGTGGAAGAGGAAGAGTCAGATGAAGGCTGCAGAGGTCTGCACAGGTGGGCTGCTGGTCTGAAAGTGAGATGCAGACGAGTTGCTCCCCCTTTTTATAGGCAGTATAGGTGTCCCTTTGCATCCTCTAGGCAACCTCTAGGCATCCTGTAGACATCCTTAATATCCGAGATAGGTCCCCTCTGTGAACGTTTTTTCTGTTTTAAACGCTTTGTTTCCATGCTGCATCCGTTCTGTATCCGTTCTGCATCTGTTCCGCGTCTGTTCCGCTTCCTCCCTGCATCCGGGCGGATGCGAGTTGCGCGGATGCCCAGCGGACGCCAAGCGGATATAGCAGATGTGTAACAGATGCGTAATGGATGCGTAGCGGATGCGTAGCGGATGCAGAACGGATGAACTGGATACATTTTCCGCGCAAAAGTTTTAGGCAGCCCAAAACTTTCTGAACGGATGAAACATCAATAAACGGATACTGGACGGATAGAGAGGAAGCAAAACGGAGGCAGTGAATACATCGCGTTAACCAACGGATGGCAAGGTTTTTTGTCCGTTTTACATCCTCTTTGCATCCGTTGGTTCTGTGTGACATGGGCTTAAGGGGAAACATTTCTGCCTCTGCCTACCAAGTTCCATCAATATTCATTTGGCTAGTGTCCTGTCAGTGTTTGGAAATTGAAAAGGCTGTTTGGAAACTGAAAGAGTATTTGCTGTGTGAGCAAGAAAGGGACAGCAAGGAGCCTGGGCGTGGCTTGGCTCAATTGTTCTGTACTAAAGCTGCTTGGTGCTGTGAAATTAAAACTGAAACTCCTCTCCTCTGCTTGTGTTTTGCATTTGGAACTGATTTCTTTTCAAGTGGGGATGGGGAGTAAAATTCATTAGCATCAGAGCGTGTTAGTAATAATATACGAAATACTAATGCTCTGATGGTCATTTTGAAAAATCCTTTCTTACTGAGCAGCTAGAAGCCAGGAAAAGGCAGGGAATGTGGAGCAAACAAGGAAAAGCAAGTCAATCATACAAGGTTTCAAATGAAGCACAGCTAAGCTACTTATTTTATTACGTCCTTAAATAAGGAGATAAATAATTGGAGAGAGATTATCTGGGTTTCCTGCTTAGAAATTCATAGCAGATTCTTGTTAATATTTCTTTTCTTCCTGAGCACATATCTTCAGTTTTATGGATTAGGAGATGAACCAGGAAAATCATCCTCTTTGTGAAGACTATTTATTCATATAAGGGCAATAATCATAGAGCAGTAGGTTGGATCCAGTGGTGGGATTTCAATGTTGTTTACTACTGGTTCTGTGGGCATAGGTTGATGGGCATGGCAGGGGAAGGATATTGTAAAATCTCTAGTCAGAGATGATATTTGTTGGTTCTCCAAACTACTCAAAATTTCTGCTACCAGTTCTCCAGAACTGTCCAGAACCTGCTGGATCTCACCTCTGGTTGGATCTCTCTTTGATTAGTTTCCATTTGTTGCTTTTGGGGGCTTTGGAAAATAAGATAATAATGGGATTAAAAATTAATCCCATTAGATTACTCCATCTATGATGTCTAGCCAACAATTCAGAAATTATTGAGCTGTAAGCAAAACCCACCATCCTAACAATCCATGGAAAATGATAAAGAAAGACTTAACTTTTTTCCTATGTATACAAATAAGATGAAATAGGGTAGACTAGGTGTGTCAAACTAGCGCCTGTGGGCTGATGCATCATGCTCAGGCCATGCTCATCCTAGCTCTGTGAATGGGAAAAACATCATGAAACACCATGTGACGGCAATGTGACATGGTGAGTGTTGCGTTGACGTTCGGTTTCCCCTCTGGTCCGTGTTCCTGGCGGGAGCGTGGACCGCCCTGATTGGCTGATGCCGTTTGACAGCCGGCTATATATAGTGCTGTCAAATGGCGTCAGCTGTTGCCGCTTGCTGACTGCTCGCTACTTCGGCAGTCACAGCAAGCCCTTTGTTTTTAAATAAAGGTTCCTATCTTGTTGTTCTGAGTCCGCCTCAGTCCTTAGCCGCCGCTCCACAACACTGGCGATGAGGAAGGGATACAAATAAGAGGCGACTGGACAACACAGCTGAGTGCAGTCACTGTTGAAGAGCCGGAGTCACTAAGCAAAAAGAGCCACAGCCACTACGAGCTGTCTGTCACTACTGCTGACGCCCTAAGCCCATGTCACACTGAACCAACGGATGCAAAGAGGATGTAAAATGGACAAAAAACCTTGCCATCCGTTCGAAAACGCGATGTACTCACTGCCTCCGTTTTGCTTCCTCTCTATCCGTCAAAGCATCCGTTTATTGACGTTTCATCCGCTTCGAAAGTTTTGGGCTGCCCACAACTTTTGCGCGGAAAATGTAACCACTTCGTCCGTTCTGCATCTGCTACGCATCCGTTACGCATCCATTACGCATCCGCTATATCCGTTTGGTGTCCGCTGCGCATCCATGCAACTCGCATCTGCCCGGACGCAGGGAGGAAGTGGAACGGATGCAGAACAGATGCAGAATGGATGCAGAACGGATGCAGCATGGAAACAAAGCATTTAAAGCGGAAAAAACGTTCGAAGAGGGGACCTATCTCGGATATTAAGAATGTCTAGAGGATGCCTAGAGGATGCCTAGAGGATGCCTAGAGGATGCCTAGAGGATACAAAGGGACACCTATACTGCCAATAAAAAGGGGGAGCAACTCGTCTGCATCTCACTTTCAGACCAGCAGCCCACCTGTACAGACCTCTCCAGCCTTCATCTGGCTCTTCCTCTTCCACAGCATCCAGTCATGTCCACCATGGATCGTACCACAGTCCTTTTGGCAACCACCATCCTTCTGCAATAGTGAGAAGCCATCTACAGGCTCTGTGAACTCTACTAGGGGAAGAAAAGGAGGCGGCCAAGAAGCATCTGAGTGTGAGGATGCATCAGGAGAAGAGCAGAGTATGGACTGTACAACAAGCTGATGGTGGAGCTCAGGAACGAAGACCCTCGTGCATTCCAGAACTTCATGAGGATGCCTCCAGCCATGTTTGACGAAGTTGTGCAGCGGCTGACACCCAGGTTGACCAAGGCAAACACCAACTTCCCACCCAGCCTGGAACCTGGGCTCAAGGTGGCACTCACTCTGTGCCATCTGGCCTCAGGGACCACCTACAAAAGCATGCAGTATGGCTGGAGGGTGCCACACAACACCATCAGCATTGTGGTCAGAGAAGTGGTGCAGGCCATCATCGAAGAATACAAGGAGGAGCTCCTCCAGTGCCCCTCCACTGAAGAAGGATGGAAGAAAGTTGCAGAGCAGTGGTATCAGAGATGGAACTTCCCAAACACCATTGGAGCCATCGATGGCAAGAACGTGGCCTGCAAAGCTCCAGCCAAGTCGGGGTCCACTTATTTCAACTACAAGGTCTTTTTCAGCATCGTCCTCTTCGCCATGGTCGATGCTGACTACAAGTTCATGTACATCGATGCTTCAGGCAACGGCTCATCTTCAGATGCCCAGGTATACAACGCCAGTCACCTCAAGGAGGGGCTGGAAGGCAACCTCATCTTGGGCTTCCCAGATCGAGCCTCCCTGCCCAATGACAGGCAAGATGTGCCCTACTTCATCGTGGGGGATGACGCCTTCTCTCTCACAACCTACCTCATGAAGCCATACACTTCCAGACTCCTGACCCATGAAGAGAGGATCTTCAACTACAGGCTGTCCAGGGCAAGGCGGGTGGTGGAGAACGCCTTTGGCATCCTGGCCAACAGGTTCCAGGTACTTCTCACCACCATGCAGCATCGCTCACAGACCGTGAGGAGGATCGTGGAAGCTTGCTGCATCCTGCACAATCTCATGCGCACCCACTACCCAGTCTTGCAGAACAGGTCATGGACCGTCAACAAGGCAATGGGGACATGGAGAATGGGGAATGGAGGCAAGGGCGAAACCTGATCGACACTGAGGATGTGCAAGGCCACAAGAGAGCCTCACGGGATGGGAAGAAGCAGCGCAATCTCCTGAAACACTGGTGCAACTCCCCAGCTGGAGCGGTGGAGTGGCAAGACAGGATGGTAGATGCTTAATGAATGCTTCCTTCAGCCTGTCTCATCACACGGATGAGATTGGGCCTTGTATGTTGGGTGGGCCTACAATGAACAGGGCATTTAATAAAGAGTTGTGTTTGTGTTCAAATGTGTGGATCAATACTTACATTGTTACTGATAATAAAGGGCCATAGGTGTGGCACCTGGGAGGGTAGACTATACAGTCCCACTATGCTTGCACTGGAGGTTTATCTATCCTACAGCTATTAGCCATCCCAAAGGTATCCCTGCTCATTCCACAGGTATCCCTGCCCACCCCACTGCTATCTTAACTCATCCCACTAGCATGCAAAGGCTTAAGCCAATTCTAAAAGTTTCCACCAACACTTTTTTAAAAAAAGAAATGAAGCAAGTGTGTGAATCAAAGATAAAATTTATTGAACAACAAGCTATAAAAAAAAATATGACCCAAGTCAAGTGTCCAAATAAAGTGCACAGGTAGCCAGCTACCCAGTCTCTGGCACTCTTCTTGGTCACTCGTAGGTGTGCCCAGTCTCAGGGGTGAAGGGTCCAGGTACTGTGGTGGTGGGTGATGCTGGAGTGCCTAGCCTTGAGAGGACAACAGGGGACGGTGTGTTGGGAAAGCTCTCGGACAGCTGGCTCAGCCCCGTGATGCTAAGAGGTCCTTCCTCCATGCCATGGGGTGTCAGCCCCAGTACTGATGACAGATGTACTGAGGCCGGGCTTGGCTGTGGGGTGGAAGAAGGAGTAGTGTAGTGGGGCTGTCTGGTCTGCAGATGGGTGAGGACTGGCATGGGTGGCATCATTGGGTGGGTGGCATCACTGTCAGTGGCATCATTGGCATGGGCGGCATCACTGTTGTCGGTGGCATCATTATCGTGGGTGGCATCGGTGCCTGGACTGGGAAGGGCTGCTGCCTGTGCTGCTGAACCTCCTGGTAGCTGTAGCCCTGGTAGGTGAGGGACTGTGGGAAGCCTTGGAATGGGAGGGACATCACCTGGGGTGGAGGAGCAGACCTGGACTGGGTGGGAGCAGGTTCCTCTGGGTCTAGAGGGTTGTGAAGCAGCTTGGTGATCCGGTCCTTCACCAGCTGGTACTGTGGATCCGCCATTTCCTTGAGGGTCTGTTTGACATAGGTGAGGAAGGGCTTGCAGTTGGAGGATGAGGAGTCGGTGTGGACCAGCTGAGAGAGGAGATCTATGCTGGTGCAGATGGTGTCCCTGATCTCCAGCAGGACAGTGTGGCTCTGCCCCTCCTGCTGTCCGGCTCTCTGCCTTTCTGCAGAGGCGGAGCTGGGTTGGGGTGGATGCGGCCTGGACTGTGGTGGACTCGATGTCTCTTTTCTCCCACCACACCAGGGAGTCCTCTACGCACTCCACCACGCTTACCATACCTGTCCGTGGGTTCTCCGCCGTGGCATGCTCCACAGAATCCTGCCTGGAGACAGGGACTGACTCTCAGCCAGAAGAGGACTGGCTCTCAGCAGGCTGCTGGAGAGAGAGGGTTGTGAGAGGGGCTGCTGGTGCTCCTCGGTGGCGGACCTCACCCTCCAGGAAGCTGCACCTGGCCATGACGTAGGTCTCTCTGTCTGTCAGCTTCACAGTGGCCTGGCCAGATTTCTTCAGGTGCAGCTTCCCATACCAGGTGTGCATGTGGTTCCACCAGCCGAGGAGCACCTCCAAAGTGTAACCCATACTCTCTGCCCTCTCTCTCCAAGCAGCCTGCTTCTGCTTGGTGTCCCTGTACAGCCGGTGTCCCTTCCGCCACAGATAGTCATTCTCTCTCAGCCACTCCAGCACCTCATCCTTGTGCGCCTCCTCAATATAGTATTGCCTCCTCTCCTGTTGTCGCATATGCCTCTTCCTCCCTTTGGCTGGACCAGATGGGCCCTCATCAGAGGGGCTCCCAGGTAGTAGGGGCTGCTCCTCCACATCACCAGCAGCAGCAGCAGCACCAGCAGAATCATCATCATCATCATCATCATCCTCACCAGCAGGATCATAATCATCATCATCATCTTCAGGAGCAGCAGCAGCAGCAGGATCATCATCATCATCATCAGTAGCAGCAGCAGTGGCAGCAGGATCAGCAGCAGCAGGATCAGCAGCAACAGGAACAGCAGGATCAGGATCAGCAGCAGTAAAGTAAGCACCAGCAGGGCCAGCAAGTCCAGGAGCACGAGCAGGACCAGGATCACGAGCAGGACGAGCAGGACGAGCAAGACCAGGAGCACGAGCAGGACCAGCAGGACCAGGAGCAGCTTCAACAGAGTAAGCATGAGCAGAAGCCCCAGCACCAGCAGAAGCACCACTGCCAGGAGCAGCTTCAACAGAAGCCCCAGCAGAAGCAGAGTCAGGGGCAGGGGGCGGGAGGTTGGCCCTGTCCCTCTTGCCAGGGATGGCGGCAGGTTGCTGAGGCTTTCGCTTCCTCCCCGTGGTTGTGGGGTTGCTGGCTGGCAGGGAGGCTGGCAGGCACCAAGGCTGGCAGGAAGGCTGGCAGAAAGGCTGGCAGGAAGCCAGGCACGAAGGCTGGCAGGCAGGCACCAAGGCTAGCAGGAAGCCTGGCAGGTAGGCTGGCAGGTAGGCTGGCAGGAAGCCTGGCAGGAAGCCTGGCAGGTAGGCTGGCAGGAAGCCTGGCAGGAAGCCTGGCAGGTAAGCTGGCAGGAAGCCTGGCAGAAAGCCTGGCAGGAAGGCAGGCAGGCACCAAGGCTGGCAGGGAGGCATGCAGGCAGGGCAGGCAAGGAACTCGGAGTGTCCAGCAGCAGGTCTTTCCTCGGAATGCTGGCCACGTGCGAGCTGCTTCCCTTTATATCCGGGGGGCTTACACAATGCTTCCCCCCCGCATGCGCAATTAACGCTCGGCATCCATTCCGCTTCCGTTGTGCATCCGCTAGGCTTCCGCTGTGCATCCGCTGTGCATCCGCTTCATCCGTTCGGCGTCCGTTCTGCATCCGCTGTATCCATTCCGCATCCGCTTTGCTGAGGTCCCCCGGAAGCCCTGCAGTTGCGCCATCCGCTCCCATCCGCTTCCATCCGCTGGGCTTCCATTCCGCATCCGCTTTGCATCCGCCCTGCGTCCTCCCCGCGTCCGTGTTATCTGCTCCGGTTATGCAAATTTTTGCCCCTTTTTAGAGTGGATAACAATGGATGGAACATTTTGCTCGTCCTCTGTGTCCTTTTTGCATCCGTTGGCCAATGTGACATGGGCTTTACATTGTGGATTCAGGGATTATTTAGAGGATATGCTCCTTGACCAAATAGTGTGGTTAAAGACCAAATGGGGTTAAAGACCTAAAGCTACAAAGGCGGCTATTAGCTAAAAAGGACCTAACCTTAGCAACAGCCATTGAGGAGTCTCAAGCTGCTGAGCTTTCTGCTCAATCTGCAGCTGAAATCCAGGGAAGCCCAATCAAACAAATTAGCTCATCAACCCAATTCGATGAGGTTTCTCCTGATGAAGACTCTGAGGATTCAGCTGTTATAAACCATCTTAGACAACAGAGACCCCTTCTAGTTGACTCAAAATCAAAAGCTAGTTTTTCTCCCCGGCAGCAACCCATCTGCTTAAGCTGTGGGAAATCACTTAAGAGCATCCTGCAGGTTGAGGAATGCCATCTGTTTAAATTGCCAGAGGAAGGGCCACCTAGCAAGGGTCTGCCAAGCTGGGAAAACTTTTACTCAGAAACCTCAACCAAACCCCATATTTCAAAGGCAAGTGAAAGACTGCTATACCTGTTACCACTTCAGTTCAACAACAGCTCTAACAAAATCAGTATTTTTGTCTCCTTAGAAGGTAAACCTTGCAAGATGGAGGTGGATACAGGATCTGCTCTTTCCATTATTTCTTGAAACACCCTTAAGAAGCTGCTACCCAGATTTCCAAAGAAGAAGCTCCTTGACTGCCACCTGCCTCTGCGATATTACCAAGGCAAGAATATTTCTGTCCTTGGGAAAGGCAAGTTCCTCATTCAATTCCAAACTTTTAAAGGCCATCTACCTCTTGTTGTGGTGAATGGTGCTCTCCCCAGTTTACTAGGTTTAGATTGTTTCCCTGCCCTTGGCCTAAATATAACAGGCATCCACTCAGTTTTTAACACTGAAATAGACTCCCTATTCAAAGACTATGCTGATGTATTCAGTGAGGTTTTGGGATGTTACTCAGGCATCCCCATATCATTTAGTGTAGACCCTCAAGCAACTCCTGTATGCTTAAAACCTCACAGGGTGCCTTTTGCAATCCGTCCTAAGTTAGATAAGGAACTCGACAAACTAATCAAACAAGGAGTATTAGAACCAGTAGACTTCGCTAAATGGGAGACCCCCATAGTAACCCCTCTTAAAAAAGACGGTAACATTAGGATATGCGCTGATTACAAAATTTCCCTGAATAGATACCTCCAAATCAGCACTTATCCAGTTCCCATCATCCAGCACCTTTTACATTCTTTTGAACCTGGGTCTATTTTTGCAAAGCTAGATATGTCCCAGGCATACCAGCAATTCCCAGTAGATGATCACACAGCAGAATTACAGACAATAGTAACTCACAGGGGAGCTTTTAAGTGCAGATGCCTCCAGTTTGGCGTGAGTGTAGCCCCTGGGATATTTCAGTCCCTGATGGAGAGGCTACTTCAAGATTTCCCAGGGGTAGTTCCTTATTTCGATGATATCTTAATTTCAGCCATGGATAAACCTCAGTTGTTACAGAGAGTAAGGTCAGTTCCAGAGAGATTCAGGCAAAATGGCCTCGAACTAAAGAAAGAAAAATGCACCATTGCCACTACGCAAGTTGATTTCCTGGGCTACAGGATTGATGCCTCTGGCATACACCCTATAGAGTCTAAAATCAGAGCCATCCACGAGGCACGAGATCTACCAACAAAACTGAACTCCAGGCCTTTTTAGGACTTCTCAATTTCTATGCTGCGTTCCTACCTCACAAAGCTTCAATCGCAGAACCTTTACATAGACTTTTGGACAAAAAGTCCCCCTGGCAAGGGAAGCCCATGCCTTCCACTCTGTTAAATCCTTGATCACCTCTAATGCAGTTTTAATTAAGTTCAACCAACATCTTCCATTAGTTCTTGCTGCAGACGCTTCCCCTTTTGGTATAGGGGCTGTTCTTAGTCACAGACTGCCAAATGGCTCTGAGGCACCCAATGCCTTCTTCTCCAGAACTTTTTCTTCAGCTGAGCGCAACTACAGCCAGATAGATAAAGAAGTCTTCGCTGCAGTTGCCTCTGTAAAAAAATTTCACAAATTCCTCTATGGCCATCACTTTGAACTAATCATGGATCATAAGCCTCTGCTAGGCCTTTTGTGTGCTGATAAACAAACACCTCAGATTCTATCTCCAAGGATGACCAGATGGACTTTGTTTTTGTCTGCTTATTCATACAAACTGATCCATAGACCTGGAAAAAACCTTGCACACGCTGATGCTCTCAGCTGCTGCTCATTGCCGATTCCAGTTGAAGACCCTGCACCAATCCATGCTGTTTTCGAATTCAACGAACTCAAGCTACCCATTATTGCTTCTGATATTGCTTATCATTCCTCAAAGGACAAGGTAATTGCCTAAGTTCTTGACTGGGTGGGAAGGGGGTGGCCAGACATCCCTTATTCCCCTGAGTTCAAGGCACGCCAGCTGGAACTGTCATCCCTTCAGGGCTGTTTGTTATGGGAAACAAGGGTGGTCATTCCTTCCTCATTGCAAGCTTCAGTTCTGAAGCTCCTGCATGAAGGCCACCCGGGCATCATTAGAATGAAGGCCTTGGCCCATAGTTACGTCTGGTGGCCTGGCATGGATGCCCGGATCTCCAGCTGGGTAGGCGCTTGTCAGCCTTGTCAGGCAATAAGACCTGCCCCACCAACTGCTTCCCCTGGAAAGTGGGAGGACGCTGTAGCCCCTTGGTCCAGGTTGCATATTGACCTGGCTGGCCCAATGCGGGGCATACATTTCTAATAGTAGTAGACTCCTTCTCAAAATGGATCGATGTGGCTTTACTGCCTACAACAACTACCCTTGCTGTTACCAGGGCCCTAACCAGACTATTTGTGACTCATGGCATCCCTAACACAATAGTGTCAGATAATGGACCCCAATTTACCTCCTGTGAATTTGAGCTATACCTGGCCAACCTGGGGGTCAGGCATGCCCTCACAGCTCCTTTTCACCCTGCTAGCAACGGGATGGCCGAGAGGGCAGTTAGGTCAGTAAAGGAAGCCCTAGGGAGATTCGGCCAAAGTGACTCGCACTCCAAGTTGTCTAGATTTTTACTATATCAGCACACAACCCCTTGTGCCACTACCAATAGGTCCCCAGCCGAACTCCTTATGGGAAGACGCTTGAGGACTTCCCTGGACAGGCTGCACCCCCACTACGCCCCAGTGACTCCTCTAGCATCTGACAGCCAGCCTAGGAAATTTAACTTAAAAGACCTAGTCTGTGCCTGCAATTATGCAGGCCACCCCTTATGGCTGCCAGGACAAGTCATAGCTATGACAGGGCCTAGGTCATATACGGTGCTGCTGGAGGATGGTCGCACTTGGCGCAGACACATCGACCAGCTAAGGAGATGCTGGGAAGTAGTCGCTGATGGACCCGGTCTACCACCCACCAATCCGAGCCTACCATCGACCGATGACAGCCTGCTGCCACCAACCGAGGACACCCAGGGGAACTGCGGATGGAGGGACCTACCTTCTCCAATGCCTGATGACCCTTCAGCAGTTCCGGATATCGAGGCTCCTGCAACGACCATCTCTGAAGAGGCCCAGGGTGTGGAGGACTCCGATCTTCCAACAAAGACTCCTGTTCCTCGACGTTCCAACTGCCAGAGAAGGTGGCTGGCCTACCTAAAGGACTACGCATGATCCTTACCAGGGAAAAGGAGTGTTGTGTCGACGTTCGGTTTCCCCTCTGGTCCGCGTTCCTGGTGGGAGCATGGACCGCCCTGATTGGCTGACGCCATTTGACAGCCGGCTATATATAGTGCTGTCAAACGGTGTCAACTGTTGCCGCTTGCTGACTGCTCACTAGTTCGGCAGTCGCGGCAACCCCTTTGTTTTTAAATAAAGGTTCCTACCTTATTGTTCTGAGTCCGCCTCAGTCCTTATCCGCCGCTCCACAACAGTGAGTTTGACACCTGTGGTTGTAGACCTACTGGGGAAACAGATGCTAATTTTTCCCATTGAAACCTATCGGCATGGGGTCACAGTATTAGATATTTTAGGGTAGGGGTGTCAAACTCGATTTCATTGAGGGTTGTGTTTGACCTCAGCAGGATGGGTGGGTGCTGCGGGGATGGGCATGGCCAGCTCAGTGTCACTTGTGTTGGGGAACCTGTAGTGGTCTGAGTGGGACTGGGGGAATCCACTGTCTCCAGCAAAGGAAGGCAAGAGCAGGGAGAGTGCCAAACCCTTATCCTCCAGAGAAGCCTCCCTATCCCTCTCAGGCCACATGAGGATCCCAGATGGCAGCACAGACTGTCCAGAGCCCTAGGCAGCAGAGGGCAAGCACCCAGCCTAGACCTCAAGATCCCAGGGCACTGGGACCTTACAGTCCCGAGCTCCATTTTCAATTGCAAAAGCTTCCTGTAGCAGTCTGTCAGCTAAAACAGAGCTCAGGAAGTCGAGACTACTGCAGGAAGCTGTTGCAGCCAAAAATGGAGCCCCCAAGCTTCATTTTTGTTGGCAGACCTCTGCAGAATGCCATCATGTGGCCCTTCCAAGTGTCATTTTGCTGGCAGAAGCACCACAGGCCAATCAGTCAATGTTTCCAAGGCAGCCCCATGGACCAGATCTAAGCAAACCAGATCTGGTCCCTGGGCCTTGAGTTTGACACCCCTGCTTTAAAGGATATTTTGTTCCATATCAAAAGTAAGAATTGGTCTCAAAGTGCAACCAACTTTTTAATTATTACTTTATATTATTATATTTTTTGTGGTAGTCATTAATTGAATCCAGCAGTTATAAAGTGAACCCCATTGTTTCCTACAAAGTCTTTTTTCTATTTTTGCCAGAAATAAACACCAGTTTCTGGCAAGAAAAGGTCATAAATCAAGATTATGTGACCAAGAGATGCTGCAAGCAGATGTAAAGACAGGCCCAGTTGCTAGGCAACAAAAATGCAGTCACATGACTGGGGGAAGCAGTCAGAACTTTGAGTGGATCAGAAGTACGTTTTTTTGAGTCAATCATAACTTTGAACATCATGAAGCAACTGGTCATAATTTGGAGACTACTTGTATGTTACTGTCAGCATACCAACAATTTTATTCCTTTGGATTATTATGACAATGCTACCTTTATATACTGTATTACATGGATATGTATATAAGACAAACTAAGAAGAGGTTTATAAGAATGGTATATTTTCCAGAGATAATCTTTTGACTCTACTAATATGAGTAAGACTAACAGGTTCAGAGTAAGACTAACAGCTCAGTTTCCTAGAGCCAGAAATGACTAGCACGTATGTGTGAGGGGAACCCTTACCTTTATTTTTTAACAGTCTCAGATATCATGATGCATAGATTCAGAATCCCCAATATGTCAAACAATCATGTTGTGGATATGAGGGACGGGGCTTCCCTTATTTTGGAAATGTTATTTACTGGTTGATTTAAATCTCATCTCTTTCTTCTAGATGCTGTAGAGAAAAAAATTTTTTAGATAGAAATGAATAACCTGAAACAGATATTTTTCTTTTGAACAATTGGAAATGGAATTTCACAATCTAATTACTGTTTGTAAATTTTTTAAATTTTGTAATAGCCTTTTCAAACCTGATGTCCTTCAGAATTCCTTGTTAATATGCCTAACACACCCAGTTATGAAAGCTACTTACATCTGATATGAGGAAACCCTTAGACACTTAGGAACATCATGCAGAGTTTATTTTGACATAAGTCTATCCAAATCACTGTGAAATAAGACAAGAAAAACTATACCCAATTCTCTGAACTGATTAACTGGTATAACCTACAAACAAACCAAACAATACTACTACGTACTTGTCACTAATGGAAAAAACAATCCAGGCCATCTATTGACATGAAAATTTATGAAAAGCTTAATAAAAGTGCAGAACAAATTGTATCCAGTTTCTGTCTTCTTCAGGTATGTCACAAAAGACCCCAGATGTCCATAAAGAGTCAAATGTCATCAGCTTCCACACCATGTCATTTTGGATGGTCTCATATTAATTATAATTAAATATATACTAAGCTGCTTTAGAGTTTCTTGCAGGGATGTATACCAATAGTACATCCTTGATTCAAGATTTATATCCTTATTTCTAGGATGATCACCCTCTTTCACTAAGCCTACAATTTAGGAAAGATGCTTATGAGATAGTGAAAAAGGAAGGGGATATCCACTAAACCAATCAACTCAACCAAATATTTTCTGGGGGCGGGGAAAGAAATAAAAGATAACTCCCTTTTTTATGACCTTGTAATCCCTTATTTTGGGATAGACTAAGGCAACTGGATAGAACTAGGGGTGGGCTGCTGGGGGCTCGCAAGAGTTCAGGAGAGCCCCTAGCTAAGATTCTGTGCAGCTTGGAGAACCCTCAAATCCCACTCCTGGCTGTCCCCTCCATCTCTCCCGGGAGTCCCCACACAGCCCATTTTGGATTTAGGTAAATGCAGGGTGCACACAGAGGCTCATGGAGGGTGAAAAATGGGCCTCTCGGAAGTTCAGGAAGACTGGAAATTGGCCCATTTCTGGCTTCCAGAGAGCCTCCTGAGCCTGGGGAGGGCAAAAACAACCCCCTGCTGTGGTGGAGGAGGCTAACTAGACCACACCCACCATGGCCATCCCCACTCAACAACCGGGCAGAGAACCCATTGCTAAAATTTTTGAAACCCACCCATGGATAGAACTGAGCATTTACTGGCCGGATGACCTTCCTGATGCCACATGAAGTTGCAGCAGATATTTTTTCTTTGTACTCTAGGAGAGAACACCTAAGATTGAAGTCTTAATCTTCTGAGTGGGCGGCAAGAGATTTCACCACTAGACCACCATTCCACTTTTTTAAAAAGGAGTAAAATATATTTGCAGCTAAAACACTTTTGTATATAGCTCACTGCCTTTTCAGAGAAATTTGAAGTTCTGTCTTTCCAGCACTGAACTGACTGACAATTTAATGGCCAGCTGGCCTTGAAATTGCAATCACAGAATTGAGAAGAAAAGGCAAGAACCTTGCTAAATATTTGTGGGAGGATGATAGTGGTTTTTACAGGAAACATAGGTGTTAAGGGGATAGTGAGCTGAAAAAATGTATTTATTCAGTGCATGAATAGGGGGGAAAGGTCAGGCATAGACTTGTTATATCTAAGCTATATTTTTTATTAACCCTCGTAAGTTAGAGAATTTCATGATTGTCAGTTTGCTTTCCCTCTGCAGCAATTATTAATAAAGCTATAGAGAGTTGATCTAAAGTAGAAACAAGTAGCTAATTCAGAAGCCCCATATGCTGAAGCTTATTTTTTAATTTATAGATGATTGTAGTTTTAGGTTAGACCAAATAATGTGTTTTCAATATGAAAGTTCTATGTTCACACCCAAAAAATGTCACCTGATCTTACTACTATGATAATAGGTTGTAAAATAATATGGATCCAACCATCCTGAAGCTTCAGCAAAATATTGCCAGCTTAAAGGCTAGGTCACACTAGCCGAGGGATGCAAAACGTATGCAAAAAGGACACAGCGGATGAGCAAAATTTCAGGGGTGGCTCCATCCATTGTTATCCACTCTCAAAAGTGCCCCAAATTTGCATAAACAGAACAGAAAACAGCGGAAAGGAACGGACGTGGGTACTACGTTGCGAGGATGTTAAATGGATGTTCGTAGGAAGCCTAGCAGATGGAAGCGGATGGAAGCAGATGACACATCCGCAGGGCTTCCGGGGGAGAATAGCGAAGCGGACACATAGCGGAAGGAGCGGATGCATAGCGGATGACACGGATGCATCACGGACGCCTATAGGATGCATAGCAGATGTGTAGTGGATGCAAAGTGTTCACTGCGCATTCAGGGAGGATGAATTGCGCCAGATCCATGGATATAAAAGAATGCAGCTCGCAAGCAGTCAGCATTCAGAGGAAAGAAGTGCTGCCACAGACATCTTCGAAAAACACCATGGTTCATCAGTCAGGGAAGAAGAGGAAGCCTGTGCCTACTCCTGCCAGCCCTGGCAAGAAGGACAGAACCACCATCCCTACCCCTGGCACTGACTCTGAAGCTGCTGGTGCTTCTGCTGCTGCTTCTCCTGCTGGTGCTGCTGGTGCTGGTGCTTCTCCTGCTGGTGCTGCTGGTGCTTCTCCTGCTGGTGCTGCTGGTGTTTCTCCTGCTGGTGCTGCTGCTGCTTCTCCTGCTGGTGCTGCTGGTGCTTCTCCTGCTGCTGGTGCTGCTGCTGCTTCTCCTGCTGCTGCTGGTGCTTCTCCTGCTGCTGGTGCTGCTGGTGCTTCTCCTGCTGCTGCTGGTGGTGGTGGTGCTTCTCCTGCTGCTGCTGCTACTGCTGCTGTGGTGGACAACCCCAAGGTGCTCAAAGCCCTGCTCCTGAAGGCCCTGAAGCCCCTGCCAGAGGGAGGAAGAGGCAAGGCAAGGAGAAGGGAGAGAGGAAACAGTATTCCATTTCCGAGGACCATGAGGAGGAGGTGCTGGAATGGCTGAGGGAGAATGAGTACTTGTGGAGAAAGGGCCATAGGCTCTATCACGACACCAAGAGAAAGCAGGCAGCATGGAGAGACAAGGCAGAGAGCCTGGGCTACACTTCAGATGTACTCCTGGGATGGTGGAAGCACATGCACACCTGGTATGGTAAGCTGCACCTGAAGAAATCTGGCCAGGGCACTCTCAAGCTCACTGACCGGGAGATGTACATCATGGCCAAGTGCAGCTTCCTGGAGGGTGAGGTCTGCCACTGAGGAGCAGCCCCTCTGTCAACCCTCTCCCTCAGACAGCCCACAGACAGCCACTATTCTTCCAGCCAGGAGACAGCTACCATGTCCAGGCAGGTGTCTTCGGAGGGACCCATGGCAGAGACCCCCCCCCGACAGCTGCACTCCCCACGCCAGAGGATGTGGAGGATCCCCTGTCTCAAATGGAGCAAGAAGTAGAAGCCACCAGAGACCAACCCACACCCACACCCAGCTCCAACTCCACCTCCACAGAAAGCATGCAGAGAGGCAGACTGGAGGGCCAGAGCCACACTGTCCTGCTGGAGATCAGGGACACAATCAAGACCAGCACAGAACTTCTCTCTCAGCTGGTCCACAGCGACATACCATCCTCGAACCGCAATCCCTTCATCACATACATGAGCCAGACCCTCATGGACCTGCCCAAGCCCCAGTACCAGGTGATGAAGGAGAAGATCACAGCACTGCTGCACCACCCTCCAGGCCCAGCTGAACCTACTCCAACCCAGTCCAGGACTGCTCCTCCACCCCATGCGATGTCACAGCCCTTCCACGGCTTTCAACAGCCCCTCACCAACCAAGGCTACAGTACCAGGACTTCCCACAGAAGAGGCAGCCCTTCCCAGTCCAGGCCCAGGCCCAGTTGCACGCCACAGACACCTCACCTGACTCAGCTGCAGACCAGACAGCCCCACTACACACCTCCTTCCTCCACCCCACAGCCAGGCCCCTCAACAGAAAATCTCTCTTCAGTACTGTGTGTCAGTCTTCAAGATCTTCTGCTATTGCTTTGCATCTTTTCGACTGCCATAAGTAACGGGGGATGGAAAAGGGAGGTAGGAATAGTTGGGGAAGTGAGCTGGAGGAGTTACATTCGTCTGATGTATAAATGGAAGGGGGGAGCATAAAATAGAGTTAGGTTTTTATTTCTCGCTTAGCTTTCTTCTCTCTGCGCAACTGCAACCCATTATCAAATTATGCCAAGGTCAACGGACAGAGGCCTCATCATCACCTGAAGATGCCACATGATCATATCCACAACTTCTAATTGGAAGTGTCATTTGAACTATTGGGGGTGGGAACATTTCCATCACTTTGTATATGTGAATTGCACGCCTAAATTCTCAGATTCAGAATTCTTTGGTTGCTACCACTTCACTTTCAGTAAAAGATATCTTTTCTCTAAACTAAAGAGTCTAAGTATTTCTTTCCTGGATTTTGAATGGAGCTCCACCTGACATTATTCTGAATCTGCCCCACCTGCCCACCCGGAGAGAATACCCAATTTTCTTCTGAGGGGGCCTGGACATCATGTCATCTTCAAATAGTGACCAGGAGGATCTGGGAGCCATTGGAGGCCAAGATTCTTTGCTGGTGCAGGAAGCCCAATCGCTAGCAGAGCTCAGTCTGGAAGAGGATCCAGCTGTGAAGCCCAGATGGTCGGTGGGAGTTGGTTGGAAAGATCCGGAGAAGGACCCCCCCCTGGGGTCACAACTACCTGCCGGCGTGGAAAAGAGGAGCCTTGGCAAGAGAAGGAAAAGAGGGAACTCTTGCTGGATCAAGCCAGGAAACTCCTGAATGAAGCCTTTGAACAAGCTCAAGCTCCACAAAGGTATGAAGGGGGAGGGGAGGCAGCCCCAGCCAGAAGAAGCAGAGCAACTCCCTCTCCCATAAATCAACCCGATCCAGCAGCAGCCCCGGGGCCTTCGGCGGGAGGTGTGATTCCTAGAAGGCATAGAGCTCCTAGGCTGCCTCCGTTAGAAGTAAAATACGGAGGGGATCCCAAAGCCTTGGGATTTTTCTTAGCTCAAGTATGGAGCCATATGGAGGAGTATGGGGAGGATTTTCCCTCAGAAGCAGCCAAAGTGAGGTGTGTTACCAGGGCTCTGGAGGGAATAGCGGCAGAGTGGATGGTGACTTTGCATAATGATAATGCTCCTCAGTTTCTGAATTATAACCTATTTATGGCTGCACTGCGGGCTAGGTTTGAGGACCCACTGGCGGAGCGCAAGGCCCGAATTAGGATGAAAACCATAAAACAGGGGCGGAGGTCTGTGGCTGATTACACTCATTTCCAAGGCTGGCCCCAAGAAGCCCTGATAGAACTGTTTAAAGATTGTTTAAATGAAGATGTGTACCAGAGATGCACTGCTAGAAGAGACCCCAATAACTTGCAGATGTGGTACCTGTTGGCAGAAGAAGTGGAAATTGATTTAATCCGAAGTAAACGGCGGGGAGGTTATGGGTGGAGCAAGTTTTCCCCCTCGCGCCCTCAAGAGGCTCCTAAACCTCAGAAGGGAGGAGTGGTGGCAAGACCCAACACCTCGGCCTGCTTTCGATGCGGGAAAGAAGGTCACCGGGCTGTGAACTGCAGAGTCAAGTTGGAGCCAAAGGGGGCACCAAAGGAAGGAAAGAAACCTGAAAAATCCCCAGCGAAGCCTCGCGAAACAGCACTAAAGTCGAGAGAGACAGCAGAGGTCGCCCGTCCCGCAGGAGAGGAATCAGAAGCCCCAGTGACCCCTGAGGAGGAGGATTCTGACTCGGAAGACGATTTCCTGGTAAGTCCAAGTGTGGGCCCTATGAAGTTGAGGGTACCCAATTCAGGGGTCGAAGGGGAAATGCTAGCCCTGTTAGATTCTGGGTGCACCAGGTGTATAATAAACACGGAAGTAGTGAAGAAAATGGCCCTAAAGTTAAAACCTTTGAAGATGCCCATTTCCTTTTGCCAATTAGATGGATCAGTGGCTGGAGGTTGCCCTGCACGTTTTGTCACAGAACCTACAGAAATGATCATGGGAGAGCATGATGAGACCCTGCGTTTTATTGTGGTCCCTGGGATGGAGCAACCATTAATACTGGGATTTCCCTGGCTCCGGAAATGGAACCCCCAGGTTAACTGGAGAAAGGGATTGTTGCGCATACGCACAAAGCAGCGACCGGGAGGAGGGGCCAAATCACAGCCGAAGCCTGGGGGCCTAATTGAAATATCTTCCACAAGTACTGAGCCCATAAAAGATGAGGAGAAAATTCCTAAAGAGTATTGGGATTTAAAAGAAGTGTTCAGTGAGAAGGCCTCGGATGAGCTTCCGCCTCACCGACCAACAGACTGTGCTATTGAGATTTTGCCTCGGGTGAAACTCCCGAAACCAAAGTTCTACTCAATGACCCCACGGGAATTGAAAGAGCTAAGATTGTTTATTGATAAAAATTTGGAACGTGGTTTTATTCAACCTGCTAGACCCCAGGTAGCGGCCCCAGTGTTGTTCCGTGAAAAGAAAGATGGTTCCAAACGCTTGGTGGTGGATTACAGAAATTTGAACGCTATTTCTGTGTAAAACGTGTACCCCCTTCCTTTGATGAAGGACATGTTGGCCCATTTAGCGAAGGGAAAGATCTTCATGAAGTTGGATTTGAGAGAAGCATACTACCGGATTCGAATTAAGGAAGGGGATGAGTGGAAGACCGCTTTTAACTGCCCGATGGGATGTTTCCAATTCAACGTTCTTCCTTTTGGTTTACAAGGGGCCCCAGCTGTATTCATGCAAATGATCAATCAAGTGTTACATGAACATTTATACAGGGGGGGTTTGGTTTATCTTGATGATATCCTTATCTACACAGAGACCCTGGATGAACATGTGAAGTTAGTGCGGTCAGTTTTACAGAAACTGTGTGCCGCTAAGTTATATGCTAAATTGTCAAAGTGTGAATTCCACCAAGACAAAATTGACTATTTGGGATATTGCATTTCATCCGAAGGCATAGAGATGGATCCAGAGAAGGTGCGTGCCGTTCTGGAGTGGGCTCCACCACGCACCAGAAAACAACTTCAAAGCTTTTTGGGATTTGCAAATTTTTATCGGCAATTCATCCCGACGTTTGCTAAGATAGCAATGCACATCACAAATCTCTTGAAAACAAAAGGGGAGGTGAAGCCGAGGCCAGGAAAGCCGCTGGAGTGGTCCATGGAGTGCCAAGCCGCTTTTGAAAAGCTAAAACGACTATTTGATGCAGAACCAGTGCTGAAACACCCGGATATGGACACTCCTTTCGTGATTCAAGCTGATGCAAGTGATGTAGCTATTGGAGCGGTATTACTGCAAATCAACGAGAAAGGGACCTTACAGCCTTGTGCATATACCTCCCGTAAACTGTCTGAAACAGAGAGAAGATGGGCCGTCTGGGAGAAAGAAGCTTTTGCAGTTCGTTGGGCCTTGCTGACCTGGAGACATTTCCTGGAAGGAGCAAAACACCCGTTTGAGGTATGGACTGATCATAAGAATCTGGAAGCCTTAAAAACACCACGGAAGCTGTCCCCTAAACAAGTTCGCTGGGCCCAGTACTTCAAGCGATTCAATTTCTCATTTAAGTACATTCCAGGCGGGAAGAACTTCATGGCGGATGCTCTCTCTAGACTACCTCAATATAATAGTATGCGTCAGGAGGTGATAAGCCCAATTGTCTCAGCCAAACACCTAGCTGCCCCAGTGGTCACCAGAGCCCAAAGGAAGAACCAAGAAGTGGTTTTAGCGAATGACCTTACCGAACAATTAAAAGAAGCTTTAAAACTGGATGAATGGTTCCTGGCTCATTCAAGTGACTATACAATTAGAGATGGTTTGGCTTGGGTGGGGGCCAAGTTGTATGTGCCACAGGTATTGAGGAGCCAAATACTACAACAGGCTCATGATTCTAAAGCAGCTGGCCATTTCGGATTTGTGAAGACCTTACATCTGGTTAAGCGGCAATTCTGGTGGCCTACTTTAAAGAAGGACATTGAAGCTTACGTAGCTAGCTGTCCGATTTGTGCTTCGGCAAAGAGACCTCCTGGTAAGCCAGTAGGATTGTTACAAAATGTAGCTAGACCAATGACTCCTTGGAAGGAAATCTCTATAGACTTTATAGTAGAACTACCCGAAAGTGGTGGAAACACGGTCATCTGGGTAGTGACTGATTTGTTTTCCAAACAAGTACATTGCATACCTTGTTCCAAGATTCCCTCTGCTAAGACGCTGGCTAAACTATTTATATCACATATCTATAGATTACATGGCGTCCCGGAACGCATAATCTCTGACAGAGGGGTCCAATTTACTTCAAATTTTTGGAAAGAGTTCCTGAAGTTAATAGGCTCCTCCCAGGGGCTAAGCTCTGCCCACCACCCCCAAACCAATGGGGCCTGTGAGAGGACTAACTCAGTGTTAGAACAATATCTCAGATGTTACATAAACTATCAACAAGATAACTGGTCCGAATTACTACCATTTGCCGAAGTGGCATACAACAACTCCGTACACAGCAGTACTGGATTTACTCCATTTAAAGTGGCTTCGGGACTAGATTTCGTTCCCATACCTGAACTTCCTCATGAAAAGCCCAACATCCATTCGTTGGATGAATGGATAACTCAACTCCAACTTAACTGGCCAGTAACACGCAAAGCATTAGATGAGGCCCATCCAGCTCATAAGAAATTTGCAGACAAGAAAAGATCCCCACAGAAAGAATATAAAGTGGGCGACAAGGTTTTCCTGTCCACCAGATACCTGCAAACCACTCAAAAGTCAAAGAAGCTTGGTCCTAAATACGTTGGTCCATTCACAATTGAACGGATTATAAATCCTGTAACAGTCCAGCTGAACTTACCCAAAACTCTTCGACGAATTCATCCGGTTTTCCATGTTAGTTTGCTAAAACCTGAGCGTACTTCTGACCTAAGGCCCATTCAGACTGACTCTCCCATACCAATATTGATTGAAGGCGAACAACATTTTGAAGTTAAACAAATTCTGGATTCTCGCAAATGGAGGGGTCGACTCCAGTATCTTGTAGCCTGGAAACTTCCCTTCTTCACAAGCCGAATGGGTTAATGAAACCGATGTTAAAGCCCCTAAGTTGATCAAAGCATTTCGTTCCAAGTTTCCTGATAAGCCTTAGGAGTGTATTGTTTTGAAATTGTTTAATGATTAATATATTCTCTCCTCTCTCTCTCTTCTAGGACTTCTAGGACTGATGATTTCCCTTTTTCTAGGAGGGCCAAATGTCAGTCTTCAAGATCTTCTGCTATTGCTTTGCATCTTTTCGACTGCCATAAGTAACGGGGGGTGGAAAAGGGAGGTAGGAATAGTTGGGGAATTGAGTGGAGGAGTTACATTCGTCTGATGTATAAATGGACGGGGGGAGCATAAAATAGAGTTAGGTTTCTATTTCTTGCTTAGCTTTCTTCTCTCTGCGCAACTGCAACCCGTTATCAAACTATGCCAAGGTCAACGGACAGAGGCCTCATCATCACCTGAAGATGCCACATGATCATATCCACAACTTCTAATTGGAAGTGTCATCTGAACTATTGGGGGTGGGAACATTTCCATCACTTTCTATATGTGAATTGCGCGCCTAAATTCTCAGATTCAGAATTCTTTGGTTGCTACCACTTCACTTTCAGTAAAAGATATCTTTTCTCTAAACTAAAGAGTCTAAGTATTTCTTTCCTGGATTTTGAATGGAGCTCCACCTGACATTCCACCTGACACTGTGCCTGACATCTCAGGTCCTTGAGGAAGGGTCTCTCAACCTCACGGGACTAAGTCAGCTCTCTGAGAGCTTCCTGAACACACCATCTCCTGTTGTACTCTCGGGGCCAAGCACCCCAATGGTGCCTCAGACTAGCACTCCAGCCACAGCCACCTCCACAGTTCCTGGCCGCTCGACAGCTGAGATCATGGACATGCCTCAGAGTGACTGAGAATAGTGCACGAGACTGAGTTGTTACCTGTTCACCTTATCTTTGCTTAAAGACACTTTACTTGGTTCATTTTGCTTTTTTAATAAAGTCATACAGTTTACTTAAGACAGTTATTAATAAAGGTTATCTTTGCTTCACACACTTGGTTCATTTTATTTACTTAATAAAGTGTTGGTGAAAACTTTGAAAAAAGGTTTAAGCCTTTGCATGCTTGTGAGATAGGTAAGGATAGTTGTGGGATGGGTACGGATAGCTGTGGGATGGGTAAGGATAGCTGTGGGATGGGTAAGGATAGTTGTGGGATAGATAAACCTCCAGTGCAAGCAGAGTGGGACTGTATGGTCCACCCTCCCAGCTGCCACACATATGGCCCTTTCTTATCAATAACAATTTATTCATTGATCAACACATTTCAAAATAAAGAAAGCTCTTTATTAATGCCCTATTCATTGTAGGGCCACTCAACATACAGGGCACAATCTCAGCAGTGTTATGAGACAGACTCAAGGAAGAATCCATTAAGCATCTACCATCCTGTCTTGCCACTCCACTGCTCCAGCTGGGAAGTTTCACCAATGTTTCAGGAGATTGCGCTGCTTCTTCCCTACATGTGAAGCTCTGCTGGGGCCTTGAACATCCACAGTGTCTATCAGGTTTCGTCCTTGCCTCCATTCACCAGGCTCCATGTCCCCATTCCTTTGTTGACGGTCCACAAGCCTGTTCTCCAACACTGGGTAGCGGGTGCGCATGAGATTGTGCAGGATACAGCAAGCTTCCATGATGCTCCTCACAGTCCCTGGGTGATGCTGCATGGTAGTGAGAAGTACCTGGAACCTGTTGGCCAGGATGCCAAGGGCATTCTCCACCACCCGTCTTGCCCTGGACAGCCTGTAGTTGAAGATCCTCTCTTCATGGGTGAGGTATCTTGAAGTGTAGGGCTTCATGAGGTAGGTTCTGAGGGAGAAGGCGTCATCACCCACGATGAAGTAGGGCACATCTTGTGTGTCATTGGGTAGGGGATCTGGATCTGGAATACCCATAATGAGGTTGCGTTCCAGCCTATCCTTGAGATCACTGGCGTTGTATACCTGGCTAACTGAAGCTGATCCGTTGCCTGAAGCATCGATGTACATGAACTTGTAGTCAGCATCAACCATGGCAAAGAGGATGATACTGAAGAAGCCCTTGTAGTTGTGATAAGAGGACCCTGACTTGGCTGGAGCTTTGCAGGCCACGTGCTTCCCATTTTAGCTCCAACAGTGTGGGGAAAGTTCCACCTCTGATACCACTGTTCTGCACCTTTACTCCAGCCTTCTTCAGTGGGTGGGGCACCGTGGGAGCTCCTCCACGTATTCTTCGATGATGGTCTGCACCACTTCTCTGACCACAATGCTGATGGTGTTGTGTGGCACCCTCCAGGCATACTGCATGTTTCTGTATGTGGTTCCAGAGGCCAGGTGCCGCAGAGTCAGTGCCACCTTCAGTCCAGGTTCCAGGCTGGGATGGAAGTTGGTGCTCGGCTTGGTCAACCTGGGTCTCAGACGCTCAACAATTTTGTCAAACATGGCTGGTTGCATCCTCATGAAGTGATGGAATACACGAGGGTCTTCATTCCTCAGCTCCACCATCAGCTTGTCATAGAGTCCAAACTCCACTCTTCTCCTGATCCATTGTCGGACCCACACAGCTCTGGAACATCTCCTTCTTTTCCTTGCATAGAAAAGGTGAAACAGTCTGAAGAGGGCTTGGTTCTGGTGTTGAATGATGGCAGCTACCATAAGGAGTGTGTGATGATTCATGGTGGAGATCAATGGATGATGTGCAAGAGCAAGAGCAAGGGTGAACAGGTTTGTATACAATGGCTGCTGGACTGAAAGTTAGATCCAGGTGATTTCCTCCCCCTTTTTATAGGAAATATCGGTTTTCCGCTAGGTGTCCTTCCACATACTCTAAGCATACTCCAGACATCCTAAATATCCGAGATACGTCCCATATACAAATGTTTTGTCCGTTTTAATGCTTTATATACAAGATGCATCCACTTACATCCTTTCTATTTCCGTGCTACTAATGCTGTGTGGACGTTCCATGTACCTTTCACTTCCTCCCTCTTTCCACTTTCAGCTGCAGCAGATGTGAGTTGAGGGGATGTCCAGAGTATGCTGAGAGGATACAGCGGACGTTTAACGGATGACAACGGACGTAGAACGTTTTTTGCCCGTATGTGTCGCAGATGTACATCATACGCGGTGGAAAGTTCATCCGCTCAAAAAATTTTGTGCAGCTCAAAAGTTTTTGAGCAGATGAAATAGCAGTAGACGGATGTTTGACGGATAGTGCATATGAAACACGTATGCAGTGAGTACACAATGGATGCATCGCGTTTTCCAACGGATGGCAAGCTTTTTTGTCCATTTTACATCCTCTTTGCATCCGTTGGTGCAGTGGGACATGGGCTTAAGTGAAAAAAATAAATTTA
The DNA here is from genome assembly GCA_015471245.1 of Laticauda colubrina. Taxonomy (NCBI): domain Eukaryota; kingdom Metazoa; phylum Chordata; class Lepidosauria; order Squamata; family Elapidae; genus Laticauda; species Laticauda colubrina. The sequence continues at coordinate 27,971,758 of BLBF01000040.1, forward strand.
TTTCAGTATATGAAATGACAATAGAAAACTTTATATATTATGGGATGGGGACAATGAGAAACGATGCCATGTGACCAATCCATAGTTTAGGCATGGTGAAGCAGGACTATTTCTGGTTTTAATCTTAGTTTAAGTATAATCCATAATATTGGGTACTAGTAAAGAAATATTTTCTTGTCCTACCTTCTCCTAATCACCATTTCCTCAGTTTAGCAATGGGCAAAGTACAATATTTTTATTTTGGGCAAGCACAGATATTTAATTAGTACAAAATTAATCTTCAGCCGACTATGGGATAAGCACTGTTAGGGATAACATTGTTCACCCTAACTGTTTTAGGTGAAATACTA
>BLBF01000040.1:27972117-27995099 GCA_015471245.1 Laticauda colubrina
TGTTTAGCTTGTCTACCTAACCCTGGTTGGGGAACCCAGGCTTAACAAGCACTAATACATCTTTAAAAGAAATACTTTGTTTCTTACTTAGTTGCAGCATTGCTCTTCCAAATCCCCATTGTATCTGTAGTTTTTTGCATCTACTCTGAGGGCTAATGAGATGCTATCTTTAGATAAGAGACCAATATTTCCCAGATGTTTGTTTAGTTATGCAAATGTTAAAAGTTTTAGAAAAGTATTCTTATGGGAAAGCAAAAAAGAAATTCATGCAAATATTCTGTAGGCTACTGTGCTTACAGTTTTATTGCCATTTGCTTTACAATCTTTTGGCATTTGTTGATGTTAAATGCATGAATAATTCCCAAATGAATTTGATAAAAGGAGAGCATAAAATCTAGAGGAAATGACCCTAAAAATGGAACTGCTTATAAGTGTATTTTATTCTTGTTTCTTAATTCATTGCTTGACTTTTTGTTTCTATGTGTATCTGCCCCTAGTTAGTTAGTGGGAAATTTTAGTTAGGAAGAGGGGGGAAAGCTTTTTGTTCCATCTGGTCTTTTCACTGGGACAGGTGTTGAGATCATAAACCTGACTTTTATCCAAATGTTCCCTGATTGTTCAATGAAAAAATAGGCAGACTGTTCAGTAACATTGAAAAGCATATCCTGAATTTCCAATGAAGAAAATGAAGGTTTATTTACGCCCAAAATGAGAGATGAAGGGGGACGGGATCAAACCAATTATAGATGATAGCCAAAAGTCCTAGTAAGACTTAACTAAGCATATAAAATGGATTTTTAAAAAATTGCTAAGGGTCATACAGCATGATTTGCTTTAGCTATACAATTCAATCAATTTTAAGAAACTTAAGAGCATGAAATGATATGCTGTTGGTGCCAAGGTATACAGAAAAATATATACAAAGGAAGATGTCATTTCATTTAACAAGTATGCAGAACTGAGTTTACAAAACATGAGTTCTGACATAAAAGTAAAGCCCCTGTCACACAGCACCAACAGATGGAAAGAGGATGTAAAATGGAGAGAAACACTTGCCATCCATTGGTTAACGCGATGCATCCATTCTGTACTCACTGCCTCCATTTTTCATCCTCTCTATCCGTCCAGCATCCGTCTATTGACATTTCATCTGCTCAAAAAGTTTTGAGCTGCACAAAACTTTTTGAGTGGAAAATGTATTCAACGTGTCCGTTCTGCATCTGCAACGCATACGGGGAACATCCGTTCTACATCCATCGTCATCCATTACGCATCTGCTATATTCACTAGGCATCCGCTGTGCATCCGCGCAACTCGCATCCGCTCCAGTAGAAAAAGAAAACAGGGAGGAAGCGAAACGGATGTGGAACGGACACAAAGCATTAGTAGCACGGACATAGAAAGGATGAAAGCGGATGCAGCTCGCATACAAAGCATTAAAACGGAAAAAACGTTCGCAGAGGGGACCTATCTCGGATATTTAGGATGTCTGCAGGATGTGTAGAGGATGCAAAAGGACATCCAGCGGAAAACCTATATTTCCAATAAAAAGGGGGAGGAATTCACCTGGATCTCACTTTCAGTCCAGCAGCCCTGTGGTGCAGACCTCTTCAGCCTTCATCTGGCTCTTGCTCTTCCACAGTATCCAGTTATCTCCACCATGGATCATCACACATTCCTTTTGGTAGCCACAATCGTTCTACAACAGTGCGAAGCCATCTACAGGCTCTTTCACCTGTTCTATGCAAACAAAAGGAAGTGGCCAAGAAGTGTCTGTGTCTGAAGATGGATCACCAGAAGAGCAGAGTATGGACTGAACAACAAGCTGATGGTGGAGCTGAGGAACGAAGACACTCGTGCATTCCAGAACTTCATGAGGATGCCGCCAGCCATATTTGATGAAGTTGTGGAGCAGCTGAGACCCAGGTTGACCAAGCAGAGCACCAACTTCCGGCCCAGCCTGGACCCTGGGCTGACTCTGCGCCACCTGGCATCCAGGACCACGTACAGGAGCATGAAGTATGGCTGGAGGGTGCCACACAACACCACCAGTATTGTGGTCAGAGAAGTGGTGCAGGCCATCATCAAAGAATACCTGGAGGAGCTCATCTAGTGCCCCTCCACTGAAGAAGGATGGAAGAAAGTTGCAGAGCAGTGGTATCAGAAGTGGAACTTCCCCCACACCGTTGGAGCCATAGATGGCAAGCACATGGCCTGCAAAGCTCCAGCCAAGTCAGGGTCCACTTATTTCAACTCCAAGGGCTTATTCAGCATCATCCTCTTCGCCATGGTCAATGCTGACTACAAGTTCCTGTACATCGATGCTTCAGGCAACGGCTCATCTTCAGATGCCCAGGTATACAACCCCAGTGACCTCAAGGAGGGGCTGGAACACAACATCATCATGGGCTTCCCAGATCCAGACCCCCTGCCCAATGACACACAAGATGTGCCCTACTTCATCGTGGGGGATGAGGCCTTCTCTCTCACAACCTACCTCATGAAGCCATACACTTCCAGATGCCTCACCCGTGAAGAGAGGATCTTCAACTACAGGCTGTCCAGGGCAAGACGGGTGGTGGAGAAGGCCTTTGGCATCCTGGCCAACAGGTTCCAGGTACTTCTCACCACCATGCAGCATCGCCCACAGACCGTGAGGAGCATCATGGAAGCTTGCTGCATCCTGCACAATCTCATGCGCACCCGCTACCCAGTGTTGCAGAACAGGCTTATGGACCGTCAACAAGGAATGGGGACATTGAGCCTGGTGAATGGAGCAAGGACTAAACCTGATAGACACTGTGGATGTGCCTGGCCCCAAAAGAGCTTCACGTGGAGGGAAGAAGCAGCGCAACCTCCTGAAACACTGGTGCAACTCCACAGCTGGAACAGTGGAGTGGCAAGACAGGATGGTAGATGCTTAATGGATGCTTCCTTGAGTCTGTCTCATCACATGGGTGAGATTGGGCCATGTATGTTGAGTGGGTCTACAAAGAATAGGGCATTTAATAAAGAGTTGTGTTTATATTGAAATGTGTGGATCAACAATTACATTGTTCCTGATAATGAAGGGCCAAAGGTATGGCACCTAGGAGGGTGGACCATACAGTCCCACTATGCTTGCACTGGAGGTTTATTTATCCCACAGCTATTACCCATCCAAGGTATCCCTGCCCATCCCACAGCTATTACCCATCCCAAAGGTATCCCTGCCCATTCCACAGCTATTACCCATCCCACAAGCATGCAAAGGCTTAAACCATTTCTAAACGTTTCCACCAAGACTTTATTTAATAAAATTAATGAAGCAAGTGTGTGAAGCAAAGATAATCTTTATTAATAACAAGCTGTAAAAGAAAAATGACCCAAGTAAAGTGTCCAAAGCAAAGATAAAGTCAACAAGTAGCCACCCAGTCTCTGGCACTCTTCTTGGTCACTCTGAGGCATGCCCAGTCTCAGGGGTGAAGGGTCCAGGTGCTGTGGAGGTGGCTGCTGCTGGAGTGCTGGTCTGAGGCGTCATTGGGGTGCCTGGCCCTGAGGGGACAACAGGGGACGGTGTGTGGAGGAAGCTCTCAGAGAGCTGGCTCAGTCTTGTGATGTTGAGAGCCCCTTCCTCTAGGACATGGGGTGTCAGCCCCAATACCGATGACAGATGTTCTGAGGCCGGGCTTGGCTGTGGGGTGGAGGAAAGAACAGTGTAGTGGTGATGTCTGGTCTGCAGCTGAGCGAGGTGAGGCCTGGGTGGCATCTGTGGCGTCGGTGGCATCTGTGGTGTGGGTGCCATCTATGGCATGGCTGGCATCGGTGGCGTGGGTGGCATCGGTGGCATCGGTGGCGTGGGTGGCATCGGTGGCATCGGTGGCATTGGTGGCACCGGTGGCGTCCGATGTACCTGTGCCTGGACAGGGAAGGGCTGCCTGTGCTGCTGGACCTCCTGGTAGCCATAGCCTTGGTAGGTGAGGGCCTGTAGAAAGCCTTGGAAGGGCTGTGACATCACCTGGGGTGGAGGAGCAGGCCTGAACTGGGTGGGAGCAGGTTCAGCTGGGTCTGGAGGGTTGTGAAGAAGATCGGTGATCCTGTCCTTCACCACCTGGTACTGTGATTCCGACATGTTCATGTGGGTCTGGTTGACGTAGGTGAGGAAGGGCTTGCGGTTGGAGGATGGGATGTTGGTGTGGACCAGCTGAGAGAGGAGATCTACGCTGCTTCTGATGGTGTCCCTGATCTCCAGCAGGACAGTGTGGTTCTGCCCCTCCGGTCTGCCTCTCTGCCTTTCTGTGGAGGTAGAGCTTGGGGTGGATGTGGGTTGGCCTGTGGTGCAAGTGCCCTCTCCTTGCTCCCACTACATCAGGGGGTCCTCCACGTGCTCCACCATGGGGAGTGCAGCTGTCGGGGGGTTTCCTGTCGTGATACGCTCCACAGATACCTGCATGGACACAGGAGCTGACTCTTGGGCAGAAGAGGACTGGCTCTCAGCGGGCTGCCTGAGAGAGAGGGTTGTGAGAGGGGCTGCTCCTCGGTGGTGCTCCTCACCCTCCAAGAAGCTGCACTTGGCCATCACATAGGTCTCTTGGTCTGTCAGCTTGACCGCAGCCTGCCCAGATTTCTTGAGGTGCACCTTCCCGTACCAGATGTGAATGTGCTTCCACCAGCCGAGGAGCACCTCCGAAGTGTGGCCCAGGCTCTCCGCCTTCTCTCTCAAAGCAGCCTGCTTCCTTTTGGTGTCTCGATAGAGCCTGTGTCCCTTCCACCATAGATACTCGTTCTGCCTCAGCCATTCCAGCACCTCATCCTCATGTTCCTCTTTGATTGAGTATTGCCTCCTCTCCCATTCACACATCTGCCTCTTCCTCCCTCTGGCAGGGCCATATGGGCCCTCATCAGAGGGGCTTCGAGGTTCTAGGGGCTGCTCCTCCACACCACCCCCAGCAGCAGCAGCAACAACAACAGTAGCAGCAAAAGCAGGACCACCAGCAGCAGCACCAGCAGGACCAGGAGCAGCAGCAGCAGAGTAAGCACCAGCAGTGCCAGCAGGACCAGCAGGACCAGGATCAGCAGCAGCAGAGTAAGCACCAGCAGCTCCGGCAGCACCAGCAGGACCAGGAGCACCAGCAGCACCAGCAGGACCAGGAGCACCAGGAGCACCAGCAGGACCAGCAGGACCAGGAGCAGCACCAGCAGATTAAGCACCAGAAGAAGCACCAGCACCAGGAGCAGCACTAGCAGAGTAAGCCCCAGCAGAAGCCCCAGCACGAGGAGCAGCACCAGCAGAGTAAGCACCAGCAGAAGCCCCAGCACCCGGAGCAGCACCAGCAGAGTAAGCCCCAGCAGAAGCCCCAGCACCAGGAGCAGAGCCAGCAGAAGCTCCAGCACCAGAAGAGTCAGCCCCAGCAGCACAAGCCCCAGCAGCAGCAGTCAGGGCCAGGATGGTGGGATGGTGGCCCTGTCTCTATTGCCAGGGCTGGCAGCAGATGGCAGAGGCTTTCTCTTCTTCCCCATGGTTGTTGGATTGTTGGCTTGCTTGCTTGCTGGCTGGCTGGCTGGCTGGCTGGAGCTGTGTCTGGCAGCAGGTCTTTCCTCTGAATGGTGACCTGCTTGCGAGCTGCTTCCCTTTATATCCACGGGGCTGACGCAATGCACCCTCCCCGCATGCGCAGCGAACACTGTGCATCCGCCAGGCTTCCGCTAGGCTTCCACTCTGCATCCGCTTTATCTGCTCGGCATCCGCTCTGCATCCGCTCTTTCCGCTGCACGTCCACTTCGCTGTGCTCCCCCGGAAGCCCTGTGGATGTGGCATCCACTCCCATCCGCTTCCATCTGCTAGGCTTCCATGGAGCATACGCTTTCCATCCCCTCTACATCCTCCCCCAGTCTGTTCCTTTCCGTTGTTGTCCCCTCTGGTTATGCAAATTCGGGGCACCTTTGAGAGCGGATAACAATGGATGGAACATTTTCTCGTCCGCTGTGTCCTTTTTACAAATGTTTTGCATCCGTTGGCCAATGTGACAGGCCCTTAAATGGATACTGAAACTATTTTAAAACAAAAATGATCATGGTTTAGGTGTTATATACATCAGCTGCCTCAAGTCCTGGAATCATTCTCTTTCTTCTCTTTCTCAGGTATCTCAAGAATGCTATTGATACTGGCTCTTCAGCACCTCAAGACCTCCTGACCCCAACGGGCAGTAGGGTATAAATAGAGCGAAGGACTTACCAGGAGTTTTGACTTATGGCCACAACTTAGCCCAAAATTTATATGGCTAAGTGAGACAGGTGTTAAGTGATCACATGTCTTTGGGAAACTTCAACTGTCATAAATATGAGTCAGTTGCCAAGTGTCTGAATTGTGTTCATGTGATGCAACAATTGTAAGTGTGAGAAAGAATCATGTCACTTTTTTCAGTGCCATTGTCACTGAAAGATCAGTAAATGTAAGTTGAGGACTGCCTGTACCTGGTACTTCATCTTTATTTTTTGCCTGCTTCTTGTGTATCAATTTGCAAGTCTTTTCATTTATAAGCTTACTTCATTAATCCTTATTCAGATTAGATTCTCACTCTCAGAGTATTTATACACTTATGTGAAATGCTTCAATTTCAGAAAGAAATTGGCCCATTACTCAGTGGGTCACCAAGATACTGCAAACTTTGAAAATCCTTGTAATAAGGATTCAAGGAAACATCAGGAATTGCTTGGATGTTTTGAACCTCACTGACAGAGAACCATATGAATGGTGAAATGAACTAAAGAAGTCCTTTGGAATGAATGTGAAAAAAAAAAAAAAGACGACCAAGGTACTTTTTTTTTCTAGTGCATGTTGGATAATTGAGAAAGCCAAATAATACTAAAAATAAAGTAATGGGTATTTCATTGCAAGAAGGGCTTTGATTGTAATGATCATAAATTCCATGGAATAAAATTGTTTCTGGGGAAGATGTTGCACTGTAGACTTCAACCATAATTTTTAACCTGTTTATAAATCACATATGTTGAAGAAAGCTGCTTGTTATGCTCAGTATCATGGCATTGGGTGACTTGACCACCTCTGGATACTATCAACATAAAGAAGATAACCCATCCTTTCAAAATGTGGGAGGTAGCTGCCAGCCCTGGCAAGAGGGACAGGGCCACCCTCCCACCCCCTGGCCCTCACTCTACTTCTGCTGGGGCTTCTGTAGCACGGGATCACTCTTCTGGGGCTGGAGCTTCTGCTGCTTCTGCTTCTGGAGGAGCTGCTGCTGCTGCTTATGGCGGTGGTGCTTTTGCTGGTGCTTACTCTGCTGATGCTGCTTCTGGCGGTGGTGCTTCTGCTGATGCCGCTTCTGGAGGAGCTGCTGATGCTGCTTATGGTGGTGGTGCTTCTGCTGGTGCTTACTCTGCTGAAGCTGCTCCTCATCCTGCTGGTCCTGCTCGTGCTTCTGGTCTTGCTCGTCCTGCTGGTCCTGCTCATGCTCCTGGTCCTGCTGGTGCTCCTGGTCCTGCTGGCGCTGCTGGTGCTTACTCTGCTGCTGCTGATCCTGGTCCTGCTGGTGCTGCTGCTGCTGCCGCTGATGATGATGATCCTGCGGTGCTGCTGCTACTGCTGATGATGATCCTGCTGGTGCTGGTGCTGCTGGTGGTGTGGAGGAGCAGCCCCTACAACCTGGAAGCCCCTCTGATGAGGGCCCATGTGGTCCTGCCAAAGGGAGGAAGAGGCATATGCGAGAATGGGAGAGGAGGCAATACTCCATCGAGGAGGAACATGAGGATGAGGTGCTGGAGTGGCTGAGAGAGAATGAATATCTATGGTGGAAGGGACACAGGCTCTACAGGGACACCAAAAGGAAGCAGGCTGCTTAGAGAGAGAAGGCGGAGAGCCCGGGCTACACTTCGGAGGTGCTGCTCGGCTGGTGGAAGCACATGCACACCTGGTACGGGAAGTTGCACCTGAAGAAATCTGGCCAGGCCGCGGTCAAGCTGACCGACAGAGAGACCTACGTCCTGGCCAAGTGCAGCTTCCTAGAGGGTGAGATCTGCCACCAAGGAGCAGCCCCTCTCACTACCCTCTCTCTCCGGCAGCCTGCTGAGAGCCAGTCCTCTTCCGGCCGAGAATCAGCTCCTGTCTCCAGGCAGGTGTCTGTGGAGTGTGCCACAACGGAGAACCTGCGGACAGCTGTTCTAACCGTGGTGGAGCGCATGGAGGACTCCCTGGCACAGTGGGAGAAAGGAAACGGCACTTCCACCACAGTCCTACCTGCATCCACCCCCAGCTCCACCTCCACAGAAAGGCAGAGAGCCAGACAGGAGGGGCAGAGCCACACTGTCCTGCTGGAGATAAGAGACACCATCAGGAGCAGCATAGATATCCTCTCTCAGCTGGTCCACACTGACTCCTCATCCTCCAACTGCAAGCCCTTCCTCACCTATGTGAACCAGACCCTCACGGACATGGTGAAACCCCAGTACCAGGTGGTGAAGGACAGGATCACCGATCTACTTCACAACCCTCCAGATCGAGATGAACCTGCTCCCACCCAGTCCAGGCCTGCTCCTCCACCCCAGGTGATGTCCCTCCCATTCCAAGGCTTTCCACAGGCCCTCACCTACCAGGGCTATGGCTACCAGGAGGTCCAGCAGCACAGGCAGCAGCCCTACCAAGTCCAGGCACAGGTTCATCGGATGACACCATTGCCACCGGTTCCACTGATGCCACCGATGCCACCCACGCCACTGATGCCACTGATGCCACCCACACCACTGATGCCACCCACACCACTGATGCCACCCACACCACCGATGCCACCCACGCCAGTCATCACCCAGCTGCAGACCAGACAGCCCCACTACACTGCTCCTTCTTCCATCCCACAGCCAAGCCCGGCCTCAGTACATCTGTCATCAGTACTGGGGCTGACACCCCATGGCATGGAGGAAGGAGCTCTCAACATCACAGGGCTGAGCCAGCTGTCTGAGAGCTTCCTCAACACACCGTCCCCTGTTGTCCACTCGGGGCCAGGCACCCCAGCGACACTTCAGACCAGCACTCCAGCAGCCACCTCCATAGCACCTGGACCCTTCACCCCTGAGACTGGGCACACCTCTGAGTGACAGAGAAGAGTGCCAGAGACTGGGTGGCTACGTGTAGACTTTATTTGGACACTTGACTTCGTTCATTTTTCTTTTACAGCTTCTTATTAATAAAGATTATGTTTGCTTCACACACTTGCTTCATTTATTTTTGTAAATAAAGTCTTGGTGGAAACTTTTAGAAATGATTTAGCCTTTGCATGCTTGTAGGATGGGTTAAGATAGCAGTGGGGTGGGCAGGGATATTTTTGGGATGGGTAATAGGTTCTGAGGGAGAAGGCGTCATCCCCCACGATGAAGTAGGGCACATCTTGCGTGTCATTGGGCAAGGGGTCTGGATCTGGGAAGCCCATAATGAGGTTGCATTCCAGCCCCTCCTTGAGGTCACTGGTGTTGTATACCTGGGCATCTGAAGCTGACCCGTTGCCTGAAGCATCGATGTACATGAACCTGTAGTCAGCATCAACCATGGCGAAGAGGACGATGCTGAAGAAGCCCTTATAGTTGAAATAAATGGACCCCGACTTGGCTGGCGCTTTGCAGGCCACGTGCTTCCCATCTATGGCTCCAACGGTGTGTGGGAAGTTCCACCTCTGATACCACTGCTCTGCAACTTTCTTCCATCCTTCTTCAGTGGAGGGGCACTAGAGGAGCTCCGCCAGGTATTCTTCGATGATGGCCTGCACCACTTCTCTGACCACAATGCTGATGGTGTTGTGTGGCACCCTCCAGCCATATTGCATGCTCCTGTAGGTGGTGCCTGAGGCCAGGTGGCACAGAGTGAGTGCCACCTTGAGCCCAGGGTCCAGGCTGGCCCGGAAGCTGGTGTTTGCCTTGGTCAACCTGGGTGTCAGCTGCTGCACAACTTCATCAAACATGGCTGGAGGCATCCTCATGAAGTTCTGGAATGCCCGAGTGTCTTCGTTCCTGAGCTCCACCATCAGCTTGTTGTACAGTCCATACTCTGCTCTTCTGCCGATACATCTTCGGACCCATACGCTTCTTGGCCACCTCCTTTTCTTCCCGTAGTAGAGTTGAAAGAGCATGTAGATGGCTTCGCACTGTTGCAGAACGATGGTGGCTACCAAAAGGACTGTGTTACGATCCATGGTGTACATGACTGGATGCTGTGGAAGAGGAAGAGCCAGATGAAGGCTGCAGAGGTCTGCACAGCAGGGCTACTGGTCTGAAAGTGAGATCTAGGTGAGTTCCTCCCCCTTTTTAAAGGAAATATAAGTTTTCCACTAGGTGTCCTTTTGCATCCTCTAGGCATCCTCTAGACATCCTTAATATCCGAGATAGGTCCCCTCTGCGAACGTTTTTTCCATTTTAAATGCTTTCTTTGAGAGCTGCATCCGCTTTCATCCTTTCTCCGTCCGTGCTAGTAACGCTGCGCGTCCGTTCCGTGTCCGTTCCGCTTTGTCCCTGTGTCCGTTTACTGCTGGAGCGGATTTGAGTTGCATGGATGCGTAGCGGATGCCTAGCGGATGTAGCAGACGCATAATGGATGACGACGGATGCAGAACGGATGTTCCCCGTATGCCTTGCGGATGCAGAACAGACGCGTTGGATACATTTTCCGCTCAAAAAGTTTTGAGCAGCTCAAAACTTTTTGAGCGGATGGAACCTCAGTCGACGGATGCTGGACGGATAGAGAGGAAGAAAAATGGACGCAGTGAGTACAAAACGGAAGCATCGCGTTAACCAATGGATGGCATTGTGACATGGGCTTTACTTGTTTGGTATTGCTTCAGTTCAGAGTGAGCAAAAACAGAAACCAAAACCAAAACATTTTGTCTAGTAATACAGCTATGCACTTAAATGAGAAAAAATGAAGTAGGGGGTTAGATCCATTTTTATCAGAAAGAAGAATAAGTGTTAGGGCATTTCCCTACCCAGAAAGCACCAGCTTAATTTTTTTTCTAAAGTATTTTATTTCTTCATGTCTTGATTAAGATTGGAATATTGTTTTAATCTTTTGATTAATTAGACTTGCTTTTTAAAGGATTGAAGATCACAATAAATGAGCATAAAAGCATTCTACCCATGTAATTTTTTCTCACATGGTCCATAATAATAGACTGTTAAAGAATACTAACTTGTTTTTTTTTTTCTGGTAATGCCTTATACTAATCCTCTACAGAAGTAGCAATTATGAAATAAGTTTGATCTGACTAATGGAGAAATGCAAAAGCAAAATGGTTTTTTTCCTCCTTTTTCTCAATCTTTCCTCTTGTTTACATTCTGTTCCAAAGAATGCAGACTACAAACTAAAATGTGAATTGGGAAACTATAATTTATTAGTATAATTTCATGCACAGAATATTAGAAGGCCGTATATTGGTCCTTTTGCCATAATATTTATGGTGTTTTGTACTTGACAATGAAATGATATGATTTCTTCGGTATAAGATCAAGCATAATATTTTCGTAAGTGCACAGGAAATATGAATAATCTATGGATACATAGCTATTGGATACTCTATTTGCAGTCCATGGAGCAACAAAGAACAACCTTGCTTTATTCATCTCTTAACTATCAGGCATTAGTTGGATACTAGAGATAAATTAATCAAGAAGTCTTGGGGGAAGGCCTCTTTTGAAATTCAAACACTGAACGTATCTCCTTGATGATCCCTTTAATGTGGGTTGATATCTTAAACTTCTAAAAAAGAAACTTAAACTTCTATGCAATGTCAGTATCTGATAAGTGCTATTTCAGTATGCACGTATCACATGCCAAAGACTAAATATCCACAGCTCTCTTTCTCTTCACCATATATATTTTGCTTCTAGTATCTTGAACAGTAAGTACCATTGCTTTCTAAAATACTTTCATGTTCTACTTTCTCAGAATCTTTAATGTGTAATTCCCAGAACTGACGACAGTATTTGAAGTTACAGTAATATTGCCGATATTTAAACTAAAGAAGACCCAAAATTGCATTTGATATTTAGCCAATCTATTAAATTTCACTCTCTTACTAATTAAAGTAAAATTCATTTTGAATTTATTCCAGAATAGTAGCTACTTATGTTAAATGCTTGATGAGGTCAAGATCCACTACATCTACTGTATTCCCATGGTCCCCAAAATCAGTCACTCTGTCAAAAAAAGGAAATAGTTTGGTTTGGCATGACTTATTTTTTGTAGAATATTCTTGGTTGGTTTAGCATGGTTTATAATTGATAAATCCATGATGGACCCTATCATGCAATGCATTATTTTTCCAAAACGTGTTCCAGAGTTTTATCAATATCAAGCTTGATATCCATCTCTTTCTCTCCTTCCCTCCCTCCACCCACTGTCCCTTTCCCTCTCCCCCGCTTCCCTCCCATACTTTTAGAAAAGAAACAACATTTGCTCAAACCTCTGTCACTATGTTTTCTCCACAATTTATCAAAAATCATTGAAAGGAGCTGCAAATTTCTTCAGGACACTTGGATGTTATTAGTCTGATCTTGTGGACTTAAATGTTTTCATGGCACACCCTAATCACCTTATATGGAGTGGCTTTCATTGACTGTTCTCCTTAGGTTAATTTGAACAGTTTCCCACTAAGGAAAAGTCTTTAGTAAAGTAAAAAGAACTATGGTGGTGCTCTGGTTAGAATGCAGTATTACAAGCTAACTCTATCCACTAGTTGACTTAGCCTTCCACCCTTCCAAAGTTGGTAAAATGTGGACCCAGATTGTTGGGAGTAATATGCTTTCTCTATAAGCCACTAAGAGAGGCTTGTAAAGCATTATGAAGTTGTATATAAGTCTAAGTGCTTATGCTAAGAGATGGAGAACCTGGAAAGTACTGTCACCTGGAAACAATTTTAGAATCCATTTTCCACTAATTTATCCTACAATGGTAACTTAATTATCATTCTTCTGAGTTTATAAAAATCTGCTTTCTTGCATCTTGGATCAATGTTTGAATATCAGCTTTAGACTTCCTAAATATCAAAGCTATCAGTATTACATACTCAGTTTATCCAAAGTCTCCATTGCTTCTATTGTTTATTAGAATTTCTGTCATACACTCATTGTGAACAAGCTAAGTTTAAATAATTACATCTTAATTTTATTGGATATATTTAATAAAGTCTGGACAGCAATCCATTGGGATGCTCTAATTCTCCCTTCTGTCTGGGGATTTGTATTTAATGGCCTAAATGACTTCTTTCAAATTTATGGTTCTATATTTATCTCTTCCTACATTCTGATAAAATTTAGTACTGCTTTTCCAGCCTTGATATTCTCCAAATGTTTTGAATTTCCCTAGAAAAAAATTGGGATGATTGAACGTATGGCAAAAATCTGTTCATTAGAACACAATATTACTGTGTTCTTATGAATTTCCTGTGCCATGGTCTTATAATCTTCATTTTTTGATGATGGCATTGAAAGAAGAGAGATGGGGAAAATACATTGCATGATGCTATCATATCACCTATCATATGTACCATTAAGACACTACTATGTACTTGGAGTCTACTCTGCATTTCTTTGTATAACTAAATTTACTCTGCAAAACATTAGCTTCAAGATGAAGGTATTTCTTTATATGTTCCAATATGCCAGTTGTTGTTTGAGGTGATTTATTCATTTTCAGTGTTATTTTCGGTGAAGTGCCTCCCTAGCAGAGGTGGTGTTCGGCAGGTTCTGACCATTTCTGGAGGACCAATAGTGGAAATTTTGAGCAGTTCAGAGAACCAGCAAATACCACCTCTGACTGGCCCCACCCCCATCTATTCTCTGCCTCTAATTGGCTGGGTCCCAGCTGATTGGCTGGGTCTTTTTTTTTGTTGCCCTACACAGGAGAATGGAGCTGGAAAGCTGGTTAATGGGGTGGTGAGGGAATGGAGTTTTGCAGTATCCTTCCCCTGCCACGCCCACCAAGCCATGCCACACCCATCAAGCCTCACCCACAGAACCAGTAGGAAAAAAATTTGAATCCCACCTACTGCTCCCTAGTATCTCAACCTTCCATTCTCTTTGTGATTATTGTCCTTGTTTATGACATCCTTCCATGCCATTCTGGCTTTCAAAACTGTTGGGATCAGAAGACAATTCTAAGGAACAAATGGAAAACTTGCAAGTAGGAGATGGGCTGACCCCATCTAGATATTCCTAATCAAGGAGAGAAACAACCTGGAATTAAAGAGAAACTTCTAACAGTGAGAAGAATTAACCAATGGGACAGCTTGCCTTCAGAATTTGTGTGTATTTCATCACTGGAGGCTTTTAAGAAGAGACTGGACAGCTGCTTGTTTGAAATGGTATAGGAAATAAATTTCCTACAATCCTAATAAAACCATAAACCAAACAGCTTAAAAATATAAAAACACCATAAATAACAGTAATAAAATACCAAATATCATAAGATGAAAGCATAATAATGATGGCAAGCAACCACATCTCAGAAGACTTGCAGGAGATCAGCCTTTATTATTTTCTGGAAGGCTATTACCATGAGGGAGGTAGACTACTGGTTGTTCCAAGCATAGGCAACATGTTGGAAAAGCATGTTCTTAGCCTCAGCTCCACTCACTTCCCAATAGATCAGGGCTGTCAAACTCCTGGCCTGTGAGCTGGATGCATCATGCGCTTGCCATGTGCATGCCTGGTTTAGGGAAGGGGAGGGAAGTCCCAATACATCACATGACACCACCATGATGATATGAGTTTGATACCCCTATCATAAATAGACATTCTGCTAAGTAGCATCCGATAGCACATTACACTATTATGTCTTTTTCTAACTTGCAATTCTTCTATTAATTGAATTAATAGTAGTTTCATTAATACCATTTCAAGAATAATATATACATGAGATAGAATTGCAATAATATTTAATAGCATTTATACTATACATAATTTATACTATACATAATCTTGTGGCAATGTTTTTTACAGGCACACAGGCTAATGTACTAATGATGCAATGAGGAAAAGAAATAAATAAAAATATGCTTGCTCATTTCCTCTTTGTGATATATACTACTTTTAAAAATAATTTAGAAAGCTGGAATGTTCTTGTTGAACAGAAGAAGCAGTGCTTTGATTTATCTCTGAAGAATAAAAAACAATCAACAGAAAGCAATAGCTCAAGAGAACACAGTATGAACAGGTTCAGGTTGGGGCAGAATGTTCTGAAATTGATGCAACAGAAATATATTAAAAAAAGTCACAGAATATTTCTTCTCCTAAAACAGATTGTCTTCTACCAACAAAAACCCATGCAGGGGGTGGCTGTGGAAGATTAGAAAAGAAATCTTAACTATTGAACTCAACAAAGTATCAACCCAGCATATGGCACTATGGAAAAAGTTAAATTCTGTATTTGATATATCTTTAGGAAACAGATATATAAATGTAAAAAGGTATGTTGTCAGAATGGTTTATCAAGTTTTAGTTCAATCCTTTTTAAATTGTTGAGAACATTCATCTCAGCCTGATTCAGGTCTTACAGGTGGAATTTCTCCTTTCTTGCCCATAGCACTTAAAGTCTTTCAGGGGATTATGTAGATTGTAGTGAATAAATTTCATACTATTTTTGAGGAATTGAGAATGGAATCTGCTTTCTTGAGAGGATTGGAGAGGCGGGAACTTACATAGTGGTGGTCTACAAGTTAGAAAGACAAATATAAATGGGGAAAGGGAGTATATATTAATAAGTGAATGAATAGTGTGGAAAAACTGGTTTGGAAATTTGTTTGCAGTACAATCTGAATCAGATCAAACATTGGCAAATACTGTCTTTTACATAGGACTACATGTAAAATGTAAAATTTCTACATTTTGTAGAGATTTACTACAAAAGGCTAATGTAACGATATTTTTCTACTAATGGTCAACAACTTGGATAACTGCGAACAGAACAGGACAGAAGGATATAAAGGATGAAGCTTCCAGTGTTTGCTTGATAAGGTAGTTATAGTCCACAATCAAGACCAGATACAATATCCTTGAAGGTCAGTTGCTTCAAAACAATAATTGGGAAAGTATATTGCCTTCAAGTTCTTGACATAGTGGCAACATTTGATGAGTTATTATAACAAACAGGATTAGGCAGCTCTTTGGACTGGTAGGACTTTGCACTACTATGCTCTGCTGGCAATCAATAATTTTGTGGGAAGATTTTGGGTGGGTGCTTTTGAATCAATGTTGAATCCTGATGACTGTATGGACAAGTCCTTGCAATCATCTTGGCTACATTTTTGCCATTGCCTTCTTCCAAGGGCTTAGAGAGACTGAATGGCCCAATATAATCCAGCAATTGTCTTTCTGCCTAATACAGGACGAGAGCTCATGTCTTCTGTTAACCTTCACCACTACATCAAATTGGGTCCCATGACAGGGAAGATGTCTTGTGGTCAAACATTTCCTCTATTATTCCATTATTTGCATTTTGTCATTGTCCTTTCGTGCTTTCCCATCCAGCCTTTTTCCCCTTCATCATTTCCCCCTGTTCTTATTTTCCCATTCAAAATTCATTCTTATTCCATATATATTCACTGATTCTGTCTTTCCCTGAATCTCTATTTTTCCTTCCCTTCATTCACTTTTTTAGTAGCTGAATAAATATATGGAGCTAAATTACAGTTAGTCAAACCAGCCAAACTGACCCTTATCTCACTAAACTATAAATCATAATTTACATACCAGAATGGTTAGTTATAGCACACTAAACTAAACATCAGAAAATGATAACATAGATTTGAATCTATTATATTGGACAGGATTTTCGCTCTTTGGGATTATAAAAATAGTGAAGAATAATTGTTTGGTTGTTTGGTTGTTTCGTTTCCTTCTTTAAAGTACTGTTTTTCTGGAATGACTCTTTCAACTTAGATTAAAAAAAATAGCTGAGAGTTATCTGGAATTCTGAATTTAAGAAGGCCTTGCCTGCAAGGTATCATTGTCACTCCTTGTTATGGAGTGAAATAGTTCTTTCTATGCTTGAGGGGTTTTTTGGACTCAATCAACTAAAACTGATTTTCAGTTCTTGTCTGCTCTAGTATATAACTGGAAGAAATATTCAGATCTTCCATTACTGTTCGTGAATTAAATCATAATATAACTGCAGAAGTTAAACATTAAATGGCTTGTTCTTAAATTTAACCTATAAATGCAAACAAGAATCCCACCATTCATTTCTTGTTAGCAAGTATGAAAATTGAAGTAAGTAGGAGTCTTAATTGTAATGTGTTAGACTGTATTGTTCCATCTAATCAAATGTAACCACATTGATTCTTCCACAGATTGTACATATAATGACAAGAAAGTGGAAGATGTGTAATGTTAGATTAAAAAAAATATTTACTTGTATAGGTATAGCAGAATGTTACTAAGTGAAGATCAAGAATCTTAGAATACTTATTCTGAACCTTAGAATAAATGCCCCAAGCACTCAAGAGATAAGGGTCATTTTCTTACATTTTCTTGTATCTTTCTTTAAGTTCATGACACAACTATGGGCCAGAGTTGATTCATCAGTCCATAATGTACCACTGTTATAAAGAAGACTGTCGGGTTGTATCCATGTAGGCACAAGGATTCTGCTGAACTTTGAATAAGACTTTAGCTTATTATTTTCAACTATGTTTCAAGAAACTGTTGTAGCCAAATCCCATCCCAGTTAAACCAACCAAATAACTTTGAAGATGCAACTTAATTTTGTTAATATTCATAGAGTATATACTGGGCAGAAAACATGATGGCTCAGCAGTTAAAGACACTGAACTTGTCAACTGGAGAGGTTCGAAACCCGAATTTCATGCAACAAGGTGTGTTTCCATTACTTGTCCCAGGCTCCTAACCACCTAGTAGTTTGAAAGCATGCAAATGTGAGTAGATAAACAGGTACAGCTTCTGTGGGAAGGTAACAGTGTTTTGTGTATCTTTGACATATAACGATGCTGGACACATGACCATGGAAATTGTCCTTGGACAATGCTGATTCCTTCAGTCAAGAAATAGAGATGAGCACCATGCCTTAGAGTAGGGGTGTCAAACTCATAATACATGGGCTGGATGCATCACGTACTGGCTATGTCCATCCCTGTTTTAGTGAAGGGGAGAAAAGTTGCAATATGTCATGTGATGACAATATGATGCCACGAGTTTGACACTCCTGCCCTACAGTCAGACATGGCTGACTGATTTACCATTTACCTTTTATACACTTGGCTCCTGACAAAGCTGAGCAAAAGCAGAATTAAAATCAGATGGCCCACTACATTGCAAAGACAAGACACAGAAAAAGGCAGGCATAGAGGAAAGTACAGAATGACATTGGAATAATTTAGATAAATCCACCCCTATGATCTTATTTATCTTTTTGTTCTAGGTCAGCATGCCAACCATATTATCTTTGAGATAAGGCCACTAAATAGAAATAATTTAGTTTTCTGGACCACAAGTTCCTATCGGAGTCTGCTCCCTGTCACCATTCAGGGTCAATTCAGCTTGCTAATTAATGTTTTCTTACAAGGGCACTTTAAAGTGTTCATATGTTTTGGAGTGGAGGAATCTCATAGATCTGGAAATAAATGCTCCTGGCATGTATATAGGGGAGTATTTTTTACCACCAGAAAACACACATATTTGTACTATATTTGAAAAAGAAATAAGAAAATATACCTAAGAACATTTCCAGAAGGAAGTTTAATTAAGTTTCATTAACATTGTGACAAAACACATCTTAAGGCTTGTATTTAAAAAAAAAAATCCAACTCCTCCCTAAACCTTGAGAATTCAGGGTCATCTGAGGTCTGTATCTATGTCTGGATAATGCAGTCTGTAGGCTGATGCAATTCTGTAGAGCTTACTTAAAGCTGACTATTACAGTTCAGGGCAATGGGCCCAAACTGTGCTCTTATTGGTTCTTTGGAGACTCATTTGCGAGATAACTTCATTCCTTGCCTACTTAAATAAATGAGCATCAATGCAGACACTATAAGTGACAAAAGATTGTGAAGCCTGGAAATGATAAGTTAACTGAATTGAGTGAGGCAACAGAAAGAAACATAAGAGGCCTAAAATTAAAAATTTATTAAAGAGCAAAGACTTGCAATTGTTTACACAACAACTTCTTCAACAGAGGGTTAACATTCACTATAATAGAGCCTTTTAATGGAATTTGTTCCATAGTAGAACCTTCTATTGTACTGTAGCTCTGCCATTTTTTGTAGCAAAAACAAAAGATTTTGTGGCACCTTCCAAATCAACATATTCATTGCTACCTAGGTGGTCGCCATGGTTACATTCATTTCATATTGTGTAAGATTTATTGTGTGTCTGATGGAATGGACTGGAACACATTAAAACTTATGCATTAACAAATTTGTTAAAGATTTTCCTTAGAAAACATACAGTATCCACCTGACCTCAGCTGATCTTAAAAAGTAAAACACAATTTCATAATTTTAAAAAGAAATGTAAGAATTAAAGATGTGTGAGATGAAATTAAAATAAAGAATTTGTCACTTTATAAATATAGTTGGTCCTCACTCATCAACTTTCTGCAGTTATGTGATTGCATGATCACATACTTCATAGTTGACTTTTGACAAGCAGAGCTAATGGATAATGCAAAATAAAATCACAATTCAGGATCACGTGATATTTCACTTAACCTTGATGATTATCTTAACAACCAAATGGGAAGTGATGTCAAAAGCCACAGTCACATAATTTTCTGTTAATAACCATGATGCTTATGCATTGTAGCAGATTGCAAGTGAGTTTGGTTGGTAGTCATTCAATGGCACCTACCAGTAGAACATTTATAGTATGTCCTTGCAAATTCTTTGTTACTAGAGCGCAAATCATTTACCCCTTTGAAGAACCTGAACTAACAGGTTGGCAATGAACATCATTTCTAGATTCTTCAATTAGTCTATAATTTTAATTGAAATAATCACACATACATAATGTTGTGGTTGTTGTTAGATGGGGCTGTCTGATTTTGTGCTATATTTTAGCTATTTTTACTGATATAGTGGATTTTGTAAACCACCCAGAGCCTACTGGGATGGATGATCATAAGAAATTATGACAATAATAAAAAGAATATGAGCCAAAAATCATAATCATCCAGTCATCTGGAATATCCTCAATAGTTTGACACTTCTCCTGATTCTCCTACCTGCCTTACAGTCATAGTCCATAAAATCACTTTTCAGTTAAGCTTCACATTTACAGTTTTTGTGAAATCCCTATACAAGATTTTTTTTTTCACTTTCAAGGCTGCAAAATCATCAATGACATCATCAGAATTTATTTGGTTTGCAAGAATGATCAAATGGTTCAGTTTATTCTCCTCAGTCACCACCAGTGTTTAATAATAACATTGCATTCCCCAGATACAACAGAGACTAACAAAATGATGAGCTCTTTCAAAGGCATACTGCAGCTGATAGAACACATGTGAGACTTTTGACATAAATATGATTAAGTAGCAAGTGTATTGTCCATGGCTGCCCCGGAGGTAATAGACTGAATCTTTTCAAATTTTAGAAAACAGTTCCTGAACCTGTTGTTTGTGAGTATGTGGTAGACTGAGACCTTGAAAACTTTATTTTTTCTGAGACTACTGAACGACCAAAGATAAAGTGGGAATAATTCTGAGAATTTCTCCATGGTTCCAGCTAGATTTTGCAAATTTGAAAAAACATATCCAAAGCTGTGATAGACTTTATGAATTTATCCATAGAAGAAAAATATCTACTGTATGAACTGTAGAAAACTGCTCCTTATAGAAAAGCTTTAGAATTGTTTGCAAGTTTTCTTACTGGCAAGACTGATTCCTCAGCTTTGACTTTGATCTTCTTATGGAAGACAGAGGACTTCACTCTATCAGTCAGGTCTTGAAACATTATCTTTATTTAGTTATACCCCACTGAAATTTATTCTCTGCAAAGCTTTATGCTACCTTCTCTGACAATATTTTTTCCAAGAACATTCTCAATGCTTCCTATTAAAAAGACCATTTACAAGGTTTTCCATTGTGTTCTTGAAAGTAATTAGAATTACCTGCACAATTGTTCACTTTTATCATAAAAAACTGGAATTATACAGAGATTGACTTTTGGTCATGTCTTGAAAGAGAACATATAATAAATAGAACAAGCCAAAGTCCTATGGCTTCAATGAATGAATCCCTTTCCACACTCTAAGCACTACGCAGAATCAGAGAAAATAAAAGAAGAAGAATGAGGAAAAATTACCTGTCTGGGTAGAGGTTCCCTGGGGGGAAAAAAAAACTCCTTGCAGTTTATAAGCATGTCCCCAGATGTCTGAGTCATCAGAGTCCAATCTTTAATGATGTGTTGAAGAAGTACATTTGGAAACCATATTCTCTTTCTTGCCTTATGTTGTTCCATTTTAGTTTGTACCACCAAGCCTGACTCATGTGCACAATTTTCTACTGCAGGCTTCTTCTATGAAATTGTCACAAAGTCTTATGTCACTCGATGCTTCACTTGTTCCACCTTCTTTCTTAGTTTTCTTCACCACTAGCCAAATATTTTTGTCCAAAGTCTTGTTTTCACCCCCAACCTCTTTCTTACTTGATCTCTTTTCTTTTTCCTGTATTAGATTGGTATGTCTGCTTCATTTACTTTTCCATAAACACAGAGGAACATAGGTATCTGTAAAAGACTGCTGCGAAAACAAGGAAGCAGGTTGGCTGTCCCCCATTCAATCTATCAAGGTTTGGGGGGGCACTCTAACCAGGGCCTCAAGAGGATAGCAGACGCAATAGTAGTATTTCTGGAGCTATGCAAGTTATTTTTTTAACTTTTGTTCCCTTCTATTCCCTTTTGCCCCCTTCTTGATTCCTTCCCTGCCACAAGACTGGCTTTTTAAAACTGCATGCTCACCTCTAACTATTCCCAGGCCACATTCTCTTACAGCTCTCTCCAGCAATCTTCTCAATATTTCTTGTGATTTACCCAGGGCTAATGTTCTCTAGAAATTACAGCATCAGAAACAAGCAGAGGCCAAGATATACTGCAGGGCTCCCTGCTGAGAGGCCCAGTTTATTTGAAGTCTAAGAAAACCCAGCTCTTGTGATGACAATAGGAAGGGACCTTGGACTAATAATATATTTTCCTGACTCTTCCTTAACTCAGAGTGTTTTGCAGCTGTCAGTCTTTTTATCATATGGAAAACAGCTAGATAAGGCTATATGAATCATGGTCTGGCAATGAGCCTCTAGGGAAAGGGAAGGGATAAAACTGATATTGCTAGGGCATTCTGTAGTCTAAACTATTCTTAAAGAAAAGCTATTTGTGAGAGGGCACAAGATTCAGTTATTTCAATTTTGCAGGCACTACAGCAGAAAAGTAAATGTATGTTAACTTCACTTCCCTTTTCTCTAGGTAGTTATTATATTCATGCCAACAAGGAAAGCTAAACAAATTTGTGTGTGTGTGTTTGAGAGGGGGGAGGAAGGGGGGGAGGGAGAGAAGGAGAGAGAGAGAGTTGCCATTTGGTTCAAGGTAAAAAGGCTTTGGGAGCAACTGAGGTGCAAATTGAGAGGTCATAGGTAAACAAGCTGTGAGGTCAGAGCTCTCTGACTCACTGAAAGCCGAGTCTCTGTTCTTATCTTTTTGATGTCCAGAAAGTTTCTATTCCCAGATTCCAAACAGATTCCCTTTAAGATGGGAATCTTTACCATCATCAGAAAGACAACTGTATGCAACTAGCACAGTCAGCAAGAAGAATATACTATTACCATTAGGATAAGAAACCCACTACCATTCTTAGTAATTACACACAGTGGGCAAAGGTTACGGTACTGACTTTATGGGTATCCAGGGAGATTTACAATAGTAATATACAAACATACAAATATACAAACACACACACAGAGAGAGAGAGAGAGAGAGAGAGAGAGAGAGAGAGAGAGAGAGAGA
>BLBF01000040.1:27995109-28027478 GCA_015471245.1 Laticauda colubrina
GAGAGAGAGAGAGAGAGAGAGAGAGAGAGAGAGAGAGAGAGAGAGAGCTTAGAAAGGTAAGCTAGGACATTCTAGTAAAGTCCCCACTCAACCACAAAAACTCTTTCCACAATTTTGAGCTCAGCCTAATTTATGTAATATGATTAGTGTTGTAAAAATAAAATTGAAGGATAGAGTATCTTCTGTAGCTCCTTAAAGAAATTTGCCACATAAATAAAAGAACAAGGATCGAGATGAAATATGTATAGCCAAGAATGATCGAAGAGGCTTTCAAGCCAAATCAGTCAATCAATCAGCATATCCATCTTGTCATTCTGAACGTTCACTTACTATATCATCAAGTGCCATGTTTCCAACCTAGTACCATCCATATGAGTTGGGATTGGGAATTCAAGAAGCTGCAGTCTTTATGCAGTTGAAGGATTTGGAAGTTGACTGATTCAGCTTTTACTTCCACACTATTGATCTGTGTTGCTACATTGAAGGGAAATTTATTTATTTATCAATTCTTTTGGAGTTAGCTTCTGGAAGTTTGGGAGTGTTAATATTTTTTTAAAGTCTGGTAAAAAATATTTGTTAATAATTTTTGGAATACTCTGTTTTATTTTTAAGAGATTTTAAAGAAAGTTTTGTACATGTCATGCTCAGCACTGAATTCCCTCTCCTGGAAGTGGCAAAATGCTGCACAAAGGACACTGATATTTCACAACAATTGCTAACATTTTTTCGACATCCAGCCACAAAAGCCAACTCAAAATAAGTCAACTTATAGCCTACTTCCACTTCATATTATACACAACATGTTTCTCTTTCCATAATGTGTCACTAGAGATACCAATTTATAAAAAGCACATGGAATCAGGCTAATGTAGATGGATCATACTTTCAGACCTTAGACTAAATTATGAATACAGAATGCATTTCACATGCAGAATTTATTTGATCTGATGACCAAGCAATAGGCTTTGGCATGCTCATTTGTATATTAGTGTCTAGTAATTCTTCCTTAAGGGATTCAATAGACAAATATAATCATGGATCAAGAAAATTATAAATATCTTCTTCTTACTCCTGGAAAATTGTTTGTTAATAATGAACAATGAGAAGTCAAGTTTCACTATAAAACAGGAAGCATAGGTTAAATCCCAAGACTACTAGCAATTCCCTTAAAGCAAGAATGGACAATCTTTTTGCAACCAGAAGCCATAATTTTTAATTTCAAGGCACTCTGGACATGCCCAGAAATGGTCTCCCCAAAATATGCTCACAGTTCTTTCTTAAAAAAAAAAAAAAAAAAGAATAGTAACACTGTTCTATGGGATAAAATTGTAAGATTTCTGGTTGTATTTACCCAGTACACTTAATGTGGTTTCTGAATAAGCCCATTTTCTCGACTTGAAGTTACATTGACCATAGATTATTGAATAAACTGTGTGTACACTACACACTAAGCCACAGAAAACTAAACAAATTAGGTTTAGCAGGTGCTTGGTTTTAAGTGATCTGACAGGACATGTTGTATGTTTATTGCCAATGCGAATGCTTTGAATCCTCTAAAGTATTATTATTGCCAAATTTCATCTACCCCCAAGTCTGCCAAAATTAGTTAACTATGCGATTCATATACAAAACAATGTCCACTGTGATTACAAAATAATAACATGAAAACAGAACAATGTTTTCTAAAATGTTTTTCATGTACATTTGAGCAGTGGTTGTTATGAAAATTATAAATATAGTTTAAATTAGCTTTAGGTTGGAAGCTACCCTTGCCTCCTCTTTCTCCTCCTCTTCCGCCTCCCACATCATGTTTCTATATTGCTTTAAGCTATTTTGAAATAAGCCTAGGAGTGGGAATCTTTTTTCAATTCCAGTGCTGAAGAATTATTTTAGAGAAAAGTTGAACCTGCATACCAGATGTTAGCTTAACCATAGGTCACTACTTTTCCATGTTCCCCAGCTACAGAAAGAGGCCTTCATTCCACTTAGCACAGACACAGATAGGATGGAAGATACCCTGCTTGTAATAGTAGAATTGATCATCATACATTATTGGGAGGGGCCATTAAGGACTAATTCATTGCTTGGAAACAAGAATCCAAATTAAAGTATTCCAGACAGATGACTCTTGTAGTCTCTTTTTCAATATATCCAAAAAAGGGAGCCCATCACAAGCTAAAGGCCCTGTCACACTGCCCAACAGATGCAAAACGGACACAACGGATGAGAAAAATGTTCCATCCGTTGTTATCCGCTCTCAGAAGGGGCAAAAATTTGCATAACCGGAGCGGATAACACGGACGCGGGGAGGACGCAGGGCGGATGGAAAGCAGATGCGGAACGGAAGCCCAGCGGATGGAAGTGGATGGCACATCCGCTAGGCTTCCAGGGGACCTCAGCAAAGTGGATGCGGAACGGATATAGTGGATGCAGAGCGGATGCACAGCGGATGAAGTGGATGCAGAGCGGATGCACAGCGGAAGCCTAGCAGATGCCGAGCATTAATTGCGCATGCGGGGAGATGCATTGTGTCAGCCCCGTGGATATAACAGAAGCAGCTCGGAAGCAGGTCGCCATTCAGAGGAAAGACCTGCTTCCAGACACATCAACTGCCTTGCCTGTCCTGCCTGCATGTCTGCCTGCAAGCCTTGCTGCCAGCCTTGCTGCCAGCCTTGCTGCCTGCCTTGCTGCCTGCCTGCCTGCCAGCCTTGCTGCCAGCCTCCCTGCCAGCCTTGCTGTCTGCCTGCCTGCAAGCCTTGCTGCCAGCCAGTCTGCCTGCCAGCCTTGCTGCCAGCCAGTCTGCCTGCCAGCCTTGGTGCCTGCCTGCCTGCCTGCCAGCCTTGGTGCCTGCCTGCCTGCCAGCCTTCCTGCAAGCCTTGGTTCCTGCCTCCCTGCCAGCCTTCCTGCCAGCCTTTGTGCCAGCCTTCCTGCCAGCCTTGGTGCCTGCCTGCCTGCCAGCCTGCCTGCCAACCTTCCTGCAAGCCTTGGTACCTGCCTGCCTGCCAGCCTTGGTGCCTGCCTGCCTGCCAGCCTTCCTGCCAGCCTTGGTGCCTGCCTCCCTGCCAGCCTTCCTGCCAGCCTTGGTTCTTGCCAACCTCCCTGCCATCCAGCAACCCCACAATCATGCTGAATCACAGCAAGCCTCAGCCATCTGCTGCCAGCCCTTGCAAGAGTTACATTCGTCTGTTGTATAAATGGGAGGGGGGAGCATAAAATAGAGTTAGGTTTCTATTTCTCGCTTAGCTTTCTTCTCTCTGCACAAATGCAACCCGTTATCAAAATATGCCAAGGTCAACGGACAGAGGCCTTATCATCACCTGAAGATGCCACATGATCATATCCACAACTTCTAATTGGAAGTGTCATTTGAACTATTGGGGGTGGGAACATTTCCATCACTTTCTATATGTGAATTGCGTGCCTAAATTCTCAGATTCAGAATTCTTTGGTTGCTACCACTTCACTTTCAGTAAAAGATATCTTTTCTCTAAACTAAAGAGTCTAAGTATTTCTTTCCTGTATTTTGAATGGAGCTCCGCCTGACATTATTCTGAATCTGAAAAGCCAGCTGCTTTAGAATCATGAGCCTGTTGTAGTATTTGGCTCCTCAGTACCTGTGGCTCATTCAAGTGACTATACAATTAGAGATGGTTTGGCTTGGGTGGGAGCCAAGTTGTATGTGCCACAGGTATTGAGGAGCCAAATACTACAACAGGCTCATGATTCTAAAGCAGCTGGCCATTTCGGATTTGTGAAGACCTTACATCTGGTTAAGCGGCAATTCTGGTGGCCTACTTTAAAGAAGGACATTGAACCTTATATAGCTAGCTGTCCAATTTGTGCTTCGGCAAAGAGACCTCCTGGTAAGCCAGTAGGATTGTTACAAAATGTAGCTAGACCAACGGCTCCCTGGAAGGAAATCTCTATGGACTTTATAGTAGAATTACCCGAAAGTGGTGGAAACACGGTCATCTGGGCAGTGACTGATTTGTTTTCCAAACAAGTACATTGCATACCTTGTTCCAAGATTCCCTCTGCTAAGACGCTGGCTAAACTATTTATATCACATATCTATAGGTTACATGGTGTCCCGGAATGCATAATCTCTGACAGAGGGGTCCAATTTACCTCAAATTTTTGGAAAGAGTTCCTGAAGTTAATAGGCTCCTCCCAGGGGCTAAGCTCCACCCACCACCCCCAAACCAATGGGGCCTGTGAGAGAACTAACTCAGTGTTAGAACAATATCTCAGATGTTACATAAATTATCAACAAGATAACTGGTCCGAATTACTACCATTTGCCGAAGTGGCATACAACAACTCCGTACACAGCAGTACTGGATTTACTCCATTTAAAGTGGCTTCGGGACAAGATTTCGTTCCCATACCTGAACTTCCTTGTGAAAAGCCTAAAATCCATTCGTTGGATGAATGGATAACTCAACTCCAACTTAACTGGCCAGTAACACGCAAAGCATTAGATGAGGCCCATCAAGCTCATAAGAAATTTGCAGACAAAAAAAGATCCCCACAGAAAGAATATAAAGTGGGCGACAAGGTTTTCCTGTCCACCAGATACCTGCAGACCACTCAAAAGTCAAAGAAGCTTGGTCCTAAGTACGTTGGTCCATTCACAATTGAACGGATTATAAATCCTGTAACAGTCCAGCTGAACTTACCCAAAACTCTTCGACGAATTCATCCGGTTTTCCATGTTAGTTTGCTAAAACCTGAACGTACTTCTGACCTAAGACCCATCCAGACTGACCCTCCCATACCAATATTGATTGAAGGCGAACAACATTTTGAAGTTAAACAAATTCTGGATTCTCGCAAATGGAGGGGTCGACTCCAGTATCTTGTAGCCTGGAAACATTTCCCTTCTTCACAAGCCAAATGGGTTAACGAAACCGATGTTAAAGCCCCTAAGTTGATCAAAGCATTTCGTTCCAAGTATCCTGATAAGCCTTAGGAGTGCATTGTTTTGAAATTGTTTAAGGATTAATAATTGTCTTTATATTTTCTCCTCTCTCTCTTCTAGGACTTCTAGGACTGATGATTTCCCTTTTTCTAGGAGGGCCGAATGTCAGTCTTCAAGATCTTCTGCTATTGCTTTGCATCTTTTCGACTGCCATAAGTAACGGGGGGGGAGGGGGAGGTAGGTAGGAATAAGTTGGGAAGTGAGCTGAAGGTGTTACATTCGTCTGTTGTATAAATGGGAGGGGGGAGCATAAAATAGAGTTAGGTTTCTATTTCTCGCTTAGCTTTCTTCTCTCTGCGCAAATGCAACCCGTTATCAAAATATGCCAAGGTCAACGGACAGAGGCCTCATCATCACCTGAAGATGCCACATGATCATATCCACAACTTCTAATTGGAAGTGTCATTTGAACTATTGGGGGTGGGAACATTTCCATCACTTTCTATATGTGAATTGCGTGCCTAAATTCTCAGATTCAGAATTCTTTGGTTGCTACCACTTCACTTTCAGTAAAAGATATCTTTTCTCTAAACTAAAGAGTCTAAGTATTTCTTTCCTGGATTTTGAATGGAGCTCCACCTGACAGCTACCATCCCGCCCCCTGGCCCTCACTCTGGTTCTGCTGGGGCTTCTGCAGCACGGGCTCGCTCTTCTGGGGCTGGGGCTGGGGCTTCTGCTGCTTCTGCTTCTGGAGGAGCTGATGACAAGCACTCCAGCACCAGCCACCTCCATAGCACCTGGACCCTTCACCCCGGAGACTGAGCGACCAAAGGTAGTGCCAGAGATTCATTTTTGTTTTATAGCTTCTTGTTAATAAAGTCTATTTTTGATTCATACACTTGCTTCGTTTCTTTTTTTTAATAAAGTCTTGGTGGAAACTTTTAGAAATGGTTTAAGCCTTTGCATGCTTGTGGGATGGGTTAAGATAGCAGTGGGATGGGCAGGGATACCTTTGGGATGGGTAATAGCTGTGGGATAGAGAAACCTCCAGTGCAAGCATAGTGGGACTGTATGGTCCACCCTCCCAGGTGCTACACCTTTGGCCCTTTATTATCAATAACAATGTAAGCATTGATCCACACATTTGAACATAAACACAACTCTTTATTAAATGCCCTGTTCATTGTAGGCCCACCCAACATACATGGCCCAATCTCATCAGTGTGATGAGACAGGCTGAAAGAAGCATCCTTTAAGCAACTATCATCCTGTCTTGCCACTCCACCACTCCAGCTGGGGAATTGCACCAGTGCTTCAGGAGGTTGCGCTGCTTCTTCCCTTCACCTGAGGCTCTTTTGGGGCCTGGCACATCCTCAGTGTCTATCAGGTTTCGCCCTTGCCTCCATTCCCCATTCTCCATGTCCCCATTGCCTTGTTGACGGTCCATGAGCCTGTTCTGCAAGAATGGGTAGTGGGTGCGCATGAGATTGTGCAGGATGCAGCAAGCTTCCATGATCCTCCTCACTGTCTGTGGGTGATGCTGCATGGTGGTGAGAAGTACCTGGAACCTGTTGGCCAGGATGCCAAAGGTATTCTCCACCACCCGCCTTGCCCTCGACAGCCTGTAGTTGAAGATCCTCTCTTCACGGGTGAGGTATTTGGAGGTGTAGGGCTTCATGAGGTAGGTTGTGAGGGAGAAGGCGTCATCCCCCACGATGAAGTAGGGCACATCTTGCGTGTCATTGGGCAGGGGTTCTGGATCTGGGAAGCCCACAATGATGTTGCGTTCCAGCTCCTCCTTGAGGTGACTGGCGTTGTATACCTGGGCATCTGAAGATGAGCCGTTGCCTGAAGCATCGATGTACATGAACTTGTAGTCAGCATCGACCATGGCGAAGAGGTGGACATGACTAGATGCTGTGGAAGAGCAAGAGTCAGATGAAGGCTGCAGAGGTCTGCAGCAGGGCTGCTGGTCTGAAAGTGAGATCCAGATGTGTTGCTCCCCCTTTTTATAGGCAGTATAGATGTCCCTTTGCATCCTCTAGGCATCCTCTAGGCATCCTCTAGGCATCCTCTAGGCATCCTTAATATCCGAGATAGGTCCCCTCTGCGGACATTTTTCCCATTTTACATACTTTGTTTCCATGCTGCATCTGTTCTGTATCCGTTCTGCATCCGTTCCGCGTCTGTTCCATTTCCTCCCTGCGTCCGAGTGGATACGAGTTGCGCGGATGCGCAGCGGATGCCTAGCGGATATAGCAGATGCGTAACGGATGCAGAACGGATGCGTAGCGGATGCGTAGCGGATGCAGAACGGACAAATTGGATACATTTTCCATGCAAAAGTTTTGAGCAGCTCAAAACTTTCTGAGCGGATGAAACGTCCATAAACGGATGCTGGACGGATAGAGAGGAAGCAAAATGGAGGCAGTGAGTACAGAACGGATACATCGCATTAACCAACAGATGGCAAGCTTTTTTGTCCATTTTACATCCTCTTTGCATCCGTTGGTGCAGTGTGACAGGGGCTTAAATGTTAGAAAAATGACATATTGATATACGGTAAACTACTAGAGACTATTTTAGTCTGTATCAATATTAATATAATTTACAAATCATAAGAAGCTTGTTATAAATATTGCTTTGTACATATAAATGTGAGTGTATGTCCCAAATGTAGAAAGCATGGAAAGGAATACTTACCCCCTTTTCTTCTCCTTGGAGTATATCTATGTAATATATACGTGGATGTTAGTATCTGAATTATGATATATTACAAACTATTATTGACTTCAATGTGCTAATTTTTTTTTACCTCTCTGTACATTAATGTCCAGGAATATGAAAATCCTTGTCATTCTATTTTTCCCTTTTTATTTTCCCCTTTTTATTATGTGCAGGCCAAGTAAGTACCTGCATTGTTATAACTGAATTACATTTTGAAATAAGTAAAAATATTGGACATTCCAGAATATTAAACAGATCCATCAGAAATATAACTCATTCTAACCCTTGTTTAGTTTCAGTTCAAATCTAAGCAGAGAAGTCTGTGAGAAGAATCAATGTAAACTGGTATTTTATTAGTTAACAGTAAGTTGCAAGAGGAGATGCTTTGTTAAGAATAGCTAGATAAAATCAGACTATGAGGTTTAGTAAGCCTAAAAACAGTTAATTCTTTCCTGATAAAAGCAATCAATCATTTCAGAAAGTAATTGATCTAATTAAACAAGCTGGATAGAGCTGGAGGTGATCGATAATTTAAAGTGATTAATTTAATTAAATAAGCTAAACCACTGAGAAAAACTTTGAAAAAAGTGTTATGGTCAACATTGTGTCAAACATTTTAGAGATAAAATATTGAATTCTGAGGCTACTTTCATTTACACTTTCATTTATATTATGCAATATATCATATTTTGCTTCAGGAGACCCAGATTATTTTAGTTTTACTTTTAGTTTGAACTTCAGAGGGTTCTGGGTTTGGTTTAAAAATGATGGCTGGTGGCTTATCCTAGTTGTTAAATTGACTTGTTTTCATAGGACAGATTGAACCATAAACTGGTTTCACATAGCATACTAAACCATATAAGAATCTGTGCATTAGTGTTAATTTTAACACCGGGCCAAGCTTAGTATGCATGAAAGCAGCTAAATGTATTGTATGAACTCTCAACAAGTACCATTTTTTTCCCCAACACAGTCTGTTACTGACATGCCAGACTATAAAATATGCCTTCTCCCAAACAGGTTAGGGTTCAATAACAAAATTCAATAACAAAATTGAATTTAGGGACTTACTGAATTTAGGAGATCATTGCCGATATCTTTGATCCTGGATGGTCCAAATGGATCGAAACCATCCTGAAGAGGCAGTGAATCTAAAGAGCACATCCTGTCGATCCCAGGGACACCATAAAGTTCCTGGTAGATCCAGGAGAAGCTCTTTTTGCCAGCGGCAAAGAGGCAGCCATTAAAGCTGCTGAAGTAGGGACAGCTCCTAAAAGAAAGAGAACGGAAAGAGAAAATGTGCCGGTTTGGTGAGAATTTTTTCTTTACTTTAAGATTTGAAAGGACATCCTAAGGAAAAGAAAGAATCTGTAAAAGTTTTGACAGAAGTGATTAAGCAACAATTTTAAACAGGAAGTGAAAGTAATATTTTTTTTACCTCATTGCTGGATTTTCTACACATGATTTTATATTTTGAAACTGGACTGGGTTTTTTTTTTCCACCTATCCTTTCTCTCCTTTTTGACTTTATAATATTCTAGGCTAGAGATTCCCTTCTAATCATCTTTTTAAATATCTTTTTCCCTTTTTTGATTAATTTTTATTATATCTTGTTTGGAAAAGGAGGGGGAAAGTGAAAGCAGAAGAAATTTGGTAACACTGCCAACTGGAGGCTTGGAAATATTATATCTCTTTTTTTTTCTTGACCAGACAAAGCTGAGAAAAAAACTGAGACTTCTTTTCAAGGACATTGCCTGTTTGATAAGATAGAGGGAAGAGCATGGGAGAGTATTACTGCAGATGCTCTTCTTGGTTTCTATCAATATCTGGAGTCTGGTGTTGAAGTTTATAGAAAAAAAGGTAATAAGACTCTGGAGAAGAGAGTTATAAATTTTAACAAAGGCCTTGGATAACCAAACAAGGTGCAGTGTGCTCTTTTTCCTTTTTTAAAGCTGGGTTATTTCCTACTTTAACAAACCCCCTCCTTACTTTTTGTAATAGCTATTTAGATTTTTGGAACTAGTTTTTGTCTTTCTTTTTGTTTTTGAAGTCTAATTGTTACCTTTGCATTTTATTTTAAAGGAAAAGCTTTAGTATTAATGATTTCCTTCCTTATTTTCTTCTTTTTAAGGTAGTAGCCTCTTTTCTTTTTTGTCTCTCCCTCCCTTGAATTTTTTTTTTCTATTTACCTTCCACATTGGGTGTTTTTTTTTTTGGTGGCTTTTTTTTTTCTTATGCATTTTTTTTATACCTGAGACTTTTTAATTGGAATAATTTAATTGGATGAAGAACCTGAAGAACTTTTCTTTTCTCTTCTTTAGTTTTTTATTTTCTTCTTTTCTACCTTTTGCAGGATTTAACATTTTTTTCTTTTTTTGTGTGTGTTTATGGTCTTTTCTTCCATTTTTGAGTTTTTACTGCTATCTAACCAATCGATTGGATTAAGGTATACAAGAACCTGAAGATTATGATTATTATTGTTGTTTGGTTTCTTTTTTCCCACTTTTTTTACTTGGAATTACAATTGGTTATTTCACAAGTGGATTAAGGTCTAGAAGAACCTGAAGATTTTGAATTGTCCAAAATGAGTAGGAAACTAGCAGCCCTTGGTTCCTCAACTTCTACTTCTGCCTCTTCATCATCTGGAGGACAATGCTCAATACAGAGGATGTTACAGCAAGAAAAAGAAGAGGAAAAAGTGATGCTGCAGATGATTATGCAAGGAATTCAAAATATACAAATAACAATCGAGAATACTGAAAAAAGAATAGAGAACATTGAACAAAAAACAGGAAAAACTGATGAAAAGGTGGAGAACATTCAACAAATGATGATGAAGTATGATGAGAGATTCCAAAAAAATGAAGAAGGTAAACAAAGGGATAAGAAGGTTGGAGATATTGATGGAAGATTAACTGTGATTGAACAAGATAAAAGTGGGATGTTGAGATGGGAGATGGACAGATCAGAATTTTATCTCAGATTGCAAAATATAGAGGAAAAAAAGGGACAAAACCTAGCTGAGACAATGATAGAAATTTTGGCTGAAGCTTTGGAAATAACTAAAGAGAAGACAATAGATGGAATACATGAGGTTTATAGAGTC
Source organism: Laticauda colubrina (assembly GCA_015471245.1). NCBI lineage: Eukaryota > Metazoa > Chordata > Lepidosauria > Squamata > Elapidae > Laticauda > Laticauda colubrina. The sequence continues at coordinate 28,005,864 of BLBF01000040.1, forward strand.
TTCACAAGATATGCAATGAGAAATAGCTGACCAAGAGAAGTTTACATCAAATTTAGAAAGAAATCCATTAAAACACAAATATTGCAAGTGGCAAGAGAGAAATCATTGAAATATAAAAACAAGGAGATTGTGGTCCTGAAACAAGTACCCAGAAGAGAGAGAGAGAGATGAGAAGAGAATCTTGATTTCTGACTAAAATTCTACTAAAAAAAGAGGTGAATTATAGATGGCTGATTCCAGAAGGTTTAATGTTCACATGGCAAGAACAGAGACATAGAATTGACTCAACTGAGAAAGCTGAATTATTTTACACAGAATATTTTGGAGGGAAACAAGAGGAGGCAGAAAAAGAAATGTCACTCATTGAATTCCAAGAGGACTGCCAAATAGCGACTGAAAAAGAAGAAGGTGCAGTAGGCCGAAAGGTGGAAGTCAAAGAACAACATGAACCAAGATCTACAAGAGCTGCTAAACCTAATTACAAAATATAACCATGGAAGAGAAAAAACTGATTACAATTAACATAAATTGACTTAACTCAGCTGTTAAAAGAAGGAAAACTTTCCATAAATTAGAGAAATTAAAATTTGATATAATCTGCCAACAAGAAGTACATATTAAAAAGCAACATGAACAGCCAAAATTAGGGAAAATATTTTCTTCTTTGACACAACGCAAGAAAAAAGGTTTTATACATTAAAGATATTAACCCAGTGAAATTGATTGATACTGATGATGATGGAAGATTACTAATGGTGGAAATAATGGACAATAATATGAAAACACTCCTGATTGCAATCTATGCCCCGAATGACAATCAAGAAGAATTTTATAAAAAAATTACATGTGAAAATAATTGAACTGGACTATGCTAATATAGTTATGATGAGAGACTTTAATGGAATTTTAGATAATAAATTGGACTATATAGCACAAAAAACAACAAAGCAAAAGAGAAAGACTCTCCCTAAATCTTTTTTTAAAATTATAGATGAAATAAATTTAAAAGATGCACAGAGAGAAAGAAATGCTAAGACTAAACAATACACCTTTGATTTAAATAGACATTTATCATGGTCCAGAATAGATATGATATGGATGTCAACAGAACTGTTAGATAATATTCAAGAAATAAATATTGAAACAAGTACTTGGGCAGATCACAATCCAAGATCACAATACTATATTAAAGGAAAAAGACTTCAAACAGTGGATGGAGAAAGAACTGGGTTTCTTCTTTCGAGAAAACAAAAAAGAAGATACATCAATGCAGAACGTACGGGATACAATGAAGGCATATGCCAGAGGCTTGATACTATACAAGGAAAAGAAATACCATGAAAAGACTAGCCACTAAGGCATTAGAGGATGAGTATAAAGGACTTGAAAAAGAATTACAGAAAATGCCACAGAAAAAGGACATTAAGTTAACAATGGATATAATTAAACATAAAATGGGATTAAGAGAAAAAGAAGAACTAGCACAGAAAATCAGAGGTGTGAAGCAGAACTATTTTGAAGATGCAAATAAACCAGGTAGATGGTTAGCATATAAACTGAGAAAGGAGAGAGAATCAAGGAAAATATTGCAATTAATAGATGATCAAGGCTAAGTTTGCTATGGAAGTAAAGAGAAGAAGAAAATCATATGAGATTACTATGGGAAACTAAACACACTAGACAATATTGATGACGAAAGAGTTAAACAGTACTTACAGAATGCTAATCTACCCCAGATACCTAGAGATTGAAACAATGTTAGAAAGCAATATAATGATAATGGAGTTAACTGAAGCACTTAAGAAGCAAAACAATGGAAAGGCACCAGGCCCAGATGGACTTCTGGCAGAATTTTATGAAACACTACAAGAATCGTTGAACCTTCCATTGCTAGAAGTTATGAATGAAGTTGTTAAAGAAGAAGATACCCAAATCATGGCCAGAAGTTTATATTACACTTGTCCCAAAAGAGGAGGCTGATCCATTACAAATCAAGAACGAAAGACCTATTTCCTTATTAAACGCAGATTATAAAATTTTTGCTTCAATATTGGCAGAAAGACTTAAAAAATACTTTAACAATTTTATCCATTCTGATCAAAATGGATTTCTGCCAAAGAGACAAATTAAAGACAATATGAGACTAATCTTGGACACTTTGGAATACTATGAGGCACACTCTGAAAAACAAATGGCTTTGATATTTTTAGATGCACAGAAGGCATTTGATAATGTGAATTGGCGATTCATGTTATGACAGCTGGAAAATATGGGCTTTGGTAAAAAATTTATTCAAGCAATTCAAAAATTTATTCAAGCCATATATCATAACCAAACGGCAAAGGTAATGATAGAGGGAGAACTGACAAACTCTATTGATATAAGAAAAGGAACAAGACAAGAGTGCCCACAATCACCTTTGTGGCTTGTGTTAACCTTGGAAGTGTTAAACAGAAATATTAGAGAAGAAAAGGATATAAAAGGGATGAAAATTAAAAAGGAAGAATTTAAGTTGCAAGAATTCGCAGATGATCTGGTTTTCATTTTAGAAGACCAACTAGAAACAGCATCAAAATTGATAGAAAAGATAGAGGTATATGGAAAGGTGGCTGGTTTGAAAATAAGTAAAGATAAAACAAAAATCTTGACAAAGAATACGCTATCAAGACAAAGGGAAGAACTGGCAAATGTATTGAAAATTCAGGTCACGAATAAGATCAAGTACTTGGAGATACATTTAACAGCAAGATGCAGTACACTAAAAGAGAATAATTATCTCGAACTTAAGCAGCAGATAGCTCTAGATTTGGTGAAATGGGAAAATTTAAAACTGTCATTAATAGGGAGAATATCAACAATCAAGATGAATATATTACCCAGAATTTTATATTCATTTTAAACAATTCCAATTAGGCTTGGAAAAGACTACTTTGAAGATTTAAATAAAATTGTGTTGAAATATATATGGCAAGGTAAGAAAGAGAGATAAAGTTAAAACATTTGCAAGATGCCAGAATAAGAGGAGGATTTGGTTTGCCTAATTGGGAGTTGTATTATCAAGCTACAAATTTGATGTGGGTAAAGGAATGGATAACACTAAGAAATACGAGATTGTTGACATTAGAAGGACATGATCTGTTGTTGGGGTGGCATGCTTTTCTATGGTATAAAGGAACTAAAACACAGGGGTATTTGAGAAGACATTATATATAGGAGTCTCTGTGGTTAAACTGGGAGAAGACTAAAAGGCAATGTTATTTGAAAATTCCAGTCTGGCTATCGAGTATTGAAGCATTTTCTTATCCTATAATATATAAAAAGGAGCAAACAGTTAGATATGGTGAAATATTGAATGAAAAGGGTGAACTTAAATCTATACAAAAACTGGAGGAACAAAGTATAAAGATGAATTGGTTTTCATATGTGCAAATACATTCAAGGTATGACAGAGATTCTAAAACAGAAGGTTTCTATGATAAATTGACTGACTTAAATAAGATTTTGACAGGTACTGATGAAAAGGTGATTAAAAAATTGTATGGATATTTATTAGAAATTAAACTAGAAGAAGAACAAGTTAAAGAAACAATGATTGCTTGGGGAAGAATTTTGGATTTGGGATTGATCTAGAGAAATGCCAAAAATTGTGGTCTCAAAATTATAAAATGACAATGTCAACAGCATATAAAGAAAATTTGTATAAGATGTTTTACAGGTGGCATTTTCCCCCGCCAAGAATAACAAGAATGTTCAAGAACAAATCTGAAAAATGTTGGAAATGTCATCAGATACCTGGATCACATTACCATATGTGGTGGACTTGTGCAGATGTCAAAAAATATTGGACTAAAATCTGCACGTGGTTGGGAAAAAATGACAAAAAAGCATATAGATTTGAAACCAGAGATATCTTTATTGGGAATTTTACCTGAAATATATAGTAAAGAATTGAAATACCTGATTGTAAATGTATTAACAGAGGCTAGGATTGTATTTGCCAAAAACTGGAAAAATGAAAAAATACCATTACAAGAGGAAATCATTAAGAAAAATTGGAATGTGCTGAAATGAGTAGATTGACATTTGAAATCAGAGAACAAGATGATAAACAATTTTATAAAATTTGGGATCTATTCTATCAATGGTTAGACAATAAAACATGGTAATGAAATATGTAGATTCTTAGAAAATAATAAATATATAAAGATGTATTCTTATTATATCTACAAAATGATTGTAGGATAGATTTGAGATGATAATATGAACTGTCATAAAACAAATTAAGTAAAATATGGATTATTTCATAGTAAAACATGAATGAATAAAAGTATAGTCAAATGATTAACATTGATATTAATGTATTTAATATTTGATTGACAATATGAGAATATATACAATGTAATTGTAATTGAAGACTACGAAATGGAAGCATAAAACAATTTGTAAACCAACCGACACACTGTATGTATATATATGGAAGATGGCTTGATGTTTTTACGTTCTGTTTGTCTATGTTTGTCTTGAAAACCAATTTATTTATTTATTTTTAAAAAAGGGGGACATGGCAAATATTCATTAAGCCTTTAAGAAGATCAGCTTCAGGTATCTCCATCTTACCTAATATTTTTCATCTTTCAATTACGACTTTCTTAGAAAGTATATTGCATCAAATTCATATTCTTCCATAATTCTGTTGTTGATACAGGAAACATTTAGTTGTAGTGTTAATATTTGTATTTATTATTATTTCAATATCTATCTTTCCTGCAAAGAAATTAAAAATACCTTTATGCCATTGAAAAGCCTCCAATTTGGCTTTGTTGTCAACCAATATAGACTCTTATCTATCCTTACTCTGAGTTTACCTTCACTGGACATATCAGACAACTCTGGCTCCATCTAGTGAATTTTTTTTGTCATAATTTTTTTCTGTAAAATTTAATCCACAAAGTGATGTGTACAAAATGACTTCAACGAAGCTCCAAAGTGGAGCAATCCTGGTCCTACAACTAGGCAGCAGATGCTATCTTGGAGATGGCAGCAAGATAATAGGAAAAGATAACTGTATATCATGTGGCCTGCCTAAACTAACCTGCTGCCTCTAAATATGGAATTACATGTTCCATTGTCACTACTGAAGAAGCATTTATCTCCCAGTCTCATCTAATGCTTTTCATCAGATTACTTCCAGATTTAAAATAATTTGGTTTGTATTTAATATTTAATCATGCTTAAATAATAAACACTTACAAGTCTTGGCATGTATTTATATAAAATTTTGAAAAGAATAACCCAATGGTTAATTCATATATGTGCATATATAGGATGAATATGTATCTAAGAATAGACCAATGATTTTTGGACAAGAATTTTTATGAATTCCATTTCTTGGCCAGTACCTTTTGCATGATTCTACAGGTGATCTTTTCAGCCCAATTGCAAATAAAGAGCATGTTCCACTTGAAAATAGCACAGTATCTATGCCGCTCTAAGAGTGGGTTAGGAGTCCAGTGTTGGCAGCTATGCAGCTTTGGAAAGCCAAATTGGACTGTAATCTTGACACTGAGCCATGTACAGACCATAGGCAATACCCAGATAAATTTTTTCTGGCTGCTGTCATTCCGCAAGTCGACCATAGTATGTTTATATCCAAGATCATGCATTTAATATTTTTAGCCCTTGTCAGAACTTGGAGCAGTTTGACATGAATCTGCTTCATTTATTAGTAGGTTCATGGAATTTTGGACAGATAACATGTAGGAGAACATGGTCTGTCACACTCTTCAAAATGAATCATGAGTGCATGATTGGTATGTGAACAACCAAAGATATAGCCAAGAATGAGTGACAGGGGAACTCACTTTAAAGAGGTGATCTCTTTGCAATTCCCCAGGTAGTTACACTTAGATGATCTCAAAAGAGTTAAAGGACATTGGAACTAGTTAAAACTTGAATAAGAGATCACCAGCAAATTCCAGAACAGTAGACTACACTGTGAAATTAAAAGAAGATAATGGAAAACAATTATACATTGCTGCCAAGAAAACTACATGGATTACATGTTGCCAAAAAAAATACCATCTAATTAATCAAAGCTTGACTTCAGGAAGGCTTTATCTTCTGTCTCTGTACATACAACTATGTCTTAAAGCTCTCCTATTAATATCTATTTGTCAAATTTTCTAAAGGAGAGTGGAAAGACTTCTGAAAACATCCATATTAATCAGCCTAAAATTGTTGCCATAGGCCTAAATCAACCTGTCATATAGCCATCATGATAATATCTTTGGTTATCAGAAGCCAATGGAAACTATATTTTAGATTCATACATGTGTGTTTCTGTGGCAACAGCCAGAGTCTTTTAAACATGAAATTCACTAGTAGTCATAATATTCTCACAGAGCATTGTCTTTTTCCATTTTTTCCCCGTTCTGCAGAATGAAGAACAGAGTCATGTCTGGTTGGGACATTCAGTATGATGAAGGTTTAAGCCTCTTGTCAGTCCAAGTAAGATTGCTGATAAGGAAGAGGATGTTACTTTGATTTGGAATGATTCCCATTTAAAACTCAGATTCATTGAGAGCATTTAATAGACATTCCCTCAATTTATCCTGTCTAATAGAGTTCATGAAAATTGGATGTGACAAATGGGAAGATATGACTCTAAAAAGATAAGGCATAGTCCATTAACTTCTGTAAAACTGAAGTACAAGCATTCATGTTTAGTAAGATGGCAAACAACAGTGACCTTTAAGACTGCAATACAGTTCCTAGAGAATGCACTTCAAAGTGTCATTTTATCAGGAGGTAGTTTGTTTCTGTCTCAGAAATCTTGACAAACTCAGGAATCTCCAGTTTGTTTATTTCAAATTAAAAATAGCTGGTTGCCATGTCGAAGTGTATTGAAGGAGGAAAGTATCACCTTTCCTGATCAGAGTTGAGAATTGCAAATAGGCAGAAGGGGAATCAGGTGAACAAGAATAACCTATTGAAGTTAAGATGTTCTTCTAGGACTGGAGACATCAAGATTCCAGCCATAGAAAATAACTGGATATCTTTGAACCACTCATGCTGTCTCAGCCCAGTTAACCCCACATATTTATTACGAAAGTCCAGTCAGTAGAGGAAGCACTACCTGTCTTTCCTTGAATTTTGGAGGGGGGGGTTATAGATTTAATGTATAGTAACCAAATATAGTTGCAAAGGTAATAGTGCTACTAGAGCAGGACCATTAAGTTTAATTCCTATCACCTTAGACTAGGGTTCCCCAATCTCTGGTCCATGGACTGGTATTGGGCCACAGCATGCTAGAAACCAGGCCACACAAACAAGCAAAGCCCCATCTGTGGAATGTAAGAACATGTGAAGAACATGCATAATGTCCCTTTCTGGTCTACAGAAAAACCTTTCTCCATGGAATTGGTCCCTGGTGCCCAAAAGTTTGGGGGGCACTGCCTTAGACCATCATGTATTTTTTTTTTTTAAATCAGAAAAGGTGCCATCTTATGTTCTTTCCTTTTTAGAAAGACCATATGAGAAAATTCTGGTGATTGGTAGGCTACTCTATTTTGAAAGATAAATCAGAGGCAAGAGATTGAAAAATAATGAAGAAGTCTCATAAGCCATTTGTTGGGAATATTTTTATTTACATTCATACACTGAACAAGGGGCTGGATCCAATGGTCGTTCCCTATTATTTTGTGAGAAGTATGAAAGTAAAAGGTAAGGAGGTTAATAGAGAAAAACAATGGGATGAAAATGTTTACTAGCAGGGGGAAGAGAAAGAAGGAGGAATACAGCTGGGAGAGAGCAGTCTTTCAAGAAATATGTCCACATTTTCAAACTGCACAAGCTTCTCAAACAATTAGCAATTTCATTTTACATGTTATTTGGCACAGGAATTATACTTTTTGATTGGTTCTATCATCATTCCTCAAATGGACCTGAAATTCTACCCAATCTTCATCTGCCTTTGACTCTGTTCCAAGTGTAGGGTGCCAATTAGTACAGTTCAGTGTGGTTTTATCCACAAAACGTGACACAAATATGCTACAAAGAGCATCTGAAAACTCTCTATTCTGACCCTCTTATTCCTTGAAATAGTGCTGGTGTCCACCACCATTTGTTACCATGATAACCACAGTTTGGAATGATAGGAACTCATGTTTACATTTGATCATACGCAGTTTTAATTACCTGCACTCCCCCAATTGTCCCACAGCCTTCAACTACTCAGGACTAAATTTTATTTGGTTGTGCAAGATCATCTTGACCATCCTGGTCTCTGGTGGTATGGAAAAAAAATAATGGTGTATGATTCAACCATAACAATACAAGAGAAAACAATAGAGACAAACTCAAGGTTAATCGTACCAAACTTGATTGCAGGAAATATGACTTCAGCAACAGAGCGATAAGTGTTTGGAATACTCTACCTGACTCTGTGGTTTCTTTCCCAAACCCCAAAAACTTTAACCTTAGACTGTCTACTATTGACCTCACCCCTTTCCAAAGAGGTCTGTAGGGGGTTTGCATAAGCACACCAACATGCCTACCATCCCTGTCCTGTTGTTTCTTTTATTTTTTTCTTATATGTATCCAGGTATTCATAACTATGTATATACTTACACCTATTATCTTGTTAGCAATTGACAAACAAAATAAAATAAAATAAAAAAATAAATGATTCATATATCAAAGACACCACAAAATGCAGCACAGCTACATATGGTACATACACATCGCAGCATTATATAAGGGGAGAAAAGGAGAAAGAAATTATTAGATATAGAAATTAGACATGGCATAGGACAGGGCTGTCAAACTCGTGGCCTGTGGGCCAGATACCTCATGTGCTGGCCATGCCTACGTCCAATTTAGCAAAGAGGAAAAAAGCTGTGATACATCACATGACACTACCATGATGATGTGGATTTGACACCCTTGGCCTAGGAGAAAAAGAAAGGAAATATAGATGAATTTAGGTTTTACAAGCTTCATTTATTACATTTATTTACATTTATTACATTACATTACATTTATTTATTTACATTTACATTTATTACATTTATTTTCCTTATATCTTCCTATTCTTGCAGGCTGTCTCTGAGTCACTTACCACATTTTAAATACACAATTTAAAACATAAGCTTAAAGGGAAAAACAAGAACAATAACAATAAACAATAAAAAAACTTAACAAAGGTAAAACCCCTCATCACAGGTCTGAGAACAGAGCTAGGTCTTGAAGAGTTTTCTAGAGCCCCATGAGAATGGGTGCCACCCATATCTCTGGAGACCTGCTGTTCCAGAAGACAGCGTGTTTCCTCAGTCCCATAAAATGACAACATTTAATGGAGGGGACTTGGAACATGTCAATTCTGCTTGAATGTAGCATTGCTTGTACAATATCATATCCATGCATCACATCATATATTAGTTTTTGTTGTTTAAACTTCTATCTTTCTCTTTCTGAGAGATTCATTAAAACCATCCAACTATGTCTTTCTCTGTCCTGACTTTCGTCTCTATTTGTTTAAGCAAATTATTTATTCTCTCTATACAACTGAAGCAGCACCTCTACATATTTTGGTCGGAGGATGGCGATTGCACCAGTCCCTCACTTTTGCTTTTAATTTATATTTATTCAGCATTCATTCAATTTTCTCTCTGCTCTTCTTGTTTTGTCACATGCTTTTCTTAAGTAGCCCATTCTTAATGCATTCAACTTACTTTTCTGTATCTCCAAACTTATCCAAATTTTGTTTCACAGAAGTTTGTTTTTTAAGTATCAGAGCTTTAAGCTTGATTTTATAGAAAGACCTATAGTTTCTAAAGAGTGAAATGTAAATACCAGTATATGTAAATTTCTCAGTCTTGGCAATATAATATGGTTATCACCCCTTATAAACAGTGGATCCTGTTTCAATTTCTTGTTTTCAACACAGTGATTTCAGCTGATTTTAACTTTTATATATTACAGTGGTTCATATTAGCTTTCTGTTATCTTAATAATATCAATGATTTTTTCTTTATCTGCATTCTACCTCATGCTCCCAACTGTTCATAATATATGTGCAATGAAGTGTATACAATAGCAATAGCAATAGCAATAGCACTTAGACTTATATACCACTTTATAGTGCTTTACAGCCCTCTAAAAGCAGTTTACAGAGTCAACCTATTGCCCCCAACAATATGGGTCCTCATTTTACCCACCTCAGAAGGATGGAAGGCTGAGTCAACCTTGAGCCTGGTGGGATTCAATCTGCCAAATTGCAGTGGGTGTAGCTTGCAGTACTGCACTCTAACCCCTGTGCCATCGAGGCTCCATCAATATTACAATATTACATTCTTAGCATGTTTCTGTGAACTATAGTAAATCAGGGTTCTAATAATATGTTTATTGGACTATTACAAGGGGTTTGGAATAAAAAGATCAGCAATACACTTGCTCTCGTAAAATTACAAATACGATCCCTTTTCCTGCACTAAGATTACATATTTTCAACTGATTTTAAGATGTACAAATTTATGGAATTGAACAGTTCCTAAGTAGTAGATTTTTTCTATCTCTGGAAGGAAAGGCAAGACCTGACAAATGAACAGTAGCTTCTAGAACATCAGTAATTCAAATCAAAAGGAGAATGTCCCTGAGCTGGCAGCCAGGTTTTGGTACTTAAGTGGCTCCTGCTGATAACCTCAATGCTAGGCCAGGTGAACCAGGAAATCATTGCGAAGAGGGTGACCACACAACAGATTTAAGCAACCCCATGTTTATTTCTGGTAGGAGCAACTAAGGAGCAGCAAGGGAGACAAAACTTTAAACATAAGGACATAATAATATCATATAACACAAATTATAAAGTAACAGAATAAGTCATTGGATATTATCTATGAATACAGGAATAAGAACTGAAATCATATATAATTAAGATATGAAAGTTAAGATCTGTGGTAGTGCAGTCGTTAAAACACAATACCGAAGGCTATTTCTGCTGACTGCCGGCTGCCTGCAATTTGGCAGTTCGAATCTCACCAGGCTCAAGGTTGACTTAACCTTCCATCCCTCCAAGGTCGGTAAAATGAGGACCCAGATTCTTGGGGGAAATATGCTGACTCTGTACATCTTTTAGAGAGGGCTGTAAAAGGATTGTGAAGTGGTATATAAGTCTAAGTGCTATTGCTGAGCTACAGTATGAGGGTTCAGAATAAAATAGGTGATGGGGAAAGACAAGAAGTAAGGCAGAATCTACAGATAGGAAATAATACTGTAGGAAATAAAACAAGAAAGGCTTTACAGTAAAATAATATATATAATAATAACATATAATAATACGTTCTTCAATAAAGGAATTATATTCCCTAGGACTGGTTTTGAAACCATCTTCCAGTGGGACCTGAAACTTACTGTTGTTAATAGTGTACAACCACAGATTGTTCAGGGCCTCTTCAAAAATAGCATGAAATATGTTAGTCTGTGGGTGGAATGATGCAAAAGCTGCCTTTCTAAAAATTAAAAATATAAACTGCGATGTTGAGAGGAGGAAGCATTTCTGTACTTGAAATTTCCAAAGATTAGTAATCACACAATCAGGAGGAAATAATGAAATGAATGAAGAATAACAAATGTGACTGAAAGAGATGTACCACAACACATTTTTTTAATCTTCAGTACTTGACAAAAGTAACTATTCCAGATATTTTGTTGGGGTTCAGAGAGTCAATACCAAGTATTTCTGGCTGATATATGAGTTTTAATTATTTCCCATTTTATTTTCCCCCCAACATAACTAAAGTGTTCTAAAGAAATTGCAACTCAAAAGATTGCAACACCAAGAGACATTGTGGCAGATTAAGATGTTTCTCAGCCATTGGAGCTTGGCAAACTTTAATTCCCAGCATGCTGCTAGGGAATTCTGGGAGTTGGAGTCACCCATTTTAAAGCTGCCATGATTGAGAAACTGTTCTAAACAATGGAACTGGACGGTCCATTTTATAAGATTGGCAGGAAATGAATTTTACACCAGTACAAATTTTGACTGCATCGTAGACATCCACAAAGAAAGGAAGAAGATTTGAACCTTTTTCCTGGTCATCAGACAATTCTTGGAAGAAATATGGAAAATTGGGAGGCATATATTGACATGCTCTATCTTGCAAAAAAGAAGCATGTCTGTTTAACTGGTTAGCATATAAATCTGGAATAAATCTATGTTGCACCATATAAAATAAACATACTGAGAAGATTGAATAAAGTTCCAATCATGAATTAGTAAAATGATAGCTCAGAAAACAGAGCTAGCACTTCAGCTAGCACTGACAATGTTACTTAGACTGGTAATGAAATGACTGCAAGCAAACAATCAGATTCAGAGAGCACCAAGGACTGCACAGATCAGAAAACAAACACTGGAATTATAACTGCAGTTAAATGAACAAAGCAATAAAATAGATAACAGAATGAATTTCAGAATTTAATACATTATGTATTAAAATTATGCATTAGATTAGATTTGTATAAATGTAGATTTCAGTATAAATGATCAACAAAACATAAAGTACCAGTATTATAAATTTTCACAGAGACAGATCAACAAAGTCAGCCATGTGGCTGTTATACATTAGTCTGAAAGGACATCTAGTGGTGAGTACTTATAATTGCAGTTATATGAAGATATGTAGGCTCTGTATGTCTTAAGAGAATCATTCAAATCCATAATTGGTTTATTACAGCAGATATCTTCCAAAATATAGGCGAGGTTGATATACATCAAATAACAAAAAAGGAACCATGTTCTTTAAAAATGAATGGCAAGAAAAATCATTATTAAATCAATATTCATACCTCCAGTATGAAGGATATGTATATACCTCCAGTATAAAAAAATATACCTCTTTTGTAGGTATATTCATACCTACAAAACTAAAATATGGAAATTACATTGCAATCTATCCTATGGTAAGCCAAATGACTATTAGCCTTAGCCTTAGCCTTCCTATATTTTCTACTTTCTTGTATGCTAATTAGACAAAGAATACATACAAACTTCATCAGGTATGGAGCAAATCGGGGAGAAAACCAGCATTGCTCTGAGATTGGAATGAGAAAACTCTGATTAGTCATGAATCTTCCAAGCTGCCTTTTTAGGTCATTTAGAGTTCCAGTATTTTGTGCAACCCTAGAAACCCTTACATTATTAGATCATGTTCGAGTCTTAACCATTACCAAAATATCAGGATACCAGCTTTGCAAAAAGTCAACAGGGTCAGGGCCAACCTAATATCTGCATAATGTTGTAAAGGGCAGGACTATGGAAGAAAAGGCCCATTTTCAGGTCCCTGACAGCTGACATTCCTTGGGTGATGGGATCTGGAGTATACCCATCCTGCCATATCAGAATGGATGGGTTGAAAACACTGGAAGAAAATGGTTGCTCAGGTAACTGGGTCCCAAGCCATGAAGAGATTTGAAGGTGACACTCAGTTTCTTGAATTGCATCCACTGGCCACCAATGCAGCACATGAAAGTAACTGAAACAATTTACTACCCATGTTGTCCTGCTACAAGCTTCAGCTACACACGTGTCAAAATAACCAGGAAAACTTCTCCCAGGAGTATTAAATATTTTTGAGAAATATTTTATAAAAAGGCAGAATATTACATTTCCCAAAGGGAGAAGTAGAAACATGTATTTTTAGAGGAAGAAAGCAGCCCCCATCTTCCTTAATAGCCCATAGCGGATGTCAGCACTTCAGATATAAAGAGATAGATAGCTCTATTGAAAAGCAAATGCTCTCACCCAAGATCCAACAAAAGTAGGATTAGCCCTCAGACACAATAGGAATTGCCCAATGCCCTTCATTGCATCACGCTCAGAAATGTCAACTAAACTTAGCTCAGACAAACACCTAGGATTTGTACTTTGCCTATAGAGCCAACTATGATTCCTACATAATCCCTACATGGCCCAATGGGAGTCTAACAATAGTCAGTAGAATACATGTTCTTGCACAGAAACAGAAAGCTCAAACGCAAAGCCCAAGAGAAGGTATAAAAAAAAGCTACTCTCAACTTCATGTAGTCAGCTGCACCAGAACCATGCACTTGGTGATTCTGTTCATCATTAAACCATCTTTCCAATCAGTTTCCATTTTGTCTCCAGTGCTTTTTTCCCAGCTTGGAACTAAACCAGATGGATATTTCTTCCCACACATGCACACCCAGTTTCTCGGGTAATTATCAGTTTATGATTAGGCTGAAGAATTTAAGTGAAATGAAGAATGTAAATGAAGCTCAGGAATATAAACAAAGCTGAGGCTTCCCTGCAAGTTTTTCTTTGAAAACAGGACCACAACAATGATTCATCCAGAGTCACTCCAAGGTTTCAGGGTCAGATCAAGACTGTGTCCTTTGTCATCAGTGACAATCAGCAGACTCTCCCAGTTCAGAAATGGGCATACCTGAAATACAGCCCAAAAATGCTTCCATAGTCATAGCTACTCGCCATAAAGCAAGAGGACTTTCAGATTGTGCACTGGGCCTATCTGAGGAACTCCATCCAAGACTAAATGTGGAAAAAATATTGACACCAGAAGGATTAAGACCTCAAACCAAGTTAGGGATTTTTTGTGTGGTTGCTAAGAGTCAACAACGAATTGATAGCTGATGAATCAATCAATCCTTTGCTTCAACACCTGGCATGGCCCATGAATGCTATCTACTGACTGTAAGTCACCTTTCTAACACAACCAAAATGTTTGCAGAAAATGGAAAGTTGACTTTTTTTTCTCATAATAAAGCACTGGTGAGATGAAGGCAGAAATCTCAGAATATAAGCAAGTATGTACTGCGTTGTATGGAAGTAAATTTCTGATTCAACATAAAAGCAAATATTAACTCCTAAAATAAATATATAAAGAAATGATAAATGCTATTTTCCATGTTTTTAAGCCTTCATGAAGAAGTACAGTTGATGTTCCCTTTCCTTTCAGATCCATTGTATTTGTTGATGCAAATGTTTTGATTAATTCTTTTTGTCCTTGTCCTTACCGAAATTAAGTGTCAGTCCAATTATTCACAGTCCCAGAAAATTATACTACTAGGGAACATCTCAGAACACCATCTGTGATGCACTGCGTCTTTTTCATGGGTATTCTAATTAACAAATTGAGCCATTTAATTGTTTCATTTAAGGCCACCAAAGAGAGAAGGAGCATGCCATTTCTAATAAGACTATGGTTAATTTTCTTTTACAGTTTCAACTCATTAGCTAAAGGCAATATGTTTACAAATATGAAGCAAAAAATCAATGTGGTCCACCTAATTAGCTCTGTAAATGGCTTTTGATTTGGCTGTAAATCTTAGGAAGATACTAATTATACTTCACATAGACCTATATTCAAAGTAAGTGAGAGTACATGAACTATAATCAACAATGTCTGTAGTTAAAGAATGTATAATGGTGCATATTGTTCTCTAAGATACTTGTTCTGCATTATAATAATCAAATAATTACCCCTGGAGAAAATGTAAGGCTGTAGTAATCTACCTGATAAAACAACAGCAATTTTCAAAAGTGAAGGACTTTGGAGTGCTTAGATATCAAACTGATTTCTCTCCTCAGAGATTAGACTTCAGTCCAATGAGGAGAATTCTGTAACAGAAAGGGAAGCAGTCCAGGTGCTTCAAAACTTCATTAAATCCTTCCACAAAGTTTAGTCATATTTACTGAATGACTAACTTCAAGAGTGTTTCTACCCCAGCATAATCTTTGATGAGGCTAGGTTATGTTCAAGTTTCCAATAAATTAAGTATTTTATTTTGCAGCTGAAGAATTTCTGCCAGTTTCATCTATTTGAAGGTATCATCTATCTCAGCAGTAGAGATAATTAAGAGTTATTCATTAACATAAATAATTGTCATCACAGAAGCTTAATTTGATGAGAAACATTTATTTTCTCTGAAAAATTATTTAGTTCCCCTTTTCTTTTTATCTCATCCAAAATAGCTTCTGTTTTCTCTTATCTCTTCTTTTTGAGTTTACTATTATATTTTATAAAGTAACCTTTTATAAAACTATGCTTACTTCCCAAACTATTGTCTCAAGGGTGCTTTTTCAAAACACAACTGGACTTTGTTTTTCCTTGAAGATATTTCACTTTTCATCCAAGAAGCTTCTTCAGTTCTGATATAGAACTGAAGAAACTTCAGCACTGAAAAAGCTTCTTGGATGAGAAGTGATGGAATGAAAAACAAAGTCCAATTGCCTTTTGAAAAAGCCTCTTTGGGACAACCATGATCAGCTTGACTGAGAATCTCCACAGACAGCACCTTTATTGTGATTATTTTCCAAAACGTATTTTCATTTCTTTTTACAACCCACCCATCTATCCCATTTTTCTATTAACAGGATTTCATTTAATCACCATCTGAACAAACTGATTTACCTCTGAAAACCAAGCAAGTTTTATTTCACTTAAAAATTGTCTATAAAAACTAATCTGCTAAGGACCTGTGTGAGGAGTGTTTCCACATAAATTAACATAAATGTTATCTGTTGTCAACATAAATTCTAAGACTAGATAAAAGAGAAAATAACTGGCAAATATAAGGTAAAGGTAAAGATTCCCCTCACACATACATGCTAGTCATTTCTGGCTCTAGGGCGCTCATCTCATTACAAAGTTGAAGAATCAGTGCTGTTTGAAGACATCTCCGTGGTCATGTGGCCGGCATGACTAAACACTGAAAGCGCGTGGAATGCTGTTACCTTCCCACCAAAGTGGTCCCTATTTTTCTACTTGTATTTTTACATGTTTTCGAACTGCTAGGTTGGCAGAATCTGGGACAAGTAACAGGAGCTCATTCCGTTACACTGTACTAGGGATTTAAACTGCTGAACTGCCAACCTTTCTGATCAACAAGCTCAGCATCTTAACCACTAAGCTACCCTTAAACTGGAAAATATATGAACTCATATAATGAGATAAAATAAAAACAATAATGGTTTTAAATTAGCAATAGGAATTAACCATAATAATAATGCCAAAATGAGTATTTATGACAGCTAATCGGTGTGGCCATGTTGTGACTGTTAAACTCCAAATGTGACAGCAAAACATGAAAACATAGTATTCTATGACTGAGTATACCTAACAAGCAGATTGTGTTGGCACCATTCTATCCTGTGCCTCCTTCTAGAGCGAAGGCTCTATGTTTTAGACCAGAGAAACACAGCTTGAGTCATTCTGAGGGCAGCACCAAGGAGACCCCAGTCAGACAGTACTGAAGTGAGAATAATCATCATCTTTGTTTTCAGCACTACAGTTCTATCTGCCAATAAAAAGAAAACACTGCATCTTTTGTTTTCTCTTTTAACAGATGGGAAAACAAATGAAAAAAGGAAGTTACCAGTGCATTTGGGGCCAAAGACCTGCTCTTTATTTGGGGGGGGGGGAGTTTTAATGTTTAGAAATCTTAAAGTTTTTAAGAAGAGATTGGACAATCATTTGTCTGAAGTTTTATAGGGTTTACTGTTTGAACAAGGGGTTGGATCAGAAGACCTCCAAGGTCCTTTCCAATTCTGTTATTCTGTTATTGTGCACTGTATGCAGGTTCACAGCTTAAAATTCCATACAATGGGAATTGCCTCAAGAGTGTGTGTGTATTGTTTTAAGGCATCAGTGGATACCCGCAATGCTTCAGAAGTTCATTTTGTTGTCAGTTTACTTAAGCATCCCAAAAGTAGTAGAAGTAGTAGTAGAAGATGAAGACAAAACTACTAGCTGTATCTACTTAAAAAGGTGAGGGCAAGGGAAAATGGGACAACTTACCACAGCCAACTTGCTGCAGCCAATTCATTATGGCTAACTTGCTTGGGACAACTTGCCATGGCCAACTAACCATGGGACAACTCACTGCAGGACAATTTAATAATTCTATTTAATAATTTATTTATTTTTTAAAAAATTCATTTTTGTCATTCACATTATATTCTGTCCCTCCTTTTGCATCCTTTCCTTAAGGATTCTATTCCACCATTTCTTTGATATTAGCGTAACTCTTGTTCTGCACCCAGTTATCTTGCAGTGAGTTAGCTGTGGTGACTTAGCCATAGTGAGTTGGCCATGGCAAGTTGGCCATGGTGAGTTGGTTGTGGTGAATTGTCATAGTCCCAAGGCAAGAAGGTTTGGTGTCCACAAAAGAGGTTCTCAATAGCTACATATAGTCAAGGGCATCCTTTTTGCATATCCATTTTAGGATAATTTACAGCCTAAATCACATTCAAACATACGTTGCAGTATCTATGTCCAGATTTTCCAGCTATGGAAATCCTGAGTCATGTGCCAGAATGTGAAGGAATGAAAAGAAAAGAAAAGTATTTTTTGTTTTTTAAAAAAGAGTTCAAATTAGACTCTAATGAAATGTCTTTAAATATAGTGAAGGGAAAAATCAAACACAGGCATTAAACTGTTTCTGCATACCCACAGGAAATTATACACATATACCATTATTTTTTCAGTATAAATCAGTGTGGCATTCAATTTAAATCAGCATAATTGCATCAAAGACAGAAAATTACAGCCTCTTAAAATGCCAGGATATTATCATCATTTGTTCTGCAACATGATTGCAAGGCACAACTGAAAAACATTACCCTTATGTGCAACTAGGAAGGAATGTGATGTGTATCGTTTATGCACACCTAAGACTGAAGCCTGAATTCCAGATGCTGATCGCCCAGTTAGATTTACTTTTCTACAACTTTTAACAACCACAGACAACTGTGTAAATTCAGCTGAAAAAGTTTATATGAGTATTAATACAATGGGATCTCATTTTAATAGACTAAGAAAGCATCCATTACAATGGAGAGTATGTCAATGAGATGATTGAAGTTATTTGTGTCATAACATCACTATGCCAATAATGCAACCTTGGTCTAGTTTGTGCAAAGTGTGCTGTATCAAGAATCTGTAAAAATATAAAAGCTTTCACTGTATCTATTTTATATGCACATCATCAAATAAATGTACTGTTGAACCTTATGTATCCGAAAAGAGAGTTTTAACATGTATAATTCTGTAGAAAAATGCATTTTGCATATTTAACTTACAACATACAAATTTCTTTGTATATTTTTAAATTTGCAGACTGAAAATTGATATATTTCATCTCAAAAATTCAACACTGACATTTTCATTTATAGAAATGATAATAATAAAAAAGCAAGAGTATTTATTTTCTCCTAATGTAAAACTTCTCAAATCCTCTAGATGGTGTACCTATCTTCCTTCAAGATCAAGGTCAGGTAGAAACATTTAAAAGACAAGAAAGAGGATAGGCTTCATTTTCTACATTTGGAAAGAAAAGATGGATGGCAGACTGGTGATGACAGCTGACAAGAATGCTTTTCAATATTTCTCATAGGACTGATAGAATCTGTGACTTTTAATGGGGGGGGGGGGAGGCTGAGGTATTCTGCTTTAACCCAATGACAAGTTCACCATCCTGCTGCATTTCATAAAATAAAAGGTTACACTGGGATTGTGATTAGTGTACAGCAACTAGGCACAAGTGTGTCCCTCATCTGCTGTCATCCTGACCAATAAAAGGAGAAGGTAGAAGATGGAGGGATTTTTGAAGGGAGAAGAAAGAAGCAAATCAGTAACTATGCAAGGAGGAAAAGTGACACTTAAAATACCTTCCAGTTCCACAATTTTATTAACCTATTCTTTTAGCAATCTGTACACAAATTCTTACAGCTTTTATTACAATCTTTTCTGACTGTCTGGCAGCTGTCTGGGCAAGCCTATGCAATTTTCTTGGCAAGATTTTCAGAAATTGTTTGCTATTGTCTCCTTCCTGTGGCTACTCACCTAGCTGGCCTTAACCACAAGACCAATCTCTCTCTCTCTCTCTCTCTCTCTCTCTCTCTCTTTCTCTCTCTCTCTCCCTCCCTCCCTCCCTCCCTCCCCCCCCTCTCTTTCTCTGAAATGATCAAGATCAAATTCTGGAATACATCTGTAATTCTGTTACTTTGTTTTTCTGAAGATTTGCAATTCATCAGAGTGGAGCATTTAGGGAACAAGCAAACAAACATTTTTTTAAGATTACTAAGAGGCTGTTTGTGGCATTAAATGGTTTGTTTAAAAACATTTTGCTTAACATTGAAAATATAATTGCAGCCTTAAAAACATTTTAAAAATTATTATTAAACTTAAAAAAAGAACAGTAACTTTATGTCTTGTGCACCTTTAAAACATTTTTAAAATTATTATTAAACTTTAAAAAAGAACAGTAACTTTATGTCTTGTGGAATGATAGGATTAGTGTTGTCAACCATCAAAGTTTTTTTTCTTCATTTCTGAATGCATATTTGATACCATATATTCAAAATAATGAATGCTTTTATCCTGGAAGCAGTTACCTTACAGGAAGAGCATGCACAAACAGTTCCATTTTATTTAAGGAATAACTGAACCATTTTTAAACAATGCAGATCTATAACAGGGAAGATTTAACATTCAAAATGGGAGAAGTGTCATTTGTGAGGGCATAATTTATTTAAAAAATTTGTTTTGTCCACTGAGTTTGTATTTATGGTTTTACAGTACCTCCCTAAAGTAACCTCAGAAGAGAAACAAATGAATCAACATAGGGTTTTCCTCTATACACTATTTATCTACTACACAGATGACAAAGCAAAGTGACTAGGGAAAAGCAAAAGTTAGGTAGTGGAACAGCTCTATTGTAGTGACTAAAAGCTGCAGAATAGAAAAGATAACAATGTCAAAGTGCCTTTATTTTCCTTCTCTTTTACAAGCCTCTTTTCCTTCTATGCCAAATCTGTTTCGCTTGTAAAATCGAAGGACAATATGTTTTTTATTATTCTTAAATTTCTTTGGAAACTCATCAAGCTGAAGAATAAAAAATGCATTCTGTGAGTAAAAAACAATAAAGTTACAGGAAAACCTATCTTAAGGCCCTGTCACACTGCCCAACGGATGCAAAACAGACACAACGGACGAGCAAAATGTTCCATCTGTTGTTATATGCTCTCAAAAGGGGCAAAAATTTGCATAACTGGAGCGGAAAACATGGACGCAGGGAGGACGCAGAGTGCCTGCCTGCCTGCCTTCCTGCCTGCCTTCCTGCCAGGCTGGCACCAAGGCTTCCTGCCAGCCTTGGTGCCAGGCTTCCTGCCAGCCTTGGTGCCTGCCAGCCTCCCTGCCAGCCAGCAACCCCAGAACCATGGGGAAGAAGCGAACGTCTCAGCAACCTGCCGCCATCCCTGGAAAGAGGGACAGGGCCACCCTCCAGCCCCCTGTACCTGACTCTGCTTCTGCTGGGGCTTCTGCTGCTCAGGCTCGCTCTTCTGGTGCTGGAGCTTCTGCTGAAGCTGCTCCTGGCGGTGGTGCTTCTGCTGCTGCGTACTATGCTGAAGCTGCTCCTGGTCCTACTGGTCCTGCTGGTCCTGCTGGTCCTGCTCATGCTCCTGGACTTGCTTATACTGCTCATCTTGCTCGTGCTCCTGGTCTTGCTTGTCCTGCTCGTGCTCCTGGTCCTGCTCGTGCTCCTGGTCCTGCTCGTGCTCCTGGTCCTGCTCGTGCT
>BLBF01000040.1:28027488-28097538 GCA_015471245.1 Laticauda colubrina
CTGCTCGTGCTCCTGGTCCTGCTCGTGCTCCTGGTCCTGCTCGTGCTGCCGGGGATCCTGGTGCTTACTCTGCTGCTGCTGATCCTGGTCCTGCTGATCCTGCTGATGATGATTATGATCCTGCTGGTGATGATGATGATGATGATGATCCTGCTGCTGCTGCTGCTGGTGTGGAGGAGCAGCCCCTACCACCTGGGAGCCCCTCTGATGAGGGCCCATCTGGTCCTGCCAAAGGGAGGAAGAGGCCTATGCGGGGATGGGAGAGGAGGCAATACTTCATCGAGGAGGAACACGAAGATGAGGTGCTGGAGTGGCTGAGAAAGAATGACTATCTGTGGTGGAAGGGACACCGGCTGTACAGGGACACCAAGCGGAAGCAGGCTGCTTGGAGAGAGAGGGCGGAGAGTATGGGTTACACTTTGGAGGTGCTCCTCGGCTGGTGGAAACATATGCACACCTGGTACGGAAAGCTGCACCTGAAGAAATCTGGCCAGGCCACAGTTAAGCTGACGGACAGAGAGACCTACATCATGGCCAGGTGCAGCTTCCTGGAGGGTGAGATCCGCCACCGAGGAGCAGCAGCAGCAGCCCCTCTCACGACCCTCTCTCTCCGGCAGCCTGCTGAGAGCCAGTCCTCTTCCAGATGAGAATCAGTCCCTGTCTCCAGGCAGGTTTCTGTGGAGCGTGCCACAGCGGAGAACCCGCGGACAGGTGTTGTAACCATGGTGGAGCGTGTGGAGGACTCCCTTGTGTGGTGGGAGAAAGGAGACATCGAGTCCACCACAGTCGTAGCCGCATCCACACACACCCCATCTCCGTCTCCACAGAAAGGCAGAGAGCCAGACAGCAGGAGGGGCAGAGCCACATTGTCTTGCTGGAGATCAGGGACACCATCCACACCAGTATAGATCTCCTCTCTCAGCTGGTCCACACCGACTCCTCATCCTCCAACAGCAAGCCCTTCCTCACCTATGTCAACCAGACCCTCAAGAACATGGAGGAACCCCAGTACCAGGTGGTGAAGGACCAGATCACAGGGCTGCTTCACAACCCTCCAGATCCAGAGGAACCTGCTCCCACCCAGTCCAGGTCTGCTCCTCCACCCAAGGTGATGTCCCTCCCATTCCAAGGCTTCCCACAGCCCCTCACCTACCAGGGCTACGGCTACCAGGATGTCCAGCAGCACAGGCAGCAGCCCTTCCCAGTCCAGGCACAGGCTCATCGGATGCCACCGTTGCCACCGGTTCCACTGATGCCACCGATGCCACCCACGACAATGATGCCACCGATGACAGCGATGCCACCCATGCCAGTCCTCACCCAGCTGCAGACCAGACAGCCCCACTACACTACTCCTTCCTCCACCCCACAGCCAAGCCTGGCCTCAGTACATCTCTCATCAGTACTGGGGCTGGCACCCCATGGCATGGAGGAAGGACCTCTCAGCATCACGGGTCTGAGCTAGCTGTCTGAGAGCTTCCTGAACACACCATCCCCTGTTGTCCTCTCGGGGCCAGGCACCCCAATGAGATACAGACCAGCACTCCAGCACCACCCACCTCCACAGCACCTGGACCCTTCACTCCTGAGACTGGGCACACCTCCGAGTGACCAATAAGAGTGCCAGAGACTGGGTAGCTGGCTACCTGTGGACTTTATTTGGACACTTGACTTGGGTCATTTTTGTTTTACAGCTTGTTGTTCAATAAAGTTTATCTTTGATTCACGCACTTGCTTCATTTCTTTTTTTGTAATAAAGTCTTGGTGGAAACTTTTAGAATTGGTTTAAGCCTTTGCATGCTTGTGGGATGGGTTAAGATAGCAGTGGGGTGGGCAGGGATACCTTTGGGATGGGTTAAAATAGCTGTGGGATAGATAAACCTCCAGTGCAAGCATAGTGGGACTGTATGGTCCACCCTCCCAGGTGCCACACCTTTGGCCCTTCATTAGTAAGCATTGATCCACACATTTGAACATAAACACAACTCTTTATTAAATGCCCTGTTCATTGTAGACCCACCCAACATACATGGCCCAATCTCATCCGTGTGATGAGACAGGATGAAGGAAGCACCCATTAATCATCTATCATCCTGTCTTGCCACTCCACTGCTCCAGCTGGGGAGTTGCACCAGTGTCTCAGGAGGTTGCACTGCTTCTTCCCTTCATGGGAAGCTCTGTTGGGGCCTTGCACATCCTGAGTGTCTATCAGGTTTCGCCCTTGCCTCCATTCCCCAGGCTCCATGTCCCCATTGCCTTGCTGGAGGTCCACAAGCCTGTTCTGCAAGACTGGGTAGCGGGTGCGCATGAGACTGTGCAGGATGCAGCAAGCTTCCATAAGGTCTCTGGGTGATGCTGCATGGTTGTGAGAAGTACCTGAAACCTGTTGGCCAGGATGCCAAAGGCGTTCTCCACCACCCGCCTTGGCCTGGACAGCCTGTAGTTGAAGATCCTCTCTTCACGGGTGAGCCATCTGGAAGTGTAGGGCTTCATGAGGTAGGTTCTGAGGGAGAAGGCGTCATCCCCCACGATGAAGTAGGGCACATCTTGCGTGTCATTGGGCAGGGGGTCTGGATCTGGAAAGCCCATGATGAGGTTGCCTTCCAGCCCCTCCTTGAGGTCACTGGCATTGTATACCTGGGCATCTGAACATGAGCCGCTGCCTGAAGCATCAATGTACATGAACTTGTAGTCAGCATCGACCATGGCGAAGAGGATGATGCTGAAGAAGCCCTTGTAGTTGAAATAAGTGGACCCCGACTTGGGTGGTGCTTTGCAGGCCATGTGCTTGCCATCTATGGCTCCAACGGTGTGTGGGAAGTTCCACCTCTGATACCACTGCTCTGCAACTTTCTTCCATCCTTCTTCAGTGGAGGGGCACTGGAGGAGCTCCTCCTTGTATTCTTCGATGATGGCCTGCACCACTTCTCTGACCACAATGCTGATGGTGTTGTGTGGCACCCTCCAGCCATACTGCATGCTTCTGTAGGTGGTCCCTGAGGCCAGATGGCACAGAGTGAGTGCCACCTTGAGCCCAGGTTCCAGGCTGGGCCGGAAGCTGGTGTTTGCCTTGGTCAACCTGGGTGTCAGCCGCTGCACAACTTCGTCAAACATGGCTGGAGGCATCCTCATGAAGTTCTGGAATGCCCGAGTGTCTTCGTTCCTGAGCTCCACCATCAGCTTGTTGTACAGTCCGTACTCTGCTCTTCAGGCGATCCATCTTTGTACCCAGACGCTTCTTGGCCGCCTCTTTTTTTTCCCATAGTAGAGTTCACAGAGCCTGTAGATGGCTTCGCACTGTTGCAGAAGGATGGTGGCTGCCAAAAGGTCTGTGTTACGATCCACGGTGGACATGACTGGATGCTGTGGAAGAGCAAGAGTCAGATGAAGGCTGCAGAGGTCTGCACAGCTAGGCTGCTGGTCTGAAAGTGAGATGCAGGTGAGTTGCTCCCCCTTTTTATAGGCAGTATAGGTGTCCCTTGGCATCCTCTAGGCATCCTCTAGGCATCCTCTAGACATCCTTAATATCCGAGATAGGTCCCCTCTGTGAACGTTTTTTCCGTTTTAAACGCTTTGTTTCCGTGCTGCATCCATTCTGCATCCGTTCTGCATCCGTTCTGCATCCGTTCCGCTTCCTCCCTGCGTCCGAGAGGATGTGAGTTACGCGGATGCGCAGCGGATGCCTAGCGGATATAGCGGATGCGTAACGGATGCATAGAGGATGCGTAGTGGATGCAGAATGGACGAATTTGATACATTTTCCGCGCAATAGTTTTGAGCAGCTCAAAACTTTCTGACGGGTTAAACGTCAATAAATGATTGCTGGACGGATAGAGAGGAAGCAAAACGGAGGCAGTGATTACATCGCGTTTTCCAATGGATGGCAAGCTTTTTTGTCCATTTTACATCCTATTTGCATCCGTTGGTGCAGTGTGACAGGGGCTTTATGTCCAAAAAATGAAAATGTATGGACTCTGGACTTTCCATGCTACATCCTAAAGCTCTTTTCTGGCTATCCTTATGATAACTTGTCTGTAAGATGGTTTAAGAAAATCCTGTCAAGAAGAGACATTTTGGCAATAGTTTATTCCCATCACTTTCCTTCTTATGGCTTTACCTGGACATATGTGTCTATGTGCTTCTATGTGTCTTTGTATAATGGGTGTATATGTGCTTTTAAGTCGGTGTTCACAAATCTCTTCAGTCTTATTGCTAACTTTTTAGAAATGGTTTGCCACTTTCTAGGGCTAAGAAAGAGACAGATGGGCCCAGGATCATCCAGCTGACTTTGTGTCTAAGAACTAGAACTCACAGTTTCCCAGTTTCTACCCCAATGTCTTCAACACTACACCAAACTGACTGTCATATCTGTTTCTCTCATCACAATTACACAGTTCTAATTACAAGGGTATTGTAAACATTGTACTGTTTTACATTCCTGGTAAATGTCATTCTGCAAAACATGAAAGACAATGGTAAACAATGATTTTAATCCAGCATTAGTTTTTCTGAATTTAAGAAGATTTTGCTTTGCTTTATTTATTTATATATTTTTTAAAAATTAGATTTAGATGCTGCCCATCTCCAAATGCAATTCTGAGAAAATCACAATTTAAAATAAAATAATAACACACACAATATAAGAATAAATATACAAAGATCAGATTTGTCCAGACAATGCAGTATAAGTACAAAATATATTGGACAAAGGGATCACATATGTCCAAAACATCAAAGTATAAAATGCTTAATATTTCCTAGACATTCTATGTAATGCCAAAAGGGAAAATAGCAAAGTATAAAATATTCCTGCTAAAATGCCTAATAATGTCATTCCAGCCTTCCTTGTTGCAACAAGTAGGTCGGTCTCTTGTTTTTTTCAGGAAGAAAGTCCTGTACTTTATTTTCCATTTCTTCTTTCATTTTCATATTCAGTACTGTATGCCTTTTCAATAAAGGGTTAGGGCAGGGTTAATCTAACCCTAGCCCTAACCATTACTCTAGCCTTAACCCTTTCATGACTGTCTTTTCATACTTTGCCTAAATAGTTCTTGCTATTCTGCATAATGCCTATATATTATATACAATGCCTTAGGAAAGCAAATAGCATATTAAAGTAGCATAGACATTTCATACTTGTTTAAAAAGTTACGCATTCTATTTCCTAGGCATACTATGCAATGTCAACTTTTCACACATTGCCAGTAACAGATACATATGGATATTAAAATTTTAACATATCAGTTTTTTTTCCTCTCTTAGCTGTGGCTTGACAGTCTTTGCTGTAATTTGAATAGGATCTGAATATTTATATTGGTAGAATTACTTTTTTTTAAACAGAGCTTCATAATCTATTTCACTTTAAACCTCAGACAACATTTTTTTTTCGAAAGAAAACAGTGGCCTGTTTGCAGTTTGGATGGAAGTTGATTGGTATGATTGGGAAAAAAAAAATCCCAAGATTTGAGAAGTAACTGAAAAGCCATCCAGCCACATTTCCTTCTGAAAGATCTGCTTTAAATGGTTGCAGCCCAGAAGATAGTGATTTTTTTTTCATAAACAGAAAAACAGCATGATTACATGCTTTAAAATGTGTGGCATCTCTGAAATAAACTAGTTTTGCAATGGCTTCAAATGCACCATAGATAAACTGGAAATAAATTGGCTCAGGTTTCCACCAGGAATTACAGGTGCACAGAACTAATCAAGGAACTGGACCTGTTCAAGACACTAGACTTAGCCATGTAGTAACAGTTTTACTTCATTGTCTGCACCAATTGAAGATGAAACTTTCCACTGAAGTAAAAAAAAATAAATTCCTCCCCTCAGTTTTGATTTAGTATCTGCATACTTTCCAAATAGGAGGTAGGAATTGCTTAAATCAGGAGTGTATATAATCCCTAAGTAAAATTAAATAAAATAATTTTAATTAATTAAAATATTGCTTTCACTCTATCTCTGTTTGCTTATTTGATTTCTTTCTAAGTAGAGTTAGGTACTTAAGGCAAACTATCTAATTGCTCCCTGCCTAAAATAGAAAAAACTAAGCTCAGATGTTGTATATACTCTTTTGCCCATTTTAGGGAATCGTAAGGGTTTTTTTGTATTATAAAAGAACGAATGAATAAATAATTTAATTTAACCTCAAGCATTTAGTCTGCTGCCACATTATAGCTTTAGGCCCAAGTTCTATTTGATTGGTCTGACAAACACCCTTGTGTTTCAAAAAAATTACCAAAATGTTTTAAATAATTAAAGGATTAAAGTTCAATATTATATTTCTAGCATTTAAATTAAATTAACAGGTATATAACTTACAATAATTTTTGAAGTAACAAATCTATCTAAGCTGTTTTCTTTAGGAAAAAAAAGTATGTCATCTGAGGTTTGAAATGAAAGTAAAAAGCTTTTAGAAAAAAGTAGGTAAATTGGCATAAAGTAAAAAATACACATGGTTTATATGGTACAGTACAAAATATGTTTTATTATTGCTAACTCCCCAATGAGGTTACTTCCATAATGCCATAATTGCAAAAATAGTTGAGACAATCTACATCCATCTTAATTTCTGCCAACAGAAAAATCTTTAAATAAAGCAGAAAACATTGGTTTATCCTAAAATTCTACAATAACTGTAAAAATACGCACCCTTCTCCACATTAACCAAAACTTAGGAATAATAAAACCTACTTTGCCCTTTACCATATAAATCATATGTATTTTTACTTTGTATGGGTGTCCAGTCTGCAGGTTAAGAGTCCAAAGTGTGATGGAGAGACTTTGTATAAAAACCTTGCTGCCAATTTACCTACATTTTTCTAAAAGCTTTTGCTTTTTATAAACTGTGGTGCTGGAGGAGACTCTAGAACAGGGATGTCAAACTCAAGGTCTGCAGTCCAGATCCAGCTTGCAGAGTGCTTAAGATCTGGTCCTGGGGCCACCTGAAAATAGCAAAGGACCAGCCCACGGTGCCTCTGCCCATGAAAACAGAGCTTGAGTGGGCCATGCATGGCCCTCCTAGGCTCTGTTTTCACAGGCAGAGGACTGCAGGAACATCTCCCCCAGGCTCGCCCAGGCCATCACAAGTGCCCCCAACATGAGTGACATCAAGCTGGCCATGCCTGAAGTCAAACACAACCCTGATGTGGCCCTCAATGCAATCGAATTTGGTACTCCTGCTCTAGAATATCAGGCACATCCAAGAAAGCAAACAAATCCCTCATCAAGCAATCAACTCAAAATTCTCACTTGGGCCACAAAAGAACAGGCTCAGATTATTCTACTTCAGACACATTATGTGAAGATTTAGCTTTCTGAAGAATGCTCTGATTTTGAGAAATGTGGCAGAAAGAGAAGATGACCAGCAGCAGGGTGGATAGATTCTGTTACAATGATGATGCGTGCACCATTGGAAGATCTGAATGACCAGGCTAAGCAAAGATTGTCATGGAGTAAATGTATCTATTGACAATAATTTGATGGCACATCAACAAAATCAGCTTTTGAACTTTGTAATTGTTTGGCTGGATTTGGTATCATAATTTAATTAATTAAATATTATGCTATACATCTGTTCAGAGTGTTTGAAACTAAGGCTGCCAGATCTGAACAGCAAACTCCTGATGATGACCATTACATGGCAGATGTAGATGAGATACAGAAAACTCCAGCTCTTCAGTGTCCTCTGCTAATTGTCAAGCATGTCAGCCAGATCTGGTAGTCCAAGTGGGAACAGCTGTGTTTAGGAAACAAACCAAGAAATAAATAGGGGTTAATTTCTCTCAAAATGCTAATATACAGTATCTTATGCAGGGTGTAGCTATCCATCTCATTTGTCTAAAATATATTGCGTTTATGATATATACATAACTAAAATTACTATCATGCTTTGTTCTTGAACAATCTGATGCTTTATTGTTTCAGGCTTCATTGGGGAAAAAAAAACTGTTTCTTTTTTTTTTTAAAGTCTGTTGAGCCTTTAAACTTCTGCATCCTGTAAAGTTTGCTGGCTTCAGGGCTCTTGACACATATTAGTTGCATTTATTTGTAATTGGTGGATCAATGTGAAATTCTTTGTCTAATCTAAGCCACTTAGAACTTCAGCATTTCTCCTCACTGGGAAGGGATGGAACATGTTTTAGATCATTTAAAAAGAATTACCATAAGCGGTATCAGCATCAATGATCACTCACTTTTATATGATGTGTTTCTAGCTGGCTTTGATCAGGCAAGATAAACATGCTATAAAATCATTTGCAGATCCAGCATAGTAAAGCCACTGAAGGTGTGACTCTACTATCAGTGAATAAAACATCAAAATGTTAAGGTGTAACACGATGATAATAGTTCAATTGAAAAGAAATCTAAGTCCAGTAACACAATGAGTATGAATCATACTCCATAGAGAGAACAGGTAACCAATAACATTGCTATGCAAAGCTTTGAGTATCTTTCATTTTAATTTACCTTCTGTAAAAATGGGCATGAACTTCTCTTTACTGCTCTATGATATGCATGTTTTACCATGTGAAAAATGAATTTTTTTTAAACAAATGGATATTGAATCCAGTTGGTCTCTTTAATTTCACAACACAGTTATTCAGAATCAAAGTTTGAAAGAATAAATACTTTTATGAATGGTGGCTCTTTTGGCACTCCTGTTTGTGTTGCTTTCATTCCACTGAAATGTACTGAACTTTCTTTCTATATGAATCTTATTTCACAGACATTTCTGTTAACTGCCATTATCCACAGTTTTCAAAGTAACACTGCATTATTCAAGAGAGGGATGCAAAACTTGATATCAAGGCTTCACCCCTTGGAAACTGTGAAGACTGTAGGAACGGTTCCCACATTTTTTCAGAACTTTCCACAAAATTCAGATTTTTATGTGAAAAAAGGAATGGAATAGTATAAATTATTTATTTGGTGGAGATAATGAACCTCTTTATTGGAAGTTCCTGAAGTGTCTATAATCACAATGAATGAAAAATAATGTGATATTTTTCTCTCCCTTTTGAGATAGGGAAAATAAAATAATAAAAGTTTTAAGCTTAACACTATCTAAAAAACAGCAACAAAGAAATTCCGCACATTTTCCAGCCACCTCTACTCCATCTATTTCTGTGAACTCACCCATCACCCTACTTACTCTGGGAATAGTGAACCCCTTGCAAAAATGGTTTCCATCCAACCAAATGCTGCCTATTTGTAGTGGCATATGGGAATGACTGTGGGATGCAGAGAGAAGAACCAAAACCAGAGAAATGATAAGATAAAAGGCATCTTAGAGCACAGCAGGAATGTAGGTAGGTATAGCAAATGTCTTAGAAGAGCCTCTCCCTATTTTCTTGGTTCATGTAAAGATAACAAGGGAGAAATGATTTCAACATTCTGTAGTTTTAACCTTACAGTAAGTAGAATTGGTTCATCTGGTGTGCTTCCTGTCTGACTATTTTGCAAGGCTGACACTCTTAGTTCAAAGGTGCCTTGGGGGAAAATGGCAAGTACTGGAAAAGGAAGTGATTACTACTGACTTAGACCATAGAGGCACAAATGAACAGGATAATATAAATGCATAAATAATACTCCTTGATTTCAGTGTTGGTTTTACGGGAACAATTCCAAGCCTGATGGAATATTCAACAAATAGATGTATTTATTCAAATGCATTTCTGAAAACTATTCTGTATTATTCCTGGATATGGTGAAATTATACATAAGATGATGTGAGCAGTTTTAAGGATGCTAAAATTGTAGCAGTTGCTAAAGAAGTAGGACAGAAAAACTACATTTGAATTTTATTTATTAAATTTATATGCCATCCATATCACTCCAGGAATGACCTTCTCGATCCAATTTTTCATATTGGAAAAGACTCCTTAGAATATTGTGGATTGCCAAGAAAATGAAAACAAATTGATGATCAAATAAGCAAAAGTTTTTACTTGATGCACAAATAACCAGGCTTAAATTATATTTCAGACAAATTTTGTGAAAATCTAGTTCTCAGGAGTCTATAATGCTGCAAAAGCTAGAAAGGAAAAGAACAGGACTATGGTGATTGGATTGGATTGATTATTTGGTTATAAAGGTGATGAGTATAGCATTAGAAGATATTGGGAACTGATCCTCCTAGGGAAAAATCAAACTTTGTGGTCACTACGCATTAATACTGACTTGATTTCATATTATCAGTCAGTGGTAGTTGCTATTTTGTTCTGAATTTTATAGTAATCTATGAGCACTGAAGATTGTAAAGTAAGTCCCATTTTTATTTTCAGTGTGTGAATATCTCATGTAAGCAGCAGATCTTTACTTTGAGGATGAGTCTGCCAGAAGCATGGCTGATGGATATATTGACTAGATGGATATGATAAATGAGGAAGGTCAGCAAGCACCATTAGAAGTGACATACTCATAATTTTCTCATGAGTGTATCTTCCCTTTGTAAAGCTGTCAGTGCTATTTGGCTTAGAACAGAAGGCCAGCATGTCAAAGTGGTTTGAGAACTAAAGTTCAACATAACTAGATAGCATCAGTTTGGAGATGATGCTATTGACTCTTGGCAGGCTCCAACATGCTGATTCCCAATAAATGTTCTGTGTTGTGAAAATATCACATTTCTGTTTAAATATTAAGTTAATTGATATATGCAATTGGACTGTTACCGGATCAACCCTTTGTAATGAGGCTATTCAGACCAAACACTTGTTTACTTTGGGATTCTAAGTTTAAGTACCCCTGACTTATGATTATCTAGGCCTGCTGGAACAGAGGCTTTGAAAAAGTGCTTACCACTTCCTCTGAGTAATTGGTTCCACTGTTAAACTGATCTTACTGTTAGGAAATTGCTCCCTCTTCTCCCATCCCCCAGCATTTATTCTTTAGAAACTGCCAAATGAATATCTTCCAACACTCTATGTACTGTTTCTTGATTCCATTTGCCAATTAACACTAGTTCATAAACAGTTGTTCTCTCTTTGGTCCAGGGAAGTAGAAACTTGTGTGCCTTCAACCACATCCCCCAGCATCCATAACTATTCATAATGTTGGTTGGACTTGTTCGGAATTATAATTCAGCAATCTTTGGAAGACTTCAGGTTCCTCCTATCCTATTCCATTCTTGGATATATTTCTGGCAGAGGAGGTGTGGAGAGATCTTGCTATCCACGACATGGAAGAAAAGTATCAGGTGCCAATTTTTATTTCTGACATCCACTGTTTTATGATAGGAATGTGGAGTGAGGCTGTGATAGTATTTTGCATTGCAATGTGCTGTGTTAAATTCAAGACATTGGTTAGTTCAACTTAGTCAATTTCCTGTGTTTTGCTTTCTCACTTTTAGAAATTAATTATGCTGTGATTGGACATGCTTAATACTGCACTAATCTTTGTTGATTTTTCTAAATATTTCTGCCATTCTTCTGCTTTTGCATAAGATACTTTTTTATAATTTTAGTGCTACTTTCATAGGGGTGTGTGATTCCTTTTTATTGCATTACTTTCTACTCAAATACATTGATGAAGCCACAAAACAATTCTGATAAATAAATAAAGGAAGGAACGAAGAAAAGAAAGAAAAGAAAAGGAAATAAAAGAAAGGCTTCAATCTCCCTTCTAGAGATACATAGAGAATACCATATGATTTCCATGAACTTAAATTGCCTTACAGCTGCAATCTTAATGGCCTGTCACAAAGGCCGACGGATGCAAAAAGTATGTAAAAAGGACACAGCGGACGAGAAAATTTTCCATCCGTTGTTATCCGCTCTCAAAAGTGCCCCAAATCTGCCTAAACAGAGTGGAACACAACGGAAAGGAATGGATGGGGGGCGGATGTAGCCAGGATGTAAAGTGGATGCTCCATGGAAGCCTAGTGGATGGAAGCAGATGGAAGCGGATGGCACATCCGCAGGGCTTCCGGGGGAGCACAGCAAAGCAGAAGCGTAGCGGAAGGAACAGATGCAGAACGGATGCCGCGAATGCATCACGGATGCCTAGCGGATGCCTAGCGGATGCAAAGCGTTCACTGCGCATGCAGGGAGGATGCATTGCATCAGCCCCGCGGATATAAAAGGATGCAGCTCGCAAGCAGGTCACCATTCAGAGGAAAGACCTGCTGCCAGACACATCTCCAGCCAACAACCATGGGGAAGAAGAGGAAGCCTGTGCCATCTGCTGCCAGCCCTGGCAAGAAGGACAGGGCCACCATCCCACCCCCTGGCGCTGACTCTTCTTCTGCTGGGGCTTCTGCTGCTCGGGCTGACTCTGCTGGTGCTGGGGCTTCTGCTGGTGCTGCTCCTGGTGCTGGGGCTTCTGCTGGTGATTACTCTGCTGGTGCTGCTCCTGGTGCTGGGGCTTCTGCTGGTGCTTACTCTGCTGGTGCTGCTCCTGGTGCTGGGGCTTCTGCTGGTGCTTACTCTGCTGGTGCTGTTCCTGGTGCTGCTGGTGCTGTTGGTCCTGCTGGTGCTGCTGGTCCTGCTGGTGCTGCTACTGTTGTTGTTGCTGCTGCGGGTGGTGGTGGTGTGGTGGAGCAGCCCCTAGAACCTCGAAGCCCCTCTGATGAGGGCCCAGATGGCCCTGCCAGAGGGAGGAAGAGGCATACGCGAGAACGGGAGAGGAGGCAATACTCCATCGAAGAGGAACATGAGGATGAGGTGCTCGAATGGCTGAGGGAGAACGAGTACCTATGGCAGAAGGGACACAAGCTCTATCGAGACACCAAGAGGAAGCAGGCTGCTTGGAGAGAGAAGGCGGAGAGCCTGGGCTACACCTCCTCAGGTGCTGGAAGCACATGCACACCTGGTACGGGAAGCTGCACCTCAAGAAGTCTGGCCAGGCCATGGTCAAGCTCACTGACCGGGAGACCTATGTGATGGCCAAGTGCAGCTTCTTGGAGGGTGAGATCCACCACCAAGGAGCAGCCCCTCTGTCTACCCTCTCTCTTAGGCAGCCCACAGAGACAAGAGTCAGCTCCTGTGTCCAGGCAGGTATCTGTGGAGCATCCCATGATGGAGACCCCCCCCCCCGACAGCTGCACTCCCCATGGTGGAGCGCGTGGAGGACCCCCTGATGCAGTGGGATCAAGGAGAGGGCACTTCCACCAGAGACCAACCCACATCCGCCCCCAGCTCCACCTCCACAAAAAGCAGGCAGAGATCCAGACTGGAGGGGCAGAGCCACACTGTCCTGCTGGAGATCAGGGACACCATCAAAAGCAGCGTAGATCTCCTCTCTCAGCTGGTACATATCGACATACCATCCTCTAACAGAAAGCCCTAGCTCACCTACGTCAACCAGACCCTCATGGACATGTCCGAATCACAGTACCAGGTGATAAAGGAGAGGATCACCGGTCTTCTGCACAACCCTCCAGGCCCAGCTGAACCTGCTCCGACCCAGTCCAGGTCTGCTCCTCCACCCCAGGTGATGTCACTGCCATTCCAAGGCTTTTCACAGGCCCTCACCTACCAAGGCTACAGCTACCAAGAGTTCCAGCAGCACAGGCAGCCCTTCCCAGTCCAGCTACAGGTTCATCGAATGCCACCGATGCCACCAATGCCACAGATGCCACAGATGCCACTGACGTCACAGATGCCACCCATGCCACAGATGCCACCCATGCCACAGATGCCACCCGCGCCTCACCTCGCTCAGCTGCAGACCAGACAGCCCCACTACACTCCTCCTTCCTCCACCCCACAGCCAAGCCCGGCCTCAGAACATCTGTCATCGGTCTTGGGACTGACACCCTATGTCATGGAGGAAGGGGCTCTCAACATCACAGGACTGAGCCAGCTCTCTGAAAGCTTCCTCCACACACCACCCCCTGTTGTTCTCTTGGGGCCAGGCACCTCAATGGCACCTCAGACCAGCACTCCAGCAGCAGCCACCTCCACAGTACCTGGACCCTTCACCCTGAGACTATGGGCACACCTCAGAGTGACTGACAAGCTTGCCAGAGACTGGGTTGCTACCTGTTGACTTTATCTTTGCTTGGGACACTTTACTTGGGTCATTTTGCTTTTACAGTTTGTTATTAATAAAGTTTATCTTTGCTTCACACGCTTGGTTCAGTTCTTTTAGTCAATAAAGTCTTGGTGGAAACTTTTAGAAATGGTTTAAGCCTTTGCATGCTTGTGGGATGGGTAAGGATAGCAGTGGGAGGGGCAGGGATACCTGTGGGATGGGAAAAAGTTGTGGGATGGGTAGGGATACCTGTGGGATGGGCAGGGATACCTGTGGAATGGGTAATAGCTGTGGGATGGGTAAGGATAGCAGTGGGATGGACAGGGATACCTTTGGGATGGGTAATAGCTGTGGGATGGGTAATAGCTGTGGGATGGGCTAGGATACCTGTGGAATGGGTAATAGCAGTGGGATAGATAAATCTCCAGTGCAAGCATAGTGGGACTGTATGGTCCACCCTCCCAGGTGCCACACCTATGGCCCTTTATTATCAATAACAATTTAATCATTCATCAACACATTTCAACATAAACACAACTCTTTATTAAATGCCCTGTTCATTGTACCCTGTCCACTCAACATACATGGCACAATCTCATCAGTGAGATGAGACAGGCTGAAGGAAGAATCCATTAAGCATCTACCATCCTGTCTTGCCACTCCACTGCTCCAGCTGGGGAGTTGCACCAATGTTTCAGGAGGTTGCCATGTCCCCATTGTTCACCAGGCTCCATGTCCCCATTGCCTTGTTGGTGGTCCATGAGCCTGTTCTGCAACACTGGGTAGTGGGTGCACATGAGATTGTGCAGGATGCAGCAAGCTTCCACGATGTTCCTCACGGTCTCTGGGTGATGCTGCATGGTGGTGAGAAGTACCTGGAACCTGTTGGCCAGGATTCCAAAGGCGTTCTCCAGCACCCGCCTTGCCCTGGACAGCCTGCAGTTGAAGATCCTCTCTTCACGGGTGAGGCATCTGGAAGTGTAGGGCTTCATGAGGTAGGTTCTGAGGGAGAAGGCATCATCCCCCAGATGAAGTAGGGCACATCTTGTGTGTCATTGGGCAGGGGGTCTGGATCTGGGAAGCCCATGATGAGGTTGCGTTCCAGCCCATCCTTGAGGTAATTGGCGTTGTATATCTGGGCATCTGAAGAAGACCCGTTGCCTGAAGCATTGATGTACATGAACTTGTAGTCAGCATCGACCATGGCGAAGAGGATGATGCTGAAGAAGCCCTTGTAGTTGTGATAAGTGGACCCTGACTTGGCTGGAGCTTTGCAAGCTACGTGCTTGCCATCTATGGCTCCAACGGTGTGGGGGAAGTTCCACTTCTGATCCCACTGCTCTGCAACTTTCTTCCAGCCTTCTTCAGTGGAGAAGAAATTTGCAATTTCTCAATGCATGAATCTCCACATCTTCACCTGATGCTGACAATTTTTGATCTTCCTTATTCTTTTTTTCACAATTTCTGTTGTTATTACAAGTTCTTTAATTGCAGGTTTTTTTATTCTTATCTATCTCCTTTATCCAAGCTACAGCCTTTTGGTTTGTTTGTTTTTATTGTCCCATAGCTTTACCCAAAACTGAATTGTTTCTTCTTTGTCAGGTGTTGCCGTTTGTTAGTTCATTGCAATCTGACCACTGATGAATTGGTAGAAACATTTGTAAATTCAGCTTAAATTAGAAATTTGCGGTTCGAGTTTCATCTTCATGGCTATAGGTCTTATTTGCTGCTGTGTGATTTCTAATGCTTCCTTGTATTCCTGGTTTCTAGGTGATATTTCTTGATCTGGTATTCTTTGGTCTTCTTTTTCATCTTATTTTATTTCATCTGTTGTAGCTTGTTTGTATTTGATCTGATTTTAGATCTCTTTCATGGGACATTCTGGTGGATTAGGCAAAGTGGAATCCATTTTGATTTCATTTCTATATCATTGATAGCAAATAATCAAGGAAAATCACTAGAATGCAATTTTATGGTTCAACTAATTTAATATTTCACATTTGTTACTATATTTCATGTTAGATTTTTTTTAAAATTTATCAATGCTAACAATCTTAACCTTTTTCCTATCTAGTATTCATCTGTATATAATCATCTGTATTAGTTTCTCCTTACATTTTAGAACCCAAAGGTGCTTTTTTCAAGAGGCAACTGTACTCTTTAGTTTTTCTTTTAGATTCAATTCATGCAAATGACCAGCTGTCTGCAAGGAATATAAATCCTTCCATTCTCCACCATCCAGTCAGAGCATAAGAAGCTTCTTGGATAAGAAGTGAAACGTCTTCAAAGAAAAACAAGAAAGTCCAGTTGCCTCTTGAAACAGCACCTTTGGTACAACCATGACCTGGATGACTGAGAATCTCCATAAACATTTAACACTTTAAAATTGAGCCTTACATCTTCAGATGTAATGCACAGAGAAAACAGCTGTTTTCTGTCTACCACATGAGGTCCCAAAACAGTACAATGCCAGTTGCACTTAGCAGTCTTTGTATAAAATTAAACTGTTACAGAGAAGCTGCCATTGCTGTTCTTCCAGCAAGAAAAAAAGTAGCATGAAATCAACATAGAAAAATCTTCCTCAGTTGTACTTGTTAAGAAAGCAACCTAACATATGCATCTGTATAATAAACCTGTCCAAGGGACACTTTGCCTCCTTTGAAAACAACCTCGTAATCGGCTTTGAAAATTCCTGATTGTTTGTCAATTGTTCCAGAAATGAAAATATGAAATATCATGTAGATGTTTTTATTTTAAATGCAGGGACTGATATTCTGGGAAGAATCTAACTGAACATTAAACATTCATAAGTGTATAAAAGGAACAATATTTTTATGTTTGTATCTGGAATTTATTCCATGAACCAAAGCCCAATTAATAAGCTTTGTAGCTGATCTATATAGTTTTAGTTTGTTTGTTTTTTCTGAAATCATAATGTAGTTGGAATGGATAACTGTTAAGTATGGCTATAATTATAGCAACCAAACGTATCAAGTGCTCAACACATTTGTCATTTTTTTTATATTTATAAATTATTTATAATTTTCCAGGTAAACAGAACCCAATTACAATCCAGGTTGGAAACTGAGAAAAACAACATTTATTATATAGAGAATATGTTGCTTTGTTGCTTTGCTACTCTGATCAATAAATTCCCATTCTCCACCTTTCCCTATTTTAATCAATAGATTTCTAGTTTCCATCAAATACTACATAGCTAAATAGATAGAACAATTCTTCTTTCAAATATATCTATGGAGTTTCTCAATCATCCTGGTCATAAATGTCCCAAAGTGCTTTTGTATAAACCCTTCCATTCCCACTATCCTGTCAGAGCTGAAGAAGTTTCTTGGATAAGAAGTAATATGTCTTCAAAGAAAAACCAGAAAGTCCAGCTACCTCTTGAAAAATCACCTTCTTTCTACTATGTTTACTATACCCTATGTTTATTATACACTATACAATGTTGATTGAATATATTACTGGTCACAGTGCCTCAACAACTACATGATAGAACTGTAAAAGTGTGGAAGGATAGAACCAAATTTATTAAGAAAAACTATTGTGTTTAAGGCCTTTCAACTTAAAATGAACAAGAGAGATACTAAAGATACATACGTTCATACATGGGGTAGACAATGTGAACAGACTAAGCATCTCTCCAGCCTTACAAAGTAAACATTTTGACTCATCTACTCATCTAAAAATGTAAGGGTTTAGGACTTACAGAAAAAAAATGAAATATGAAGAGCGCTACTTATATAGTGGGTTGATCTATTCAGTTGAATTTGTAATATCTACTCATAAAATAAAATATTGTCTTCCACAGGGAACCATGTTACTTTTTAATGGCATGCAGCTCCCTTTTGTTTAAAAACAGCAATAGAACCACAACATAATGAAAGCAGTACACTCCACAAGGGATTATTTTTAGCTAGATGCATTGCAAAACATGTCCATTCATGACTTCTCTTATTTATAATGTAGCTGACCCATATATGTACCTCTTGAACAAAGAGAATAATGTAGGAAAAAGTATATAGATGCAGAAACAATCTTAGAGCTTTAAGTTTTAACTTCTGTTATCTAGACTTCATGAAGAATATTAATGTACATTTACATTTATGGGATGTTACATTAAAGGGATGGTCAAATGATTTAACTCCCAAACAACTGCATATAATTGTAGATTCAAAATTTTGTCTGTGGAAATTGAACTGTTATTCTGCCCCAAATGCTAAGTAATATTTTAAAAAGATTTTTAAAAAATCAATATTATTCATGAAGCATATCATTTATTCATTAGGATGCTTTGTGTCTGCAGACTGCTCAACTGATGTTGCACAGAGGTGGTTTTAAAAAGATTACATTCTTCCTAGGTGATTTCTTCATCTCTAGTCCATTTTAGGCAACCTGTTCATGCCAGTCTTCAAAAACAAAGCACAGGTTGGGGAAAAAAACATAGACGAATTCCTTGAATTAACAACATGAAGACAATCACATTGTGGCAAGAGCTTTGAAAATAAGCCATAGCTTGAACCTTATAAGCATCAGCTACAAAGATTTAATTTTTAGCATCTATAGTCAAACAATGGACCTTCCATATAAGAAGTAGAAGTAAACTTACAGTATCTGTATTGATAATTGAGCATCACTGATGGCTATGCTCTGATTCCATTATTTGGCATCACAAGAAGATGTTTTAACACAAATATCTGTGGAATAAAAAAATGGCTTAAGAGGAGTTTATCTCTTTCTATTCCAAGGAGATACCATACATTTTTAAACAAGGTTGCAAAATTCATGGCAGATTGAGGTATAATTGGCTATTATATTTTTAAAAGATTACTGACTTTGAATCATAACTCTGCATCATATCAAATTAGTATTATCCCTATTCTGTTATTGCAGTTATTCCCATTAAAACCATTTACCATTCTGTACTAAGTGCTGAAGTTCACTTTCTTTATCCCCTCATTCTGACCATTAGTATATGGATAATAAAGACTAGGTTTATGAGACATTGTTCCATTTCAAAACTGTACTACATAACTTTTAAATATATAATCTATAACTTGTGTATGTATACTGCATTTAATTATCATTTCTCTCTCTCTCTCCCTTTTTGTACTTGGTAAGTTTTGTTTTCCTTTTCCTTTTTTTGTTTCATTAAAACAATAATTACTTTTAAAAAATCACTCCATATAAGAAACCAGAATTCAAAAATGATTAGTACTGACCTTTATATGTATATTAATATTTAGCTTTTATGCAAATGCAATCCTTTGGGCATCTCAATGAAAAAGCAAATTTGTATAGATCTGATTTACTTTTGATCATCAGCAATTCAAAAGCAACTAATAATCTTTAGCTATTTAGGGCTGAGTTTTTTAGTCAGAAGGTTCAGAAATTTGGGTAAAGACTTTGAGGAAGTTATCATGGCCACCTTGATTTCAAGCTTTAAATTCAATGAATTCTAAAAGTGTTTACTCTTTCTTGGATAGTCAAGAAGTTACTTCCCAGACAAGGAGGAAGTTTTCCCAAAATTTAGTTGAATATAGCTTTGTGCCTAATGAGGATTGAAGGCACATCCTCTTTTCATTTGCATTGTTGTTAGTTTTTCTTCTCTTTTATTGTTTAAAAACAGTCAACAGTAATTTACTTCTAATTTTCATTTCAACTGATAATCAAATTTAGCACATCTCAAATATGGGTGACTTTTTTTGTCCCTCTTCTTACTTCTTGTAAGTCGAAGTAATTATTTATTTTAATATTTTAATAATTTTATATATTACCAATATACTGTATAACTGCCCCAAGAGTTTGACAAAGCTGTTTTTAAGCATCAGTTTCTCCATTTCACACACCGCTTTTTATAGGCAGAAAGCTATTGATTTGATTTAGTATGTACTAAGCTGTTTGGTGTTATGTTGCTTTAAGTAATGTGATTGCTGATACTGAAAGTAAAGTGATGCTGGAAAGGATATAAAGAAGGTAATTGTAGATTATACGTCAAGATGAGGAATAGCAAAATAAACTCCATCCTATATTGAGAGCTTTAAGAGTTAGAATGGTATAGCTATCTGTCTTTCTCCTCCTCACTTGGGCGAAAGGAATTCTTCAACAAAAATCTTTGTTAACTTATTAGTTAAAAACTGTAGTTTGAAAAAAGGAAAGATATGGTAGAAGGCATAAAGGCAACAGCTGGGGAAGGAATGAAGTTTCATATGGAAAATGAACAATTAGTAAAAAGGTGTGCATGGGTTTTAAACTGTTTACAGATAATTCATCCCCCAAAAAAGAATATATGCAACCCACGGTTGAATTGTTGGGTTCTTGGTATTCTCTGAACTCAGTGGTTTTCCTGCAGATGTTTAATTTTTGCAGATGTTTTAAGAACTGACAATGTTACCCAATCTGGTAATGAATCATGTGCAGGAAATCTACCATGCTCAGAGAATACCAAGCATCCATTGATACTTTCTCCATTAACCGTCAGGTTTCACGTACTAGATGACTTTTAATAATTTTAAAACATATGTATGTGTGGAATAAGCCTTTCCAAGGAAAGCTTTGTAGGTACTACACTTTGATAACAAGAAGTTAGAGTTTAATATGAATTTTAAAAAAAAGCCTAAAAAAA
The DNA here is from genome assembly GCA_015471245.1 of Laticauda colubrina. Lineage (NCBI taxonomy): Eukaryota > Metazoa > Chordata > Lepidosauria > Squamata > Elapidae > Laticauda > Laticauda colubrina. The sequence goes on from BLBF01000040.1 coordinate 28,048,103, forward strand.
TAAACCACATGAAATATCTGCTGCAAATATTTCCTAAGAATATCATTAATTGAACAGAATGAGTTATTTATTGGATTGATTGCATCCACTTTAAAATATATGTACTCAGCTTTTGATTGATTGTATATACTTTGAAATATCTGTACTCAGCTTTTAGGCTACAATTGGTCTTAAAGCAGTGACAATTTTAGTCTAACTAAAAGAAAATTATGAAAGCCAGTTTGGTGTCATTACATCAAGGAACTGGCTGGAAGACAATAAGTTCTATTTACACCTTAAGCACAAAACTAACTGGGTGACCTTGGGCCAATCACTCTTTCTCACCCCTAAGAAGGGGGAAAGGGTAAAAATCTTGCCAACAAAACCACACACATGTGTCCATGTATTCATTAGAGTTAAAACTGGTTCAAAAGCAGAAAGAGAGAGAGAGAGAGAGAGAGAGAGAGAGAGAGAGAGAGAGAGAGAGAGGGAGGGAGGGAGGGAGGAAAGGAGAGGCAAAGAGAGGGGAGATAAAAACATGTTACTACTTGTACACTGTCAAGGGAAGAAGACAAAAGAAGTTGCAGACTTGTGTAAATTTGAATATATTACTGGAATGTAAACAAATCTATATCATGTGGAAATTCTTTGATTACAATAGATAGAACTCTTAATATATCTGTTCATGTATTATATAGCACCATAGTTGTTGTGGTTAACCAGTAGCAGGTGCGGACAGCTGAGGAGAGTGAGGACTCAGATAAGGGGCCAGGACCATGAAGGAGTGAACTGCTGCCTTCAGAGATTGTGGGAGCTGGCAGCAGCGTTGAGGAGGTTCCCAAGGAGCTTGTGCCAAGTCTGCATGTATGCAGGGCTGCTCACAAGAAAGAGCAGCTGCAGCAGCATAGGCGACTTGGCAGTAAGGCTGCAAGGTAATTTCCCCTTCTTCAAGAAGATAAAAGCCAGCTGTTAATCAGACGTTCTTTTCAGGAAGCAAAGACGTTTTGAAATTCAAGCCTCGTGGACATTGCAGTATTTTAGTTGGTATTTGAAGACTCTTGTGTTGTAAAATATTTCTAGGTAACCTTATCTGTTATTCTTGGCAGCCTCACACAGTTTTGGCGAGGCTCGTGCTCATCAAAGTTAAATAGTTTGCCGCAGCCTTTTAACCAGGGATTCATAAGAATCATTAAAAGGTTTCTGTTCCCTTTGGTTCATGTTTGTTTTATTGGAAAAGGGTTTGAGTCAGAACAGTAGTAAAGAAAACTACCAAAATAGCTTATGTGCTACCTATTCAGTCTTCTAATGTGTGATAATTGGTGATATCTAGACTTTTGCACATCCTTCTTTAAAATAGGCATAGACAAACTTCAGATATAGGGGAGTGTCCTTTGTAAAATAGGCATGTAGGTGTAGAGGATGTAGGTCTCCTACTGCTGGAAATGCTGGAAATGACAGATAAAGACTGAAAAATGGCAAAACTATGATTCTGCTGAGTGATCCAGTGATTCAGTGATTCTTAACATCCAGTGATGTTAAGAATATGTGTGCATGACTGTCTTGTCTTTGGCTGGCATCCAAAACATTCCTATGTGGAATTGTTCTTTTTTATTTCAGAACAACTTCCTTTCACTGAAGTGCTAATAGACCACTCATCAGTGTGAAAAAATGTCCCAGTTTAGTTGCTATCTTTCATGTTGATCAGTGATGTAATCTTTAGTGACTTATTCAGAGGTTTTCTATTAGCAAGCAATGTGAAGTTGTGTTCCCTTGCACAGTTGTCTATGCTAGATGCTGTTAGCCACAGTAGGATCCAATAAATAAGTAGGATTTGTACCTGTTAAGCATAATTAAAATTAATCTTATTTTATATTACTTATTACTGACATTACCTATGAGACTGTCTATTCCAAGTGGTACCATCCTCTATATGCAAGCTCAGGTAATATGTAGAAAATTCTCCAAGCCATATGTTTGAGGCTCTGGAAAAAAGAGCACTTGTCACTGCCATGCCAGCCTTATGGAATTCCTTCCCTAAAGTCAGATTGGACCCTTCACTGTTAATCTTTTTTTTTTTTTTTAAAGTTTTTATTAATTTTCTACAAACAAACAAACATACAAAACATTAAAAACATCTACTCTTATATATACTTCCGGTGTATCGGTTGGTTCATCAGTTTTGTGCATTCATTTTATAGTGTCAATTACAATTATATTGCATAACCACTCATATTGTCAATCCATATTCTAATATTACTAAAAAAAAAAAAAAAAATCTTTTTCTGACTATACTTTTAATCATTCATGCTTTGCAAGATAACAATACTTCAAACAGTTTATTCTATAATTTGTCGTATAATCATAACAAATCAATCCTAAAAACTCTTCATATATATAATATTAATGCTCTATTATTGTATTTTATCATCTAACCATTGATAAAAAAACCCCAAATTGCATAAAATTGTTTATCTTCTTGTTCTCTAATTTCAAATGTCAATCTACTCATCTCAGCACATTCCAATATTTTCTTAATAATTTCTTCCTGCAATGGTATTTTCTCATTCTTCCAGTTTTTAGCAAATACAATCCTAGCCGCCGTTAATACATTTACAATCAAATATTTCAAATCTTTATTATATATATCAGGTAAAATTCCCAATAAAAAGATCTCTGGCTTCAAGTCTATGTGTTTCTTTGTCATTTTTTCCAACCACATGTGAATTTTAGTCCAATATTTTCTAGCATTCTCACAAGTCCATCACATATGATAGTATGAGCCAGGTATCTGATGACATTTCCAACATTTTTCAGATTTATTCTTGAACATTCTTGCTATTCTTGTCGGGGGAAGGTGCCACCTGTAAAACATCTTATACAAGTTTTCTTTATATGCTATTGACATTGTCATTTTATAATTTTGAGTCCACAATTTTTGCCATTGTTCTAAATCAATTCCATATCCAAAATTCTTCCCCCATGCAATCATAGTTTCTTTAACTTGTTCTTCCTCTAGCTTAATTCCCAATAAATAACCATATAACTTTTTAATCACTTTCTCATCAGTACCCATCAATATCTTATCTAAATCAGTCTGTTTATCATAGAATCCTTCCGTTTTAAAATCTTCAAGATATCTTGAGTGTATTTGCGCATATGAAAACCAATTCATCCTTATACCTTGTTCCTCTAAATTTTGGATCGTTTTAAGTCCACCCTTTTCATCCAACAGTTCCCCATATCTAACTGTTTGTTCCTTTTTATAGATCATAGGATAGGAAAATGCTTCAATAGTCGATAACCAAATTGGAATTTTCAAATAACATTGTTTTTTTATCTTCTCCCAATTTAACCACAAAGACTCCCGTATATAATGTCTTCTGAAATACCCCTGTGTTTTAGTTCCCTTGTACCATAAAAAAGCATGCCAGCCCAACAGTAAATCATGTCCTTCTAATGTCAACAATCTATGTTTTCTTAATGTTATCCATTCTTTGACCCACATCAAACTTGCAGCTTGATAATACAATTCCCAATTAGGCAGGCCAAAACCTCCTCTATTTCTAGCATCTTGCAAAAGTTTTACACTGTTAATCTTAAGGAAGGCAGTTAAGAACATGCTTTTTCATGAATCCTTTGGAGCACCGGAAGCAATCTATTAAGGCAGACAATAGTGCCCATCTTTGTATTGAGCGATGGATGTAAAAGCTGGTATATAGATTTGCATGTTGGAGAAGGTTATGATCTGGCCAAGTAGACCCAAACAAAGGAGTGATTATCTTCAGACTATTTGGCAGTGGTTGGTTTCTTGGCTGAGTTTGAAAGACAGGACTGGGGGCATTTCAGGGATGGACTCAGGGTCAAGCTTCTTTTGAATCCATGTGAAACTCATTGTGTGTGTGAGAACAGTTTTCCTTTCATTCACTTGTTACAAATTTGGAGGAATTTTCAGTACACACTGTGCTGTACTGAGAGAAAAAAATCCTGTACCACATTATTCTTGGAGTCTAACATGCACAATGAAGACACATCTTCATTAAAGTAGCCATTTACCATGTTAACATGGCATGTTTTCCAGTTATTTTTCTTCCATCTTTTCTTCTGTCCTCTTTCTTAATTTTAAATGCGAATGCAATACAAAAGACAATTTTCTTTTCATTCCTAAGTTAAGTTTCAAAACAAAGAATGCATGAGATGCAGATATCCAGCCTCTTATGTCACTAGTTTTGCTGACAGTGAGTATTATTGTATAGCGAAGTGGGAGGATGAAGCACTATGCATGGCTTTGCTGTTTGCATCTTAATTGGGCTTTGAGGGAATTGGTTTGGACTCAAACTTTAACAGTGAATCCTAATCACTATTTTCTGGAGTTTTTCATCCAAGGGGGAATGATGCATGTCAGAACTCAACAGAATTGGAAAAGTTTCGAGCAATTAGACTAGAAAATGCGAGTAACTATTTTCTGAAACTGAAAAGTGGATTTTAAAGGATAAATCTGGGAGGAAAAAGAGTAAGATGTCCATCAAATAATTCAAAAGGAAGAAACGAAAGTAGAGCCAGTTTGGTCTAGTGGTTGAGGCCACAGGTGAGAAACCAGGAGACTGTGAGTTCTAGTCCCACTTTAGGTCTGAAAGCCTGTGGATCAATCAGTCGCTGCCAGCCTAACTCATCTTACAGTGTTTTTGTTGTATGGAAAATAGGAGGAGGAAGGAATATTAGATATGTTTAGATATGCCTTGAATTGTTTATAAGATAATAAATATGGGATTACAAAAAAAACCTAAACTAAATATAACAATCAGATTGCCTAATCCCCTCTCTATCATAACCAAAAGTTTATTGTCTACCAATCCACTTTTTCACCTTACCACTTCTATAACTCATCCTCCTGCATGAGAACACAACAGTCATGCTTCCTAGAAGCTAACCCATAATTGATGTACTAGGTTTTCCTAGATCTGATGAATTCATCAGTCATATGTTTTTAATGATTCCACATTTGCACCTTTAATTGGTACTAAAAAGGAAGGAGAACCCATGCACCCCATTAAAATTTCACAAGTCTCAACTTCTCAATTTCCTTAACTGAATCAATTCCAAAGCCCCATATAACTCTCTAAAAATAGCTGGTTGGGGTTTGGAGATGTGACTCCATAGTTCTTCTCCCTCCATCCCTCCCTTCCTCCCTTTCTCCTTCCTCCCTTCCTTCTTTTCTCTTTTCATTTCTTCTCTTTCCTCTTTTTTCTTTTCTTTTTATTTATTTATTTATTCAATCAATCATTCATTATATTTCTGCACTTCCCATCTTACCTAAACAACTCTTAAATTAAGAACAAATTAAAGAATTGCTTCCCTAATGGGGAGAATGTCATAAATTAGAAAGTAGTAGACGTCTACTTGCATCACAAAGATTATACTGCACCTTGTGTCAATTAGCTGATTTATTGCCATCGAAGATCTATAGTAATAAGACCTGATATTAATATGTCATTTTCCCATCATGAGCTTTTCAGTTTCATCTTCTTTGGATATATTTTTGTCCCCTGACTTTGGCAGTACTGCTGAAAAATTCAAATCAGATATTTTATAAATGTTTCCACACATGAAATTCAACCCGAGTTCCTTACGTCAGCCTATGTTAAAATAAAAATTTGAGTAGAAGAAAATTTATTCTCTCAGTTGGGCAAGTATATAAAAGAAGGTGGTATTGGTGAGGATTGGGATAGAAGAGGGAGCTTCCCATCTGTTCTTCTTGGCCAGTATGTTAAGATAAGCAATGTGTTTTAATTGTTTATAATATACCCAGAATCATACTGGTACACACAGTAGACATAATGGCATATGTACAAGCTGTATATCAACTTTCAAGAAACATTTTTCTTTCAAATACTAATTAAAAGGTCCAAAGGGACAAAACAGTTGGTAAGGTGATGTGAAGAAAAATTTGCCACTTGAAGAGTTCTTCTAAGTCCAGCTGGTAACCTAGTTTAGTAGAAGCTGGTAACCTAGTTTTACCCTTTCTTTTTCCATATTAAAGCTATTATTTGAAAATCTCAGTTAACCAAAATATTTTCAGATCATCTTTTTTTTCTCCCTGACCCTGACTTTTTATTTCAAAATGTTATTGTATTATGATTAATCTAGAAATAAAAGCAAAATATTATGAAACTACATTCTTTTTTCCTATTTGTGGGGGTTTATACAGTCAAGTAAAGGCAATACTCATGTGATATGCAGATTTCCTGGATAACGGGAAGGAGACAATATCAAACAGTTTTACCCAGTGATGGGATTCAAAAAAATGTAAGACCACTTCTGTGGGTGTGGCTTAGTGGGCATAGCAGGGGAAGGATACTACAAAATCTCCATTCCCACTATACTTCAGGGGAAAGGGTAAAATCCCCATTTCTTCCCCACCCCACGAACCTACTTTCCAGCTCCGTTCTCCTGTGCAGGGTAAGAAAAGAAGATCCTGCCAATCAACTGGGACTTGGGAGGCAGAGAATAGATGGGAGCAGGGCCAGTCAGAGGTGGTATTCCAAACTACTCAAAATTTCCGCTACCATTTCTCTGAACTATTCAAAATTTCTACTACCAGTTCTGCAGAACTGCTCAGAACCTGCTGAATACTATCTCTGGTTTTACTTGAGAAACACTCTCCAAAATTCAACCAAACTAGGAACTCCAAATCAGAAACTACTTACAAGTCACTTTACAATACCTGGAACCTACTAGCTAGTAAGAAATGTACTGTATTATTATGTAATATGAGAAAATAATAATTGCAAAGAACAAGGAGCAGTTACAACTGAAAGCAATGGAGAAAATGCAGGGTAATTTTAATGAAAATAAATATAAAACACTGTTTCAGAACTGAGTGAAAAAGGCAAAGCTAAGAGCCTTCCAACAGAGTCATTTCTAAGAGAATTAAAAATAAAATGACTTGGAATGACACAAGTGAGGAAGTTATAGAAAAGTGCTTAAGAGAATGTGTATGGGAATGATATTGACATGTAAAAATGGAAAGATGCTATACAAGTAGTCCTCAAATACAACAGCAATTGAGACTAGTTTTAAAAATGGAAAGACTACAGTTCTAGATGGTAATCTGAAACTGGAAAATATGGATTGACAATCTCTGAGCCTGTCAGACCTTCATGGCAAACAAGGTCAAGTAACAGGAGCAATGGGGATTTCAGAAACGCTCTTCATTTTTGTGAGATATAATCACAGAATTATTTTCAGTTTCTTTTTTACTCTTTATTCTTTTTTTGAACTGAGTAATATTTTCTGAAATTCTAATCTTAATAGTTTGTTCCTCCCTTCTCCTTTTCGTGATTAGTTCTACATTTTATTGCAGTGCCTGTTGGCTGGAATAAACTTTTCCAGTCCAAAGGAAAAAGTCACAAGAGTAAAGGAAAAAGTACTAGAGAATTAGTTTGTTAAAGGCTCCTGGGAAAATGTTTAACAGAATTCTGATCAAAAGAGTATGAAAGGGGACAATGAACAACATTGAAAAAGTATAATGCAATTTTACACTAAGTGAAAAATGTGTGGGACAGATTTTTGTTCTTTTCCTGAGATAGATACAAATGTGAGAAAGGCATGAATGTTGGAAATGTATTATTTTTTTAAAAAAATGTGAACAGGCATGAATATGGAATTGAAGACTGATTAATAAAAACAATAAAGGTAATATGTTACTGACATAAGGCATACATTATGTATGGGGATTTTCCTTAATTTCTATTAACCATACATCCAAAGAGTCCTTTCAAATGCTTTATTGTACTGTAGTATTCTCTCACAAAAGAATTTAAAAAATGCAAGCAAGCAAGCAAGCATTTTTATCAACTTAGTTACAGACATCATCTTCCTGCATACTTTATTAAGGACTAAAAATAGCGGTCAAACCATAACGGTAACAGGGAAAAAAATAACCTTGCCCTTTACTACAGATAGTTATCTCTAATTTGCTTCTTTTTATGAGAATTGCACAATATAGCTTGTTTCTATTCTTGCACAATTTGTGCTTCTTACTGCTTCTTCTTTTTTCTTCCAATACATTTTTTAAATACATCTTATCAGGTTTACAGTAACTTTGAGCAAAAAATTCTTTCTGGAAGGCCCCCTGCTTTCTAAAGTGTTTTATATGTATTTGAATATGGATTTAATGATATTCAGCAATAAGACTAACTGTAATAGTTCAGCATTGAGTAGGGAAAAATGTGTGATGTCCTTATGATTATTCAATGTATTTATAAATACAGTAGTCCTTGACATATAACCACTATTGAGCCCAATATTTATGTTGCTAAGCAAAACATTTGTTAAGTAAGTTTTGCCATTTCATGGCCTTTCTTGCCACAGGTGTTAAGTGAATCACTGAAGTTGTTAAGTTAGTAACACAGTTGTTAAGTGAATCTGGCTTCCCCATTGAATTTGCTTGTCAGAAGGCCCCAAAAGATAATCACATTGCCCTGGGACACTACAGCCATCATAAAGTTGAGTCAGTTGCTAAGAGTCTGAATTTTGATCACGTGACCATGGGGATATTGCAACAGTTGTAACTGTGAAAGGTAATCATAAGTCACTTTTTTCAGTGCCATTGTAACTTTGAATTAAATGAACTGTTGTAAGTTAAGGACTATATGTATATATGGAATACTACCATGTTTCTCACAAAATAAGACCGGGCCTTATTTTTTTTTTGACCCCTGAAAAAACGGGCTAGGCCGTCTCTTTGGGGGTGACTTAATTTCCTCCCCCTCCCCCTCCTCACATACCTCGCCACGAGGCTGCTTCTATTGGCTGACAAAAGCTCCCCGAAGGCAGTCCCCAGCCGCTTCAGGGCGAGGCATGGCTGCCCATGTCCCTTCACCTTGAGGCAGTCTCTTTCAGACAATGGATGCTCCCCAAATGCAGTCACCAGTAGAGCCTTCATCTGCCGATTGAAGCGGCCTCGCGATGAGGAGAGTGTGTGTATGCACTCGTCCCGAGGCCGCTTCTACTGGCCGATTGAAGTGGCTGGTGATTGTACTTGGGGAGCTTCCATCACCCAAAAGAGACTGCCTAAAGGCGAGGGGACACAGGTAGCCACGCCACACCCTGAAGCGACTGGGGACTCTGCCTTCAGGGAGCTTCTATCGGCTATCGGGGTATTCTAGCCTAGGCTACCTGCAGGGCACTCCTAAAGGCAAGTTTTCTCCCCATCCCCCCCCGCCCTTCCTCCACCTATTTTTCTTCGTGTAGTTCTAATGAATGATGTGAGAAATGGCGGGGAAAAGCATGGTTTAAATAGGCCTAAATTTTGGGGGCAGGGCTTAATTTCACTCATGCCTAGAAATCATGCTGGGCCTTCCTATTGGTGGATGCTGTATTGTTGGAGAAACACGGTACTTATGATGTTAGAGGTTTGCCACTGCAGGAATGACAAGTATAAAATAAATATATTGCACATGGAGACAGTGAATGATGAATGAATTGAAATAGATGAAGATAAACAGAAAGTTCTGGTAGAATAGTATGGATTATTTTTTGTGCTTGCTATTTTTTATTCTTTTTCTGCATTTTGCATAATGTTGCTTATCTGAAAAGAAATAGAATGATGTGTATTTACAGAAGTATCTAGTCACAGTATTAGAAAGGGGAGATGACAATGAGGGGTGATGAAGATGCTGGATTCAGCAATATTTAAGACTTTTAATGCTGCATGAGAAAGCATAACAGCTTAGACTCAAATTATTCCCCAAAGAATTCCTTTTATCCATTTCCTATATTCTCAGATTGCTGCACACAAGCCAAGAAATATTTTTGGTAAATGAAATTTAAAAGTAAAAATAGCCGAAGAATGAATGATTTATAAATAAAAGTACCATATAAAATTAATTTTGAGATAGCATTCCACTTCTCAAAATGAGTAGGAGAAATAATAGGCCATCCCTATTCACAATCCTTGAAGCAATCAAACAAACAATTGTTAGCTTCTGTTAGGTAGTAACCCATTTTTCTTTTCCATCTTCTACTGGAGATGCAAAAGGAAAAGGTTAAAATGTGCCTTTTTGTTTGTTTGTTTGAAGCCTCTAATGACTAGTTCACAGACACCCGATGCTTTTTTGCATTTTTAAATTAGGCATAACAAATACAAAGATGTATTTAATATGATGTGTACCTTTTATCCAGTAGTTTTCAAATAAAAGTGAAAAAAATCTTTCCAACTAGAAATATAACCACTGATTCACATTATTGGCAATTTGTGAATGTTTGCATTGCATTCATCTGATTCAGTAGCTACAAAAGGAAAAGAATGTCTTTCAGTCTGGATTTGGTTAAAAAAAAGGATTCCATCTTATTTGAAGTGACATAACAAGAAAACACAAACTCAGATTAATAGTTAAAGAGTCGTTTCTAAACTTGAACTAACATTTTACTCCTAAGATGGTAAACTATTCTGAAATTTGGATTCATATAATAGTTTACATATATTAAGTTCATATTTTTATAGCAATAAGCAAACTGACAAACATTAATAATTTAATTGAATGACATGACATATCCATGAAAATACATGAAACACTTGTTAGGATATGTAATTAAGAGATTTTCTTGTTCCCTATTTTGCCTTTTGCATATAAAATAATTAAATATATATATTAAGAATTCCAGTCAGGGATGCAAATTATTTTTTTCCTAAACTCATGACTCCATATGAGTTTCTGATGCTCACTTTCTTCTGACCTAATTTTTTTCCCCCAAATATCACAATAGGCCCAAATCAACTCTCAAAAGTTTCAAAATTCTGAAAATAGCACAGAAGTCCATCTGTTCCCATTCATCTGACTAAAACGGAATAACATCTGTTCCAGTGTTGCAAATGGCATAATATGAGTGAAAATAATCTACAGTACCAAACATATATAGATTCCCTTCCTCTATATCCCTGATGTAGAATCTTCTGGAGTAAAGGCCCTGTCACACTGCCCAACGGACGCAAAACGGACAAAACGGACGAGAAAAATGTTCCATCCGTTGTTATCTGCTCTCAGAAGGGGCAAAAATTTGCATAACCGGAGCGGATAACACGGACGCGGGGAGGACACAGGGCGGATGGAAAGCGGATACGGAACGGAAGCCCAGCAGATGGAAGCGGATGGCACATCCGCTAGGCTTCCGGGGGGGCGCAGCAAAACGGACGCGGAATGGATACAGCGGATGCAGAGCGGACACCGAAGGGATGAAGCGGATTCACAGTGGAAGCCCAGTGGATGCACAGCGGAAGCCTAGCGGATGCCGAGCGTTAATTGCACATGCGGGGAGGATGCATTGCATCAGCCCCGCGGATATAACGGAAGCAGCTCGGAAGCAGGTCACCATTCAGAGGAAAGACCTGCTTCCAGACACATCGACTGCCTTGCCTGTCCTGCCTGCATGTCTGCCTGCACGTCTTGCTGCCAGCCTGCCTGCAAGCCTTGCTGCCAGCTGGTCTGCCTGCCAGCCTTGCTGCCTGCCTTCCTGCCAGCCTTGGTTCATGACTGCCTGCAAGCCTTGGTGCCTGCCTGCCTGTAAACCTTCCTGCCAGCCTTGGTGCCTGCCTCCCTGTCAGCCTTGCTGTCTGCCTGCCTGCCAGCCTTGCTGTCTGCCTTCCTGCCAGCCTTGCTGCCAGCCAGTCTGCCTGCCTGCCAGCCTTGCTGCCAGCCTTGGTTCATGCCTGCCTGCCAACCTTGGTGCCTGAATGCCTGCCAGCCTTCCTGCCAGCCTTGGTGCCTGCCTACCTGCCTCCCTGCCAGCCTTCCTGCCAGCCTTGGTTCCTGCCAGCCTCCCTGCCAGCCAGCAACCCCACAACCATGCGGAAGTACAGCAAGCCTCAGCCATCTGCTGCCAGCCCTTGCAAGAAGGACAGGGCTACCATCCCACCCCCTGGCCCTCACTCTGGTTCTGCTGGGGCTTCTGCAGCACGGGCTCGCTCTTCTGGGGCTGGGGCTTCTGCTGCTTCTGCTTTTGGAGGAGCTGATGACAAGCACTCCAGCACCAGCCACCTCCACAGCACCTGGACCCTTCACCCCTGAGACTGAGCGACCAAGAGGAGTGCCAGAGACTCATTTTTGTTTTATAGCTTGTTGTTAATAAAGTCTATTTTTGATTCATACACTTGCTTCATTTCTTTTTTTTTAATAAAGTCTTGGTGGAAACTTTTAGAAATGGTTTAAGCCTTTGCATGCTTGTGGGATGGGTTAAGATAGCTGTGGGTTGGGCAGGGATACCTTTGGGATGGGTAATAGCTGTGGGATAGATAAACCTCCAGTGCAAGCATAGTGGGACTGTATGGTCCACCCTCCCAGGTGCCACACCTATGGGCCTTTATTATCAATAATAATGTAATCAATCATCCACACATGTCAACATAAACACAACTCTTTATTAAATGCCCTGTTCATTGTAGGCCAACCCAACATACATGGCCCAATCTCATCCGTGTGTTGAGACAGGCTGAAGAAAGCATCCATTAAACATCTATCATCCTGTCTTGCCACACCACTGCTCCAGCTGGGGAGTTGCACCAGTGTTTCAGGAGGTTGCACTCCTTCTTCCCTTCACGTGAGGCTCTGTTGGGGCCTTGCACATCCTAAGTGTCTATCAGGTTTCGCCCTTGCCTCCATTCCCCAGGCTCCATGTCCCCATTGCCTTGTTGGAGGTCCACGAGCCTGTTCTGCAAGACTGGGTAGCGGGTGCGCATGAGATTGTGCAGGATGCAGAAAGCTTCCATGATCCTCCTCACGGTCTCTGGGCGATGCTGCATGGTGGTGAGAAGTACCTGGAACCTGTTGGCCAGGATGCCAAAGGCGTTCTCCACCACCCGCCTTTCCCTGGACAGCCTGTAGTTGAAGATCCTCTCTTCACGGGTGAGGAGTCTGGAAGTGTAGGGCTTCATGAGGTAGGTTGTGAGGGAGAAGGCGTCATCCTCCATGATGAAGTAGGGCACATCTTGTGTGTCGTTGGGCAGGGGTTCTGGATCTGGGAAGCCCACGATGAGGTTGCGTTCCAGCTCCTCCTTGAGGTGACTGGCGTTGTATACCTGGGCATCTGAAGATGAGCCGTTGCCTGAAGCATCGATGTACATGAACTTGTAGTCAGCATCGACTATGGTGAAGAGGATGATGCTGAAGAAGCCCTTGTAGTTGAAATAAGTGGACCCCGACTTGGCTGGAGCTTTACAGGCTACGTGCTTCCCATCTATGGCTCCAATGGTGTGGGGGAAGTTCCACCTCTGACACCACTGCTCTGCAACTTTCTTCCATCCTTCTTCAGTGGAGAGGCACTGGAGGAGCTCCTCCTTGTATTCTTCGATGATGGCCTGCACCACTTCTCTGACCACAATGCTGATGGTGTTGGGTGGCACCCTCCATCCGTACTGCATGCTGCTGTAGGTGGTCCCTGAGGCCAGGTGGTGCAGAGTGAGTGGATGCCTAGCGGATATAGTGGATGCATAATGGATGCAGAACAGATGCGTAGCAGATGCAAAACGGATGAATTGGATACATTTTCCGCGCAAAAGTTTTGTGCAGCTCAAAACTTTCTGAGTGGATGAAACATCAATAAACGGATGCTGGACAGAAAGAGAGGAAGCAAAACAGAGGCAGTGAGTACATCGAGTTAACCAACGGATGGCAAGCTTTTTTGTCCGTTTTACATCCTCTTTGCATCCGTTGGTGCAGTGAGACATGGGCTTAAGAGAAGGCAATTTTAAAGGTCTTTCCTATTACCAGGTTACTAGGGAAAACTAGTCAACCTGTCACTCTTGTGCCAAGGTGGACCTTAATCTAGCCTTCAGCTTCTAGCAGATAACAGATAATCAAAATTGGAAGGGACCTTGTAGGTCATCTAGTCCAACTACCCACCCAAGCGGGAGACCCTACACCATTTCTGACAAATGACAGTCCAATCTCTTCTTGAAAGCCTCAAGTGATGGCGCTCCCACAATTTCTGAGGGCAAGGTATTCCATTGGTTGATTGTTCTCACTGTCAGAAAGTTTCTCCTTATTTCCAGGTTAAATCTCTCCTTGTTCAGTTTCCATCCATTATTCCTTGTCTGGCCTACAGGCGCTTTAGAAAATAGATTGACCTCTTCCCCTCTGTGGAAGTCCCTCAAATATTGGAAGACAGCTGTCATGTCTCCCCTGGTCCTTCTCTTCACTAGACTAGCCAAGCCCAGTTTCTGTAACCGTTCTTCATATGTTTTAGTCTCCAGTCCCTTAATCATCCTGGTTGCTCTTCTCTACTTTTTCTCGAGTCTCAACATCTTTTTCATAATGTGGTGAACAAAACTGGATGCAGTTCTCTAGGTGTGGTCTTAATAAGGCTTTACAGAGTGGTATTAGTACCTCCCTTGATTTTGATTGTAACCCTCTGTTAATACAATTTAGGATTGCATTAACTTTTTTGGCTGCTGCTGCACACTGGTGGCTCATATTTAGCTGGTTGTCCACTGAGACTTCAAGATCCCTCTCACAGTTGCAAACTTGTTTGCACTCTTGCAAATAAGATGCTTACACTTGGCCACATGTCCCTTTTCTAACAACTGGCCAGAAAAAAAAAGGAAAGTAGACAATGCGGTATCACCAAAAGAGAAAATGAAATATCTAGGACATCCAGATAGAGACTGAACCTTCCTGGTAATGGCCACATTTACATCATGTTTCAGCTCCACATAAGGTAGCTCAGAGTTCCTGCAAGGCAATTGTATCTCACCAAAAAACATTTTGCGTGCCATTGTGGTAAACTTTATTATATGGTTCTCCATTGTGATATTTCTAAGTGCCATTGTGTTTATTTATTTTCTAAAAATATCTGTGGATCATATTCTACACAAACATTATGGCTAGGCTGGCCCAAAATACTTAACCTAGTAGTTGACATAACCTATTTTGTGCAGGTTTGTGCAACAAATTGTAATATAAACTAAGAGGCAAACTTAACCCAAATCAAAACTCTAACCAAGATTAAAACTGAACAAATTTAGAATAGTGTATAAATGCAGCTGCAGGATTTTTAAACTATTTGGTTAAGAGAGTGTGATGCAAATCTATTCTCTGTGTAATAATAACAATGAAAATCAACTTTTAATGATGGGTTAAACAAGTGTTTTAAGTTTAAAAATTGTAGTTATCCAGTGCAACATTTGTGGTGCTTTGGAAGGTATCTACCAGTTTACAAACACTAAATATGCTTATTTCTCCCAGCCAGAGGTGATATTCAACAGGTTCTGACCAGTTCTTGAGAATCAGTAGCAGAAATTTTGAGTAGTTCAGAAAACTGGCAAATACCAACTCCAACTGGCCCCGCCCCCATCTATTCACTGCCTCCTGAGTCCCAGATGATTGGTTGGATCTTCTTTTGTTGCCCTGCACAGGAGAACAGAGCTGGAAAGCAGGTTTGTGGGATGAGGCAGGAATGGAGATTTTGCAGTATCTTTCCCCTGCTACGTCCACCAAGCCACACCACGGCCACCAAGCCATGCCCACAGAACTAGTAGTAAAAAATTTTTGAATCCCACCACTGCTCCCAGCATTCTTTTTTTTTTTTTTTTGCTGCTATGTAGTAATATGAGTGTGGGCTTTCAGTTAAGGACAAGCACATTATAAATAACCTTTACTGGTTACAAAAACAACAGAAAATGATGCAATTTTGTTTTCAACATTTACTGAATAACGCAATTTTGTTTTCAACATTTACTGAAAAATATGTCATAATTTCAGCATTTCTCTGTGGCATGAACTCTGGTTTAGAGTGAAGAGTGGGCATTCAAAAACCTGGTGAAACTTCCCAGAGAGTGAAATATTCCTCCAATGATAATATCTATCTTTAATTTCCAGTTATTATTTTCTTGAAATTGGGTTTGTCATCTTTGATCTCTGAAAGGCAAGCAAAGAGTTTCTTTTAGAGTGTAGGATGGTTACAAAGCAGTTAACATCACCACTAAATCATTTCTAAGGTAATGTTGACTGAACAGGCAGTCTCCTTTTATTGCTTTTCGCAACAGTCCATTTAGTTTCTTATGGGATTAGAATCTTATCTTGTTTTACCTTCTATCCTAGCACATCCCAAGGGCTTGGAAGGGTGAACAACAGTGTAAAAAACAAGATTGCTAAGGAAAGATATTGGCCTTATGTCCTGCTGGAAAGATTACCAATAAGACTTTGACTGTGGGAGGTTAAAACTGCACCCAAGACATTGGTTTCCAACAGATCTTCCCTGGTATTCATCAGTAAGAAATTATCTAATTTATATGACAAATTTTGATTAGAATTGTGGTTGTTTCACAAATGTTTCAAGTGCTCCACAATCCAGAGAAGCATGAGAGTAGGATCAACCTGCTGTTCATTAAAGTAATCAATGTTTTTTAATCTATCAGCTGCAGAAGCCTGAAAAAGGAATGTCATTGCCTAAAAAGTTGTACTGACTATAATGAGCAATTTCCTACAGAAATAGCATTTGTTTCTGCCTTGAGTGAGTTTTTTTAATGACTAGCAGAGAGATGTAGACCTAGCTTGTATGAGCTCTGAAGCATTTTTTGTTATAAGACTTGTTCAGCCCTAGAATTTACTGACATGGATAGATTTCTTCATAAGTAGTCTAGTGATTATTTTTAAAAAGCTTGAAATTTGGAGGGGGGGAAAGAGAAATTAAACATAATAATTCAAACATCTTATTTATTTATGTTCTGTATGGAACTTGGTAGGTTCCAAGTCCCTCATTCTGATTGGCTGAAAAGGCCACTTACGGATTGGTTCACTAGGAACCAATCCAGGAAGCCACCAAGCGGCAGGAAGAATTAAACAAGTGTTATTGGCCACATGTTCTGTATCTTTTGCCTAGAAGTTTGAAATAAAGATTTGTTGTTTGGAACCTGGTCACACGCGTTTCTTTCCGGACGGAACATTGGCGACGAAGGTGGGATCATCATAGAAGCAGAGACTGAAGCACGCGGCGATCTGAACCGAGCAAGAGAGATGGCCAGTAACAATGCACCGCCAGCGCCCTTCAATCCTGATGAGGAGGATTGGGAATCGTATATCGATCGCTTTCTTATGTTCTTAGAAAGTAACAAGATGGAAGAAATCTCAGACCAAAGGAAGAGGGCTGTCTTCCTTACACACTGTAGACTGGCCGTATTCAAAATGGCGAAGGTGCTGGCGAAACCCAGAGATTTCAAGCAGATGACCTGGTCTGACCTGAACCGATTGCTCCAAGCACACTATGCACCGATGGTCTCGAATTTAATCAAAAGGCACGAGTTCTACAAGAGGGACCAGAAGGAAGATGAAACCATAGCAGATTTTGTGGCAGCCTTGAGACACATCGGAGGAGCCTGTGAGTTCCAAAACATGGATGAGGCAATGAGAGACCACTTAGACCTCAGCCTAAAAGACTCTACCCTTCAGAGCAAACTACTGAATAGGCCGAACATAACCGTGGCCAAGGCCATTGCTGAGGCAACTGCCGCCAAAGCAGCAAAGAAATCAGCAGCCACCATGCAGCAAATGAACGCAGTTCCAGACCTGCCAACCCAAACCAGGGAGAAGAAGGCAGAGGGAGGAAAGAAACAACCCACAGTGACAACCCACCACGAGGACATCGAAACCCAGAGTGACACCGAAGACGACAATGAAGATGTCCATAGACTCTATTCAGATAGAAAATGGTGCAAAAATAGGAGGAATTGGCGGGAATTTCAATGTGCAGGCTGCGGAGGCAATCACCCACGGACTGAATGCAGGTACCTTGAGGTAATATGCCAGGCTTGTTATAAAAGGGGGCACATTGAAAGGGTCTGCTGCAACAAAAAGAGCTGTAGTCCAAAAAGACGCAACAGCACCCCACACACACACACACGATGACAGACAAGTCGACAACAGATGGAACCGAAATAAGAGAACCAGTGACAGGGAAGAAATGCATCAGACAGTCACCATCGACAATGCCAGGTGGAAAGCGGAAAGAACGTTCGGATAGAGGTGAGCATCAAGGGGAGACCTTGCAAGATGGAAGTCGACTCAGGGTCATTCCTATCAATGGTATCCTGGAATACCATCTGGCGCCTAATTCCGAACATTAATCAGAGAGAACTAAAGAAACAAAAACTCATGCTCAAAGACTATCAGGGAAATCGAATCCCAGTAGTTGGCCTTGGACATTTTTTAGTTGAATTTAAACACCATGCCGAAGTCTTGCCTCTGACTATCGTCGACCGCGACCGCCCTAGGCTGTAGGAATAGAATAGGAATAGACCGCCCTAGGAATCGAATAGTTCGTGCCTCTGGGAATCGGGATGGCTGGGATCAACCGCATCACCACAACCAACTGGGAGGAGAGCCTACTCCAAGAATTCCAAGATGTTTTTGACGGGACTCTAGGCAAGTACAAGGGGACCCCAATTTCATTTGGCCTAAATCCGAAAATAGCCCCCATTCATTTAAAGGTCAGACTTATCCCATTCGCACTTAAACCAAAAATTGACGAACAGCTGAATAAGTTGATCGCGCAAGGGGTTTTAGAACCAATCGACCACGCCAAATGGGAAACTCCTATCGTCACATCGGTGAAGCCAGATGGGTCAGTGCACATCTGCGGGGACAATAAGGCAATCCTGAACCAACAAAGCGCATACCCAGTGCCAGTAGTGCAACATTTACTGCAGTCGCTAGGGGGAGGAAAAATATGCACAAAACGTGACCTAGCACAGGCTTATCAACAGCTACCCATTGATCCCATAGCAGCAGAGGCACAAATGATAGAAATGCATAGAGGGGCATTCAAATGTAACCACCTCCAATTCGGTGTTAGTGTTGCCCCAGGTGTGTTCCAAAGCCTCATGGAACGCCTACTAAACGGAATCAAAGGTGTCGTCCCATACTTCAACAATGTACTGGTCTCAGAAAAAAATGCCAACCTGCTAGAGACCCGGTTAAGAGAAGTCTTAACACGCTTTAGAAAATCAGGCCTAACAGTAAAGAAGGAAAAATGTGAACTGGCCACTAACCGGGTCGAATTTTTGGGCTATTTAATTGATGAGCAAGGCATTCACTCCACCGAAAAAAAGGTGAAGGCTATCAAAGACGCTCCCAGACCCAAAAACAAAACTGATCTCCAGGCGTTCCTAGGCCTCATAAATTTTTACATGTTCCTGCCCCATAAGACAACAATAGCAGAACCCCTACATCGACTGCTAGGAAAAAAAAACCGCTTGGACATGGGGCCACCGGGAACAGAAAGCCTTCCAAGGTATTAAGGACCTATTAACTTCAGACACCATTCTTATCCAGTTTAACAACACCCTGCCTCTGACGGTCACCTACGATGCCTCGCCTTTTGGGGTCGGCGCCATCCTGAGTCACCAATTTCCAGATGGCAGAGAGGCACCAGTCGCCTTTTACTGAAAGACACTCTCCAAGGCAGAACACAATTACAGCCAACTTGATCAGGAAGCCCTAGCAATCGTCACCGGAGTCAAACGATTCCATGAGTACCTTTATGGTAGACCCTTGTAGAAACCAACCACAAGCCTCTCCTTGGAATCCTAGCAGGAAACAAGCCAACCCCGAACATTCTGTCTCCTAGAATGATGAGGTGGTCTGAATTCCTCACTGCCTATTCCTACACACCACTCCACAGACCTGGCAAAGCAATGTCGCAGGCCGACGCCTGAGGCGTTCACGATTGCCTGTCACAGAAGACGGCCCTGCCCCAACTACCTCCACATTTCAGCTTGAGACCTGCCCAGAGCTGCTGCTGACTGCAGCCAACGTCACGAGAGCCACAGCCAAAGACACTTTGACAGCGCACATACTGAACTGGGTAGGTAAAGGCTGGCTGGAGGAAAATAAAAAAACTGAGACTTTTAAAGCTTTCCGTGCCAGACAGACTGAACTGTCTATTGAAAAGGGGTGCATTTTATGGGGTGACAGGGTGGTAATCTCAAGCAGCCTACAAGAAGACATCCTGGGCATGTTGCGCGAGGGTCACCCGGGCATAGTCAAAATGAAAGCCCTGGCCAGGAGTTACATCTGGTGGCCAGGCCTGGACAAAGACATTGAACGCTGGGTTGCAACATGCCATGACTGTCAGAAATCGAGGCCTACCCCACAACAGGCACCAATCAGGGACTTGGAAACTCCCCGGGGTCCATGGTTTTGACTTTACCGGACCAACGAAGGGGAACACCTTTTTGATTGTAGTCGATGCATATTCAAACTGATTGGAAGTCATCCTCATGGCTTCCACAACCACCGAGGCTGTCATCAAACAACTCGACAAACTGTTTGCGATGCATGAGCTACCTGATGTTTGGGACAACGGGCCTCAATTTACCACCTTGCAGTTCGAACAATACCTGGCTGCCCAGGGTATCCGCCACGCCTTAACCACGCCAGCCCACCCATCTGCGAATGGCAGGGCCAAATGCATGGTTCTGTATACTAAAGAGGGCCTAGAGAGAATGGACAAGAGGGACGTGCAGGACAAACTCAACCGATTCCTAACCTTGCAACATATTACCCCTAGTAGCACTACAAATAAAAGTCCGGCTGAACTTTTAATGGGTAGGAAACTATGGTCCTACCTGGACAGGTTGCACCACACTTACACATGGGACAAGCCCCTCGACTCCTCCAGCAAGTACCATTCCTTCGAAATCGGCGACCTAGTCTATGCCAAGAACTTTACCGGGGACCCTCTATGGCTGCCAGCCACCATCACACAAGTCACAGACCCCCGGTCCTACCGACTAAAGTTTGACGATGGGAGGGAATGGAAGCAGCACATAGACCAGTTTTGTTCCCGCAATCTTGAAAGACAAACCACCACAGAACCAAAAATAATAAATTCAGACGAAAAAACAACCAAGGGGGGGACAAAGAACAAATAAATAAAAAAGGGAGAGACGAACCTCCCATAACAAGACAACAAACTCTGCAAAACGACAATCTAACCAAACAAAAAGAGCACTCATGGTTAGATGAACCCAAAGAAAGAAGTCCGGGAGCAGGAAAGCAAAGCGAGGCCGTCCTGGAAGGTGGCAGCCAGGCCAGCTCAACCAACCAGGAGGAAGCGGTGGAGCCATCTCAACCAGCCTGAGAGACTCAGGCGGGAGCGACATGGCTGACTCACCCTTCCAGGAGGTTCCATGGAGAAGGTCGAGAGAAGCAGCGATCCCATCCGAACCACTTGAAGACCAAAACAAGACTGAGCCACGCAGGTCAACTAGAACTAGGAAAAGCCCCACCTACCTGCATGACTACATCACCCACGTTGGACTGAACTAAAGGGGGAGGGGTGTTCTGTATGGAACTTGGTAGGTTCCAAGTCCCTCATTCTGATTGGCCGAAAAGGCCACTTATGGATTGGTTCACTAGGAACCAATCCAGGAAGCCGCCAAGCGGCGGTGAATTAAACAAGTGTCATTGGCCACGAGCCGGCAGGCAAGCCACTATATAAAGGGCTGCCGTGGCTTGAGCTATGTTCTGTATCTTTTGCTAGCGGTTTGAAATAAAGACTTGTTTTTTGGAACCCGGTCACACGCGCTTTTTTTCGGACAGAACAATTTATTTATTTAGTCAAGCATGTATTAGATAACAGATATAAGTATAAACATGATTAGTAATAAATGAAATGGATACGAATAAAGAAAACATTAAGACAGGGACGGTAGGCATGTTAGTGAGCTTATGCACGCTTCTTACAGACCTCTTAGGCATGGGGTGAGGTCAATGGTAGACAGTCTAAGGTTAAAGTTTTTGGGGTTTGGGGAATAAACCACAGTTAGGTAGAGTATTCCAGGCACTGACAACTCTGTTGCTGAAGTCGTATTTCCTGCAAATACTGCAAATAAAATAGAATAAAACTACTGCAACTAAAAATTAGGACAGCTTGGAGTTTCAGAAGTGTTTTAAATTTAGTCAGTTTTGAGTGAAGCAAAGCTGAAAAGCAGAGTGGACCCATTTTCACCCAACAGAATCAAATGATCATGATATTTTGCTGGATTGCCCATAAAAATTTCCACACATGCATCATATTCACAGAAGATGGTTTCTTTGAGATAAGTCTGCTAGTCAGGTTGATTCCACTTCAGTACTTAGAGAAGCACAGCATTCTTTCTACCTCTGCTGCATGAAAGAAAGCCTTGAGGCAGAACAGGCACACGCACAATGAAATGAAAAATCAAAGTAATGAAAATACTTGCTCACATGTAAAGAATAACTTCAGCTGCTCATTCATTCAGATAAATCTTCTCTTAGAGCCAATGGGACAGGCCTATTGGTTGGCCACTTTAATTCTGATGCAGGAATGAAGATATAAATCTCTGATCTCCCTTCTTGCATTTCTATGTTTAGTGTTTCTTCGACTTCACTTTACTCCCACAAATAAAGAAATCTTGAGGTTCTAGTGTTTTAATTCCATGTTTTTCCCCAAAATAAGACCCTGTCTTAATTTTTTTGCCACCAAAAAAAGACACCAGGTCTTATTTTGGGGGGGATGTCATCCATTGACTCACCTCACTTGCACACATTGCTCCCGGCCTCCTTTTCACTCTCAGAGGCCTTCTGGAAAGGCCTTCACTTCAGAGGCAAGGCCAGCAAGGCTTTCCTGAAGTATTCTGCAACTGGTAACAGAGCTACAGAGGCCTTCAGGAAAGGAATGGGCTGGCAGGACAGGTGTCAGGCAATGCGAGGCCTGGATGCAATTGTCCGAAGGTAAGTAGGGCGGTTCCTCCTCTCATCTCCACCCTAGCTTAATTTTTACCCGTGTACCCTGGAGTGGATAGAGACTTAATTAGGGCTTCTTTGGGGGATTGGACTTATATTGGGTGCACATGTAAAAATCAAGTAACCCGAAGGGGTTACGGGGGATAATTGCAAAGCGGACGTATAGCGGATGAAGCGGATGCATCACGTACGCCTAAAGGAAAGAAAGGGGATGTCGCGTGGATGTATATGGGATGCAAACCGTTCACTGCGCATCCTTTCTATTTCCATGCTACTAATGATGTATAGACGTTCCATGTACCTTTGGTTTCCTCCCTCTTTCCATTTTCAGCTGCAGTGGATGTGAGTTGCGAGGATGCCCAGAGGATGCAGAGAAGATACAGCAAATGTTTAACGGATGATAAACGGACATAGAACGTTTATTGGTCATATGCCGCAGATTTACATTGTACATGGTGGAAAGTTCATCCGTTCACAAAGTTTTGTGCAGCTCAAAACTTCTTGCATGGATGAAATCACAGTGGACGGATGCTTGATGGATAGAGCGTATGAAACACGTATGCAATGAGTACACAATGGATGCATAGTGTTTTCCAATGGATGGCAAGCTTTTTTTAACGTTTTACATCCTCTTTGCATCTGTAAGTGCAGTGGGACCGGGCCTGACATTGGTAGCTTGTCACTAACCAATTTTTTTAATAAGGCTTTCAGCCTATTGATAGCAAAGTCCCCAGATTTCCTACTTTTACTTTAAAAAGGATGGTAAAAAAAGGAAAGTTTAAAAAGGACACCTTTTAAAAAAGGTGTTCCTAGCTTGTTGTATGAAAAAACAGTGGAGAGAGCATCTGATGACTTGACTCTAAAGAAAAGCAAAGAGTGTGGGCTTATTTCTGTTTTGATTTAGTTTTGGCAGTGAGAATATTGTGCAAAAAATCATATAATTAAAAAGTAAAAGATGTGAAAAGATACTGCTAGTTATTTAAATTTACAAGGTACCATTTTGACTAAAGGCCCGGTCCCACTGCACTTACAGATGCAAAGAGGATGTAAAATGTTAAAAAAAGCTTGCCATCCATTGGAAAACGCTATGCATTCGTTGTGTACTCATTGCAGACGTGTATCATACACTCTATCCGTCGAACATCCGTCCACTGCGATTTCATCTGTGCAAGAAGTTTTGAGCTTCACAAAACTTTGTGAACGGATGAACTTTCCGCTGTGTACGATGTAAATCTGCGACATACGAGCAACAAACGTTCTATATCCGTTTATCATCTGTTAAACATCTGCTGTATCCTCTCTGCATCCTCTGGGCATCCTCGCAACTCACATCCACTGCAGCTGAAAACGGAAAGAGGGAGGAAACCAAAGGTACATGGAACGTCTACACATCGTTAGTAGCACGGAAATAGAAAGGGTGCACAGTGAACGGTTTGTATCCGATATACATCTGCGCAGCATCCCTTTCTTTCCTTTAGGCTTGGCTGTGATGCATCCACTTCATCCGCTATGCGTCCACTTCGCAATTATCTCCCGGAACCCCTTCGGAGGTGTCATCCGCTTCCATCCGCTAGGCTTCCTATGAACATCCGTTTAACATCCCCGCTACATACTACCCACGTCCGTTCTTTTCCGTTCTTTTCCGTTCTTTTCCATTCTGTTTATGCAAATTTTTGCCACTTTTTGGAGTGGATAATGGATGGAGCCACCCCCAAAATTTTGCTCATCCGCTGTGTCCTTTATGCATACGTTTTGTGTCCATCGGCCAGTGGGACTGGACTTTAAGTCTTTCTTAACTAAGAGGAAATTTCTGGAAGAGCTAAATGATTTCCTCAGCCTATTACAGAAGTAGTTGTTTCAGAATCTGTTGGCAGTGCTTTACAAGAAAGTTTGAAGAAGCTTTCTGCCATTTATTCAGAAACAGGACTGAAAAGAAGAAAATGAAAAGAGCAAGGAAACCATAAACACAACAATCCTTGCTTTTCAGAGTGTACTGTCGATTCTCTGGTAATGCTTTCTCTATTTTGGCAAAGGATTGCAGGCTTGGTCTATTAGTTAAACAGAGAGAGTCTATTTTATCCACTATATTAGAAATCCATTATATTAGAAATAAATGTGAGCAACTTGTAAGTTATTCAGCATGGTACTATATTAAATACGCAATGAGATCACTTGAATTTTCTGGCTGTACTTCTGTGTATATAACCAAAAGGTCTGCACTCTGATAATACATATATCGATAAAGAAATAATAGTGGGCCACTGGACCTGGTTATGTATTATTATTAAGACCATGAATTCAAGTACTGTTATGGTCATACAAAGGAAACAACACAGAATTTTTCTTTAATTGTAAAATAGTTTTTCCATAACATTATATTGTCCTTTCAGAATGTTGCATATTTAATTTTTCCTTTTATATATATTGCATAATGGCAAAAACTGAAGAACTCTGGCCGACAAGAACAACTGAATTCTGTGGTAGGAGATCATTTTGTTGAATAGGAGAAAGTTCATGAATTCATTTGCTATGAACCATTGTCAGAAGTTGGCTGTCTATCAACAAATAATTGCACAACCACTGCTGAGCAACTTATAATCATGGTTATTACTCAAAAGCACTACTGTACAGTAGCAGCTTGATTAGAATATATGCTGCTAGTCAAGAGAGATGCGACTAAATTAATTCTGTCAATAGTATCTCTATTAACAGAATTAATTAGCAAAATAAAGAACCTTCTTAGAGAACAAGCTTTTTCAGAATTGGCCATTCTGTCCAAAGGAGGATAAAGGTCACAATTTTTATAGATAACAGCAAATATTTAAAAAAAAAATGATTAAAAAATAGTTCCTATATTTCCCCATGCAGTACTTAACTTCCACCATTCCCAATCACTTATTCAATACAGCATGAATAAATAAGATTACATATCTACATTTCTACTATTTGATCATATTTGATTTAAAGAGGGTTTTCAGTAAAGCATGGTAAATATTAAGATCAATAATATTGATTAAGATCAATAATATTGGAAAATAAAATTTCAAAAAAACTACTTTAAAGTCACGGAAATGGCAAACAACTGGATTGCTGAGTGTTAAAGAAAGGCTACAAACATTGAAGGAAACTATGGAAATAGCAAAAATCTGAATGTTTTCTTCATTTGCACTTAATGCAGAATGTGGAAGGCTGATAATTGTTCTTGAGCTGACATTTTCAGGCAGGGAATTTAATGGTGAGAAAAAGATCTAGATCTTGCTGAGAAGTTGAAAATAAACAAATCACCAGATCCAGATGGTATTCATTTGAAAATTCTTAAGGGACTCAAGGGTGAAATCAGTGATATTACAATAAGAACATGGCATATCTCCCACATTGCTTCTAAATAAGAGAACTGGAAAATTCCAATTATGCCCATTTTTGCTTATTTAATTAAAGAATTGCTCCAGATTAACCCAAGAAATTGCTAGGTGGTAAGCGTGATATTTGTTCAAGTTAAATTAATGTTGAGTATTACAAAAATAAATCTATTGACATAAACAAGTTGTGTCCAGTAGAAGCTGTATAGCATTCTTGCCAATGATACAAACCATGTATTTTTATGTTATTGGCCTAATAAATAATTCAAATAATGACCTGTGAGATGTAGCTTGCCAAGCTTATCCTACTTGTGGACATCCATGATAGAATGGGTGTACCAAGCTTTAAAAGAATTAATACAGTTGTTCTGGCTCAAACATTTTTTGAAAGTGTTGAAAATTATATGAATGGAATAACCTGATAATTTGTTTTCATTTTCCTTAAACTGACAAATTTGACAGCAGTACTATCCTTATTTAGAATTAAACTGGATAAGAAACAAGGAAGATAGCAGAAAAAATGGATTATTTTTATAAGAGAAAGATACTAGGATTTTCCAAGGATTTAATAGAGTCTGAGCCACCTGTGACTGATCAGAAAAGGAATTTGTGGGATTTGGGAAAAGGTTAAGAAAATATTGACTTGATACGCAGGTGGGGTAAAAAAGACAAACTTGATGTCATCAAGGTAATGGTGGAAAATAAAAAGCAATTATGCAAAAAAACCCTTGGTATATCTCCTACTGACCATTTTGCCTCAAGATTGGCATGGTGAAATTTAAGAGGATACAGAGAAAGGCTAATAAAATGATCAGGACCCCTGGATCCATATTCTGGTGAGAAGGTTGACAATATTTGGGGTTTTTTCAGCTTAGAAAGAAAAGCTTAGTGGCAGTACTCAGCTAACCTCAACAAATCACAAAAAGCTAAACAGATTCAGACCAACACCTTCCCCCAGAGTGGTAGACAAAACTGGGAACATGAGAGAAAAAAAGAACCTTGAATCATCCAGTGGAACAAATGGTGACTAATTCAGAATATTCCTAGCAAATAAATTATGTTCAGTTCCATGCAATGGGTGAGAATATTGGCTTTACATACAACTTAAAAGCTTTTTGTATAGATCTGCGAAAGCGTAGGGGAAACTTACTACCAGAAGTTAATAATAAAGGAAGCCTGAGCAAAGCACATGACTTTAAGATTGTTATCACAATCTCCGAAAATTTGGCTTTACCATTTCCATCTGGCACAGGATATTCAAAAATAAATATGTCATTAATCTATTAGTTATATTTTCATTCTACAATTTTTGTTCTATGCAAATATGTTTATAATACTGAAAATGAATTATACATTAGCAACAACCTAATCTAAAATATTAGCCCATAAACTCTAAGGGGAAAAAACAACATATAATTTTCAAATTAGGATTATCCAAAATACACATCTGGCATGAGAATAAGAATCAAAATACACATCTGTACCTCCACCCCAAAGTTTCTGCATATGTTTTACAGATTTTAATACTGGAAATATAACTGAAATTTTGATTTAAAAAAATCAAGTTCCTATTTCAGATCAAAGGAACTTTTTAGTTATGTCCCCACATTTTTTTTAAAATGGTCATTGGAATGTCATTAAGGATCTAAGTCATCACATATGCTTACTGGTAAAATGAGAACAGGGAAAGTTCAAAACTCCTTCATAATATGAAAGTTGTCATTTGATTATTTTAAAAATGGATTTTATTTTTCCCATTAAGTTTCCTAAACCCATAATTTTTTAAAAATAATCTAAGTGTATATCAATCTTAGAGCAGTATTGTTTTATAACATTTTACTATATATTTCTTCATAAGCTGATTCTGCCATGAGCCACCAATCTGATGTATCTACATTTAAAATTGAAGGAAGATATTTAAAAGAGTTCAAACTCCAAGAAAACTCCCAGTTTTTACAAATCCCATGGATATTTCAATCTATATAACATTTATCAATGTATAATATCTATATAACATTTATCAAAGTATAATAATTAGCATTCTGTGACAGCAATTTTTATTTTTGGAATGACCTTCAGTAGTCACCTGTTAAGACAAGCCAGTAATTCCAATATGAAATTTAACAGATTAAAATTCCCTGTGCCAATAAAATGGATAGCAAAATAATCCCAGCTGTAATAAATCATGTCAAAGGATTATTAATCCAGTTAGTAAAAGGAGCAAATCCATATTTATCCAATGCTTGCTTAAATTTCCTGTATCCCAATCTAGAGTCCACCTTTACCAATTCCATTTTTTCTTACTGTTTGCCTAAAATATGAATCAAGGATCTAAGGTTACCTGGAGCTTGTTGACCTTTTATACAATCAGACTGTTAAGAGGGACAATCCAAAGTAATATTGAATTGACACCAGGATCTTTATAAAAATGTTGGCATCAACATTTCAAAAGGAAGTCAATCGATAGCTTGAAAAGTCTGTAATAACTTTCAAAATTATCTTGGCCCCCTTGAAAGAAATCAGGAAAGCTTTATTCAAAATGGCATCCTAAATCTCCAACAATACTCAAGTAAAGAAGTGGACACTTGAATCAGTTTTTAAATAATACATCTCTTCCAGGTTTTACAAATGTTTAGATTGTTTATTCACCTCCTTTATCTCTTTAAGAAGTTATAGACACCATAAAAATATATGGAAACAGGAATGTTGGCTATGCTACTGAATGATTCAAGTGTCATTCAATAACATAGCCAACATTCCTGTTTCAATAGATTTTTTTATAATGCCTGCAATTTCCTGAGAGATAAAGGAGGTAAATGAACAGTTTGAACATATGTAAGCTCTGGAAGAATTCTATTATTTTTTTAAAATTACCAATTTTTTCCTTAGTAATTTCTGACTCAATATTTTCAAGTCAAATATAAAAAGCAAAAACATTGGTACATAAAATAATAATAATTATCTTGCCCTGAGCAACCTTATAATGACAATAGTTATAGTATTACTTCATTGTTTCAACCAAGAATTTCCTGTTCTCCCCAGTCACTCCAATGCTTTATTTATGCACAAAGCTTGTGCATAAATCTATCAAATTTAGCAGTTATTTTTTCATTTGTTAAATGAATTACAATAAAAATGCACAATACATAATTATAATTGTATAGAATGTATAATTTAGCAGTTTCATTTATTTAATTCCTAAGTCAAGTTGATATATTTAAAACAGATTGGTCTTTACCTGAGAAGCCCAAAGTGTATTAGAGTCATTGGGGAGTGAGTTGTAGCTTAGGGATTCACTAAAGAAAGCAAGTAGGTTCGAAAATATTTCCATCTGAAACCTGAGGAGCTAAATTAAACAGAATAATATAATTCAGTGTAGGCATTTCTTATGTTGTTTAAATGATCATAATTCATAGTATCCACTGTATCCATAAGAAATGGAGACCGTAACTCTTAAAATCTCCAACTGGTATGTTTACTGAGTTTGCTGGCTAGGAATTTGGAAATATAAATCCATTGTTTCCGGTGGGTATCTGATCAGATGTTAGACATCTACTACTTCTAGTACTGTCCCACTTACTTTGGGTTTTATATATTTTAAAAATCCCAGACCTAAAAAAAAATAAAACCAAATAGTTGGCAATGCCAGAACCACTATTTTGCAAAGTCATACACACTAGACCTGAGCAATTATTTGTTTTGTTGACTGATTTCACAAAATAAAAATAGTCCTGCTCATGTATCAATAATGATTTCCTCCAAATAAAGTCAGAATTTTGAACTGAATTGACCCAATTCCTATATTTTAATTGATTCAGATGTTCAAACTGATGGGATAGTTTTTAAGGGAAAGAGTACGCAACATGTAAACGTTGGAAAAATAAATAAACGATTTCTTTAATTAATTGAATTACATCTAATTAACAAAGTCTAATATAAAGGGAGTGGAGGTTGGTTCAGGTAATAAAGTATAGTCTTATAATAAGCATGTTAGATGTATGCAAGATAATCCTTATTTTAAGCTATGAAATCTTGGTGATGTATGATTGTGACTTTAGCCTCTGGCTGTAGCAGAGATAAAATTCAAATGCACTTAAAACAGAGTCAGTCTTTCCTGCACAGACTAGTTCTAATTCAGTCACCAAGTTAAAGACATCTATTTTGGGGCCAAGTGTCCATCAATGTCACTTTAATGTCCCATGGAGTGATTTCATATGAAATTATGTGAAGCCTAAGCTCTGTAAACTCTCATTTTCCAACTATGGATATTAAATGATTGGGTAATGTATTCTGAATATATTATAATTATTTTTCAAAAAATGCAGCTAGGTATTATTTTGCTGTCCCCATTCTGAACATCAAAAACAAAGTCTAAATTAGTTAGATCACTAATGTAGACTTTTTCTTTTCTTTTTGGTGCTCATTTAAGTAATAGCTATATGTTCACTTTCATATTATGGATAGATTTGTTTTATAGGCTGCTGCCAGCAATCTCCCATTAAAAGGATTAATCAAATCCATGCTGCCTCGTCCTGTAATGTGACATAATGCTACAAGTATAACCATAAACATCTGTTCCTAATAACAATGAGACCAAAATGACAAAAAGTATGTCGCAATAATGCAAGCGCAACCTTTTTCTACCTGAATCATCCATAAATACAAGTATAAGGGGCAGAGTTTTTAACACAACATTATGTCACTTGCTTCCACTGACCCAGTAGTCAAGTAAAATTTTTCAGTGCTTGTGATGTGTTTAAACTTTAGGCTGCTGTAAATCAGTGTGTGGTTTTCTTTATTCACGTATTTTCTTTATTTATTTTTAAATAAAACATTGATGAGATAATAGTCATCTTTTTGGAGAACCAGTTTGGAGAACTAGTGGTTAAGGCCAAAATGAGGAGTGTGAGTTCTAGTCCCATTTTAGGCATGAAAGCCAGCTGGGTGACTTGAACCAGTCACTCTCTTCTCAGCCCAACCCACCTCACAGGGTTGCTGCTGTGGAGAAAATGAGAGGAAGAAAGAATATTACGTATGTTTGCTAACCTTGAATTATTTATTAAAATAATAAAGGTGGGATAAAAGCTAATTAAAAATAAATAACATATCTTTTTCAAGAGCCAGTTCTAGAAGTGTACATTAGACTGAATGAATTTTGAATCAGACTGAGTGTAGAGTCCTTCTCTAGCTTTCCAGAGTGAAAGATTTCCTCTAAAATGATCAGAATTCAGTATTATTAGTCATCTTGACACAAGATGGGTGGCAAACAAATCTAATAAATATTCACACATTAAAAACAGTTTTGAGTATTTGCAATAATAGTCAAGTAGATGGATGCCTGAGTACTATCTACAATTCCTTAATCTTGCTTTTGATCTGGCTCAGGTTCAACTAGATGTTCTGAACTGCTTGAAATCAAATTGTTATCTGAACCAACAAATCAGATTCAAAATCAGGTCTGGGGCATAGTGAATTCTCTTGGGAGATACAGATTTTAACACAAAACATTATCATAAGAAGAGCTGTTCTGATCCAAATTAAATCCTAAATCAGACCTAATCCAACAATTTACTTCTGAAGTAACTAAACATAGAGTAATAGGACCAACACAGCCACAATAGACCCCTTTGATATCTAACAAATGATTGGTAGGCAAACTTCAGCATCAGCATCTGCACCTGGAGGTCTACATACGACTGTTGAATAGGGCTGTTGAAAGGAGAAGTTCTCTAACAGTTAATGCTGATACTAGCAAGGTTAATATATGACAATGCAGTCTGACTACATTTTTAACAGAAGTCAAAATGTTAATAAAGTATCCTTGTTTTATTTATATACTGTATGAATATTATATCTTAAGATGTCTTCTATCTTTATAGAATTAACTCAAGTGATCAAATTAAGAAAGTAACAGATCCATAGGGAGTAAGATTGGCTGAATGAATGAATGCTGTTTATGTATTAGTTATCTGTTAATATTATGTGGCCTTTCCTTCCTTCCTTCCTTCCTTCCTTCCTTCCTTCCTTCCTTCCTTCCTTCCTTCCTTCCTTCCTTCCTTCCTTCCTTCCTTCCCCTTCTCTCAAATATCCAATTTGAATTCAATAATGTATTAATTACTGAGTATAGCACAAAGGCTATGATCAGATGGTGGGTAGGTGGCTATGCTTGTTTCTAAAATGTCAAGAGCTAATTTACAACAGGATCTTATGAGCAAATATATGGGTACTGCAAGTTAGAAAGACTGAACTATTACCAGTTGTGACACTAATGTCAGCAACCACTGAACTATGGATCATCTTCAATGCACTGAAGAAATCTGGAGTTGGTGGTACTTAATTTTGAGATTGATTCAAAACAATGTTGGCCACTTATAATGCTTTGTGCAATTTACCTGAACATTCTCACCTGTATTTGTTTGCAGTGAAATTAAAGTTGGAAAGCTTATTCAAATACTAAGCGCTATGCCAAACTGCAATTATATTATTTCACATTTCAAATACAGAGTTTGGCTGAAACCCAAAGAGAATGAATGAAGAAAGAAAACCCCTTTTTAATTGAAAAAGAAACATTTTATATTGTTGCATTCATTATTTCCGTCTTGTACTGCATATGGTTTGAAGAAATTATATTCTAGATACAAAAGAAAGCATCAGTTTGCAGCCAGTTGGGTCCAGTTCCACTAGCACTTTAATAATGGAATCCTACATGTATCTACTTTTTTAAAAAGTCTTATTCAGTTCAAATGAATTTATTTTCAAGCTAAATATGCATAATAGCTATAATAGCGATATAATATTTTAAGCTAAAATAATATTCAACGATAATCTGTTGTAGCAAAGCAGTTCTACTTTTTATTGGTACAAATAATTTTCATTGATTTTCCTCCCAATTATCAAAGCCCTTGAGGACCTGTCCCATTTTATCCCCAAAGTAAATCTCAAAATCTTCAAAGGAAGTTTATTCCAGGAACAGCGCTCATAAAGAGAAGAAGGAGAAAAAGGCTGATAAAACTCAACACCCAATTTAAATGTCAAGCATGACTTTCTAATGAGATCAAATCCTATTTTTCCTTCTGAATATTACAACAAAATGGGTCTGATAAAAAGCAACCTTCATTAATCAAGTAAATTAAATAATTGACAGCCAGATTGATTTCTTGTCTGAAATAGAAGGATTTCAATACAATACTCTTCAAGCCTAAAGTGAGTATCTGTGCATTTAGCAGAATGCTGTAATAACATAGTAGCCAACAAATCAATGTTCTATCACTTTATTGGATTTTATTTATTCTGCAAGTAGCTCAGTACAATGCTAGAAACTGTGAAAGCAGTTTAGTTCTATTGCCACCAAAATGTTACAAGACAGTATTTGGCATGCCTTAACAAAAACTGCATGCAATCAACACATACTTTTTATACAAAAATGGACATTCTTTTTATTCAAGAAGTATGCAGTTAATTGTTGTTTTATTCCTTAAATTACGAGAAGCTTTATTCCACAACAGAACCTGAGAAGCTTAAATATCAAGTAACGCTGTCTCTTTAGGCAAATCAAATGACACTGTTATCACTAATAAATATTGAATTACTCAACAATATTACTAAAAAGTAGAAAAATAAAACATTTTCACATATGCATTTGAAAACACACTATAAAATCCAAACCTGTAAAACATTTAGCACATAAAGTACACCTTTGTGTTTTCCTTCATATTAATTTGAAACACTTGTGGTGTGTATTTGTATACTTTGCTTAGACTGCTAAATTATGACCCTTTTCTTATGAAATGTTTTGTATTTAAAAGGGCATGGTACAAAGCACTGAGCAGATACCAATTTTTGCTCTATTGCTATGGAAATAAATACCCCATAACAATTTAATTTCCAGCTTCCCATCTGCATAGTAAATTTGAAGCTTGTCAGGGTATGTGAATGTTTGGGACTTATTTTGCTACAACCCTCTTTCATGCCTTTGTTTGCAAGGCACAAATATTTTCTTTTTACTAAAAAAGCTTAGAGTTCAAGATATTTGAAAATAAAAATTTAATTCAGAGTTAGGAAATGGCTTTATTATAAAACTTCATTTAAAGCATGAATGAAATCTGTAATTAGCTGCTTATTTTGTAAATTGTGAAAACATTTCTTTTGGGGCAATGGGATTTTTTTTTTATTTCTCCATTTTTGTCCTTCCCAACAAGTATCCAGGAAAAGTGTACAGGTAGTTCTTGACTAAGACCACAATTGAGCCCAAAATTTATGTTGCTAACAGAAACATTTGTTAAGTCAGCTTTGCCCCATTTTATGACTTTTCTTGTCATTGTTGTTAAGGGAATCATTACAATTGTTAAGTTAGTAACATAGTTGTTAAGTAAATCTGGTATCCCCATTGACTTTGCTTGTGAGAACTTTGCAAAAGCTGATCACATAATCTCAGGACACTTCAACAGTCATAAGTATGAAGCAGTTGCCAAGCAAATGCCAATGTGACCATAGGAAAGCTGAAATGGTTGTTAGTGTGAAAAATGGTCATAAGTCACTTTTTTAGTGTCATTGTAACTTGGAACAGTAGCTAAATGAACTGTAGTAAGTTGAGGACTACCTGTACAATTTATCTCCCTCTGAACATTTATGGATTTCAACTTGTCCTTAAAATTCAACACAATTCAACATTGCCAATCACTACAAGAAATAATAACAATTCTCCTTTTTTTATTATAACCCTTTTCTCCCTGGGATCCCATTTCATTTCTGATGTTTTGTTTCTATAATCTCTCAGTTAGCATGGTCAAAATATTTGCTGAAGGACTTTACACCTGTTGTTACAAATAATGCAAAAGCCACTTTTGTTAAGTAAAGCACTTCCTTTCACCCGTTTCCAAAATTTATCAGAAAGATCTAATCATAGTAAAGGAATGCAAAAGAACAACAACAACAACAACAAAAGAATGGGGGGAGGAAGGGAGGAAGCTGGCAAAGAAGAGCAAAAATACAACATATCTAGCACAAAATATCAGCCTGAATGGGGAAAGAATAAACCCATCTCCAACATGCTAAATCTGGTGAAAATTCATAATAATCCCTCTACCTACACTTCTGGAACTAAGATATATCTCGTATATTGATACATATGAAATTGTTTTCCCTAGTAATCCTTGGCTTTAAATCAAATTCCTCTTATAATAATTGGCATGTGAGCAATTTAAGAACAATAAGATTAAAGAGATTTCCCATTAAATCATATCACTGATAATGGTAAATGCCAAATCATAGGGGAGAGACAGTGTTTCATTACAAGTTTGATACATTTTAGGTGACTCTCAGATCTAAAGAAACAGAAGACTCCTTTCCAAAAGCCATAGGATAGGATGGAGCATTTTAATAAAGATGGGGAAATGCAGTGTGTGTTTATCTAATAATGTGCATCATGCCGTGAAAGCTAGTTTAAAACAAATGGTAACACATTATAAAAATAAGGCTATCATATCTGAATTGTAAAAATTGGGATGACTCCTAGGTGACACGAAAGAGCTATAGTTTTTGTATCTCTGTTGCAATCTAGGGGCCCATTTAATTTTTTGTACCAAGAACTGGTAGGCCTAATGAAAATAGAAGGCTGCAAATTTCAAACATGCTTTGCTTCATGTATGTACCTGTATATTTATACATTAAGGGACAGGAAATCCAATGCCTTATAAATGTTCCTATAAATTTTAAGAAATGTTCTTAATTATAACTGTCAAAAGATTCCTAGTCTTTAGTCATACTGGGTAGAGTTAATATGAGTTGCAATCTTTGAAAATAAAAAAAAATGATTATTTTGTCTCCATCTTTTATCTAAAAACTCATATGAAAAGTGGGGGGGGGGGGGAGAAAAAAGTTTAAGTTTCAAATTTAAAGCGATGATATCTAAAAGGGAAAATATGAGCATGGTATAGATGGGAGGCTTGACAAATCAATAGATACTTTCACCCTAAAATATGCTTTTTGCTCTCTATAACATCTAAAGTTGTTCCAGACTTCAGTACTTTTATTCTAAGTAGAACTGAACCAAATCATAACATTTGCCTAGTTTTATCATTAAATAAAGTAAACATAATTTTTACACTCTGCATTTATTTCATGTCCAGTTGATACAATTGAGATGACACAGTTCTCTTCAATGAGATGCCTTAAAACTCATCCAGCATTTCAGAAGCTGATTGGAAAAGCTGCTAGAAGTTTCCAGACATGTGCTCCAGAGGTACAAGTCTTTTCTGGCTATCAACACATCTGGAAAGACCATAATGGAAATCAATTCAGCCGCTTATTTCAATGTTAGAAGGAAGGGGCCTGCACTGTTTATCAAAGCAGGTATTGAAGAATATTTCACAAAAGAATTTGTTCAAATAAAGTATGTTTTTGAAATTTGCACAACCCTTATTGCTCATCCCATTAGACCCACAGAGGAAATCTTTGATTGTGGCCATTGATTTAATGCTTAGCAACTAATTGGTTAAATTAACGGTTTCTTTTAACACCTAATTTATGACCAGAACAAATACATAAAGTCAGGTCATTGGAAACATTGGCAAGTATACAATTAGACTGTCCCTTCACTTCTGGTGAACAAATTAAAAACGATGTGTGTACAACCATTAGTTCTCCAATAGAGTTCCACAAATACTATCAACAAAGATTCTTCCATAAGGAAGTCTTCTCCAAAATATGGGTTTTGTTATTGTTTTTGTATTTGGAGAAACCATCTTGAGCATGGAAATCAATGGTATCAGAAAGAGAACTGAATCTAATATATATAGCTACCATCTTTAGTTGCCACATATGCTCATTCTATATTGCCACATAGGCTATTAAAAAAGCAAAAATCTGCAGTGTATCTCTCTTTGTTTCTATATGAGATTACACAAAGAGATGCATACATGTTGTAAATGATGCCTGTTCTCTATTATAAATATTTACTGAAAAGTATAATTTAATGATAAGTTATGTGAAGACCATTCTCATCACCTGATTATCTGTTTCTAGAAGCAATATAGCAGTGTTGATTATTAAGCAAGCATGACCATAGAGAATCGATAAGATATGGATCAAACATGGAAATGCCATGCAGATAGTATTGAAATGGACAAAGATCAGTGGATCTTAGCTTTGTTCCAGAAGAGGGCTGTCAATCTCCTGGCCATACCCATACCCATGGCCATACCCATGGCCGGTTTAGCAAAGGGAGGGAAAGTCCTGATATGTCACATGATGCTGTTGTGATGATGTGAGTTTGACACCCCTGTTCTAGAAGAAACCTGTTGCATTTAGCTTTGAAGGTGAATATAAACTGGCAACAAAAACTAAAATGATGACACAGAGAATCCTGTTCTTTATCATGCAACAAGGAGGATGGTGATGAGGAAGAATAAAGTTTGAAGAAATCTGGCTTGATAATACAATCAATTGTAGCTGCTTTAAGACTCACTTAAGCTTTGATGAGGAATGTAGATTCTTCTAAGTAGCATCAGCATTTTCCAGGTTTATGTGGAAACTTAAAGAAACATTGGACTTCTTCATTGAATGAATGGAGAAGAGCTCTATTAATATAACATCTGAAATACTTCATCCAAACCATTTTTAAGCGTTACAACTTTAATGAATAGCCATCTGTCACAGATACCATAATCTGGATTCTGCACTAAGCGTTAACAATTGCTTTCAAGAATCTAAATGGCCTGTTCTAGTTCTATAATTCAGTACTTTATCCATCCAGGGATTTGCTAATCCCACAAAATTATTTGAAATAAGGTTCCTACTTTGCATCGCCATGTTTTACTTTGTAATCTTGAAGTCACATTCTTTCCAAGATGGATCAAATTCTGGGCCTATAAAAAAAACCATTTTCTTGTGCTTCACAGCAATGAAAAATACAAAACATCAACAAGGTCCCGAGTATTAAATTAATAGCTAAGGCAATAGGTATGTCCTCTTTCTTTTCTTATTTTTAACTGCATTGAATGAGAAGCTGTTTCTGAAATTAGGTCAGATTTTAGAAGCCAATTTAATTTGGCAGAGGTGAGCAGTGATCTTAAAACATGAACAAAAAGCATTCTCTCTAATTATACCAATCTTCTTGAAGGAATGAATTATGTTATCTTCTTAATGAATCTTAAATCTATTAAATAAACTTAATTTATATTTTCCTGAGATCTCCATATGACAAAAATGCCAGCAGGCTACATCTGAACTCTAGGTGG
The DNA here is from genome assembly GCA_015471245.1 of Laticauda colubrina. Taxonomy (NCBI): domain Eukaryota; kingdom Metazoa; phylum Chordata; class Lepidosauria; order Squamata; family Elapidae; genus Laticauda; species Laticauda colubrina. The sequence goes on from BLBF01000040.1 coordinate 28,086,434, forward strand.
TGATTTTTGATTCTTACAAACACACCCAGAAATTGGGAAATTCCCCTATTAAGATAATCTGCTTGATTTTTTTTTTTTGTATTTTTTTGGACAGTTTTTAAGAGAGGTCCAGTCTTGTCACTCAAAATGTAGCTATTTTTTCCTGGATAGCATCCTTGATGTTGGGTTGTGAAGATTCTTCAGGTATCTAAACAATCTTTCTGACTCATAGAAGACCTAATCCGATAGATGGTTGAATCTACCTCCAGAAGAGAATCATCATTGCCACACTGAGTTTTAATAAACAAATGAAAACAAATGGAATTCTGAACAACCTTGCTGTAGAGTTCCAAAGATTTTGCCAGAATTTAGCAAGTTACTTGGGAAACTTTTTACTTCCTGAAAGTCCATCTATTAAATAGTCAAGACTAAGAAAAAATGGAAGATGATATATGAACATTAAAATGCATTTGTAAAGAGAGAATAAATTCAAAAGTTTTAGAAAAGCCCATTTTATAATTCTGTTCTTAATTCAATTGCTGTGTTCAACAAGGCATGTCTCAGTTAAAAAATATCACAGTTCTCAATGCCACAAGGAAGATATTTTACTTCCTGCTGATACTCAAAAAAAGGCTTTATTATAATTGGTTAATCACAAAAAGGCATTTAAAAATATCGTTTATTTACCTAGATTCCAAATGTCTTTGATTTTTCAATTCATTTGAACTGGCCTGTTAAGAAATTGTTTGACTTGCACTTGCAACAATGTTTGAATTGTGGCCTTAAGCAACTGTATTTTATACAGTTCAATCTTTGTAGAATAGATTTAAAATTGTTTTTAAGTGGACTTTTGATTCAGATGTAAGTTTCATAGGGGTTTACTTTCAAGTAAAAATCATTGGATTGTATCTTAAAATTACATGCTGTTATATAGAAATTAGCTTTCTTCGATTTAATGCTTTCAGGTGTACTGGCTTCCACTTCCCATTTAACCCATCTGCCTTGGCTGAGTTAGCCAATAGCTATGTTGCCTTGGCTTGATGGAGAAACTTATTACACTTTATGCCTTAGCTCATAAATAACCAGTTCAGTTTTTGATGAAGAAACAAGAAGCATTCTGAAATCCATAACACAACATATTTCTTTCTCCTCTTAATATGTAAAATAAATAGATTTTGCAGATTCCATAGATTTTCATTTATCTTAGATGTTTTGAAGCTTTGCCAAGAGACTTTTAGAGCAATTCTTGTTCATATGCAAACTACAGAGTATGAATAAGCAAGATAAAAATAGATTCTTTATAATCTTCCTGTAAATTATGGATTTCTGTCAGGACTTGCTAAAACCATTTACAGGATTATACAGCTTGTTCATTTTGTACACAAAACAATATAAATAAATCAATGTGAAACATTGGTTCCTAGAGCAAAAGTTTTTCAGATATATTTTAGAATATTAATATATGTAAATATAACTGGTTAAAATTGTTTGTTTTCAAATTCTCATTTTAAGGATGTGCTTGCTAAATTAAATGCAACATGATATGTTGCTCTTGACCTAGTTTAGATGGCTTTTCCTTTATATTCTTCTCTTCCACAGTTATACTCTACTCTTTCTGATATATACATAACACCTTGGTAGGAATAAATGTTTTTTTTAAACAGATGTTTGCTGTTGTTATAACAGCAAACATCTGGACAACCACTAGATTGTAGCAAATAAATAGTTTTATGGGTTGATTTCTTGTTATCTCATGCATGTCCAGCGCTTTGCTAGTAGCCCAGCTTTATAAGTCTAAATTGAGCACATTGCAAAAATGTAAGAAAACAACAAATAAACCCAGCATGAAAATATGAACAGGTTAGAAAGCAGCAGCCAATATAATAGAATGAAAACTAGCTGCAAAGAAATCATATGAGTGGAAAACTATGAAAACAGAAAGGTTACAGAAAAAAAAACCTATGTAAACACAAAAATATTCATCTATCAACTTGAAACTAATGAAAAAGATAGTCAATGGAACTCCCACAGTAATGATTTCCAATAATTAGATACTACCACTAAAGTGGTTCTGTCAAAGTGTGCATTAAATGTTGACAGTTCATACAGATTAACGTCCTGTCTATTTTGAAATCCATGCTGTTTAATGGTGAAAAATTGAACATAAACAAATTCAAGCACGTCCTTAAGAGTTTAAAACCCACATAAGTTGGAAATGAACGGCTGATTAAGAAATAATTCAAATACATTCAGCCAATGTTCACACATTCACATATGAGGATTTGGGAGAGCCCTATTCAAACACTTGGTCCAGTGTTTTCAACCTCAGCAACAAAGATTTGTGGACCTCAACTCCCAGAATTCCTCAGCTGACATGCTGCCTTTTGCCCTGTCACTTTTCATGCATTGGTTGGAAAAGCCTGAAAATCTTCTTTATAGATCTAAATCAGATGGGGCAGAGCCATGAAAGCAGCCTACCTGAACTGGTTTTCCCATTTTCAAATAAACAAACCTTTTCTCCCTCTGACTGTAGGAATTCCTAAATTCTTCAAATGGAGAGTTGGGCACCAGGTCTTTCTTAAATCAATGTGAAAAACCTTGTATAAATTTAAATGATGTGCATATTTTTTTCCGCCAGTAATCAAAAACAATGGCACTTTTTGCTTGTTCCAGGGGGAGGGGAATCTGAAGCATATACTAGAAGTAAACAATTTGCCTGAAAAACATCTGTTGTTGTGCAAAATGTTTTAGATTAACACAAGCAAATTAAACCTAAAAATAAATTAAATGCCTATCTTTATGCTGTCAAAAATATAGCCTATTAGATAAGCTTCATTATTTTATCCAGTGAAAAACTGAAAAAACTCCAAAATTAGGCAATGATCTAAATTACCAAAAAGGAATTGCATCTCTTAAGTGGAGGAGATATGCTATATTTGCTACGGTGAGAGATTTTTAAAGGCTTTGAGGACGTGTCTTTTGAAAATAACACACAGTGGGCTAAACAACAAAAAAAAAGCAATTATGTCCAATTTTTGTGCTGCTAAAAGGATTTGTATTCATATGAACATTCCCACCAGCAAATAAATATGTGGGAAAGACATATCAAGAGCTCAACTGGATTGTCCCAGTCCTAGCCATATCAGTATTTGTATCAACCAAAAGCAAAGAATTTAGATTTCATTCTACATGGGAGGAACTGTTAACTCACATTTTCCAGCGTGTGCTAAATCCTGAATTCTATATGTGATAGTGGGTAAGTGAATGCTACTCTATTATCCTATTTTATACACTACTATATTCACATCAACCTGTGCTATTCTAGATGTATTTGATAACCATTTTTTGGGTAGCTAACTAAGGACACTAGATTGGCAATGACTATTTGATAGGGCCATGCAATGATTCAGGTTCAGTTCTATAAAGATGTTTTGAGTGTGCAGAACCCAACCATAGCTCCGATTTTCAAGTCTTAAAAGTAGTCAGCTAATTCGTGGGAACTTGTTTTGAAATACCTTCTTGGAATCAAATCCAAAGTGCTACAAAGTTCTACTTTCTACATTGATCCAGACTTGAGAGGGAGCATTATCTGCTTTGATAGATCAACTAGAACAAATCACAAAATAAATGATAATGGATTCTCAGTAAGAATCCAAAATAATAAAGTGCACATAAATTTAATTCTCTATCCAACCTTGCTACAATAAGGGAATTTACAAGTTCACTGGGAAAGCACCCTAAATCAATATAAAAAATAATTCAAACTAGCTAACATGCATTGAGTTAATTATGAAGCCAAAATCAACTATAATAAAATAAAGAAGTAAGAGTAGGCTTATTTCTTATTGATTAACTGAGCAAAGTATGGCCAATTGCTTGGCATTCCTGGAAGGGCTTTTGTCCTTTTAAATGAATGTAATAAGCTATAATATTCTTGAAGATTTTGCATTAGCCCATAATGGGCTGGCATTCATAGATCATCCTTCCCATCCTATCACCACAGGCAATGAACGAGGAAGAAATTCAGAGATAGAAGAGTAGAGTTGGATCTTACCCAACTCTTTGATTTCCCAGGTTTTTTAAGTCATGGATGTGGTTGTATATAGGGAAAGAGACTCCTAATGCATTCTCTCTTTAAATTGTACATGCCACCATTAAATTAATATTTCAGACACTTTTCTCATTTTCTCCTTTAAAAGTATTCAATTTTCACTTAGTTTCCTCAAAGTCTTTTAGGCAACTAGAAGATGGTTTAACACACATACACACACACAAACAAACATACGCACACATGTTCTTCACTGGTTATGGTTGGGCTTTTTTAATGCACAAAATCAGTATTATAAGAATTAAATGTTAGGATGGCAGAGTGTGTGCGAAGAAGGAAAAAAGCAGGGAAAGGAAGGGAAGGGCAGGAACAATTCATAAGCTTGTGTCTCCATTTTGTTTGCACTCAGATAAAATACTCAGAGTCATATCCTCACTTTTGGATTGTACATTGAGCTCACTCCGTCTTGAGGCTTTCCGAGTTGCCCTGGAGAGCTTTCTCCGAAAAGTATCTCCAGCCAAAAAATATAAAATAGGATCCACGCAGCTGTTGAGACTCGCTAGGCCTCGAGTTACTTGGTAGGTAGCATAAACCCTGTTGTTAAATGCACACATTTCCGGAGTCTGAAAATCCAGCCTGGCGCGTAGATTCAAGTTTTTCATCACGTGGAAAGGAAGATAAGACACAGCAAATACTGCCAACACTATAATAACCAAATAAATTGATTTCCTCCTAAGCGGGGAATTGTCTAAATCTTTGTAAATCAGTGCTTTCACGATTAATCCATAGCAACCGAGGATCAGAATGAATGGGATGCAAAACAAGAAGACAGTGGTGCACATGCTATAAATAAAATAGCTACGCAGGTAATTGTCTACTGTTGTATCATAGCATGCCATGGTTTTGATTTTCCTCACTTCAGTCCCAGAGTAAAAGAAGATGGGAGAAATTCCCACTACCACGACAAACCAGACCAGGGTGCTGATGTAAACAGCATTCTTTTTTTTCAGTCTCCCTAATGATTTCAAAGGATGCACCACACCAGTGTATCTGTGCACACTGATGCATGTGAGGAATAAGATGCTTCCATATAGGTTGACATGAAAGATAAATCTCTGCAGCTTGCACATGAAGTCTCCAAAGATCCAGTCGGTTTGATTAAAGTAGTAGAATATTAGAGCAGGGAGCGTCAGGACGTATAAGAAGTCTGCTAGGGCCAAGTTGAACATGTAAACGGAGATGCCACTCCATGGCCTCATGTGGAAGACAAACATCCAGATGGCCACGCTGTTGCCTAGGAATCCAGTGATGAAGACTACGATGTAGACAGCTGGTAAGTAATAGAATTGAAAACCAGTTTTGGTCAAGGAACACTTGCTAGTGGCATTGCTGGTCACATTGCTAGCCAGTGCATGGGTTTCAGTCAAATTCAGGACAACCGAAATAAGGGCTTCAGTCATGGTGACACCAATGAATTCACATCAGTGGCTTTCAAGATCTAGAATCAGCAAGTGTCCCTAGAGAAAAGAAAGAAAGTATCTAAGCTATATCAATAAAAGAAACAATGCAGCAAAACAGGCAGGAGAAATATCATATTCAATTTTCAGCAGATCAAGAAGCAGTGTATTTATTTATATCCTGCTACAATCTAGTGACTTTTGATAGCTCACGTGATAGAAGAAAAATATTAAAACATTCACAGTATCTTTAAACTTAAAGATACTTAAAGAATTTAAATAACTAAATAATAATAAAATTGCTACGAGTTGGTTAATTGACAGGGCCATAAGTACTACATTTGCTTTTTTGGCAGGCATATGTTCATGCAGACCAGTTGAGAAGCTTCAATTTACTGCCCAAATTTGAATGTCGATATTATATTCTTTCTTAGAATATGTTCAATATGTGAGTTATTTTCCCTTTTCCCTATCACTTGTCACAAAATGTAACACAAGGATCTAGTCCTTTATAGACTGTTAAATATTCAAGTATCAGTTTTTGCTAATAATAAATAGTCAAGTATCAGTTTTTGCTAAAGCATCTTAAGGGTATTACCAGATGAGGCTGTTGTTCATACAATCACCCTGACTCATCCATGGAATTTTGCAGACCTCATTCCCCATTTGTAACAATCTTCCTCTCTGCCCACCACCACTGGTGCCTTCTCTTAAGAGGGGACAAAATCTATTTAAAGAGAAAAAGGCGGAACACCTCTGCAATACTTTTTTGACTGGCATTAATAATGCACAAAAAAACTGTCCATCTGGAAGTACCCTGCATTTTATATGCTGGAATTTCATATATCAGGAAGGCAGATGGAAAGTAATGAACTTACTGAAAAATTCAGCCACTGAGAGTTCCTATGGTGTAAAAGATCTTCATGGATCTTGACCTAATTGCTTCATCAAGACCCCCACCTCCACCCCTTCTACCATACTTGAAATCTAGCTGATCACGAGCAAGTACCCAAAACAAAATGCTTAGGCCAAAGACCAGTGGAATGGATACAGGTCAGGAAGAAAATATCTATCATTAGTTTTTAAAAGGTGTAAACTTGGCATTACTGTAATCGTGTGTAACCATTTCACCTGACATTTACTGGTCAGAATTGCCATATGGTTGTTGGCAATTCTTCTCTCTCTTTCTCTCTGCATACATTTCCCCCATTCTAAACATGTATTGTTTAATGAAGTTACCTTGAAGATGCTTTCTCTATACAGATAAATCATGGATGAGTTTTCAGTCCTGATTCTTTCAAAGAAAAATGAAGGGAAATGTATAACATAGACAGCAAGATCTTTAAATCAGGGGTCCCCAACCACCGGGCCCCAGACCTTTACTGGTCCGTGGATCATTTTGTACCGGGCCGCAAAGAATGAATAATTGTGATTAAAATATATATTTTATATTAGCTAAAGCTAAGAAGCCCTTTACTATTGCGGAAGAATTTATTTTGCCGGTCCTTGAAAAAGTGTTTCTGCGTGAAACTGGTCCCTGGTACAAAAAAGGTTGGGGACCACTGCTTTAAATAATATCCAAATAAACTTCTATATTTATTTAGATACCCATCCTAAACATATTTTCATTATATTTTCATTCTTAACAACATCAGAGGAACCTCCTTTAATATATGACATAGGAGCAATCTCTTGGTGTTCTACTTTTTCTCTCCAAATGGCATTCTGCACCTGAAAATAGCCCATTCTAATAACAGGCTGTTGACAAACACAGTTGCCACAATCTGGTCTAATTCCTTTTCAAAGCCATGGATGATAGAAACCACAGCTACAGGTTGCCTCCATGCAATCTTCAAATTAAATGTAAGCTAGAACAATTCTACGGTAAGTAAATATTTCAGTTCAATAATCTTTGGCTACTGAAGACAGGGGGAAGGAGGAATAAGAAACTGTTATTCAGGCAGCGTATGAATGGCATCCCTCCCCCCCCCCCCAAAAAAAAGTAGCTTGGTTTCTTAAATTTCAGTTAAACAGATCATAAATGACTGAAGATAGTGGGAAAGTTTCTTAAAATTATCTGGGTGGTGGCAGAAAAGAGGAGAGAATCCAGATACCCCCTACCCACATGAAAATAATTATTGGTATTCCATGGGAAACTGAAGAATTACACAGTCTAAAAAAGCTGGAGCAGGTGGTCAAGAAAACTACAGGGAGGAAAGGTTAAGCTGCAAAGAAATGAAGAGAGAATCAGACAACAAGGTAGCTGCAGCAAGACAACTGAAATGAAGAAAACTCAGTTGTGCATCCTTAGAAATCTATGGCTGTGTTCCTCCTGCTGGTACTCCAGCTCCTCAAAAACTATGAAACCATAGCTTTATCCATACCTAAGTGTCCCTAACAAACCACAATGTCTGCGCTCACATAACATGCCAAGGCATAATCATATCTGTTGGGTCTTCGTTTTCAACCACGATTCATGGGGTTAGCAGGCTGTGATATCAACATCTGTGGGGTTACCCAGAAGATCTGTACCCACTTTAAGGGCAGCAACAAAATAACACCTCAAGGTGGCTTAACTTTTCTTGCTTCTATGCCCATTACACACACATACACATACACACCCACACGACACACAAACAACAAGCACACAAGGCCTTCACCACCCTTTACCCCTGCACGGCAGCTCCTCCCTCCGCCCGATATGTACACAACACGGAAGTCTCCAGTCAACAAAATGGGTTCATCTCCAGACAAAAGCTCAGTCCCGGTTTGCAAGTCGAGCACGAGGGCCCGCATAGCTCCGGGGCATGCACAGAATGCGTCTTCTGCCAAGTCTCTTTCTTTCTTCCGCCGTCTTTTCCTTTCAGCCTCGGTTTGGACTGCGCTCCTCTGTGGTCTCATTTTGGCAAATCCACTCCGTCCCTTCTAATCGACATTTTTACTTCCGAGTTAAGAATTCAGCCCAGAAACAACCCCCCCCCCCCAAAAAAAAGAACACCCCACAAAACCCTCAGCCATCGTTAGCTCCATGCCCTGTTTTTCAACCGGATGACGAGGAGAGGGGGGCTTACCCCCTTCTGAATGAAACACGCGCGCCAGGAAGGGTGGGGGGGAAGGAGGATGCCCCCCCCCCGGAGAAAGCTCGGCGCCTAGCATGGCTCGCCTCTCAGTTACTTTGTCAGGCAAACTGTCCGAGGGTCACCAAAAATGACAGGCGCCACGGCAGAGGAAACGAAGCCGTAAGATCTCTTGGCTCGGGCAAAGTCTTTAGGCGGCGTTTTCCAGCGCTTGCAATGGGGCACTTTCGAGAAGAGATGCTCCCGCCGTTCCCTTTTTGCCTTTCGAGCCGGAAACTTTGCTCCGCGGTTCGAGGACTTACCTTCTGGAGCGCCTCCACACGCTCGACCCGAGCGGGCAACGCGGTGCCTTTGCCGCCGCTGTTCGCGCGGCTGTTGGTGGTGCTGCCACCGCGGCCGTCCTCGTCTCCTTCTCCTTCTCCTTCATGCCGCGGTTCCTTCTTCGCAGCTCCCGGGCGAGGCGGGAGAAGCGGAAGGAGCCGGCGGCGCGAAACATGTGCCCGTCAGAGCCCCGAGCTTTGGGCTCCTCGCGGCAATTGCCGCCACATTCCCACACTGGCGAGGCGGGCAAAGGGCGTGCTGACGCGCGCTGCTCCGGCACTGGCCAGGCGGGCAGGCGGGGAAGCGCAGGCGAGCCGCGAGAGGGAGCGGCAGCGGCTGAGGCGGCAGAGAAGAAGCCGCCGCCTTCAGCGAAAGGTTGGTTCCCGCCCCCTGAAGCTCTTCCCCGCGTGGGCAAAAGCAGACTGACTTTTTTCCTGCCGCGGAAGGCATGCCAAAAATAAACCAGTTGGTGATTGTTACGGCTCAACGATATGTGGTGTGAGAGTGAGCTCATTTCGATCCCAGGGAGCAAATAATATCAAATCAAGAGGACTCATACCTTTGTGGATCTGACCAGATTTGCACTGAGTATCTTAATGGATACATTAAGATATGGTAACCTTTATTGTCATTTTTTTTTCTTGTGAGGACACTGGCTCACATTAACAATGAAATTCTATTGCTTGCTTTCAAAAGAATGTATATTTCTACCCGTACACATGCATGACACATACATACATGTACACATGCTATATACATATAACCCGATGAAACACTGTCCATCTGGAATACACAGTGGAAAGAGGAAAGTTGAATTCACAAGGCTGATGCTCTATGGAACCAAACTGAATCTTTCATAGTTGTCTTAACTAAAAACATTCTGATGTCTTTGAGAAAGGAGCATTGCTTGGGTCTGGCTTGCTGTGAAAACTTAAAAGGGCCTTTTGCACTTGCCTTGATTACAGTATAAATTCGCAACCTTACCGCAACAATTGGTTGGAGAGCAAACAGAGTTCCTCAGAAATTATTTCCATATCACGCTTGTGTTTGTATTCAAATTCGCAATGCAGAGTTTCATCAGTTCATTGACTGATAGGAATGTTTCAACTAGTGAATTAATTGCTGAAAGCAGTTTGGTAGAGGAATTAGATGCTACGCTTCATTAATCTGCATTACATATTCCAAATGTCTGTTGTCTATGGAGATTCTCAGTCATCCAGGTCATGGTTGTTCCAAAGGAGCTGAAGAAGCTTCTTGGATGAGAACCGAAATGTCTTCAGAGAAAAACCAAATAGTCCAGTTGCCTCTTGAAAAAGCACCTTTGGGATAAATGTCTGTTGTAAATCTAAAACACTGAAGAGAGAGAAAAAAATATTCTGAAGAGGTATTTCCTTCCTATGAATGAAAAAAAAAATGTTTGTTTTGGAATGATACATGCTATGATACAAAGTATCTAAACATATATAATCTATCTCCCCGGAATCTCCACATAAATATGTACACATACTAGACACGCACAAAAAGACCTTTTGCATCTTCTCTGTGAATCAGATAATAATCCAAAGAAACAGCATATTTTCCTACAGGCATATGAAGAAAAGCAAGAGTATTCTGAAGCATAGCATCCTTTTTAACTGAATGCTGAAAGTTAGACATGGGGGCATTCGTTAAAAGCCGGTATCAGTGAATATCTTTCTATATATGTTAGCACTTAAGGCATGCTTGCTTCATTTAAAAAGAGTCAGCCTGATTAATACTTGGGTAGGAAACTACCTCGGTGGGATTTTTATTTTGATTTTTTTGTTGGGTTTCCTTTGTGGGGTGAATACCTTTGAATCAAAGTTGGACTTCTGGTCACTGCCTAGACTAATGTCTGCCCTTGAAAAAGTTTTTCAGAAGAAGTGTGCCACTGCCTGCTTCCCAGGGCTGAGAGAGAGTAGTTGGACCAAAGCCATCTAGCCAACTTTATGTTTAAGATTGCACTAAAATTCATGTTCTCCTGATTTCTAGCCTAATGCCTTAAACCCTACACCAAACTGGGTCTCTGGGAATTTGAAAAGATATCTTGGAAAAAGGCTGTGGCAAGACATGTTCCTATTGTGGCAAGAAACTGCATGGATGAAGCCATGAAAATGTCACAATTTCCTTCTTTTCTTCCCTCCCTCCTTCCCTCCCACTTTCTTTCTTTCTTTCTTTCTTTCTTTCTTTCTTTCTTTCTTTCTT
>BLBF01000040.1:28111309-28192816 GCA_015471245.1 Laticauda colubrina
ACACACACACACACACACACACACACACACACATCCAATTTATAGGGCTGGCTATCTCACAAGAAGTGTCTCTGATTGGCCTAGCTTTCTTCTTCTTCTTGTTATAGTAAACTCCAAGATGTCGGTCCATGCCAAGGGACTGATGGTAATATCCCTCAACTCCAGATCAGCAGGTAATGCCCTATGTGGTTCAGGCCTGAAATAATCTAAGTCAGGCCCATGTTTCCCATAGTGGCCTTGGATCTCTCGCCTGCCTCTTAGTTGAGGCCAAGGGGTGCTAGTATGAAAACCCCCAGGATTGAGTTGCTGATCCCTTAACCTTACAAATAGTTTCCCCTGGCATTCCTCAATTTCTGGAATCCCTAATCATAACTCTAACTCCACCCTACTGTTGAGGTCATAGCTGATGCCAAACTTCACACACTTTAGAGAGGGGCTAAATACATGCTACCTCAAAGAGCTAAAAAAGTTGAGTATGCTCTTCTATCCTGTGCTTGAAATATTTCACTGATAGAAGATAGCATGTCTTATGAGAACTTTAAAGACTGACTCCCCAGAATATTTCTTAGTGAGGTCAGCAAACAAATTTAATATATGAAATGAAAATAAAATAAAATAAAATAATGAACAAGGTATCTCAGATCTCATTTATTAAGAGTCTTTCCTTTTGTCAACTTATATTGACAAACCTGGTTTGTCAAACTGATTTTATTTTGGTGGCTTTTAGATTAATATTTTAAACTTGGCTTAAAAGCAAATGTACCTCTTGGATTAATCAATGCTACTTTACTATGTGCTGCATCAATAAGACAAAAGAGATACCCATTAAATTGCCATTGAGGGAGCCATTCATGTTGTAAAATATTACACCCTGTGCTATAAATATAATGGAAACAGATTGAACAATGGCAATATAATGCTGAAGAGTCAACATATTATAAAAGAGAATATATTTATACCGTATGTTCTCCTTTCTCTTCCATTGCTGATAAGAAATAATAAATTCAAGTATTTGTGGCACAAAGCAGTCTACAACATTTTTTTCCTCAGTTTTCACTTACTTTTTTGTTCTCTTCAGTAATTTTTACTCATCCAAGAGTCTCACTGAAGTCAGTTACACTTATTTTTGGTTTGGATTGCATTGTGCTGTCAATATCTGATTCCCCAACATGCTCCCATATAAGGACACTCTATATGCATCCAAATGCATACAGATAACAACTTCTGTAACTGTTTTTGAGTAAAGCATTTCAAACATTTATTTGTTTCAATTTATTGTACTATGTGGCAGCTTAATTTACAAATCATAATAAAAGCCAAATTGAATTGAACTATATAATTATAGTTTATAATTGTTTTGCTCAATATATTAATTTGGCCATTGTAATTATTGGAATGAAAAAACAGAGCCCTCTTCCAATTTTTATTTCTCTCATTTGGCTTCAGGCATTTCTTTCTTTCTTACTGTCCATCTCTAAATAGCAAAATCAAGCATTTTTCTTTCAATTTTTTACAATTTAAGAGATTTACAGAGTTGTTGTAAAGAAAAGGGTTAGGGTTAGGGTTAGGGTTAGGGTTAGGGTTAGGGTTAAGGTTAGGGTTAGGGTTAAGGTTAGGGTTCCATCTTACTTTCAGAAGCATCTTCCAAAAAGCAACTTTGAATGAAAAAAGGAGGATTAGAAGAGAGAACTTCCAGTTTTGTTTTGTAAGACAAAGCAGTATTGAACTGGGCCAAGTACCAAAACTACAAAGGTCATGGTGGTGGTAAGAACGTTATCTCCAAAACTGGCCAGCTCATAATGTTCACAAATTGATTGTAATTTCTGCTTTGGGATAAACATTTACTCAGAATGTGACATAAGGTACTTCAAATCTACAAATTCAATACAACTATAAATTAAGTGCTCCAAGACAGACATGATGCTACCTTTAATTGTTCCAATTTTTGTCTTTGTTGACTGATGCAAAGAGATACAAAATTTAAAGCCAGATTGCTGACAGGCTTATTTTCTGACAGAAAAATTCTGCAATCTTAAAATTTAATTTAACTTTCTTAAATTTCTGAGAATTATCTGAACAATTCACCCTACCAAGCATTGTTTGGACTAATAATATCCTGATTAAATGGCTTCTCACAAAAATTATGTCTGGTAATTATCCCTTATCCAAATATATGATTATGGCTTCTTATTTAACAAGAATATCTTATTTTATTTTTCTTAATCAGAAATTTAGCAAATTATAATTTATAATTAATAATTGTAACACTTTTAGTTTTATTCTTGCTTTTTTGCCCTGCCAGATATATTTCAGAACAATTCTATTTCGGTCTTCAAAAAATTATTTTCCTAGTCGGATTGGAATTGTCTGGAATAGATATAAAATTCTAGGCAATACATTCATCTTAATTGTAGATATTCTCCCAATCAATGATAATTGTAAATTTCCCCATTTTGTCAAATCTATCGCAATCTGCTGTTTGATTTTAAGGAGATTATCCTCCTTCAGTGTGTTGCCTCTTGGTGTAATGTATATCCCTAAATACGTAACCTTGTTTGGAAGAATCTTCATATGTCTTCCTCGGTTTTGTGCCTAACATACTGTTCATCAATAAATCTCAATGATATAAATTTAATTTTTGTGGCAAAATATACTGGTTTTTCTGTCAACATGAACCAAAGAGTGAATATTGGAGTGAACCATTCACTCCAATATTACAATTACTTTCTAATGGATAGAATGAACTATTTCATTGAAATATCAAGATTTAGTAAGATCTCACATTGATTGATCAGAAAGTGGTCAAATCTGTTAGATTTGGAGATCATACTGATTCCCAAATCCAAAACAAAGTTTAGAAACATGAGTCTCTGATTTTCATTTTGTCCATGCTTTTTTCTTTTCTTTTATTTGATACCTTCTGATGTATTCTGTTGAGGATCTAAATCTAAATCATCTAAATCTAAATTCAAATCCCTATTCTTATCTCTCTCTCTCTCTCTCTCTCATCCATCCATCCATCTATCTATCATCTATCATGTGTCTATCATCTAGAAAACAGAATGCATTTCCTAAAGCCCATGTCCCACTGCACTTACGGATGCAAAGAGGATGGAAAACATTAAAAAAAGCTTGCCATCCATTGGAAAATGCTATGCATCCATTGTGTACTCACTGCATACGTGTTTCATATGCTCTATCCCTCGAGCATCCATCCACTGTGATTTCATCCATGCAAGAAGTTTTGAGCTGCACAAAACTTTGTGAACTGATGAACTTTCTGCCGCATACAATGTACATCCGTGACATATACGGGCAACAAACGTTCTATGTCCATTATCATCCATTAAACGTCCACTGTATCCTCTCTGCATCCTCTGGCCATCCCCTCAACTCACATCCGCTGCAGCTGAAAGAAGGAGGAAACAAAAGGTGCATAGAACGTCTACACAGCGTTTGTAGCACGGAAATAGAAAGGATGTAAGCGTATGCATCTCGTATATAAAGGATTAAAACGGACAAAACGTTTGTATCTGGGATGTATTTAGGATATTTAGGATGTCTGCAGTATGTCTCAATATGAGTCCAACAGCCGTGGACAGACCTCTTCACCCTTGGTCTTGGTCTTCCACATCATCAATTGTTCCCCAATTGAAGAAGGAGATGACCAAGAGCTGTGTGGGTCTGAGGATGGATCATGAGAAGAATGGAGTTTGGACTCTATGACAAGCTGATGGTGGAGCTGAGGAATGAAGACCCTTGTGCATTCCAGCACTTCATGAGGATGCCACCAGCCATGTTTGACGAAGTTGTAGAGCGTCTGAGACCCAGGTTGACCAAGACTAGCACCAATTTCCATCCCAACCTGGACCCCTGGAAGGTGGCACTGACTCTATGGCACCTGGCCTCTGGAACCACATACAGAAACATGCAGTATGCGTGGAGGGTGCCACACAACAGCATCAGCAAAGTGGTCAGAGAAGTGGTGCAGGCCATCATCGAAGAACACATGGAGGAGCTCCTCAAGTGCCCCACCACCGAAGAAGGCTGGAGGAAACTTGCAGAAGAGTGGTATCAGTGGTGGAACTTTCCTCACACCGTTGGAGCCATAGATGGGAAGCACATGGCCTGCAAAGCTCCAGCCAACTCAGGGTCCACTTATTTCAACTACAAGGGCTTCTTCAGTATCATCTTCTTTGCCATGGTTGATGCTGACTACAAGTTCATCTACATCGATGCTTCAGGCAACGGGTCAGCTTCAGATGCCCAGATATACAATGTCAAGGGTGGGCTGGAACACAATCTCATCATGGGTTTTCCAGATCCAGAGCCCTTACCCAATGACACACAAGATGTGCCCTACTTCATCATTGGTGAAGATGTCTTCTCCCTCAGAACCTACCTCATGAAGCCCTATACTTCAAGATACCTCACCCGTGAAGAGAGGATCTTCAACTACAGGCTGTCCAGGGCAAGATGGGTGGTGGAGAACGCCTTTGGCATCCTGGCCAACAGGTTCCAGATACTTCTCTCCACCATGCAGCATGAGCCACAGACTGTGAGGAGCATCATGGAAGCTTGCTGCATCCTGCACAATCTCATGAGCACCCGCTACCTAGTGTTACAGAGCAGACCATCAACAAGGGAATGGGGACATGGAGCCTGGTGAATGGAGGCAAGGACGTAACCTGATAGACACTGTGGATGTACAAGGCCCCAACAGAGCTTCACGTGGAGGGAAGAAGCAGCGCAACCTCCTGAAACACTGGTGTAACTCCCCAGCTGGAGCAGGGAAGTGGCAAGACAGGATGATAGATGGTTAATGGATGCTTCCTTCAGCCTGTCTCATCACACTGATGAGATTGTGCCATGTTTGTTGAGTGGTCCTACAATGAATAGGGCATTAATAAAGAGTTTTGTTTATTTTAAAATGTGTTGATCAATGAATAAATTGTTATTGATAATAAAGGTCCATATGTGTGGCAGCTGGGATGGTGGACCATTCAGTCTCACTATGCTTGCACTGGAGGTTTATCTATCTCACAACTATCCTTATCTATCCCACAAGCACTTTTAACCATTTGTTAAAAGTTTTCACCAACACTTTACTAAGGTAAAAAAATGAACCAAGTGTCTTAAGCAAAGATAACCTTCATTAACTGTCTTAGGTAAAGTTTATGACTTTATTAAAAAAGCAAAATGAACCAAGTAAAGTATCTTAAGCAAAGATAAACTGAACAAGTACAACTCAGTCTCTGACACTATTCTCAGTCACTCTGAGTCATGTCCATGGTCTCAGCTGTTAAGCGGGCAGGGACTGTGGCTTGAGTGCTGGTCTGAGGCGCCATTGGGGTGCTTGGCCCTGAGAGTACAACAGGGGATGGTGTGTTCAGGAAGCTGTCCGAGAGCTGTCTCAGTCCCATGAGGTTGAGAGACACCTCATCAAGGACCTGAGATGTGAGCCCCAAGACTGATGACAGATTGTCCATAGTGGGGCTTGGCTGTGGGGTGGAGGAAGGATGAGTGTAGTGGGGCTGTCTGGTCTGCAGCTGGGTGAGGACTGGACTCTGTGGCGTGGGATGAAGCTGGGTCTGGACTGGGAAGGTCTGCTTTTGCTGTGGGAAGTCCTGGTAGTGGTAGCCTTGGTAGGTGAGGGGCTATTGAAAGCCATAGAAGGGCTGTGACATCGCCTGGGGTGGAAGAGCAGACCTGAACTGGGTAGGAGCAGCTTCAGCTGGGCAGAAGTGCTGTTATCTTCTGCTTCATCACCTGGTACTGGGCCTCAGACAGGTCCCTGAGGATGTGGCTCACGTAGGTGATGAAGGTGTGGTGACCCGAGGATCCTCTGTCCAAGTGGACCAGTTGAGAGAGAAGTTCTGTGCTGGTCTTCATTGTGTCCCTGATCTCCAACAGTACATTGTGGTTCTGGCCCTCCAGTCTGCCTCTCTGCCTGCATTCTCTGGAGCTGGGGGTGGGGCTAGGGGTGGGTTGGCCTCTGCTGGCTGCTGCCTCTTCCTCCATTTGTGACAGCAAGGTGTCATCCTCCAAGTCCACCGGCATGGGGAGTGCAGCTGTCGGGGGGGTTTCTGACGTGGGGCCCTCTGAAGACACCTTCCTGGACAGGCTTGCTGGCTCCTGGTTGGAAGAGTGCTGTCTGAGGGAGAGGGGTGTCAGAGGGGCTGCTCCTCAGTGGCGGATCTCACCCTCCAGGAAACTGCACTTGGCCATGACGTACATCTCCTGGTCAGTGAGGTTGACAGCGGCCTGCCCGGATTTTTTGAGGTGTAGCTTGCCATACCAGGTGTGCATGTGCTTCCACCATCCCAGGAGTACATCTGCAGTGTTCCCCAGGCTCTCTGCCTTGTCTCTCCAAGCTGCCTGCTTCTTCTTGGTGTCATGATGGAGTCTGTGGCCCTTTCTCCAGAGGTACTCGTTCTCCCTCAGCCATTCCAGCACCTCATCCTCATGGTCCTCGGAAACGGTGTACTGTTTCCTGTCTCCCTTCTCCTTCCCTTGCCTCTTCCTCCCTCTGGCAGGGGTTGAGCAGGGCCTTCAGGGGCTTGAGCAGCTGGGCCTTCAGGGGCTTGAGCAGCAGGGCCTTCAGGGCCTTGAACAGCAGGGCCTTCAGCAGCAGGGCTTTGAGGGCCTTGGGGCTGGTCCACCACAGCAGCAGCAGCAGCAGCAGGTTCAGAGTCAGTGCCAGGGGATGGGATGCTGGTTCTGTCCTTCTTGCCAGGGCTGGAATGAGTAGGCACGGGCTTCCTCTTTTTCCCTGACTGACAAACCATGGTGTTCCTCCTCGATGTATGTGGCAGCACATCTTTCCCCTGAATGCTGACTGCATGAGTGCTGCATCCTTTTATATCCATGGAGCTGAAACAATTCATACTCCCCGCATGCGCAGTGAACACTTTGCATCCGATATACATCCGTGCGGCATCTGCTTTGCTTCCTATAGGCATCCGTGATGCATCCGCATCATCCGCTATGCATCCGCCCCTTCCGCTATGAGTCCGCTTTGCAATTCTCCCCCGGAATCCCTTCGGAGGTGTCATCCACTTCCATCCGCTGTCTTCCGCTAGGCTTCCTATGAACAACCGCTTAACATCCCCGCTACATACTACCCACATCCATTCTTTTCCATTCTGTTTATGCAAATTTTCACCACTTTTTGGAGTGGATGACAATGGATGCAGCCACCCCCGAAGTTTTGCTCATTCACTGTGTCCTTTATGCATATGTTTTGTGTCTGTTGGCCAATGGGACCTAGCCTTTAGTGACTGCTATTAAAGAAATCATCAGATTTTACTGCAGTGTGAAATTAATGCTGGGTCATAAAGTATTATTATGTTTCACTCTCAGTAGTAAAATTTTTTCACTTTACTAAGTTTGCTAGTTTTTCCTGGCATCCTTCTGATGTTTTATGCTACAACTCCCAATTTTCTGTTGGCTGGAAGTTCTGGGATTTGCAGTCCTAGCAGAAAGGATATCAAATGAGATAAGTCTGCAGAATGTTTTCAGTAGTTATATTTAAACATGAATTGGAAGATAAAAAGAAAAAAATTGACCAGCATGGGGTCAATGAAATGCTGGTGAGTTTATTGCATGCTTTAATAAATAAGATTAGCCCTAGTGTGTATGAGCAATGATGAAAATCACTCTCCCAGCATGCAAAAATGCAGTAAGCATTCTCAGGTAGCCTGATGGAGATCATACTTGTAATGTTCAAGAACTGGTGCCAATTATTGTGGAAAACCTTCAGCATATCCTGCTGATGGCAATGTTTCTTATAAATGCTGGGATTATATTTAATAACATCTGGAGCACCATAAATTGTTTATCCCATGGAATGAACCATTGTTTACCTTTCTCTTCATTTCTCCCAAACAGTGCTAATATCACATTTTTGTAACCAATTCCTTGGAATCCATCTTACAAATGCTTATTTTGTTGTCCGTGGATCCATCCTTCTCTTTCATCTTATGTACATTATGATAGGGATTGGCCTGGCCTTTACAGATTTCACTGTTCACTTCAGTGAAAGAGTCAGTTCTATGTAAAATGCCTGCAGAGCTAATTTCTCTTCTGAAAGTAATAAGTAAATTAAATTATACACATAGAAACTTCACATGCCTACTAAGGCAGCTGAGAGAAGAGGCAGAATATTCACTTTAATAATTCATTGATATGATGTCTTCAGTATTAATCTAAATTCTTCCCTTTTTTGTTTCTAAGTACATTTCCGTCAAAAGTCTTAAGCGATGCCCTCCTGGGACTATTACTAAATGGAATTTTTTATCATGAAAGTTGGGGAAATTATTAAATGCATTTTAATTAATCATTTGGGTAATCATATGAACTGGTTTAATTTTGTTTAGATGTGAATGAAATAAAATGAATTTTATCTTCATTTATATTTAAATAAGTGAACCAGTAACTAGGCTTACAGTAAGTATAAAATACAAGATAGATTTTTCTTCATTCTTTTCTTTCATAGTTTATCATTTTAGTTTCTTTTGGGGTTGTTTCTTTTCTATTTTTTAAGGTTAAAAATTTGTTAATTGTGTATAAAATAAATAAGTATGTGTGAATCTTTTGCTGTAATTTTTATTTGTCATTATCATATCTCTTAAATTAAGATTGCATGATTACAACTTTCTTTAGTTATTGGTTGTTCTATTTTTTAATAGTTGTATTGTTTATTTATTGAAATGGATAGTTTTGTAGATTGTTTTGTAAACTTCTGAAAAATCTATTTTAATTTAGCAATAAATAAATAGAAGTTATTAATCAATTAAAATAAATAGTAACTTAATCTGATACTTAAGAATTATTCTTTACATGGAATTCCAGTGGAAGCTAAGCAAGCATATCTTTGTGAAGTGTGAAGAAGACAACTGCACAAAAACTGAAGAACAGTAAGTAGAACAGTTCTTCAGAACTCATCTGGACAAGGAGAAGAAGGAAGATTGTCCACATGTACTTCAGATAGCAGAATACGTGACAGGGATTTCCCATGGAATTGAGTGCTAAGAGATGAAGGGACTAATCATCAAAACCACAACAATGGAAGCGATTTAAAGGACACTAAGTTCACTTATAATTACCTTCGGAAATTGCTTATCTAACCATCTCAGAAACCTTCAGAATTACAACTTTGAAACACCACCTAGTGATTGTATCTTCAAAAGAAAAATTAACTTGAAGAAAAACAGTGAATAAAAAAGGCAAAAAGTTGAAAAAAGCTTAAATGTATCTTCTGATCAGAGTTGGGTTCAGCAACCTTTTCAGGTAGCAGATATTGTTGTATGATTCTATGCAATGTCACAAATGAAACAAAAAACAAACAATATTCACCCGGCAGAGAACTGCTATGTTCTGAATGAAATGAAATCCAAATCCAAAGCATTGAAAAGTTTTAATGATTTTTTTTAAAAAATAGAGTATTCTGAATGAATTTGAATATTTTTTCTGACTATATATTCCACTTTACATTTTGCAAAGGAGGAAACATAGGGAGTGAAAAAAATGGGCAAATCTTCTGTTCTTGACAAAGGTATAAATTGGACTCAAATCTTTTCTTAGGTTTCCTACTAGTAAAGACAATATCTACTTCTTAATTGCACACATATGCAACAGTATCACATAAATAGAAATATAGAAAAGATTAATATAACTAGTGTAGATAGAAAGTAGACTCTTATCACACTGGCAAATTCTAACAGCTAAAGCCCATGTCACACTGAATCAACGGATGCAAAGAGGATGTAAAATGGACAAAAAAGCTTGCCATCCATTGGAAAACACGATGTACTCACTGCCTCCGTTTTGCTTCCTCTCTATCTGTCCAGCATCTGTTTATTGATGTTTCATCTGCTCCAAAAGTTTTGAGCTGCCCAAAACTTTTGCGTGGAAATTGTATCCAGTTCATCCGTTCTGCATCCGCTTCGCATCCGCTACGCATCCATTACGCATCCGTTACGCATCCGCTATATCCGCTAGGCATCCGCTGCGCATCCGCACAACTCCATCCGCTCCAGCGGTAAACGGACGCAGGGAGGAAGCGGAACGGATGCAGAACAGATGCAGAATGGATGCCTAGCGGATGCAGCATGGAAACAAAGCATTTAAAACGGAAAAAACATTCGCAGAGGGGACCTATCTTGGATATTAAGGATGTCTAGAGGATGCCTAGAGGATGCCTAGAGGATGCCTAGCGGAAAACCTATATTTCCTATAAAAAGGGGGAGCAACTCATCTGAATCTCACTTTCAGAACAGCAGCCCAGCAGTGCAGACCTCTGCAGCCTTCATCTGGCTCTTCCTCTTCCACAGCATCCAGTCATGTCCACCATGGATTGTAACAAAGTCCTTTCGGCAGCCACCATTGTTCTGCAGCAGTGCGAAGCCATCT
Source organism: Laticauda colubrina (assembly GCA_015471245.1). NCBI lineage: Eukaryota > Metazoa > Chordata > Lepidosauria > Squamata > Elapidae > Laticauda > Laticauda colubrina. The sequence continues at coordinate 28,121,723 of BLBF01000040.1, forward strand.
GCACGCTCTGTGAACACTACTGCGAGAAGAAAAAGAGGCAGCCAAAAAGAGTCTGGGTCTGAAGATGGTTCACCAGAAGAGCAGAGGACGGACTGTACAACAAACTATTGGTGGAGCTCAGGAACGAAGACACTCATGCGTTCCAGAACTTCATGAGAATGCCTCCAGCCGTGTTTGACGAAGTTGTGCAGCGGCTGACACCCAGGTTGACCAAGGTAAACACCAGCTTCCGGCCCAGCCTGGAACCTGGGCTCAAGGTGGCACTCACTCTGCGCCACCTGGCCTCAGGGACCACCTACAGGAGCATGCAGTACGGCTGGAGGGTGCCATCCAACACCATCAGCATTGTTTGTCAGAGAAGTGGTGCAGGCCATTATCGAAGAATACAAGGAGGAGCTCCTCCAGTACCCCTCCACTGAAGAAAGATGGAAGAAAGTTGCAGAGCAGTGGTATCAGAAGTGGAACTTCCCACACACCATTGGAGCCATAGATGGCAAGCACGTGGCCTGCAAAGCTCCACCAAACTCAGGGTCCACTTATTTCAACTCCAAGGGCTTCTTCAGCATCATCCTCTTCACCATGGTCGATGCTGACTACACGTTTATGTACATCGATGCTTCAGGCAACGGCTCATCTTCAGATGCCCAGGTATACAACGCCAGTCACCTCAAGGAGGAGCTGGAAGGCAACCCCATCGTGGGGTTCCCAGATCCAGAACCCCTGCCCAATGACAAGATGTGCCCTACTTCATTGTGGGGGATGACGCCTTCTCCCTCACAACCTACCTCATGAAGCCCTACACCTCCAGACTCCTCACCCGTGAAGAGAGGATCTTCAACTACAGGCTGTCCTGGGCAAGGTGGGTGGTGGAGAATGCCTCTGGCATCCTGGCCAACAGGTTCCAGGTACTTCTCACCACCATGCAGCATTGCCCAGAGACCCTGAGGAGGATCATGGAAGCTTGCTGCATCCTGCACAATCTCATGCGCACCCACTACCCAGTGTTGCAGAACAGGCTTGTGGACCTCCAACAAGGCAATGGGGACATGGAGCTTGGGGAATGGAGGCAAGGGCGAAACCTGATCGAGACTGAGGATGTGCAAGGCCCCAACAGAGCCTCACATGAAGCGAAGAAGCAGCGCAACCTCCTGAGACACTGATGCAACTCCCCAGCTGGAGCAGTGGAGTGGCAAGACAGGACAGTAGATGCTTAAAGAAGCCCCAGCAGAACCAGAGTGAGGGCCAGGGGGTGGGATGGTAGCCCTGTCCCACTTGCAAGGGCTGGCAGCAGATGGCTGAGGCTTGCTGTGCTTCCGCATGGTTGTGGGGTTGCTGGCTGGCAGGGAGGCTAGCAGGAACCAAGACCGGCAGGAAGGCTGGCAGGAAGGCTGGCAAGAAGGCTGGCAAGAAGGCTGGCAGGAAGGCTGGCAGGGAGGCAGGCACCAAGGCTGGCAGGAAGACTGGCAGGCAGGCAGGCACCAAGGCTGGCAGGCAGACATGAACCAAGGCTGGCAGGAAGGCAGGCAGCAAGGCTGGCAGGCAGACCGTCTGGCAGCAAGGCTTACAGGCAGGCTGGCACCAAGGTTGGCAGCAAGGCTGGCACCAAAGCTGGCAGCAAGGCTGGCAGCAAGGCTTGCAGGCTGACATGCAGGCAGGGCAGACAAGGCAGCCAATCCGTCCGGCAGCAGGTCTTTCCTCTGAATGGCGACCTGCTTCCGAGCTGCTTCCGTTATGTCCGCGGGGCTGACGCAATGCATCCTCCCTGCATGCGCAATTAATGCCAGGCATCCATTAGGGTTCCGCTGTGCATCCGCTGTGCATCCGCTGTGCATCCGCTCTATCTGTTCCACGTCCGCTCTGCATCCGCTGTATCCATTCCGCGTCCGCTTTGCTGAGGTCCCCCGGAAGCCTCGCGGACGTGCCATCCGCTCCCATCCGCTCCCATCCGCTCCCATCCGCTTCCATCCGCTGGGCTTCCATTCTGCATCCGCTTTGCATCCACCCTGCGTCCTCCCCACTTCTGTGTTATCCGCTCCGGTTATGCAAATTTTTGCCCCTTTTGAGAGCGGATAACAACGGATGGAACATTTTGCTCGTCCGTTGTGTCCTTTTTGCATCCGTTGGGCAGTGTGACATGGGCTTAAAGATGTAAAACATCCTTAGTGGAACTTAATTAAACAATTACTTATAATTAGATAATAATAGACATATTTTAAGACCCTTCACGCATTTTCCTGGTGTGGTAACTACAAAATTTTAGTTTATTTTAGTGAAGGTGATTGCAGACTTTCCTAGACAGAAAGCAATTACAAGAATGATTGCCAGACTACTTTATCTTTTCAGACAGGAAGATAAATGAAAAAAAAACAAACCCATCAACATTAAAAAGATAGATACATTACATTTCACATTTTCTTGCATTGAAATCCAAAAGTAACTATACGGAAAGTATATGACTTGTTATACACAGAAATCCTTGATATTAGAAGGACATACAAGATTATGTCATTTGATTTCTGATTAATTTGTAATATTTATGCAACTCCAGCATTGTGCATAGAATTTTGGTTCGGTCCAACAGGATAGATCCCTACTCCAAGAAGCTTACTGTTCCATCCGGAAATAAGTTGCGCGAGACCGGGTTCCAACAACAACTCTTTTATTAACTCAGTAAAGCAATGGTAACAGAACAAGAGCCCAAGCCGCGACAGCCCTTTTTATAGCGGCTTGCTCACGGTTTGTGGCCAATGACACCACTTTAAATGTTCCCGCCATCAGGCGGACCAATCGGATTGGTTCTCTATTGACCAATCCGAGAACGGCCTTTTCGGCCAATCAGATTAAGGCACTTGGAACCTACCAAATTCCATTCATAACACCCCTCCCCCCTTGATTCAGTCCAACATGCATCACAAAGTCACGCAGATAGGTGGGGATTTTTTGAGTCCTGGTTGACTTGCGCAGCTCAGTCTTGGCGTGGTCTTCAAGCGGTTTGGACAGGATCGCTGTTTCTCTGTGTTTTCTCCATGGAACCTCCTGGAAGGATGAGTTAGCCTTGCCACTCCTGCCTGAGTCTCTTGGGCCGGTAGAGATGGCTCTGCCACTCCCTCCTGGTTTGTCCGGGTTGGTCGAGCTGGCCTGGCTGTCTCCTTCCAGGAAGGCCTCGCTTTGTTCTCCTGCTCCCGAACTTCTCTTTTGGGGTTCCTCTAACCGTGAGTGCTCTTTTTTATTTATTTGAGAGTCTTTGTGCAGTGTTTATTGCCTTGTTATGGAAGGTTTGTCTCTCCCTTTTTTATTAGTTTTTATTCCCCCCCCCCTTTGGTTGTTTTTTGGTTGATATTTATTTTTGGCACTGGTGTGTTATTGCATTTGAGGGTGCAAGAACGAAGCTGGTCGATGTGCCGCTTCCATTCTCTTCCGTCATCTAGGAGTAGTCGGTAAGACCGGGGGTTTGCGATCTGGGTGATCATGGCTAGAAGCCATAACGGGTCTCCGGTCAGGTTTTTGACATAGACCAGGTCGCCTATTTCAAATGCACAGTATTTGCTGGAGGAGTCAGGGGTTTTTTCCCAGGTATAAGTGGGGTGCAGTCTCTCGAGGTAGGAATGCAATTTCCTACCCATTAGGAGTTCTGCTGGGCTTTTGTTGGTTGTGCTGCTAGGGGTAATATGCTGTAGGAATAATAGTCGGTTTAGCTTTTCTTGCACGTCCCCCTTGTCCATTCTATCCAGGCCCTCCTTTGTGTACCGAACCATACGTTCAGCCCTGCCGTTTGCAGCTGTATGAGCAGGTGCGGTTAAAGCATGTCGGATGTCCTGGGCAGCTAAGTATTTCTCGAATGCCAACACAGTAAACTGGGGCTCATTGTCCGACAGCAATACATTAGGCAGTCCATGCGTGGCGAAAAGTTTGTCTAATTGTTTCATCACTGCCTCGGTGGTTGTAGAAGCCATGAGTATTACTTCTAACCAGTTTGAGTAGGAATCCACAACTATTAAAAAGGTGTTGCCTTTCGTCGGCCCAGCAAAGTCAATATGTAGTCTAGACCATGGGCCCCGGGGAGTTTCCCATTCCCTAACTGGTGCCTGTGAGGGGGTTGGCCTCGATTTTTGACAGTCATGGCATGTTGCCACCCAATGTTCAATGACATTGTCCAGCCCTGGCCACCAGACATAACTCTTGGCCAGGGCTTTCATCTTAACTATGCCCAGGTGCCCCTCGTGCAACATGCACAAAACATCTTCCTGGAGTTTGTTTGGTATCACCACCCTGTCACCCCACAAAATGCAACTCTTCTTGATCAACAGTTCAGTCTGTTGGGTACGAAATGGTTTAAAATTCTCAGTTTTGTGCTCTTCCGGCCAGCCCTTATCTACCCAATGCAGGATGCGAGCTGTCAAAGGGTCTTTCGTGGTGGCTCTCGTGACATCCACTGCAGATAACGGTAGGTTCGGCCTGGCCTCGAGTTGGAGTGTGGAGATGGTGGGAGCTGGGTCCTCTTCTGTGATGGGCAGTGGGCAACAGTTCAGGGAGTCGGCATGGATGATGGTCTTTCCTGGGCAGTGGATCAGCGAGGTGTAGACAGTGAGGAATTCAAACCACCTCGTCATTCTAGGTGACAGAATGTTTGGGGTTGGCTTGTTTCCTGCTAGGATTCCTTGTGATCAGTGATGATCAAAAAAGTTCTGCCGTAAAGGCACTCATGGAATCTTTTGATTCCAGCGATGATTGTGAGGGCTTCTCAGTCGAGTTGGCTGTAATTTCATTTTGATTTAGAAAGTGTTTTTGAATAGAAAGCGACCGGTACCTCTCTGCTGTCTTGTAGCTTGTGGCTCAGGATGGCATCGATTCCAAAAGGCGATGCATCACAGGTGACCATCAAAGACAGGTTGTTGCTATACTGGATTAAAACGGTGTTAGACGTTAATAGATCTTTATACTTTGAAATGCTGCTTGTTCCTGGCGGCCCCATTTCCAGATAGTTTTTTTGTCTAACAACCAATGTTAAGGGTTCTGCTATGATTGTCTTATGGGGTAGGAACACTTTGTAAAAATTTATGAGACGTAGGAATGCTTGAAGGTCAGTTTTGTTCCTAGGTCTAGGTGCATCTTTGATTGCCTTTATCTTTTTTTGGGTGGGGTGCATCCATTGTTCATCTATTAGGTAGCCCAGAAACTCGACTTGGTTGGTGGCTAAATTACATTTCTCTCGCTTTACCTTAAGGCCTGCGTCATCTCTAAATCTTCTTAAAACTTCTCTTAATCTGCTGTCTAGTTGGTTAGCATTTTTTACTGACACCAGAACATCACCAAAATAAGGAACGACTCACTTGATTCCGTTTAACAGGCGCCCCATGAGGCTTTGGAACATGCCTGGGGCAATGCTAACGCCGAACTGGAGACGTGCCCCTCTATGTGTCACAATAGTCTGCACCTCTGCGGTAGCAAAGTCAATGGGGAGCTGTTGGTACGCTTGTGTGAGATCAAGCTTCACAAAATATTTTCCTCCCCCTAGGGAGTGCAATAAGTGTTGCACTACTGGCACTGGGTATGTGCTTTGTTGGAACACATGGTTTAGGGTTGCCTTATAGTCTCCACAGATGCGCACTGACCCGTCTGGTTTTACAGGAGTCACAATGGGTGTTTCCTACCTGGCATGGTCGATTGGCTCTAACACCCCTTGTGCGATTAGTTTGTTTAATTGTTCATCAATTTTTGGTTTTAAGGCAAAAGGGACGCGTTTGGCTTTTAACCGGATGGGTGCTATTTTTGGATCTAGGCTAAACAAAATTGGGGTCCCCTTGTACTTGCCTAGGGTCCTGTTGAATACATCCTGGAACTCTTGTAACAGGCTCTCTTCCCAGTTGGCTGCAGCAATGCGGTTTATCCCGGTTATCCCGATTCCCAGCGAACCATTCGATTCCTAGCAGACTAGGGTGATCGCAGTCAACGACGATCAGAGGCAAGATTTCGGCATGATTTTTAAATTCAACGAGGAAATGTTCAGGCCCAATACCAGAATTCAATTTCCTTGGTAGTCTTTTAAAATTAGTCTTTGTTTTTGTAGTTCTTTTTGTTTGATGTCCGGTATCAGGCGCCGGATGGTATTCCAGGATACCATAGATAAAAAGGATCCAGAGTTGACTTCCATCTCACAGGGCTTCCCCTCGATGTTCACCTCGAACCGGACCTTTTTTCCATTTGCTGCCCTGGCATTTCCAATGGTTACCATCTGGTGCGTTTCCTCTGGCTCTGGTGCGTTTCATTGGTTCTTTTGCTTTGGTTCCATCTGCTTCCGGCTTGTCTCTCTTCATGTCTGCGGGGGGGTGATGCCGCGTCTTTTAGGACTATAGCTCTTTTTGTTTCAGCAGACCCTTTCGATGTGCCCCGGTTTGTTACAAGCCCAACAGATTGCATCTAAGAACCTGCATTCAGATCGCAGGTGGTTGCCTCCACATCCAGCACACTGAAACTCCCGCCTGTTTCTTCTCTTTTCCTGCCATTTCTTGTCTGATTGGACATCTTCATTTTTGTCCTCAGTGTTGCTCTGGGATTTGAGATCTTCATAGTGGGCGGTCGCTCTGGGCTGTTTCTTGCTTCCCTTTGCCTTCTTCTCTCTGGTTTGGTTTGCGGGTCTGGATTTGAATCCATCTGGCACATAGTGGCTACGGATTTCTTTGCTGCTTTGGCAGCAGTGGCTTCCGCAACAGCCTCAGCTATGGTTATTCAGCAGCTTACTCTGAAGTGTTGTGTCCTTTAACTCGAGGACCATGTGGTCCCTCATGGCCTCGTCCATGTTCTGGAACTCGCAGGCTCCTCCTATGTGTCTCAGGGTGGCTACAAAATCTCCAACAGTTTCATCTTCTTTTTGGTCTCTCTTGTAGAACTCATGTCTTTTTATCAAGTTGGAGACCACAGGTGCGTAATGTGCTCGGAGCATTCTGTTCAGCTTGGGCCAAGTTATCTGTCTGATGTCTCTTGGTTTGGCTAGTGCCTTTGCCATTTTAAAGACGGCTAGATCGCAGTATGTAAGGAAGACAGCCCTTTTCCTTTGGTCAGATATTTCCTGTAGCTTGTTGCTTTCTAAAAACATTAGAAAGCGATTGATATACAACTCCCAATCCTCTTCTTCAGGATTGAATGGTGCGGGCGGCGCGTTGTTACCGGCCATCTCTCTTGCTCGGTTCAGATCGCCGCGTGCTTCGGTCTCGCTCTTCTTCAATGATCTCATCCTCGTCACCAGTGTTCCGTTTGGAAATAAGTTGCGTGAGACCGGGTTCCAACAACAACTCTTTTATTAACTCAGTAAAGCAATGGTAACAGAATGAGAGCCCAAGCTGCGGCAGCCTTTTTTATAGAGGCTTGCTGCCAATGACACCACTTTAAATGTTCCCGCTGTCAGGTTGGCCAATCGGATTGGTTCTCTAATGGCCAATCCGAGAACGGCCTTTTCGGCCAATCAGAATACGGAACTTGAAGCCTACCAAGTTCCATACATAACACTTACGATGTAAAGTCCTGTTGTAAGAAATGGAGCAGAGCAGCAGAGGGAAAAATTGGATTCAAAGAATAGCAGCAACATCTATATGCTTAGATTTAGGCTTAGAGACATCAACTAACCTTATTGATTACCATTTCTTTTCCCATATACTCCAAGGTGGTTTGCAAGAAGCAGTAGAGCTCTGTTATAAAATAAATTCCGTACAGGTATTAGACAGAGGTAGAGATTTAAAAAGGCCATCATAAAAAGAGATGCCATAGTCATGGTAAAGAGATATGAGATATAAACTGAACTAGGCCAATAGCCTCCAGCGGATGACTTGACCCAAAAGAGCAAGCAGATAAAGCAGCAAGAGAATAATATTTCCTAAACCACAAAAGGTCTTATGTGGCTTTAAAAAATTGTACTAATGTTAATGATTAAAGACAGGATTCCACAGCATTAGAAACTAAAAAAATATTCTTCTCAATAAAACAACTTAGGAGAAAATATAAACATTGGGCCAGAGGCAAAGTTGGATTCACACAACAGACCAGTTTGTTACACCTCTACTACAGGATAGTTGATGATTCACTTTGTTATAGGAACTGAGCTCTAGTCTTAGCATGATATGTGAACTACCACATTATTAATCCATAATATTATTTATTTATTTCATCATAGAATGTATCTACAAAAGGTATTTAGTATTCTGAGTTATCATTTTGTGCGAACTAATATCTTGAAATGTGTGACCATTCACAACAGCCATAAGTATTAGCAACAGTATCATTCTTAATATTTATATTACATTATTAACTATAAATTCTATAATTATTATAATTCCAAATGGACAGAATACTTAATACATTTAATTCTGCTATTTTATGCTCGGTTGGGGAAAAAAAGGCAACAGATCAGTAATAGGAGGGCGAAATCTCTCCCACTGCTCTCTCACTGTTATTATTTCTGATGCCAAATTTGTGTTCAAATAGTCTGTGCAGAATGTAGAGAAACGCCATTTATAGATTTTTTTTAAAAAAAAAAGCTTGCTAAATCTCTGAAAGCTGCTTTCTAAATAAAATAGACACACTCTAAACATGTTGCTAATCAAAGTATAACCGCACAGAGAACACAATGTGTACCATGATTCTGTTCCACAAAATGACCTGTGCATGTACAACGACTGTCATAGGTATTGTATATCTTTCATTTGCAGGTTTTGGAAGATCATGGATTGGATGGTGAGATCATAGGGTACCTTTTCAAAAGCCATCCAATCTCAGTGGGGGAAAAGGCTATTGGTCCATAATAATCAGCTCTACATTGAGAATCAGTATACAGTTTATGCAGCTTCTGCCCACAAAGCAGTAATTTTTAATTTGAAGCCTACACACCAGGATGGTCTGCAAAAGCTTTCAGAGTTTTCACTAAATGCAAATTTAAGCCACTCTCTAAAGAGAAAGAGAAAGAGAAACATTTCAACCTGTCAGTAGTGACTGTGATTGTGACCTTTTACAGGTCTTCCTCACCTAACAGAAGCACTTAAATAATAACATTGCTATTTTTAACCCTCCCCCCAAAGCACATTGTCAAACCTTCCCACAAAAAAAGCACAGTCAAACCTTCCCACATTTCAGTATGGCTAGAAAGAATAGTAAGGTGATATTTATGCAGGAAAGTTGAGTTCAGCAATAGAAAAGTCCAGGATTTAAAGAACAGTGAGAATATTGGAATCCATGGGCAATATATAATGTAGCAGAAAGCAACAATGGACAAATTCACTAAGACACTCATGTTTATCACTTCAAATAGCTTTCAATGTGTACTGAATGAACTGCATTTTAGGTAGCTAGTTGGAACTGACACAGATTCTTGATTTTTAATAATTACTAGATAATTATTAAAATAATTAATACTAGATACTAAATAATTACTAGATAGCCCATTGGGTCATCCTCTGAGAAAAAAGTAGTCCTGTGTAATGTGCACTTTTAGCCTATAACTGAACATTAAATTTTAGGCTGATTGTATATCTTTTGCCCTAATGCTGGATGGTCAAGTGATCATCATCTCAGAAGGGTATATATCATAAGTAGAAAAATAACCTTAGTGGCAAACCAACTTCAATTTTAAGTCAATATTTACTTCCCTAAGAGATAAACAGAATGATCACGTATGGCTAAAAAAGCAGTGGGAGCCAGAGCAATCTCTGATTTCCTGCCAGTTTCCCCACTGAATTTGTTTATGGGAAGCTGACAGGGAATATCAAAATTCACATTCACATGGCCACAGAGGTACTGCAATGGCCACAACTTTGCAAATAAAACTGGTGTGAACATTGTGAATATTTGGAGAGCTTACCTAAAATATTCAAGGGTTGAAACTTTGGTGTCAATCATAGATTATATGCTTAATTATGATTAAAATTAATATTCCAGGCAATTCTGAGCACCATTTTGGCAAGGGATAAGTGTAACAAATAAATACTTCTATAGCTTCTTTTAATGCCATTTTATCTCCTAGGTATCAGCCCTGGAACCATTTTTTTCCCTCCCCTGGTAAATCACCAACAGGCTACCTCAATCACGTAGAATCAGTGTAGCACATAAGCCAACTAAAGTCCTTCAAAACACCCGAAGCAAATCAAAAGACTCAGCAATCCCAGAAGAAAAAACAGGAGTCATCTATAAAATACAGTAGAATGTACAGTACAACAACCACTATGTGGGCAGAAAACAGGCAAAACACATCCATAAACATCAACTAGCAATCAGAAGACACAATGAAAATTCTTTAATTTCACAACATATAGACATATTTAACCATAGTTTCATTTGACAATCAAATGTGACCAGGCCAAGTCCAAAAATGTCAGGGAATTTCTAGAAGCCTGGCATTCTGACAAATTAGCCATCAATAGACACATAGACATAAAGCAATCAAATAGCCCAAAAGGGAACAAAAAGACCTAGGCATCTTTCCAGAGGTGGGATTTTACCAGCTCGGCCCACTTTTTGGTATCTCTGAGGATCAGTTGGGAGTGAACTGGTTCTCTCTGCTCACCCCAGCTGTAGTCTGTGCCTTATTTTCTGGTTTTCAAGCTCAGATAATTCATGTAGTATAGCAGATTGCCACACATCAGCTGTTTAACACTGAGGGATTGCAGAAGGTCAGTAACAAATGCTCTGCACACTCTCACCAAACCAGTTGTTACACCAGTGGAATTGCATCCCTGAACAATACTCCAACCAAGAAACTGCCAAAGAGCCAACAATAAACAGCTCAACCAGAGTCCACCCCCACCAACATTGACAAGGCAAGCCACCAGAATATAAACTGACAGCAAACCACATTCCTTACTACCACTGATGAGTTTCGGTAATGAAATGTCTGCAAAAAACAAGCAAGCTCAGAGAGTACCAAGGACCCCACACTAAATTTTGCTAAGAAAGAAAAAAAGATTCAACTAGAAGGTAAGAAAAAAGAAAAGACAAATCTTTTTTTTTAACACTATTTATTCAGCAGAAGTTCTTCTGGTCCTCCATAAAATTCATTGCCACTGTAATCAATCACTAATCTTCTCCCACTGCAAATGCAGGTAGTCCTCAATTTATAACTGGTAATTTAGTGACTGATTCAAGTTATAATGGATCCCAAAAAGGTACTTATGACCCAGATTCATAGTTCTGATGGCCCCACCTCCATGATCATATGATTGAATTTTAGCACTTGGCAACCAACCTGCATTTTTGCAGTGGCTTGCAATCATGTGCCTGCAATTTACAATATTTTTGTGAGAAACTGGAGATGGCTTCCAGTTTCCAGCAAAAAAAACAAAATGGAACTAATAGCTTCACTTAATAAATTTATTTTGGTCACATGATTATCCCACTGTAAGTCCGGCACAACCGTAATTATGTGCTCAATTATGGTCGTAAGTCAAGGACTACCTGCAAATAAACTACATTGGACTACCTTATAGTGACTTTGAATAGATGACCTTGGATTCGATTTTTTTTCCTTAAGATTTACATGCCTGTTAATAATAAGACCACTATGCATGAAAACATTTTAAAAAGCTATTCAATGGCTTTGGTTTTTTTCTTAAATGGTAATACTCCACCCAAGTCACCATAACAATTCTGTAGAATCTACATATATGCTGGCCCGAGTTCCCATCATGGTCCCATCTAGTGCTTGGAGGGAAGAGTCAGATCTTCATGGCCTTCCATAAGACTAAGAGGGTAGGACTCAGATTCACAGAGAAGATTGTTTCTTAGGGCAAGTGTCAATGCCTAAAGGCAAATGAAAGGACAGCCAATGCAGCTGGCACATCATGTTATGTTAGAACATAAACAAATTTCAAAGTGCCTAGAACTGCATTTGCTGTTGCATTCTGTACCAGCTGAAGCTTCTAGATGGTCTTCCATGGCCATCATAGAGTTCATTGTTGTAGTATTTGTCTGCCTTCCCTTCTCGTTGCTAAGCTGCCATTGATCTGCTGAAACCTTTAAGACATGAAGCACCCACCAGCATGCTTCCAGTCCTACTCAGTCTGCCTGGGTCACTACTGTTTACTTACCCTTTCTGCTACCACTTGTATATCTTCTGTATCACATCCCATACATAAATATTGGCATAATAGCATTTCATTCCTCCAAAATAATCATAGTTTTTAAATACATGTATCGGCAAGATAATTTTCTCAAGTATTTAGAAATCCAGAAAAGCATCTTTGGGGGGGGGGGGGGGGGGGGGGGGGGGAGGAGGAGGAGGAGGAGGAGGAGAGGAGGAGGAGGGAGATCAGAATACAACAAATTTCTGGCCTATCTCCTATCTATTATTTTAGGATAAAAATGCTATTGCAAAATTACAGTTGCATTAATTCAGATTTCTGATTTTGCATTTCAAAGTGTTTTTTTTCCTCATCAGGAAAGTTTTATTTCGAAGAAATGTTAGTCAGTGTGCTGCCAGTCATTGTTAATGCTATTCAATGACTGACTAAAAATGTTAAAAGTAGGAATTTGTATTTCTGGCACAATGGACAGAAGAGTGGCAGCAAGTTTTTATTTTAAGCCCATGTCACACTGAACCAACGGATGCAAAGAGGATGTAAAACGGACAAAAAAGCTTGCCATCTGTTGGAAAACGTGATGCATCCGTCGTGTACTCACTGCATACGTGTTTCATACGCTCTATCCATAAAACATCCGTCTACTGCTATTTCATCCGCTCAAAAACTTTTGAGCTGCACAAAACTTTTTGAGCGGATGAACTTTCTGCCGCATACAGAACTTTCTACATCCGCAACACAAACGGGCAACAAACATTCTAAGTCCATTGTCATCTGTTACACGTCCAATGTATCCTCTCGGCATCCTCTGGCCATCTGCGCAACTCACATCCGCTGCAGCAGAAAATGGAAAGAAGGAGGAAGCAAAAGGTACATGGAACGTCCACACAGCGTTAGTAGCACAGACATAGAAAGGATGAAAGTGGGTGCATCTCGTATATAAAGCATTAAAAAGGACAAAACTTTCATATATGGGACGTATCTCAGATATTTAGGATGTCTGGAGGATGTCTACAGTATATGGAAGGACACCTAGCGGAAAACCGACATTTCCGATAAAAAGGGGGAGGAAATCACCTGGATCTCACTTTCAGTCCAGCAGCCCTGTGATGCAGACCTCTTCAGCCTTCATCTGGTTCTTCCACATCATCCATTGATCTCCACCATGGATCATCACACACTCCTTTTGGAAGCCACCATCATTCAACACCAGAACCAAGCCCTCATCAGACTGTTTCACCTTTTCTACGCAAGGGGAAGAAGGAGACGTCCAAGAGCTGTCTGGGTCTGAAGATGGATCAGGAGAAGAGTGGAGTTTGGACTCTATGACAAGCTGATGGTGGAGCTGAGGAATGAAGACCCTCGTGCATTCCAGCACTTCATGAGGATGCCACCAGCCATGTTTAATGAAGTTTTGGGGTGTCTGAGACCCAAGTTGACCAAGGCAAACACCAACTTCCCTCCCAGCCTGGAACCTGGGCCGAAGGTGGCACTGACTCTGTGCCATCTGGCCTCTGGGACCATGTACAGAAACATGCAGTATGCCTGGAGGGTGTCACACAACACCATCAGCATTGTGGTCAGAGAAGTGGTGCAGGCCATCATCAAAGAATACGTGGAGGAGCTCTTCCAGTGTCCCACCACTGAAGAAGGCTAGAGGAAAGTTGCAGAGCAGTGGTATCAGAGGTGGAACTTTCCCCACACCGTTGGAGCCATAGATGGGAAACACGTGGCCTGCAAAGCTCCACCCAAATCAGAGTCCAATTATTTCAACTACAAGGGCTTCTTCAGCATCATCCTCTTTGCCATGGTCGATACTGACTACAAGTTCATGTACATCGATGCTTCAGGCAACGGGTCAGCTTCAGATGCCCAGATATACAATTCCAGTGACCTCAAAGAGGGGCTGGAATGCAATCTCATCATGGGTTTCCCAGATCCAGACCCCCTAGCCCCTACACACAAGATGTGCCCTACTTCATCGTGGGGGATGATGCCTTCTCCCTCAGAACCTACCTCATGAAGCCCTACACTTCCAGATACCTCACCCGTGAAGAGAGGATCTTCAACTACAGACTGTCCAGGGCAAGACGGGTGGTGGAGAACGCCTTTGGTATCCTGGCCAACAGGTTCCAGGTACTTCTCACCACCATGCAGCATCACCCACAGATTGTGAGGAGCATCTTGGAAGCTTGCTGCATCCTGCACATTCTCATACGCACCTGCTACCCGTGTTGCACAACAGGCTTGTGGACCGTCAACAAGGGAATGGGGACATGGAGCCTGGTGAATGGAGGCAAGGACAAAACCTGATAGACACTGTGGATGTACAAGGCCCCAACAGAGCTTCACGTGGAGGGAAGAAGCAGCACAACCTCATGAAACACTGGTGCAACTCCCCAGCTGGAGCAGTGGAGTGGCAAGACAGGATGATAGATGCTTAATGGATGCTTCCTTCAGCCTGTCTCATCACACTGATGAGATTGTGCCATGTATGCTGAGTGGCCTTACAATGAATAGGGCATTAATAAAGAGTTTTGTTTATGTTGAAATGTGTTGATCAATGATTAAATTGTTATTGATAATAAAGGGCCATATGTGTGGCACCTGAGAGGGTGGACCACACAGTCCCACTTTGTTTGCACTGGAGGTTCATCTATCCCACAACTATCCTTATCCCACAGCTATCCTTACCCATCCCACAGCTATCATTACCCATCCCACAGCTATCCATCCCACAGCTATCCATCCCACAGCTATCCTGTCACAGCTATCATTACCCATGCCACAACTATCCATCCCACAGCTATCCATCCCATAGCTATCCTGTCATACAAACTGTATGACTTTATTAAAAAGCAAAATGACCTAAGTAAAGTGTCTTTAAGCAAAGATAAGATGAACAGGTAACAACTCAGTCTCTGGCACTGTTCTCAGTCACTGTGAGGCATGCCCATGGTCTCAGATGTAAAGGGGCCAGGGACTGTGGAGGTGGATGTTGCTGGAGTGCTGTTCTGAGGTGCCATTGGAGTGCCCGGCCCCGAGAGTACAACAGGAGATGGTGTGTACAGGAAGCTCTCAGACAGCTGACTCAGTCCTGTGAGGTTGAGAGGCCCTTCCTCAAGTACCTGGGATGTGAGACCCAAGACTGGTGACAGATGTTCTGAGGAAGGGCTTGGCTATGGAGTGGAGGAAGGATGAGTGTAGTGGGGCTGTCTGGTCCGCAGCTGGGTTAGCTGAGGCGTCTGTGGCATTTGTGGCATCCGAGGAACCTGGGTCTGGACTGGGAAGGGCTGCCTCTGCTGTGGGAAGTCCTGGTAGTGGTAGGCTTGGTAGGTGAGGGGCTGCTGAAATCCGTGGAAGGGCTGTGACATCGCCTGGGGTGGAGGAGCAGACCTGGAGTGGGTAGGAGCAGGTTCAGCTGGGCCTGGAGGGTGGTGCAGAAGAACTGTAATCCTCTCCTTCATCGTCTGGTACTTGGCCCCGGGCATGTCCATGAGGGTCTGGCTCATGTACGTGATGAAGGGCTTGCGGTTGGAGGATGGTATGTCGAAGTGGACCAGCTGAGAGAGGAGATCTGTGCTGGCTTTTACTGTGTCCCTGATCTCCAAGTGTGGCTCTGTCCCTCCGGTCTGCCTCTCTGCCTGCTTTCTGTGGAGGTGGAGCTGGGTGTGGGTGTGGGTTGGTCTCTGGTGGCTGCTTCTTCTTGCTCCATCTGAGACAGGGGATCCTCCATGTCCTCCGGCATGGGGAATGCAGCTGTCGGGGGGGTCTCTGTCGGTGGGCCCTCCAAAGACACCTGCCTGGACACTGTAGCTGTCTCCTGGCTGGAAGAGGAGTGGCTCTCTGTGGGCTGTCTGAGGGAGAGGGTTGACAGAGGGGCTGCTCCTCGGTGGCAGATCTCACCCTCCAGGAAGCTGCACCTGGCCATGATATAGGTCTCCCGGTCAGTGAGCTTGACAGCGGCTTGCTCGGATTTCTTCATGTGTAGCTTGCCATACCAGGTGTGCATGTGCTTCCACCACCCCAGGAGGACATCTGCAGTGTAGCCCAGGCTCTCCGCCTTCTCTCTCCATGCTGCCTGCTTCCGCTCGGTGTCACAATAGAGCCTGTGGCCCTTCCTCAACAGGTACTCGTTCTCCCTCAGCCATTCCAGCACCTCCTCCTCATGGTCTTCGGAAATGGAGTACTGTTTCCTCTCCCCCTTCTCCTTGCCTTGCCTCTTCTTCCCTCTGGAAGGGGCTTCAGGGCCTTCAGCAGCAGGGCTTTGAGGGCCTTAGCGCTGGTTCACCACAACAGCAGCAGCAGAAGAAGCAGCAGCAGCAGCAGGAGAAGCAGCAGTAGGAGAAGCACCAGCACCACCAGCAGACCTTATGCAATTCATCCTCCCCGCATGCGCAGTGAACGCTTGGCATCCACTAGGCATCCGCTATGTATCCTATAGGTGTCTGTGATGCATCCGCATCATCCGGTACGCATCAGCTCCTTCCACTACGCGTCCGCTTCGCTGTTCTCCCCTGGAAGCCCGGCGGATGTGTCATCCGCTTCCATCCGCTTCCATCTGCTAGGCTTCCTATGAACATCCGCTTTACATCCCCACTACATCCTCCCCCCGTCCGTCCCTTTCCGTTGTTGTCTGCTCTGTTTATGCAAATTTGGAGCACTTTTGATAGCAGATAACAACGGGTGGAAAATTTGCTCATCCGCTATGTCTTTTTTATATACGTTTTGCATCTGTCGGCCAGTGTGACCTAGCCTTTAGCTTTTAGAATTGTTAAAAGGTAGGAATTGAAACTGTGGCTGTTCAAGCAAAAGTTTATCTGTAAAAATTTATCTGGTTCTCTTGTTAGATGATCCTAATGAGATTTTTTAAAATTAAAAATTACCAACATTCATAAATGGAATTTGGACTTTTTTCCATTCATTAAGAGCCTACCCCTGGTAACTTTTACTTATTTAATGACATAAAAATCTCACCACCACCCCCAAAATACATATATATTTATATCTCTATTCAGAGAGAGACTTCTTATTTAGATTGATTCCTTGATCATGAGTCACAATGTAAGTTCTCTAAATACAGTTGCATCAAATGGCAAACAAGAAGGATTTAATTAAAAGCAAGTCAGAGCATACGTAATGACACATTCTCAATAGCAATTTTCAAATGATTAGGCTCATTGTCCTGAAAAATATATGAATCTATTTCAGTTCAGGTGGTAATTTATAACAATATTTTTGAAAGCTTATTTTAATTTATGATTATATTGCTGCTTGTTTACAACGCTCTTATTACTAGCAGCATAAAACATACATTGAGCTGAGTTCTGTTTTGTTTTGTGAAGTAATTTGTTATTTGGGGATTGTTGTGTATGGAACTTGGTAGGTTCCAAGTGCCTTAATCTGATTGGCTGAGAAGGCCATTCTTGGATTGGCTATTTAAGGAACCAATCCAATTGGCCCGCCTGACAGCGAAAACACTCAAAGAACTGTCATTGGCCACAAGCCGCGAGCAAGCCACTATAAGAAGGGCTACCACGACTTGGGCTGTTATTCCATTACCATTGCCTTATTTGTTTAAATAAAGGAGTTGTTGTTGGAACCCGGTCTCGCGCAACTTATTTCCGAACGGAACACTGGCGACGAAGGTGGGATCATCGTAGAGAGTGAGACTGAAGCACATGGCAATCAGAACCGAGGAAAAGAGATGGCCAGTAACAACATGTCGCCCACACCATTAACACCTAATGAGGAGGATTGGGAGTCATATATCGATCGTTTTCTAATGTTTTTAGAAAGCAATGAACTGCAAGAGATATCTGACCAAAGGAAGAGGGCTGTCTTCCTTACACACTGCGGACCAGCCGTCTTTAAAATGGCAAAGGCGCTGGCCAAACCAAGAGATGTTAAACAGATGACTTGGCCTGAGCTGAACAGAATGCTCTGAGCACTTTATGCACCTGTGGTCTCCAACTTGATAAAAAGGCACGAGTTCTACAAAAGAGACCAAAAAGAAGTTGAGACCGTCAAAAATTTTGTAGCAGCCCTGAGACACATCGGAGGAGCCTGCGAGTTCCAGAACATGGATGAGGCCATGAGGGACCATGTGGTCCTCGGGTTGAAGGACGCTACACTTCAGGGTAAGCTGCTAAATAGACTGAACATCACTGTGGCCAAGGCCATCACAGAAGCCACCGCTGCCGAAGCAGCAAAGAAATCTGCAGCCACTATGTCCCAAATGAATTCAACTCCAGATCCGCTAAATCAGATAAGAGAGAAGAAGGTGGAGGGAAGCAAGAAACAGCCCACAGTGACCGCCCACTATGAACATCTCGACTCCCTGAGCGACACTGATGACGACAATGAAGATGGCCATAGAGTTCAATCAGATAAGAAATGGCGGAAAAAAAGAAGAAGCAGGCGGGAATTCCAAAGTGCTGGATGTGGAGGCAGCCACCCGCGATCTGAATGCAGGTTCCTAGATGCAATCTGCAGAGCTTGTAACAAACGGGGGCATATCGAAAGGGTCTGCCGAAACAAAAAGAGCTATAATCCTAAAACATGAGGCAACACCAGCCCCAGACATGAAGAGAGACAAGCCGGAAGCAGAGGGATCCGAGAGAGTTGAAGTAAAAGAACAACCGACAGAGAGGAAATGCACCAGATGGTAACAATCGGAAATGCCAGGGCAGCAAATGTGAAAAAGGTCTGAATAGAGGTGAACATCGAAGGGAAGCCCTGTGAGATGGAAGTCGACTCTGGATCCTTTTTATCCATGGTATCTTGGAACATCATCCAGCGCCTGATACCGAACATCAAACAAAAAGAACTAGAAAAACAAAAACTGATCTTAAAGGACGACCAGGAAAATTGAATTCCGGTAGTGGGCCTTGGACATTTCCTCGTCAAATTTTAAAATCATGCCGAAATTTTGCCTCTGACAATCATTGACTGTGATCACCCTAGCCTGCTAGGAATCGAGTGGTTCGCGCCCCTGGGAATCAGGATGACCAGGGTCAACAGCATCGTTGCGGCCAACTGGGAAGAGAGCCTGTTACAAGAGTTCCGGGATGTATTCAACGGGACCCTAGGCAAGTACAAGGGGACCCCAATTTCATTTAGCCTAGATCCAAAAATAGCCTCCATCCAGCTCAAAGCCAGACGCATCCCTTTTGCCTTAAAACCAAAAATTGATGAATAAATAAACAAACTAATCGCACAAGGGGTGGTAAAGCCAATCGACCATGCCAGGTGGGAAACACCCATCGTGACCCCTGTAAAACCAGACAGGTCAGTGCGCATCTGTGGAGACTATAAGGCAACCCTAAACCATGCACTCCAACAAAGCGCATACCCAGTACCGGTAGTGCAACACTTATTGCACTCCCTAGGGGGAGGAAATTTTTTTGCGAAGCTTGATCTCACACAAGCGTACCTAGAGCTACCCGTTGACCACACTACTGCAAAGGCACAGACTATAGTGACACACAGAGGGGCGTTCAAGTGCAACCAACTCCAGTTTGGCATTAGCGTTGCCCCAGGCATTTTCCAAAGCCTCATGAAGCACCTTTTAAATGCAATCAAGGGAGTTGTCCCTTATTTTGATGATGTTCTAGTGTCAGCAAAAAATGCTAACCAACTGGAGAGTAGATTAAAAGAAGTTTTAAGAAGATTCAGAGACGCAGGCCTTAAAGTAAAGCGAGAAAAATGTAAATTAGCCACCAACCAGGTCAAATTTCTAGGCTATCTCCTAGATGAGCAAGGGATACACCCCACTGAGAAAAAGATAAACGCAATCAAAGACACATCTAGACCTAGGAACAAAACTGACTTACAAGCATACCTAGGTCTCATAAATTTCTACAATGTGTTCCTGCCCCAAAAAGCAACCGTGGCAGAATCCTTACATTGGTTGTTAGACAAGAAAAACCATCTGGAAATCGGGCTACCGGGAACAAATAGCATTTCAAAGTATCAAAGATCTATTAACGTCTAACACCGTTTTAATCCAGTATAGCAACACCCTGCCTTTGATGGTCACCTGTGATGCATCGCCTTTTGGAATCGGTGCCATCCTGAGCCACAAGCTACCAGATGGCAGAGAGGCACCAGTCACCTTCTATTCAAAAACACTTTCCAAATCGGGGAGAAATTACAGCCAATTTGACCAAGAAGCCCTCACAATCATAACCTGAGTCAAAAGATTCCATGAGTACCTTTACGGCAGAACTTTTTCGATCATCACTGATCACAAACCCCTGTTAGGGATTCTAGCAGGAAACAAACCGCCCCCGAACATTCTGTTGCCTAGAATGATGAGGTGGTTGGAATTCCTCGCTGCCTACACCTACACGCTGATCCACCATCCAGGGAAGACCATCATCCATGCTGACGCTTTGAGCCATTCCCCACTGCCCATCACAGAAAACGACCCACCTCCCACCATCTCCACTCTCCAACTCAAGGCCTGGCCGAATCTGCCACTAACCGCAGTGGGCGTCATGAGAGCCACCGCGAAAGACCCTTTGACAGCTCGCATCCTGCATTGGGTAGATAAGGGCTGGCCGGAAGAGCACAAAACTGAGAATTTTAAACCATTTCGCATCCAACAGACTGAACTGTCGATTGAGGAGGGTTGCATTTTGTGGGGTGACAGGGTGGTGATACCACACGAACTCCAGGAAGATGTTTTGTGCATGTTGCACGAGGGGCACCTGGGCATAGTTAAGATGAAAGCCCTGGCCAGTAGTTACGTCTGGTGGCCAGGGCTGGACAATGACATTGAACATTGGGTGGCAACATGCCATGACTGTCAAAAATCGAGACCAACCCCCTCACAGGCACCAGTTAGGGAATGGGAAACTCCCCGGGGCCCATGGTCTAGGCTACATATTGACTTTGCTGGGCCGACGAAAGGCAACACCTTTTTAATAGTTGTGGATTCCTACTCAAACTGGTTAGAAGTAATACGCATGGCTTCTACAACCACCGAGGAAGTGATGAAACAATTAGACAAACTTTTCACCACGCATGGACTGCCTAATGTATTCATGTCAGACAATGGGCCCCAGTTTACCGCATTGGCATTCGAGCAGTATCTAGCTGCACAGGGCATCTGACATGCCTTGACAGCGCCGGCCCATCCAGCTGCAAATGGCAGGGCTGAACGCATTGTTCGGTAAACTAAGGAGGGCCTAGAAAGAATGGACAAGGGGGACGTGCAAGAAAAGCTAAACCAATTATTAACCATGCAATATATTACCCCTAGAAGCACAACCAACAAGAGCCCAGTAGAACTCTTAATGGGTAGGAAATTGCATTCCTACCTCAACAGACTGCACCCCACTTATACCTGGGATAAACCCCCTGACTCCTACAGCAAATACCGCACATTTGAGATCGGCGACCTGGTTCATGCAAAAAAACTTACCGGGGACCCGTTATGGCTTCCAGCCACCATCACCCAAAGCACAGACCCCCAATCTTACCGACTAGTATTAGATGAGGGAAGAGAATGGAAGTGGCACATCGACCAGCTTCATTTGTGCAACCTAGAATGCAACACCACACCAACACCAAAAATAATAAATGAACCAAAAACAGCCGAGGAGTGGGGGGAAAGAAAAACTAATAAAAAAGGGAGAGACGAACCTCCCATAACACTACAATGAACACTATACAAAGACTCCCAAAAAAATCAAAAGAGCACTGACAATTAGATGAACCCAAAAAGAGAAGTCCGGGAGCAGGAGAACGAAGCGAGGCCTTCCTGGAAGGAGACAGCCAAGCCAGCTCGACCAGGAGGGAGCAGCAGAGCCATCTCCACCAGCCTGGGAGACTCAGGTGGGAGTGGCAAGGCTGATTCACCCTTCCAGGAGGTTCCATGGAGAAGGTACAGAGAGAAAGCGATCCCATCTGAACCACTTGAAGACCACGCTGAGCTGTGCAAGTCAACCAGGACTCAAAAAAGCCCCACCTACCTGTGTGACTACGTGACGCACATTGGAAGAAACCAAGGGGGGAGGGGTGTTGTGTATGGAACTTGGTAGGTTCCAAGTGCCTTAATCTGATTAAGCTGTTCTTGGATTAACTATTTAAGGAACCAATCCGATTGGCCTGCCTGACAGCGGGAACATTCAAAGAACTGTCATTGGCCACAAGCCGCGAGCAAGCCGCTATAAGAAGGGCTGCTGCGGGTTGGGCTGTTGTTGTGTTACCATTGCCTTACTTGTTTAAATAAAGGTGTTGTTGTTGGAACCCAGTCTCGCGCAACTTATTTCTGAAGAGAACAGGGATGGTTTTTTTTTTAAGGTTGGCTAACTTGCTGTCATCTTATATGACACCACAAGATTATTGATTGGCTTCCCTGAAAACCCTAATTATATTCAAAATGGAAGCATATACATCCTAATTAATTAATTAATCACATAATTAATGTGTTGTCATTACCACACCACAAGCATCCTTTGTACAAGCTAGGACCTGCTGTTTGTTGATATCAATGGACTTGGGATTTTTAACCTTATTTCGAGATTTAGGTGCCTGACATGGAGTTACCATTGGTTGAGTCAAGGTTGACTCAGCCTTCCATCCTTCCAAGGTTACTAAAATGAAGACCCAGATTGTTGGGAAAAATATGCTGACTCTGTTAACCATTTAGAAACGGCTGTCAAATCACTGTGAAGTGGTATATAAGTCTAAGTGTTATTGCTATTGCTACCACAGATAATAGAAACAAATTCAGTGTTATTTATTTTCTGAGTTAAAAGCATCATTCACTCATTCAATCACTCTGACATCTGAGAACAATACAACTCCCAATGTCTAGTTGGCCAGGTTAAATTTGAATTCCAGAAGAATTAAGAAAAGAAAATCCACCGTGCATGGTATCTCCTTGTATATAGTGGCTTTGAAGTTTGTGGCATTTTCTATCCACTTTAATAACTTCTGACAAACTACTCGCCTTGGTACTGTTCTCTTACCACCTGATACTGTTCCACTTGAGTGTTGTCACCTCATTCGGTTCTCATGGAAACCATGTCTCATTATGAAAACATCTTTGTGTTTTAAGAACTGGCATTTTTTTCAGCGCTGCATAAACTGAATCTAGCAAAACAAATCATTCTGCATCTATGGTCTGCTTCAAATAATTCTTGTGCGTTCCATTTTTATTTCAATTCCTATGTTTACACAAAAACATGGCACAAGATACGCAAGATATATAAGAAACGAACAAGGAAGTATGTAGCACTCTTAACAATACAATGGTATAGGGGGAGGAAATAGGCACTCAGAGAATTACACTATGTCCAAACAACAATTACTTGAAGGAACTAATATTTGAAGAGTTATACAGCCTAAAATTGAATTTCTGAAATGGGTCTCTCCAAGGCAGCTAGAAATGCTAGTGTGTCTCCAACAGCACCCTTTGGACTACCAGACTGTCTCTTTTCAAGAGGTTCCTTCAATTGCAAAAACAAATGAGAAGCTAAAATTATTGAAAACATACATGATCCTCAAACATAACCTATATTTCTAAAAAGGCCTCTGGAAATAAATATGTACGGTCTTGCTGAATTCCATCAAAACAGAATGCAAAAGATGTGGCAATTTGTAGAATAATCACAATCAAAATTGCATGTATCTTTTTCAACTGAGGAGCTTAACAAGAAAAATCTAGAAACAAATGAACAAACAGCAACAAAAATCTAAACAGAACATGGTTCATGTCATTCTTCACATTTGTACTCCAGGCATTTTGTGCAATATTATATTTCCTTCTCTGTGATTTATTATTATGATTTAGCATAAATGAATTTGTAAACATACATGCAACCATTTGGGAGTGATACAGTTTATTACACAGAGATTTGCTTGGCTCAGGAGAGGCATGCTGCATCCTAAACAGACTGTATAAATATCATTTATTTTTCATAAAAAATTATACTGTTGCAGAGAGAAAGCAGAGAAATATTTTTGGGCAACTGAAAAGCGCCTTTTGGTTTAATGGATTTGAAGTGTCCTTGTTAGATACTAACCTGTACATTTTTTCCATATTCCTATAAGAAAATAACTTGAGCATCACAATCATACAAAAAAAAACCCTCTATTTCAAATTTTTATAGTTCATGTATATATAAATAATTTCTTTGGTACATTGTGGGAAAAGATGAAATATACAATTTAATCAGCATTGCATTTTAACCATCCACACAAAGTTTTACAATGCCTAATGCCAGAAAAGTAGGATTTATGGACATACTCTCCCATGTTTATTTGTACCACAGGCTTCCTAAGAATGTTTGACCACAGAAAAAAATTATCAAGAATTATGACAATACTAAATATAGCCTGATTTCATTACTTTTGGTCTGTTTTGTAATTTTCATTCATAAGAAATATTTGCAATTGATATGTTGCAACCAAAACTGTACAGTACACCCTTCACTCTACTATTGCTAGTTTGGCAGCTCCTTCCTTCAAGATGTTGTACCAAGTGACAAAATATATAAGATTACAATGTTCTTAGTGGGTATGATTAAAATCTGGATGGTATTTCACATACCCACACATACTCAAAGTTGGACCTCAGCATGAAGCTTTTTTTTTTTCTTTAAACAGAGAAAATTTGCACAAACTGTTTTAGCCATTATGAATTCAGGTGAAGTTTTAATTAGAAAAATCAGCACGAGATTATGCACAATCCATTCCAGTTCTAGATTACATTTTGAAAACAATATGTTCAGAAGACTTGCTATATATTAGTATACATCAGAGCTGTCAAACTCCCATCATGGGCTATGCTGAGTACTTTGTAACTCAACAATATTGGAACATCTAGTTCTAAGCCACTAATCTAGATCAAATTCAATCAGCCTATTGATATTCTATGTAATGAGACAGCCCCTCCTTTCTTATGATCAATTTAAATGGGTTTACTGATAGCATCAATACATGTTCTTCATAGGTCTTCCATATGGTTTGAATCAGTTATACAGAAGTATCTGTTTTTGCAGTCTTAGATAAATTCCATGCTGTCAGTCCAATCAACACTGTTGACTTTTACTAATCAGTGGGAATATACTCTATGAATACTGAAAGAAATTTACAGCTTTCCAGTCTCTCTCTCTCTAAGAAAAGCTTTTGCTTTTCTAAGAATTTATCATTTCAGAAAATACCATAAAACTTCCTGTACAATTTCATGTGACATGATGATGTTTGAATGAGGTTGGCAACTTGCCAGCTCTTCTCTTATCCATAGTTACTAATGCATATGTCTCATTGATCTCATCCAGGAACCATCCTCCTCCTCCTCCTCTTCCTTCCTCTCATCTTTTTGTGTGGGAGAATATAAACTTCCACAAGGTCAATGAACCCCCTGGAAACTTCCATGCAGTTTTCTGCCATCTCCCACTGTGCCGATCTTTGTATTTCTACAAACAACATTATAAAAATCCTATAATACCAAATAATTTCCAGTAAAATTGGAAATAAATTCTATCAAAACCTAGACAAATTATCAAAACCATGGTAAAGACCTCTTGATTTTTTTTGTCTCACATACAATAAATCAATTATACTATATTATCCTCTATTTATTCAATTTATATACAGCATCTCATGTGTGTCTCTAGGTGGCTTACAAATAAAAAAATTAACAAATAGCAAAAAGCAACAGTAAGAAAAAGAAAAAACAAATTATAACAATTAAAAACAAGTAAATGTAAAAAATGGGTGAGTACCAATCAACAGCTTATATAGTGATTTCACCTGTTTCATACCTCCATAGGTTTGCCACGCAGATACAGAGTCACTGTAGAAAGTTAATATTAGCAGTTTTTAATTCAAGACAACTCTCATAATCTGCAAGAGTGAAGACCAAAGGACACAACTGATTTGGATTTGCAGGGTAAAGAAGTATCAGACTGAAAAAGCTTCATTAGCTCAAAGGTGATGATAGAACCCAAAGCACTTCTTAGAAAGCTCAAAAAAAAAATCTGAAAGTATTCTATGAAAATAATAATAATAATAATAATAATAATAATAATAATAATGATGATGCAATACTTTGTTAATATATGCTGAAGGCAGGAACGTATACATTAGAAATCTTCAAACAACTATTGTTCCATCCGGAAAGAAGCGCATGAGACCGGGTTCCAAACAATAACTCTTTATTCCAAACCACTAGGTAAAGAAACGGAACATAGCCCAAGCCGCGGCAGCCCTTTATATAGTGGCTAGCCTGCCAGCTTGTGGCTATTGACAGTTATTTAATTCTTCCTGCCACTTGGTGGCTTCCCGGATTGGATCCTAGTGAACCAATCTATAAGTGGCCTTTTCGGCCAATCAGAATGAAGTACTTGGAACATACCAAGTTCCATACAGAACACCCCTCCCCCTTTAGTTCAGTCCAACGTGAGTGACGTAGTCGCACAGGTAGGTGGGACTTTTTCTAGTTCTAGTTGACCTGCGCAGCTCAGTCTTGTTTTGGTCTTCAAGCAGTTCGGACAGGATCGCTGCTTCTCTCGACCTTCTCCATGGAACCTCCTGGAAGGGTGAGTCAGCCATGCCGCTCCCGCCTGAGTCTTTCAGGCCGGTTGAGATGGCTCCGACGTTCCCTCCTGGTTTGGCTGTGTTGGTTGAGCTGGCCTGGCTGCCACTTTCCAGGAAGGCTTCACTTCGCTCTCCTGCTCCTGGACTTCTTTCTTGGGGTTCATCTAACCATGAGTGCTCTTTTTGTTTGGATAGATTGTCGTTTTGCGGAGTTTGTTGTCTTGTTATGGGAGGTTCATCTCTCCCTTTTTTATTTATTTGTACTTCCCCCCTTTGGTTGTTTTTTTAGCGGAATTTATTATTTTTGGTTCTGTGGCGGTTTTTCTTTCGAGATTGCAGGAATGAAGCTGGTCTATGTGCTGCTTCCATTTCCTCCCATCATCTCGCATTAGTCGATAGGACCGGGGGGCTGTGATTGTGTGATGGTGGCTGGCAGCCATAGAGGGTCCCCGGTAAGGTTCTTGGCATCGACTAGGTTGCCTATTTCGAAGGTACAGTATTTGCTGGAGGAGTCGGGGGGCTTGTCCCATGTGTAGGTGGGGTGTAACCTGTCCAGATAGGACTGGAGTTTCCTACCCATTAACAGTTCAGCCGGGCTTTTATTTGTAGTGCTACTAGGGGTAATATGTTGCAAGGTTAGGAATCGGTTGAGTTTGTCCTGCACGTCCCCCGTGTCCATTCTCTCTAGGCCCTCCTTAGTATACCTAACCATGTGTTCGGCCCTGCCATTTGCAGGCAGATGGGCCGGCGCAGTTAAGGCGTGATGGATACTCTGGGCAGCCAGGTATTGTTCAAACTGCAAGGTGGTAAACTGAGGCTCGTTGTCCGAAACCAGTACATCTGGTATCCCATGCATCGCAAACAGTTTGTCGAGTTGTTTCATGACAGCCTCAGTGGTTGTGGAAGCCATGAGGATGACTTCCAACCAGTTCAAATATGCATTGACCACAGTCAAAAAGGTATTCCCCTTTGTTGGCCCAGCGAAGTCAAATTGCACCCTAGACCATGGATCCCGGGGAGTTTCCCAATCCCGTATTGGTGCCTGTGGGGGGGGGGGTAGGCCTCACTTTCTGACAGGGGTGGCATGTTGCAACCCAGCGTTCAATGTCTTTGTCCAGCCCTGGCCACCAGACATAACTCCTGGCCAGGGCTTTCATCTTAACTATGCTTGGGTGACCCTCATGCAACATGCCTAGGACAGTTTCTTGTAGGCTGCTTGGGATTACCACCCTGTCATCCCATAAGATGCACCCCTTTTCGATAGACAACTCGGTCTGTCTGGTACAGAAAGTTTTAAAAGTCTCAGTTTTTTTTATTTTCCTCTGGCCAGCCTTTACCTACCCAGTTCAGTATTCATGCTGTCAAAGTGTCTTTGGCTGTGGCTCTCGTGACGTTGGCTGCAGTCAGCGGTAGCTCCGGGCAGGTCTCAAGTTGGAATGTGGAGGTAGTTGGAGCTGGGTCGTCTTCTGTGATGGGCAATGGGGAACGGCTCAGGGCGTCGGCGTGCGAGATGGCTTTGCCAGGTCTGTGGAGTAGCGTGTAGGAGTAGGCAGTGAGGAATTCAGCCCACCTCGTCATTCTAGGAGACAGAATGTTCAGGGTTGGCTTGTTTCCCCGCAAGGATTCCAAGGAGAGGCTTGGGGTTGGTTACGATAGAAAAAGGTCTACTGTAAAGGTACTCATGGAATCGTTTGACCCCGGCGACAATTGCCAGGGCTTCGCGATCAAATTGGCTGTAATTGCGTTCTGCCTTGGAGAGTGTCTTTGAATAAAAGGTGACCAGTGCCTCTCTGTCGTCTGGAAGCTGGTGACTCAGGATGGCGCCGATCCCAAAAGGTGAAGCATCGCAGGTAACCGTCAGAGGCAGGGTGTTGTTTAACTGGATAAGAATGGTGTCCAACGTTAATAGGTCCTTAATACCTTGGAAGACTCTCTATTCCCAGTGGCCCTGTGTCCAAGCGGTTTTTTTTTTATCTAGCAGTCGATGTAGGATTCTGCTATTGTCGCCTTATGGGGTAGAAAAACATTGTAAAAATTTATGAGGCCTAGGAACGCCTGGAGATCAGGGTTTTTTTTTTAATCTGGGAACATCTTTGATAGCCTTCATCTTATTTTTGGTTGGGTGGATGCCTTGCTCATCGATTAAATAGCCCAAAAATTCAAGCCAGTTAGTGGCCAGTTCACATTTTTCCTTCTTAACTTTTAGGCCTGATTTTCTAAAGCGAGATAAGACTTCTTTTAACCAGGTCTCTAGCTGGCTGGCATTTTTTGCTGAGACCAGTACATCATTGAAGTATGGGATGACACCTTTGATTCCGTTTAGTAGGTGTTCCATGAGGCTTTGGAAAATGCCTGGGGCAACACCAACACTGAACTGGAGGCAGTTACATTTGAATGCCCCTCTATGCGTTACTATCATTTGTGCCTCTGCTGTTATTGGATCAATGGGTAGCTGCTGATAAGCTTGTGCTAGGTCAACTTTTGCAAATATTTTTCCTCCTCCTAGCGAGTGCAATAAGTGTTGCATTACTGGCATTGGGTATGCACTTTGTTGGAGCATGTGGTTCAGGGTTGCCTTATAGTCCCCACAGATGCGCACTGACCCATCTGGCTTTACCGGTGTGATGATAGGGGTTTCCCACTTGGCGTGGTCGATTGGTTCTAAAACCCCTTGCGCTATCAACTCTATTCAGCTGTTCGTCAATTTTTGGTTTTAGCGCGAATGGAATGCGTCTGGCCTTTAAACGAATGGGGGTTATTTTCAGGTCTCAGCTGAATGAAATTGGGGTCCCCTGGTACTTGCCTAGAGTCCTGTCGAATACATCTTGGAATTCTTGGAGCAGGCTCTCCTCCCAGTTGGTTGTAGCAATGTGGTTGATCCCGGTCATCCCGATTCCCAGAGGTGCGAACCATTTGATTCCTAGCAGACTAGGGCAGTCACGGTCGATGATAGTCAGAGGCAAGACTTCAGCGTGTTGTTTAAATTCAACTAAAAAATGTCCAAGGCCAACTACTGGGAGTCGATTTCCTGATAGTCTTTTCGCACAAGTTTTTGTTTCTCTCGTTCTTTCTGCTTGATGTTCGGAATTGGGCGCCGGATGGTATTCCAGGTTATCATTGATAGGAATGACCCTGAGTGGACCTCCATCTTGCAGGGTCTCCCCTTGATGTTCACCTCTATCCGAACCTTCTTTCTGCTTTCTGCCCTGGCATTATCGATGGTGACTGTCTGATGCGTTTCTTCTCTGTCACCGGTTCTTTTATTGTGGTTCCATCGGTTGCCGGCTTGTCTGTCATCATGTCTGGGGGGTGGGGGTGCTGCCGTGTCTTTTTGGACTATAGCTCTTTTTGTTGCGGCAGACCCTTTCGATGTGCCCCCTTTTATTACAAGCCCAGCATATTGCTTCGAGGAACCTGCATTCAGACCATGGGTGATTGCCATCAGAGCCCGCACATTGAAATTCCCGCCAATTCTTCCTCTTTTCGCGCCATTTTCTATCTGAATAGAGTCTATGGACATCTTCGTCATTGTCTTCGGTGTCACTCTGGGTTTTGACGTCCTCATAGTGGGTTGTCGCTGTGGGCTGTTTCTTTCCTCCCTCTGCCTTCTTCTCCCTGGTTTGGGTCGGCAGGTCTGGAACTGCGTTCATTTTCCGCATGGTAGCTGCTGATTTTTTCGCTGCTTCAGCAAAGTTGCCTCAGCAACTGTTATGTTCAGCCACGGTTATGTTTGGCCTGTTGAGTAGTTTGCTCTGAAGGGTAGAGTCTTTCAGGCCAAGGACTACGAGGTCTCTCATAGCCTTGTCCATGTTTTGAAACTCACGTGCTCCTCCAATGTGTCTCAAGGCTACCACAAAGTCTGCTATGGTTTCATCCTCCTTCTGGTCCCTTTTGTAAAATTCATGCCTTTGATTAGATTGGAGACCACCAGTGCATAGTGTGTTCGGAGCATTCGGTTCAGGTAGGACCAGGTCATCTGCTTGACATCTCTGGGTTTCGCCAGCGTCTTCGCCATTTTGAATATGGCTGGTCCGCAGTATGTAAGGAAGACAGCCCTCTTCCCTTGATCTGAGATTTCTTCCATCTCGTTGCTTTCTAAGAACATAAGAAAGCGATCAATATATGATTCCCAATCCTCTACATCTGGATTGAAGGGTGCGGGCGGTGTGTTGTTACCAGCCATCTCTTTTTGCTCAGTTCAGATCACTGCTTGCTTCGGTCTCTGCTTCTACGTCGATCCCACCTTCATCACCAGTGTTCCGTCTGGAAAGAAGTGTGTGAGACTTCTTTGTTCCAAACAACAATTCTTTATTTCAAACCACTAGGTAAAGAAACGGAACATAGCCCAAGCCGCAGCAGCCCTTTATATAGCGGCTAGCCTGCTGGCTTGTGGACAATGACAATTATTTAATTCTTCTTGCCATTTGGCAGCTTCCCGGATTGGTTCCTAGTGAACCAATCTGTAAGTGGCCTTTTCGGCCAATCAGAATGAAGTACTTGGAACCTACCAAGTTCCATACAGAACAACTATGATTGTAACAAATACTGGGTTAAAGCTAGTCCTCATTTTGCAACTACTTTATTTGGAAAACTTTAACAAATATGGCACTTTAAAAAAAAAATCTGAGCAGTGTGTGCTTTTACAAACAAATTTCGGGCACTTGGCAACACAAGACTTCAGTGAAATAATGAAGATCTGATCACTTTCAGACAGCAGCCCAGCCTTATGTTAAGTTCTAATAAACTAATTAAGGACTTAGAGCTGAGCTTGTTAACTTGTGGTTAGCATTTTTTAGGGAAAGGCTGCACTGCAGAGACATGCAGCCCAGAAAGAGATAATTTGCTTAAGTAATTTTTTTTTTGCACTATGAGGAGGGAGGGGACTGGTGAGGTAAAAGACTCTGTCCAAGATAATTTTATCTAAATGAGAAGGCAGCAGCCATGATCTTCCCAGCCTTTCTCTTGAAAGTTACACATTCATTCATTCATTCAATCAATCAATCATTTGTTTATTTATTTGTCAAACATGTACAAGATAACAAGTATAGGTATAAACATAAACATGAACAAAGGAAGTAAATGCAGATAAATGATGACAATAAGACAGAAACGATAGGCATGCTGGTGCGTTTATGCACAAACCCCTTCTATCTTCTCTTAGGTAACATTTAACTTAGAAATAAGGAGAAACTTTCTGATAGTGAGAACAATCAACCAATGAACAGCTTGCCCTCGGATGTTGTGTGAGCGCCATCACTTGAGACTTTCAAGAAGAGATTGGACTGCCACTTGTCAGAAATGGTGTAGGGTCTACCGCTTGGGCGGGGGGTTGGATTAGATGACCTACAAGGTCCCTTCCAACTCTGATTATCTGTTATCTGTTACATCTCTAGAATTTCTTACCTCATTCTTTGTTTGCTGGCTTCCATCACCATCCAACCAAGCAACTTACATTCTTTTATCTTTCCTCTTCCCTGGATTCCCCTTTAGGACTGTACTTATTGGAAAAGAGTGTTGCTCTGACAGCAGAACCTGTTGGAAGGTGACCTATAATGAGTTCTTGCAAACAGGAGTGAGTTCTTTAGCAGTGGTGGAGAGAAACAGAGAAGAAAGAAACTGAGCTTAGCCAAGGTGAGGAGAGAGGCAGGCAGCAAAGAAGGAGAGGAAATTTCTTTCTTCCATGTTTCTTGCTGCAAGAGTTTTAGAAACAATATACATTCTTCCCATATCAAAGATGCTAGTAAATCATGTCCTCAAGGCTGAAGGGGTCAGGCTAGGTTTGTAAATATATTTGGAATAAATATTTTAAAGCTCTTCCATATTCAGTTGTATTTATACCAAAGAACTGTGTCAAGTCTTTAAAATAAATAAATAACCAAGCCACTGTTTATATTTCTCTTGGAAATATATTCTAACATGGAACTGAATGGTCTATAAATTATTCTGCACATTCCATGAAAACAGGCAAAGCATGTGCAATGACCTGCAGTTGCCCTGTTACTCCAAACATTTACATAATACATATGTGTAGTGACATTTCATCTACCATATGTTCAGAACCATAAGATATCTTCGTCTTCTTTCTAGATTGGGAAAACTGAATCTGGGAAACAGAGGAAGACAAATGTGGCATCTTGTGATGCTTGCTTCAGTTCCATTGTTATGTATGTAATTTTTGTTTGTTTCAAGAGTAAAGCTTTAAGTGTATTCAGTGCAATTAATAAATGTTTTAGTTTATTAAAACTAATAAACTAAATCCTCAGTGTACTGAGGATTCCAGGTGAAAAGTAAGGCTAAAATCCCATCATAAGCAAAGAATAAAGGCATGAATAAAAACAGTGTTGGAAGAAAAGTTGGAGTAGAAGAAAACTACTCTGCTTTTACACATGAAGATTTTTCTGTTCCTGTAGAATAGGAGCATCCAGAAATAACTTTTGAAAGCTGATATTTAGAAGGATATTTCTCTCATACATAGGCTCTTCTGGCTGCTATTAATTGATTATTGTGTTGATTATTTCATCTTAATGTCAAGATATGCCCAAGATTGTTAGCTTTTATGGGTGGGTAGTGGAAACTGAAAGCTGCACTAACTAGCTCTTCCCTTTAAAAATAAAACTCTTAAATACATATTCTGTATTTTATCACAGTGTCTATCATTTGGAGCTGATTTTTAAGAAACACTTTTAAAGTCTGTGTCAAGGTGACCTTTTCTGAATTTGGGGTACTCATTTTTTGTGTGTACCAGTATGAGAGCTTTAAAGGATTTAGAAAATATAGTCAGATGCATTTGATAGCTAACCTGCATTATTAAACATCTACCACTGACATTTTAATTTTCTGCTTTTAACACATTTGTATTTCCTACACAGATGTACAAAAAAGTGCAGAAGCAAAACAGTTTTGGGTCCATGATGACTCAACAATTTTAAAATAAATTTTTTAAAGAGTGTAGCTACCAGGAAGTAAATCTGATAGCTTTACAATTAAGTCACACATTGATTTCAAAAGTTCTATTTTTGTGTCTGCTTTCCTGAAAACAACCACAGTTGCTTGTGTAATAGCTGTAAAAGGTAGAAGAGATAGGCTGATAACTAAACTAAGTAACTTCTTTAATGAGATAAAGCATTTTATTACTGTAGAAGAGATATGCATTTCTTTATTTAAAAGATACACACTACCTAACTTTCCCACATAAGAAATAACTTCACTGAAAACAAGCTTTACTGAAAGAATTCATAATTACTTTGCACCATGGACTTTTTGGAAGTGTAGTCTAACTGTACAAAATACTTCAAATCCTATATTATGTGTATATGCATGTATTTATAGTAATGCATCTTATTCCTTGCCAGAATGAAATCATTATTTACATATAAAATATTTCACATTAGGTCATAATGTTCTTATTTTGGAATACTTCCAACCTCTTTATTTGCTTGCTGTAGAGAAATAAATTGTCTATTCTATCTCTCTTTAAAGAAAAAAAAAGCTATCTCCTGCTCCAAACATCTAATACAGGGTTGACAAACAAGTGGCCCATGGGCTGGATGTGCAGGCCATGCCCATCCCAGCTCCATGAAGGGAAAGAATGTCACAAAATATCACGTGACAGCGTGACATTGTGAGTTTGACACCCATGATCTAATATATTTAGTGGAAACAGATCCAGGACCACTTACTAAGGATTAATGGATCAGGTTTTTTTTCACTCAACCTTCGACAAGGGGGAAGATTTCTGATCCTTGGTATTCATACTGGTTTTTAAATTAAAATTCCACAGCTTTGAATTAAAATAAACAGCTTGAATGAGAAAATAGGTGGAACAATATCTCATGGACACATGGCCATCTCAGGAAGCACCAGGAAAGAAGATATAAGCAATGAAAAAAAATACAAAAATATTAAAACAATTGAAGATCAAGAATTATCACTATAATTATCAACAGTACACAGGTTTAAAACAAGATCTTTTTGCCTTGCATCTAAGAGATGAAATATGGAAGTATTAAAATATATGATTTATAGCTGCCTTTTCCCCCCTCTTTTTACTATAAAGTAAGTCTTTCCTCAACTTGGTGCACTCTAAATGAATTGGAGCTCCAAATCTGATAGAGATACTAAACAGGAATTTTAGGGGCTATGCTTCAGCACCTCAAGAGCCATCATACTGGACAATAATGCTCTAGGATACATGGTCACAGGCCCTTTTTTGTTATTGATGTTCTATCCTTTTAATGTTTATCCATAATTGAAAAAAGGGAGTCTTCAAACAATCCCTAAACCTGAGGCTGAATAAAATTTGCAGGTACATGTAGCAAATTCCAAATGAAAAAAAGATAGAAACTATGAGTGTAATGAGTAATCTTACATCCAAGTGATATTTCCTGTTCCGTCCAGAAAAAAAGTGCGTGAGACCGGGTTCCAGCTAACAACTCTTTATTCAGTTAACAGCAACAGTAACAGAACATTGGCTCAAGCCGCGGCAGCCCTTTATATAGAGGCTTGCCTGCCAGCTTGTAGCCAATGACACTCATTTAATCTTGCTGCCTTTGAGCGGCTGGCCTTTTTGGCCAATCAGAATTAACTACTTGGAACCTTCCAAATTATACAGAACACCCCTCCCCCTTTAGTTCAGTCCTACGTGAGTGATGTAGTCGCGCAGGTAGGTGGGGCTTTTTCTGGTCCTAGTTGACCTGCGCAGCTCATTCTCGCCTAGGACTACATGTGGTTCGGTTGGGATCACTGTCTCTCCAGCTTTTCTCCATGGAACTGCCTGGAAGGGTGAGTCAGCTCTGCCGCTCCCATGTGAGTTTCTCAGGCCAGTTGAAGTGGTTCTGCCGCTCCCTCCTAGTTCAACCGGGCTGGTTGAGCTGGCCTGGCTGGCACCTTCCAGGTCGGCTTCCCTTTCGCTAGGACTTCTTCCAATGGTCTCATCTAACCATAAGTGCTCTTTTTGGTTGATTAGATTTTCTGGTTGAGGTTTTAATGGTTCATTTTCACACCCTTTTTTATTTATTTGTATTTCTCCCCCCCCCCCCCTTGGTTTTGTTTTTGTTGAAATTTATTATTTGAGGTTGCACGGTTGTTTTGCGCTCAATGTTACGGGAACGAAGCTGGTCTATGTGCCGCTTCCACTCTCTTCCATCATCCACAGTTAGTTGGTAGGACCGGGGGCCTCTTACTTGTGTGATTGTGGCTGGAAGCCAAAGAGGGTCCCCGGTAAAATTCTTTGCATAGACCAGGTCACCAATTTCAAAAGTGCAGTATCGGCTGGAAGAGTCGGGGGGTTTCTCACAAGTATAATTGGGGTGCAACCTATCTAAATGGGATCTGAGTTTTCTCCCCATTAATAATTCTGCCGGGCTCTTGTTAGTTGTGCTACTGGGAGTGATGTGTTGTAGTGTAAGTAAGCGGTTTAGCTTGTCTTGGACATCCCCATGGTCCATTTTCTCAAGGCCTTCTTTTGTGAACTGGACCATTTGTTCGGCCCTACCATTCACCGCCAGGTGGGCCGGCGCGGTTAGTGCATGGTGTATACCTAAAGAGGCTAAGTATTGTTTGAATTGTATTGCTGTTAGTTGTGGTCCATTGTCCAATACCAACAAGTCAGGTAACCCATGAGTTGCAAATAATTTGTTTAGCTGTTTTATAACAGCGTCGGTTGTTGTGGATGACATTAAGATGACTTCAAACCAATTTGAATATGCATCCACAACTATTAAAAATGTATTGCCCCTAGTTGGTCCTGCAAAATCAATATGGATTCGAGACCAAGAGCCTCGTGGGGTTTCCCAGTCCCGTATGGGTGCTTGTGGTGGGGTGGGTCTAGCTCTCTGACACTTGTGGCATGTTACAACCCAGCATTCAATGTCCTTGTCTAAGCCAGGCCACCAGACATAGCTCCTGGCCAGGCTTTTCATTTTAACTATGCCTGGGTGGCCCTCATGTAACATGCCTAACACCTCTTCTTGTAGTTTGGATGGAATCACCACCCGATCTCCCCACAACAAGCACCCCTTTTGTATTGACAGTTCAGTTTGTCTAGTCCAGAAAGGTTTAAAGTTTTCAGTCTTTTGGCCTTCTGTCCAACCTTTACCTATCCAAGTCAAAATGCGAGCAGTCAATGAGTCTTTTGCCATGGCTCTGGTGACATCATCCGCAGTCAATGGAAGTTCAGGGCAGGTTTCTAGTTGTAGGGTGGCAGTGGCTGGAGCCGGGTCGTCCTCTAAGATTGGTAAAGGTGTTCAGCTTAAAGCGTCTGCATGGGCGATTTGTTTCCCGGGTCGATGCAGCAATGTATATGAATAGGCGGCCAGGAATTCTGACCACCTAGTCATCCGTGGAGATAGAATGTTCGGTGTGGGTTTATTCCTAGCCAAAATTCCTAGTAATGGTTTATGGTCAGTAACAATGGAGAATGTTCTACCGTATAGGTATTCATGAAAGCGTTTTACTCCGGCGATGATTGCGTGCGCTTCTCTATCTAATTGGCTATAGTTGCATTCCGCTTTGGAGAGCATTTTCGAATAAAAAGCGACGGGTGCCTCTCTCCCATCAGATAATTGGTGGCTCAGGATAGCACCGACTCCAAATGGTGAGGCATCGCAGGTGACCATCAAGGATAGAGTATTACTAAACTGAATAAGAACGGTGTCTGAGGTTAACAAGTCTTTTATATTTTGAAAGGCTCTTTGTTCTTTGTGACCCCAAGTCCAAGGCTTTTAGTCTTCTCGGTGCTATTTGGAGATCTAGGCTAAAGGATATTGGGGTTCCCCGGTACCTGCCTAGAGTTCCGTCGAAGACATCCTGGAATTCATGTAGCAGGTTCTCTTCCCAATCACTTGCGACTATTCGGCTCACTCCGGTCATCCCGATTCCCAATGGTGCGAACCATTCAATGCCCAGAAGGCTGGGACGGTCTCGGTCGACTATAGTTAATGGCAGGACTTCAGCCTGTTGTTTGTAAGTTACTTTGAAGTGTCCCAGACCTACCACGGGAATCCTATTTCCTTGGTAGTCTTTGAGAATTAATTTTTGTTTTTTGAGTTCATTTTGTCTGATGTTTGGAATCAGATGTCTAATTATGTTCCAAGACACCATTGATAGAAAAGATCCTGAGTCGACCTCCATCTCACAAGGGCTTCCTTCAATGGACACTACAATTCTGACTTTTTTCCCGCTTTCTGTCTGTGCGCTTCCTATCGTGACAGTCTGATGTGTGTTTTCTCGGTTGCTAGTTCCCTTGCTGTGCTCCCATTTTCTATCGGCTTGCCTCAAGTCAGTTCTTGGTAGGGAATTACCGTGTCTGCTAGGGCTGCTGTTTCTTCAATTTTGACAGACTCTTTCGATATGTCCCCTCTTTTTGCAAGCCCGACAGATAGCATCAAGGAACCTGCACTTGGCTCAGGGGTGGTTTTCTCCACAACCAGCACATTCCTGCCAATTTTTCTTCCTTTCACACCTTTTTTGGTTTGCGTAAATGCGGTGGACCTCATCATCATCTTCATCAGTGTCTGATGACTCGTC
Source organism: Laticauda colubrina (assembly GCA_015471245.1). Classification (NCBI taxonomy): domain Eukaryota; kingdom Metazoa; phylum Chordata; class Lepidosauria; order Squamata; family Elapidae; genus Laticauda; species Laticauda colubrina. Next base: position 28,159,861 of record BLBF01000040.1, read on the forward strand.
TAGGTCTTCGTGGTGTGTGTTTGTGGCAGCTTGCTTTCTCCCTCCACCTGAGTTTTTCTCTTTTGGAAGGAATGTCGTGTCAGCACTGGCGTTCATTATCTTCATTGTGGCCGCTGATTTCTTTGCAGCTTCCGCAGCGGTTGCTTCCACGATCACCTCTGCCACCATTATGTTAGGTCTGTTTAAGAGTTTGCTTTGAAGGGTAGAGTCCCTAAGACCTAACACGACATGATCTTGCATTGCCTTTTCCATATTTTGGAATTCACAGGCTCCTCCAATTTGGCGCAGACCTGCCATGAAATCAGCAATGGTTTTGTCTTCCCTCTGGTCTCTCTTATAAAATTCACGTCTCTTGATGAGGTTTGAGACAACCGGCGCGGAGTGAGTTTTCAGCATTCAGTTAAACTCAGACCAGGTCATCTGTTTCATGTCTCTGGCTTCGCCAATGCCTTCGCCATCTTAAATATGGCTGGCCCGCAATGTGTTAGGAAGACAGCCCTCTTTCACTGATCTGAAATTTCTTCCATTTCGTTGCTCTCCAGAAACATCAGGAAATGATCAATATAAGACTCCCAATCCTCTTCACTGGGATTGAATGGTGCGGGTGGCGCGTTATTACCAGCCATTTTGTCTAGCATGGTTTTTTCTCTCGCCGCGTGCTTGGTCTCCACTTCAGGATGATTTCATCCTCGTCGCCAGTGTTCCATCCGGAAAAGAAGACATGAGACCGGGTTCCAACTAACAACTCTTTATTCGGTTAACAGCAACAGTAACGGAACATTGGCTCAAGCCGTGATAGCCCTTTATATAGAGGCTTGCCTGTCAGCTTGTAGCCAATGACACTCATTTAATCTTGCTGCCTTTGAGCGGCTTCTTGGATTGGTTCCTAATGAACCAATCCACTACTGGCCTTTTTGGCCAATCAGAATTAACTACTTGGAACCTTCCAAGTTATACAGAACATTTCCCATGAAGATTTTGCTGAAGTGACAATTAATAAATGAATATATATAAGTCATTCCTCATTATTCAGCTAGAAACCCAGGGAACACAAGACATCTGACTCAAACAACTGGTATTACCCACAGATGTTAATGTGCATTTGAGGGAGAGGGCTGAGAACACAAACTTGGAAAATTAATGTAGCCAAATGTCATATCCTACCAGCACCCTCTCTTTTAAATTCCTTATCAAAGTACAAAATACAGCTTCAATTATTTTTCACCATGGTCATTTGGTTCACACTATCACAAAAGGTTTATCTCCTTTCAACTGGAGAAAGCCTTTGCATTTTGAGGCTGTCATTCCCTTCCTTTGCTAAGGAATAATACGTTAGCTTTGCTAATGCCTCATTCTCTTTCTCCTGTTCTTAAATCAAAATAGTTTGTAGGTTCACAATAATAGCCAGACATAAACTTTTGAAAAGGGGAATCAACCATTGTTATTTGATCTTATACTCAAAGCCATTCAGTCTTTCATTTATTTTATTTATCTTAACATAAATATGTGAAGTCCCAGTCTGCACTATGTTCACTATGTGTGGAAGGAAGTTTAATTTTATTTCTGTCTTCTCTTATTTAGGGAAAAGTTCCTCTCCTGCATTTTGTCCATATGCATTTTGTAAATGCTGGCTGGGCTGATGTAGCCCTAAAAGGAGATGGTAATTTTGCAAATTAAGAGTAAGGGGGAGAGGGTTTGCCAGTGCAGGCTGGCCTCAATACAGATCAAGCATTGAGCAATGATACACTAAAGACTACTCTCCTGTATCAAAGCCTCAGTATTCAGGTGTTACCTGACATCTGCAGTCTCTAGCTGTGGCTAACTGGCACTTAGATTTGAAAAGCATTTCTGGTCATAGCTAATGAACCTTAAAGGAATTCTGGAGAATTTGAAAGTTTATATATGACTTTGATGTACTTCCTAAGATAGGTTTGAGCCAACAATTGATTTTTGAAGTTTGGATATGGAAAAACAGAATAACTGTCTCTATTTTTTCCACATAAACAAGTTATTGTAAAAAGTAAGATTAACTCAACATGATATATTATAGTTAATAAAGAAAATGCTGTTTTGTAATAAGGTACTCAATTTTCCTCTGAATTTTGGCAAAGAACATTGATGTTAACACATATTCCCAGCTGTAAATATTCAACTAACAGTTAATATTCTCTTGAGGTTTCATTCCTTATTAAATACACAAACTGTGATGAAATTTCAATCATCATCTAGGAATGTATCTATTTTCCCTCCAGAATTCTCAAGTGTGTTGAACAGAATTTTTCAATAAAATCTTGTGACCTAGACATAGACTACAATCATAAAAAAGTATTCCACTGTGCTGTTTCTTCCTTCCTAACACAACTATTGTTCAAAGCCAAGGGTTAATCAGTTGAATAGTAAATGAAAATTCTCCTCTGCTCTGAACAAAGAACAGTTTGGTGGTTTGCAGTGGGAAAGTCCCAGTTCATCTTCTTGCTTTGGAGCATTTTCTCTAATCTGACCTTCCTCATTTGCTCTAAATAAAATTGGTAGATGCTAGAAGACTATACACAATAGTGCTAGTTCCCAGGGAAAAAAAGATGGAATATCAACTTAACAAATAACAACATTGTAGTGGCTTCCAAATCAATCAGGTTGGCAATTATGGGGGCTTAGTGGGACAAGGTAAAAAACAAAGAGCCAAGACTAAGCTATCTCTTTCTAGTAGGAGTGGACAAATGTCAAACCTCTTGTCTTGTACAAAACAAATTATTCTCAGCTCTTTAAGTTGAAGAAAAAGATGCAAGATTGCATCCCAATTCACCTCACAAGGTTGTTATTGTGGGGATATTAGGAGAAGAGTATGTTGGATATATTTGCCACCTTGAGTTATTTGTGAAAATAATAGAGGGGGGATATGAATAAACAAAGAAATAAAAACTTGGAAGAGAAAATAGGGAGTGAATGAAAGTATTTAATTTAGTTTTAATCTTATCTCCCTTATGAGAAGCAGAATGTTATAAGCATCCTTCCACAGCATGCATTTTGAATTCACAGCCTGTAAGCTTCTGTCTAGTTTCAAGAGTACCTTGACTATCTTGTGGGAATTTGATCCTGGATTTGTCCATTCTTGCCTTGACTCTTTGATCATATAACCTCTCTGAATTTAAATTCAAATGTGTATTTGTAACTGGGGCATTTTTACTTTTCTATGCTTCACCAAGTTTCTTCCTTATCTCCTTTTTTTTAATATTCTTTTCTCCACAGTAAAACTTAAGGTTGTCTAGAAGAGAATTGCTAATACATTAGTGCAAAGCAGCTTGTCCATGGAAGGCACCATAGAAACTAACAAGAATACTTTGCAGTTGAATTGATAGCTGGATTATGGTTGGATATTTTCAGATTAGATGATTGTGATTTTGGGTCCTTATTCATTGAATGGATTGTACTGGATTAAAAATGTTTTACTACCTCCCTATCCTTACTTACCAAAGCACTCAGGAGATTAATACCAGATGTTTTAAACAAAGGTAATAAATATTTATTATTATTTTTATTATTTCATTCTAAAATATACTCATACAACAATTATTTCTCAATCCCTGGAACTAGTTAGAATTTGGGATAATTTAAGAAGTAATAATAATAATACTGCTACTGTGGCTTCCTCCTCTGCTTTCATTTTCTGGGAATAAGCCACAAACATTTGAGATTATACAGACAGTGAAAGCATGCTATAACAACAACAACAACAACAACAACAACAACAACAACAACAACAACAATAATAATAATAATAATAATAATAATAATAATAATAATAATAATACTCTGGCATAAACTCTGGCATAAACCAATACAAGTGGTTCCAGTGGTACCCGGCACACTGGGTGCTGTGTCTAAAGACCTAGGCAAGAACTTGTTACACAGCATTGTAAAGAAACGAATTATTGATGAAAAGTTGGCAATACTGTAATTGTCAATACACAATGAAAGGATGAGCCACGAACTTATATTTGTCAGTGTGGAGAAACACTATGTTCATGAAGGATGCATTTAGCAACCAACAGAAGCAGTTCCAATGGTCTATAAATGAAATGAAATAATCTCTTAAAAACTCTCAAAAATAGTGACTTGCTTCACAATCAGTAAAGCTATTAGCCAGAGATCCTTGCTTAGAAAGTAACCTAATCCTTTCTGTAACATTCATCAATGTTCTTCAATATTTGCTCCTGGCAACCATCTAAAAGAGTCATTGATTATCTGAGCAACTATAGATGCCTTTTAGTCAAGCCCAACATTCATTTTAAATATCTCCAAATTTGCATCATAGTACTGTAGTGTTAGCCATTTTTTTTCCTGATGGTATGCATCCAGTTAAAGCAATATATCTCCTTTTATACTGAGTGTTTATTAATCACTCAGCAACAGAAATATGAAAAAAAAATGATTTCATCGCTGGTTTTTGTCATCTGTTATGTCTTTGAAAATACTAATTAATTTTCTTTTCTGAGAGTTCTTTTCCAAATGAGTACATTTCAACAAATTGTTTTTTTTAATCCCTGTTGCCATTTAATTACAAGGAAGATGTTAAATACCCACATTGTGCACACTCCCATATGGAATTTAAAATTCATGTTGATTTCGTTGTATATTCCTAAATTGATTCAACTCCTACTGTATTTCACTGTTCCTTTTTTCTTTAGGCATACATTCCCTTTCCCCTTTAGTTTGTTTCTCAGTTCATACACAACAGAGCATTACTCACAATTAGAAACAGAAAAGCCATTGATCATTCTTAACTATATATAAATATTATCTATACCAGAAATATAATAGAAGAAGGGAAAAAAAGATGCTACAAACCACAATTTTAACTCACTGACTTTATTTACTGATTTACAGTTAAACGTTTTAAGTAAGTTTCTCATCTGCCCAGAGAATTTCTGTTGTTGGAAACTTCAATGCTATGTTTTATTCTGAAAAAGTTAATATATAATAGCTTTCCTGATTTTGAAAATGATACCAGAGGTTTTGCTTCTTGCAGATGATTATGATTGTTTCATTCAGGACAGGGATTTATAATCTTGGTCAGTTTTTGTAAGTGGAATGTATTTAATTGATAGTTTGACCTCTAAGATAATTTGGTGTAGTGGTGAACGCATCAGTCTAGAAACCAGAGACTATGAGTTCCAGTTCCACTTTAGACAGCAAGCTGGGTGAGGGGTCACTCACTGCCCCTCAACCCTAGGAAGGAAATAGTGGCAAAACACTTCTGAAAAACCTCACCAAGAAAGCAGCAGGGACTTATCCTGACAGTCTCTAAAAATCAGACATTTCCTGTGCATTTCCTCCACCTTAGGAACCTTTCATTTATTTCTGCATCAAAAAAGTAAGATTGGAATCAGGAGTGGGATGCAAATATTTTTACTACAGGTTCTGTGGACATAGCTAGATGGGCATGGCCATGTGACTGGGTGGGCACAGCTTCTTCTTTTGTTTTGTTTTCTTTTTTGCAGCATCCCCTCCCAATGTTCCTTTCTTTTTTCTTTTTGCCTCCTGGGCCTCAGGGGCACCTCCTGGGCAAAGCAGTAAGACAGCGAGGGGGATCCTGGCACAGCTGATCATTGGAACAGCTGATTGTCAGGAGGGAAAAAAAAAGAAATACCAATTCAGCCGAGCTGGTGGCTGCTTTTTTTTACTATTGGTTTGGCCAAAACCAGTAACATTTTTTAACATCGATTCACGCGAACCGGGCCAAACCTGTAGAATACCACCACTGATTGGAATCATAAACTAGCAGCTAAAATCAGTAATTGCTGATGCTTAATATTGTTAACACTCCTAGGCTTTCGTTATATAATTGCTAAGCTTCCATTTCAGAGTCCCAGAGAGTAGGATTTTTAATTTCCTACAATTTATTCTTTTTTTTTGTTTGTTTGTCTATTACAATCAACATCTAAAGTTCTCTGGAAAGTTTAGAGTCACACATTTTATACATGTAAAATCAGTAGTGAAATAACATACATATTAATAAGTAACACAAACATGATCTTATAAAACTGTATGAAAACTATTAGCTCAGTGGTGGTATTAAAGGAAAGTAAAAGGCCACAGAAAGAAAAGAAGAACCTATCAAAGTATGCAGAGATTATTGTACAGCTGAACTGAAAAAAGCAAATCTAGCTTTCTTTTATCTGAAATACATATTTTCATCTGAGGTGTCTCTAGATATCATCAGAGTGTCAAAAACAGCATTACAGCACTGTGTCATAAGCTCCATTCCTTTTGGACCCACATGAATGTTGAAAAGTTAAATTGCCTTGTTTATATACTGCTGAATATTGCTGCTTGCAATATTCTGACCCTCATTTCCCACCCCATCCCCCACTAACGTGGTTGGTTTAGAAGGTAAAATGAGAAGCTTTTTTATGCTTACCCTAAAAAATATGTCCCTTCTCCCCTTTCTATATACAGTCTCTCTCATATGGAACATTTATGAAGATATCAGTGAAAGATACAGCAAAATGTGTGTTTTTTTGTAAAAGATTTATGGCTTAAGGTTTGCAGACAATTGTGAAGAGATTTATGTTAAATCTTTAAAGAGAAAATTTAGGCTGAAACATTTTTGTTTGAAACAGAAAGCTTTAAATAAAGTTGTCGTGGAACCTGGTCTTTCATATCTAGTAGGGCATAATAAAAGTCAACTTGCAACAGCAGGAATGGATGGATAGTGTAACAGTTAAGGCAAAAATAGGGCTGGCCATGTTTCAAAGTTGATTAAGAAGATATGCTTAATCTCTTAAAACACTCATATTAAAGTTAATATAGCTCTTAAATCAGCATCTCCATTTTGCAAAGCTTGAAAAAAGAAGCTTTAATGGATAGCACAGAGGTACTGCAATTATACTCATGTAATATTTAAAACATTCCTTCTGATTGAGCTTTGAAATATGACCAACACTAATAAAAAGCATAATATGGAGAATATTAATCATTCAACAATTAATATATATTGTCCACTCCTGCAAAAAATTAACAGCCAAATTAACCTGTGCTTATTGCTTATTTCTATCATAAATGCCTACAAAGGATTAACTACCATAATATAACTGATTGTACCAGGCATTACTGGATTAAGATTAAACCATTAGATTTATATTTCTTGATGCAATTAACTATTGAGGGTGAAGTAACAATAACCAGTTAGAATGGCTCTACCCAATTGGGCTGAGAATTAACTCCTTTAGTCAAAAATATATTTATATCTTTCCATCTAGGCAGTGCAAGAGTAGTAATTTTTTGCAAAATTGTTCACAGGAATGCTTTAATGCAGTGGTCACCAACCGGTGGGCCATGAGAAAATTTTGGTGGGCCACAGACAAATCTCACCCCCAGAGCACCCCAAAAGCAATTAATCCAGGCTGCGCAGAAACACAAGGCTCCTCAGCCCACATGGCTGACAGTAACCCTCCCCGCCTACTCACTCCTTACCCTGCAAACTTGTCTGCTAAGTTGCTATTTTTCCTTTTTCCGACCATCATCTGTTCTGCTGTTTTGGGAGATTTAGATTTGCTAGGAAGCAGGAAATGGTTGGATTTCTTACTTTTTAACTAAGCACAGCCAAACCTCCCTTAGGACTGAAGGCTTTCTTGCAAGCAAATTCAGTGCAGACGCACAGCAAGCAAATTTGAGAGACTGAGCTAGCCGATGGCAGATAGATAGATCACTGAATGATTCTGTGAGCAACTCAGTCTGCCTCCTTTGCCTGGTTTTGGGTAAAAGTTGCTCTTTTTTTAAATAAAAATTCAATATTTACATGCATGGTGTGTTGTAAGTTAATTTTGTGAGTTTGCTTGCAAGCAAATTTTATGTGACAGATTGAGCTAGCCAATGACAGATAGATAGATTTCTGAATGAATCTGTGATTCTGTGAGCAACTCAATCTGCCTGCCTGCTTTGCCTGATTTTGGGGTAAAAGTTGTTCTTTTTTCTAAAAAAAAATCAATATTTATATAAATATTTTTAATATTTACATACAAGCCATGCCCAGCCAGTCACATGACCACCAAGCCACACCCACAAATTAGGCCATGCCCACAGAACCAGTTAGTGGTCCCTGGATCTCCAGTGGTCCCTGGGATCTAAAATTATGAGTTTGGTGGTCCCTGAAGTCCAAAAGGTTGGTGACCCCTGCTTTAATGAGTAAGTTGCTTGCAATGTGTAGCCATGTGATGATAATAATAATGTTATCACTCCCCTTTGTCTTTCTGATTGAATACTTCAGAGGGCAAAACATTCAGTTCACAGCAGGAAGTTTATAGTGTGCTTAACAACTATATAATCCATATCATGGCAAGTTCCTGCTTAGTAAACCTCAGCTTCCTTCAGCTTTTTCTTGTTTGCTTTCTTGCTTCTGCATGAAAATAAAACATGGTTCTTGCACTAGAGAAGAAAATATCTTTTCATTTCATCAAAATACAAGCATTTTTTTAAAAAAGTGATTAGATTTACCAACCCTCTGCAGGCTGCTTACTGAGCAACCTACAGTTCTGCGGAAAATGTTGAATTGCACCCAGTTATGTCATACAGATATTGGATCTTTGTATCTTTACATGCAGGTATGCTCACAGATACATTATATGTTCACTCTCTCCCCCCCTCCCACCTCTCTCCTTCATTCTGTCTCTGCCTGTCTCTCTCTCTCTCTCTGCCTGTCTCTCTCTCTCTCTCTCTCTGTCTCTCTCTCACACACACGCACATATCTTTTTTCACCCCCATGTTTCTTCTTCAATCTTAAGTCCTCTAACAGAGGCATGGAAATTTGAGGGTTCTGTGCAGTATCTTAACTGTTCCTAGCACTGAATTCTTCTGGATAGAGAGTTCTGATGTTGTCCCTGTGATCTGTTGTAGCCACTCTCCGACTATGGACATCCCAGTCACAAGTGCTCTCACCAGCACTGGGACCACTTTTATCTTTACTTTTCACATTCTCTCTCATTTCTCTTCAGGCCCTGGTACTTTTTCAGTTTGTCATACTCCTTCTTCCTGATGTTGCTGTCACTTGGCATCACCACATCTGTTACCACTGCTGTATTTTGATCTTTGTCTACCATCACAATATCTAATTGATTGGCCAGTACCTACCTACTTTTCTGGATCTGAAAGTCCCACAGGATCTTAACCCTGTTCTTCTCCACCACTTTCTGTGGAATCTCCCATCTGGATTTGGGAATGTCTGGCAGAAAAACTGCAGATGTTTCTGCATGCAATGCTATCTACTTGCTTGTGCTGTTCAGTGTATGCTTTTCCTGCTTGCATACACTTATATTCTTTTCCATCTTATATTCTTCCACCATGTCTTTGAGGCCTCCCTGCGCCTGCATACATACAAATACAGTACATTTCCTGCCTGAGCCTGGGCTGGACTAAAAGACCTCCAAGTTCCCTTCCAACTCTGTTATTCTTTATTCTGCTTTTTAGTCTATATATCATGCAAAGAGATATTAGACCTGATCTTGCTTACTGTCCATGTCTAGAACAGCTCAACCTAGTACTGCCCTCTACTTTGTCAAATTGTTAACTTATACTAAATCCTAGAACAAGAGCTGCTTGTTCCCTAGTTTTAACCTCCCTTAGGTCTTTCTTCTGAACATTTCCTTTTAGCAAATCTACTGCTTGATCCCAAACATCTTCTTTATTTTAGGCAAATTATCTTGTCTTTATATTATTTCACTGCCACCACAAAAGACTATTTGGAGATATTCATTTTCTCTAAATAGGAAATGTAGCTTATTTTATATTAAAAATAAACCAGATTAAATCTAGTGTTTGTTTTGCTCCAACTAACTTCATTGTTGATAGTACTATCCAGTACTACAGTATTTCAAGCCAGTGCCATACAACCCACACATCCAAAAAAGTGTTTCACTCTATAGAAATGAAACTCATTTTTCATAAAAAAAAATGTTGCTAAATAGAATTGAATGTTTCTTTAGGTAATGTAGAATGAAACTAAGGAAAAGCTGCAAGCAGATCTGTGGAATACAAAAGAACAAAGTGTGCTTAATTATGTACAAATATGAGATACTGACAAAAAAGGTAGGTGTTAAAAAACATATCATGGAAAAGCATTATATCTTCTTTAGCAAAGAACATGCCAACTTCCCCAGATTCCGATTTCAAAGAAGCTGAAGCCAATGAAATTGTTCAAATGTTTTATCTCTTTAATAAGACATCTGCTATAATTATTGGTTGAATTGCAAAGCATCTGAGATTGATCTTGTTCCCTTTAACTAAGGCAAAAATATACAACTATTTGGTTATAATGTAGAATGGATCAATAGGGCAATTTCAACTTATCTTGGATTCTCATACTTTTTAACCCAGTTTTATTCCACTTGAGCATCAACTTGTTTAGTTTCTTCAAGTATGTAGAAATACTGATGCACATTTTCACAGTTCCCCTATGTCTTTTGTAAACTGCCATCTATTCACAAGGACATGCATTTATCTGTTCACTTTCCTCACCTCCTCATTTATGTAGATGAAAGAACTTAAATACAAAATTTGGAAAAAGGAAGAAAGGAAGATTTTTTTTGCTCACTCTTAGTCATTCTGTTTTTTTCTGTTTAGATAAGGACATATCTCTGAAACAATGACCCAATGGTTCACATCTTGTCTAGTTATATTTAAAACTCTATTTTTCCATGAACTCATGAATAAAGAATAAAAATACAGGGTGAATATAAATAGTGTTATTATTTCTAGGCTATTGCAAAAGTTACAAAATGCTTACTTTTGAGTAAATTGCAGTAAAATTACAAAATTAATTCCTTTCGTTGGCAGAAGTTTCCCCGTTTGAATATGTATCTTTTTATTTTTTGGTACATAGTGAATAATAATTTAGTAGTTTGTAGCCAGAGAAGGAGACCAGAGATCTTGGAAGTAGCAAGTTTAAAGGGCACTGAATGGATTACAAACAGATTTTCACAATCTTCCTAAGTCAATCAAGTAGAGGGAAATAGAGAAATATTTCCTTCTGGCAATCTTTCTCCAACCTTTTGGGCTTTATGATCTATATTTAAAGCATCACCTAAATTTGATACCCAGATAGATTACAAGCTTTTATCATAATTGCAGATTGCAATAGATTATTATCTTTTGCAAAATAGATGAGACTCCCTTACTCAGATTTCACCTCTCTCCCCTGATTAACCCAGTCTTTTTAAAAAATGTAAAGCTTTAATTGTAAATTACTTCAACTGTAGAAGCCAATCCTTCTGATTTGTTGGTATTTTTCTTTCTTATACAAAACTATTTAAGACTTCAGTACCACCCATGCCATGGTTGTTTTTCTCTATGAACATTAGGAACAGGGCCCTTGTATGTCAAAAAAAAAGAAAGAAAGAAAAGAATGACAGGAAAAGCAGAAAGGTGGCAGTACTTCCACCACCACCACCACTTTAAAAAAAAGAAAAGCATTTAGGCAGCAAATTCCCTTTAGGACAAAGGGGAAAAACAAAGAGCAAAACAGAGAAAAAAATTTAACTTAATTTGAGCTGCTAACTAGATTGTTTGTGTTCTTCAACACTTTCTCTTGGCACATCAGAGAAAAGGCATGTATAAGCAAGTCAGTTCTGTCTGCTGCATTATACAATGTTGATCACTTAACTCAGAGACTGTTTTTATCTTTAGAAGGTCAAAAGTATTAGGTTTTTCCCCCACCCAAAAAAGTGGACTCTGCATTCAAAACAGATAATCCATCCTTTGTCCTAGACTGTTGTGCATACACTCTTGCTGGGTGACTTTTGGTAGAAATACCTGGATGGATACTGAAATCCAGATATTAATACCCATAGGAGGAAATTATTGGCTCATCATATGCAGATAGAATATAACATCATCAAGGTTAGCAGATGGTGGGACATCAATTCTGTGTATGTTGCCTACTGCATAAAGGATGATGTAGGGATTAAAGCAGGAGATGCAAATGGAGACACCCAGGTTCAAATCCATCTTCAACTATAGAAAGTGGATGACTTTGGGTCACTATGTTTTCTACAGACCAATTTATTTCATGGGAAGGATAAAAGAGAGAGTTGAATAAGTTGCTTCAATCAGAATATCTATTTAAATATCTATAAATAACACTTACCTATAAAGGTAACTGTTACTTACATGAATACATATGAGCACACACACAAGCATACACAAACATACCAGGAAACAAACCTATAGAATTATGATTAAAAGGACCTGGGTTCAAATTCTCATTGAGATAAGAAAGTTTGCTGGCTACTTGTGGGTTAATCATCTTTCCATCTAGGCAAGACAGTCATGCTGATAAACAGAGGGATTCCTTCATCTATGTCAGGGGGTTTCAAACTTAATTTCATTAAGGGCCACATCAGGGTTGTGGTTGACCTTGTGGGGGACAGGTGGGCATAGGCATGGTGGTGGTAGGAATGGTCAGCTTGATGTTGCTCATACTGGGGGGCACTTGTGGTGGCCCAGGGAGATCTGGGGAGATCCATTGTCTCTAGTGTGCACGCAAGGGCAGGGAAACAACATCCCCTAACTGGCTCCAGGGCAGCCCCATGACTAATCACATTCTAGCCCAGATGGCTGCCATCAAGTTTTAGATCAGTGCCTGGCCGATCTGGGCCAGGACCAAGGTGCCAGGGGCCAGTCCTTCACTGTTTCCAAGGCAGTCTATGAGTCATATCTAACCAAATTGTGGGCTGGATTTGACCCAGGGGCCTTGGGATTGACACCCCTGACTGATGTAATCATTGCCAGTGACTTAAGGGTGAGACTGGACATAAAATGACAAGATGCTTCTTTGTAAAAATTGCATCAACGTTCCCCAGTGTTAAAGTTAGATCTCCCTGTATTCACTCCTACCTACATGCTATAATCTAGAGACAAAACTGTGCCCTACCTACATGCTATAATCTAGAGACAAAACTGTTTATTATGGGACTGTGAGCTGTAAACTTTCATTAAGCCAAATTTTTGTTTACCTATGAGCAGTGATTATCCTCATGCATTGAGCTGATCTGAAGCCAATTCAGGATGTTGAGAGGCTAGGAGAGAATTAGCATGTAAAGAACATCCATTCTTGCATTCTGGTTAGGAGCTGTTATAGTAGAGAAACTTCCAACTATTGCTTCAAATTAGAACAAGAAAGTTTGTTCAGATTTTATGGCCCTTTTTAATCTCAGCATCACAATCTAAGAAGCCTGCCTTGTTTAGCATTTGACAGTTTTTCACCCAATGATCAGTCCCTTGGCTTTGCTTTTCCTATACCTGCAATGGTTTAGGAGGATCATTTTAGGGCTTTGTTATGTACAGGAAAAGTCAGCTTGAAAGTTCAGTTTGCAACCTGATTCCTGATTGCTTACTTGGCTCCTGTTTCAGCTTTGGAGACAATGGATCCAGTTAAGTAGGTCAAGTCTGGTAAAGCTCCAGATAGTGACTGAAGAAATCTTCAGCAGTTTCTCCTCTATGGAACATCCTCCTATTTTTGAACCATAAGCCAACCTGAGTCATTAACTGAAATGGGCAGCTAGAAATTAAACAAATAAATCAATTTTTCATTTGCAATGTGCAGGGGAGCTAACTTGTTTCTTGTTATAGACCACACCTTTGTTCCTTCCAGGGGACTGAGGCCTAGCCGTTACAGAGCATATTTATTAAAAGAGCAACCAAGTTTCTCCTGCTGATTAGAAGTCCATCAGATGTTGAAGTATAATTAATAAAATTTATGCTAAATCACTATGCCATAAACTTTCCAACTGGATTGACAACAAACATATTTTGGTTGAAAAGAAGGCTGAGTTTAGAGCCAAGTGCTTTATTTTAGCCTTACTTTCTTAATTAAGTGCATCCAAGAAAGTGTTTTTCTAAGCCATGTCTAATGTTGTACACTGTTTTTATTGATATAATTTGACATTTTTGTTGATTTCAGGTATCTCTGGAACAAAGTTATGCTGCAAATTAAACATTCTGCTATAGATTACATTGATATTTACAATAATGAACATTCTAAATTGAAAAAAGTAGTGCGGTATGCCATTCATAGAAGACTTAAATAGGACAGAATCATAATCCATCTTTTTAAAAAAAATTGTTTAAAAAAATCCTTGTGTCCAATATAAACAATTGTGCTTCCTGTCCCTTGAAGCTTGTTACTTAACACATCATAATCCTTTTTTATGTGGATGAGATAATATTAATATATTAGTAATAGAAATAGCATTTACAGTAGACTTACATACCACTACGTAGTGTTTTACAGCACTCTCTGGGAGATTCAATGTAGCATATTGCTCCCAACAATCCAGGTCCTCATTTTATCGACCTTGGAAAGATGGAAGACTGAATCAATCTTTAGCAGGACAGGATCAAACTCCCACCTGTGGGCAGAGTTATCCTGCAATATGGCATTCTAACCCTGCACCATGAGCGAATCTGATCCTGATCACTGGGAGGTACCAATAGTTTTAAAGCCAAGCTTCATGTGCCCTACCTACATTCTATAATGAAGTTTTCCTAATGGTCAACCATACTAAAATTAAGGTCTTTATTTTTCCCAAGAACTCAGATTTCATACCAAACAGCTTAATGGACTTTTAAAAGAGCAAGTTAATATCTTCAAATATTTGAGTGTAATGTTTTATGCTTCTGGTAAATTCAGGGTACATCTAGATTGTTCATTTGAAATGTTCAAAAAATCATAGTTTTGTAGCTGTATATCTTTTTTTTTTTTTTTTACCATTCCAGTAGAATTGTTTTTCTCAACAACTTTAAAAATATTCCCAGCTTAAGTTCATGTACAGCTTTCGTCTGGATCCATGTAAACTGTTGTGTGTTCTTGGAAAGGATACAATCACAACTAGTAACAAAACATCCTAAGCTGGACACTATGTGCTCAGAGTGATTCTCTGCCAGGAAGCTGAAGTTAACAAAGTGAAGATCAATATGGAAGAGTATTTTCTTATATTGGCTAAAGTTACTGTTTTCCCTGTGGTTTTGTTTTTGGTTGGTAATTTTTAATTGTCTTGTTCACTCCAATAGAAATCGCAAGATAATGGATTCTCATAAAATGGACATCTGATTATGGATTACCAGGGGTTATATAATTTTTAAATAAGTCCTATATGCATTAAGCTTTGCCCTTGTGGCAATAAAGCAGGAAATTAATTGCCCATATTTTGTATTATTATTGTTTTAATAACAATGTGAAGCTATGTTTTATAATCTTTTCTGTACATTTTCCAGGTCAGTAATATCTATTTCATGCATAGTTGCTATGTCTGACAGTATGATGTTGGTTTGAATGCAGGGCAGGGGTGGTGGTAAAAATTGCTTTATTGTTTGTAGAAGTCTCTGTGGCTTGATCATGTTGATGCTATACCTCAGTGTTTATTAATCATGGCAGTTTTAAGATGTACAGGGCCCAGAATGATCTACAGGGCCCAAAATTAAACAGCAGCAGTTGTCATCTCATTTTTTAAAATTAATTGCATCTTCCTACAGAACATTTCTCTAGTTCAGGAGTTTACTAAAAAGGAATACTATTCCTAGAAGGGGGCTTATTGAGAAATTAATGTTCAAGATGTAAGGTGCTAATGATAGTTTATATTTAACAATAGTTTATATTTATATTTTGTTTATATTTTATATTTTGTTTATATTTTATATTTTGTTTATGTTAAATATATTTAGGATAAAAAATATTGTTGGATCAGATTTACTGAATGGTACTTAATATGTTAACATGGTGGCCTAGAAGTTAAGATGCTGGGTTTGTCAACCCAAAGTTTGGCAGTTTGACCCACATACCACATGCTGAGCTCCTGTTCTTGCCCTAGCGCCTGCCAACCTAGCAGTTCGAAAACTTGCAATTTAGATAAATAGGTGCCACTTTGGTGGGAAGGTAACAGCTTTCATGCACCTTGGCGTATAATCATGCTGGCCACATGAACACGGAAACATTTTTACCCAATCTGGCTCCATCAGCTAGAAAAGAGAGATGAACATGCTTCCAAGAGTCAGGCATGACTGGACAAGGGAAACCTTTACCTTTAAAAAAAAATTGATACGTACATTTTCTTTGTTTAGTTATTTATTGTGTATAACTGGATTATATCATTTGTTTTTAATTTTCTGAAATAAATGTCACTAACTGACTGTAGTATTAAAAATCCTTCCTTGTATAAATCAAAAGTATTTGGGTTGTGTGCGTGTTCAGTTCATACTTCAATACAAATTGTATTTTCAAACAAACTTGAAATTCAAACCAATGCATGGTTTAAAATGCAATTATCCCTCCAAAAGTGATTGTTTTTTTCAGTGTAATTTTCTACCTAGATAATGCAGACAGAAATTTAAATATTTGGGTCACTGAATTTCCATTTTCATCAAATAAAATATACAACTGACTACTTCAGGATATATGATATATAGCAATATACACAATATGCAAACTTGTATATAATATGCATGTAAGTAGAAATCAATGTCAAAACGGGCAGAAAAGTTGGCATATTTTTAAAGAAAATGATCATGTGGTTGGAGAAATGATACAAGCTACATTTTAAGTCTGAAGAAACTGAGAGATTCATCCAACATAACTTTTGAATAAATATGAACAAGATTATTCTGGGCTTCTAATAAATAAGGATATGTATTATTTTGTTCAGCTCATTCAGTTTGTTGTAAATATTTACTCTACAGGTTCTAAAATGGGAAGCAAAATGCAAATGTTTAAAATAAATAAATATGCTAGATTATGTTTTAAACTATAGATTCACTGAGATAATAATTAAGCAACATGAGCTGGTACCAGGAAGGCTGGATGGACAACTGCAGCTGTGCCACTTGAAGCAAAGGAGCACAACTTCAGCTCTGAAAGAAAACAGAAAATCCTCTTCTGTCTTCGTCTTCAGATGATAACCTCAAATGATAAGTAGAAAATATGGAAGATGGAGTTCTGCCAGTTCTGCTGCCAAGGCCAACATTGGTAAAACTGCCAAAACATATTTTATATTCACAACAACTTGCAACAATTTTGTTGTTGAGGCTCAGACAGATACCTCTCTAACTCATTGAAGTATAAATAGGAATGGGTACACCATAATCAGATTTGCAGGATTTTGTTATTTTAGCAACTCTCAATTAAAGTAATCCTATAGGCTTTATTATAGTTTATTAAAACCTATCTCGATGAAATATTTTCTCTGTGGAGTCAACTTACTGATCTGGTCTTACCTTGTAGAACTGACAAGAAGTATGAAATTAACTCTATGGAGAAATGTTTAAGCTGGTAGTAGTTGTTTGATTTTGATTAATCTTGACTCCTCCAGTGTCCATGAAACCCTTTTTATTGCCTTCTTCCTAAGATTGACAGACTTGCCAAATTCACCAGCTAATTTTAAGTCTAAGATAGGACTACAACTCATAGCTGGTGCCTTTACTAGTACACAAAACTAGTTTTCAAGGAGCAGATATGCTAACTATAACAGAATGATAGAGTTGGAAGGGACCTAATCCAGCCCTTTACACAAGCAGGAGACCCTATACCATTCCAGACAAGGGATTGTCTAGGGTTTCTTTTAAAGCCTTCAGTGATGGAGCATGTAGATGTTATTATATATTTTTATTTTATATAAGTATATGAAATTATTTCATATTTGTTATACTATTATGTTCTGTTCTGTTACATTATGATACGATTATGATATGATATATATATAATTGTATAATATTATTTTGGTCCTGCCCTTTCTATTCCTTTGGCTTGTCCTTGCCTGGTTATCTCCCAACATATCTATCAAAGGCCTAGCAAATGAGGCCTAAACTTTCAAAGATTACTCAATTCTGTTCTAGAACAACTATATACCAACTTTAGGAAATAAGGATGCCTTTCAACGTAGTGAAATTTAAAGCCCCTGTCACACTGCACCAAAGGATGCAAAGAGGATGTAAAATGGACAAAAAAGCTTGCCATCCGTTGGAAAACGCAATGTACTCACTGCCTCCGTTTTGCTTCCTCTCTATCTGTCCAGAATCCGATTATTGACGTTTCATCCGTTCAGAAAGTTTTGAGCTGCTCAAAACTTTTGCACAGAAAATGTATCCAATTCGTCCATTCTGCATCCGCTACGAATCCATTCTGCATCCGTTACGCATCCGCTATATCTGCTAGGCATCCGTTCCGCATCTGCGCAACTCGCATCCGCTCGGATGCAGGGAGGAAGCGGAACGGATGCAGAACAGATGCAGAACGGATGCAGCACGGAAACAAAGCGTTTAAAATGGAAAAAATGTTCGCAGAAGGGACCTATCTCGGATATTAAGGATGCCTAGAGGATGCCTAGAGGATGCCTAGAGGATGCAAAGGGACACCTATACTGCCTATAAAAAGGGGGAGCAACTCACCTGCATCTCACTTTCAGACCAGCAGCCTAGCTGTGCAGACCTCTGCAGCCTTCATCTGACTCTTGCTCTTCCACAGCATCCAGTCATGTCCACCGTGGATCGTAACAAAGTCCTTTTGGCAGCCACCATCCTTCTGCAACTGTGCAAAGCCATCTACAGGCTCTGTGAACTCTACTACGGGAAGAAAAGGAGGCAGCCAAGAAGCGTCTGGGTCTGAAGATGGATCGGGAGAAGAGCAGAGTACGGACTGTACAACAAGCTGATGGTGGAGCTCAGAAACGAAGACACTCGGGCATTCCAGAACTTCATGAGGATGCCTCCAGCCATGTTTGACGAAGTTGTGGAGCGCCTGACACCCAGGTTGACCAAGGCAAACACAAATGTCCGGCTCAGCCTGGAACCTGGGTGGTACTCACTCTGCGCCACCTGGCCTCAGGAACCACCTACAGGAGCATGCAGTACGGCTGGAGGGTGCCACCCAACACCATCAGCATTGTGGTCAGAGAAGTGGTGCAGGCCATCATCAAAGAATACCTACAGGAGCTCCTCCAGTGCCCCTCCACTGATGAAGGATGGAAGAAAGTTGCAGAGCAGTGGTATCAGAGGTGGAACTTCCCACACACCGTTGGAGCCATAGATGGGAAGCACATGGCCTGCAAAGCACCACCCAAGTCGGGCTCCACTTATTTCAACTACAAGGGCTTCTTCAGCATCGTCCTCTTTGCCATGGTCGATGCTGACTACAAGTTCATGTATATCAATGCTTCAGGCAGCGGCTCATGTGCAGATGCCAAGGTATGCAACGTCAGGGACCTCAAGGAGGGGCTGGAAGGCAACCTCATCATGGGCTTCCCAGATCCAGACCTCCTGCCCAACGACATGCAAGATGTGCCCTACTTCATCATGGGGGATGACGCCTTCTCCCTCACAACCTACCTCATGAAGCCCTACACTTCCAGACTCCTCACCCGTGAAGAGAGGATCTTCAACTACAGGCTGTCCAGGGCAAGGCAGGTTGTGGAGAACGCCTTTGGCATCCTGGCCAACAGGTTCCAGGTACTTCTCACCACCATGCAGCATCGCCCAGAGACAGTGAGGAGGATCGTGGAAGCTTGCTGCATCCTGCACAATCTCATGTACACCCGCTACCCAGTCTTGCAGAACAGGCATGTGGACCTCCAGCAAGGCAATGGGGACATGGAACCTAGGGAATGGAGGCAAGGGCGAAACCTGATAGACACTGAGGATGTGCAAGGCCCCAACAGAGCCTCACATGAAGGGAAGAAGCAGGGCAATCTCCTGAGACACTGGTGCAACTCCCCAGCTGGAGCAGTGGAGTGGCAAGACAGGATGATAGATGATTAATGGGTGCTTCCTTCAGCCTGTCTCATCACACGGATGAGATTGGGCCATGTATGTTGGGTGGGCCTACAATGAACAGGGCATTTAATAAAGAGTTGTGTTTATGTTCAAATGTGTGGATCAATGCTTACTAATGAAGGGCCAAAGGTGTGGCACCTGGGAGGGTGGACCGTACAGTCCCACTATGCTTGCACTGGAGGTTTATCTATCCCACAGCTATCTTAACCCATCCCAAAGGTATCCCTGCCCACCCCACTGCTATCTTATCCCATCCCACAAGCATGCAAAGGCTTAAACCAATTCTAAAAGTTTCCACCAAGACTTTATTACAAAAAAAGAAATGAAGCAAGTGCATGAATCAAAGATAAACTTTATTGAACAACAAGCTGTAAAACAAAAATGACCCAAGTCAAGTGTCCAAATAAAGTCCACAGGTAGCCAGCTACCCAGTCTCTGGCACTCTTATTGGTCACTCGGAGGTGTGCCCAGTCTCAGGGGTGAAGGGTCCAGGTGCTGTGGAGGTGGGTGGTGCTGGAGTGCTGGTCTGTATCGTCATTGGGGTGCCTGGCCCCGAGAGGACAACAGGGGACGGTGTGTTGAGGAAGCTCTCAGACAGCTGGCTCAGACCCGCGATGCTGAGAGGTCCTTCCTCCATGCCATGGGGTGTCAGCCCCAGTACTGATGAGAGATGTACTGAGGCCGGGCTTGGCTGTGGGGTGGAGGAAGGAGTAGTGTAGTGGGGCTGTCTGGTCTCCAGCTGGGTGAGGACTGGCGTGGGTGGCATCGCTGTCGTGGGTGGCATCATTGTTGTGGGTGGCATCGGTGGCATCAGTGGAACAGGTGGCAACGGTGTTGCCCGATGACTCTGTGCCTGGACTGGGAAGGGCTGCTGCCTGTGCTGCTGGACCTCCTGGTAGCCATAGCCCTGGTAGGTGAGGGGCTGTGGGAAGCCTTGGAATGGGAGGGACATTACCTGGGGTGGAGGAGCAGACCTGGACTGGGTGGGAGCAGGTTACTCTGGATCTGGAGGGTTGTGAAGCAGCTCGGTGATCTGGTCCTTCACCATCTGGTTGACATAGGTGAGGAAGGGCTTGCAGTTGGAGGATGAGGAATCGGTGCTGACCAGCTGAGAGAGGAGATCTATGCTGGTGCGGATGGTGCCCCTGATCTCCAGCAGGACAGTGTGGCTTTGCCCCTCCTGCTGTCTGGCTCTCTGCCTTTCTGTGTAGGCGGAGCTGGGGGGGATGGATGCGGCTACGACTGTGGTGGACTCGATGTCTCCTTTCTCCCACCACACCAGGGAGTCCTCCACACGCTCCACCACGGTTACAACAGCTGTCCACAGGTTCTCCGCTGTGGCACGCTCCACAGAAACCTGCCTGGAGACGGGGACTGACTCTCGGCCGGAAGAGGACTGGGTCTCAGCAGGCTGCCGGAGAGAGAGGGTAGACAGAGGGGCTCCTGGCAGAACTCACCCTCCAGGAAGCTGCACCTGGCCATGACGTAGGTCTCTCTGTTCGTCAGCTTAACCGTGGCCTGGCCAGATTTCTTCAGGTGCAGCTTCCCGTACCAGGTGTGCATGTGCTTCCACCAGCCAAGGAGCACCTCCAAAGTGTAACCCATACTCTCCGCCCTCTCTCTCCAAGCAGCCTGCTTTCTTTTGGTGTCCCTGTACAGCCGGTGTCCCTTCCGCCACAGATAGTCTTTCTCTCTCAGCCACTCCAGCCTCGTGCTCCTCCTCGATGCAGTATTGCCTCCTCTCCCGTCCCCGCATATGCGTCTTCTTCCCTTTGGCAGGACCAGATGGGCCCTCATCAGAGGGGGTCCCAGGTGGTAGGGGCTGCTCCTCCACACCACCAGCAGCAGCAGCACCAGCAGGATCATCATCATCATCATCATCACCAGCAGGATCATCATCATCATCATCAGCAGCAGCAGCAGCAGCAGCAGAAACTGGATTATCATCATCATCATCAGCAGCAGCAGCAGCAGGATCAGCAGGACCAGGATCAGCAGCAGCAGAGTAAGCACCAGGAGCCCCAGCAGCACCAGCAGCACCAGCAGCACCAGCACCAGCAGCACCAGCAGGACCAGGAGCACGAGCAGGATGAGCAGGACAAGCAAGTCCAGGAGCACGAGCAGGACCAGCAGGACCAGCAGGACCAGCAGAACCAGCAGGACCAGGAGCAGCTTCAGCAGAGTACACAGCAGCAGAAGTACCACCGCCAGGAGCAGCGCCAGCAGAAGCTCCAGCACCAGAAGAGCAAGCCCGAGCAGCAGAAGCCTCAGCAGAAGCAGAGTCAGGGACAGAGGGCGGGAGGATGGCCCTGTCCCTCTTGCCAGGGATGGCGGCAGGTTGCTGAGACTTTCGCTTCTTCCCCATGGTTGTGGGGTTGCTGGCTGGCAGGGAAGCTGGCAGGCACCAAGGCTGGCAGGAAGCCTGGCACCAAGGCTGGCAGGAAGTCTTGCACCAAGGCTGGCAGGAAGCCTGGCACCAAGGCTGGCAGGAAGGCAAGCAGGCAGGCACCAAGGCTGGCAAGCAGACTGGCTGGCAGGGAGGCTGGAAGGCAGGCTGGCAGCAAGGCTGGCAGGCAGGCAGAGAGCAAGGCTGGCAGGGAGGCTGGCCAGGAGGCTTGGAGGCAGGCTGGCAGGAAGGCTGGCAGCAAGGCTTGCAGGCAGGCATGCAGGCAGGGCAGGCAAGGACTCGATGTATCCTGCAGCAGGTCTTTCCTCCGAATGCTGGCCACATGTGAACTGCTTCCCTTTATATCCACGTGGCTTATGCAATGCATCCCCCCCGCATGCGCAATTAACGCCAGGCATCCATTAGGCTTCCGCTGTGCATCCGCTAGGCTTCCGCTCTGCATCCGCTTCATCTGCTGTGCATCCGCTGTGCATCCGCTCTTTCTGTTCCGCGTCCGCTTTGCTGTGGCCCCCCGGAAGCCTAGCAGATGTGCCATCCGCTCCCATCTGCTTCCATCTGCTGGGCTTCCGTTCCACATCCGCTTTCCATCTGCTCTGCATCCTCCCCGCATCCGTGTTATTCGCTCCGGTTATGCAAATTTTTGCCCCTTTTGAGAGTGGATAACAACGGATGGAACATTTTGCTCGTCCATTGTGTCCGTTTTGCATCCGTTGGGCAGTGTGACAGGGCCTTACGTCTTATAACCAACTGATAAGCTTTATACTACCAGTTTTAACTTTTATCCAAATAAAAAAAAGTTATCTTTTAATTTTTAATTTTGTTAGTCAAAATATCATATTTAAATGCAGCCCTGTCAACTCTCATGGTTCTGCCGTGAGTCTCACGATTTTTTGTAATTTCTCACGGTCTCACAACAAGGCTCCTCAATCTCACGCCAAATTTAAAACGCTTTTTTGGGGGGGGGATCTCACAGGGGGGCCTCAAAAATGTTTGAAGATCTAAGGCTGCATCCCCATCACTTTGGAAGGTAAGCAAGTGGGGCCTGCCAATCAGCGTGAGAATAGCCGAAGGGGCCGTTATATGGTGGTGAGGAGGGCCCAGAATCCCCTGGTTCAGGTTGCGGTTATTTCAGTCTGGTGGGTTCAGTCACCACTTGAAAGGAAAATCCCCACCTTCTCCCTCTCGGTGGCCGTACCTCGATTTGCGCCAGAGCAGCGATTTAACAAGGCAGCTTCCCACGATGAGAGTCTTGGCTCTTGCACTCCCTGTCAGCTGGCCCTTAGCGGCCCTCGCTCAATTAAACATGTGGGAAGTCGGGCGCCATTTTTCTCCCTGGATGGACGATGAGCCGCAACTTTTGCCCCACCGCCTTTTCCCTCTGGGCTTCACTTCTGCTGTTCAGGGAAGTCGCACCCAAAGCCCTGTCCTCCCAGAATCTTTCTGATGGTGAGCCTTGGTCTTGGCCCATCTTCGCAGGGCATTAAGCTCGGCGGTTGATCGCCACCGTGTTGCTCAGAACGGGATAGCCTGACAGATCGAAGTTAATTGGGGGAGGGGTGTTTCTGTGCTGGGATCTACTCGAAAATAGTTATAATTTACCTGTTCTCAGCTCTTGGGGAAATGTCGGTAATTACGCCATCGTAACTGGAGTGGGAAGCTCAGAAATAAAACAAAGATTCAGGACTATGGGTAGTAACAGAAGAAAGAATGCTGAGGCCAAGGTTGTTTGTAATTTACATACAAAATTATGTCTGATGCGTTATCAGTTCTAAAATTGTCATAACTGAATGTAATTTGGGATTATTGTTTCGATTTTGTGCCTCATTTACCCATGTATTGAAACACGGGTAAAAGATCTTATATCTGATGGAATTAAGTTCAAATATTTATGTGGTATGTAGTTTTGTTTTCAGCTACATTTCACCATTCCCCCTATTAATTCTGGTGTATTTTTTGTGTGCAACACACTCAACCATAAATTAACTACAGAGGCTGACTAGATACAAGTAGGCCAAGATAAAATTGGCTAGTAAATATATATGGTTTAGACTAGAGTCATACAATCTAAATGGGAGTGATCCAGTTTCTCAAATCTTTCACTTTTGTTTCATTTCTTATAGAAAGTGGTTTTATTAAATACTGCTTTAAATATATTGTTGCTACATGAATGCTGTTTCTTTCATGGCTTAACTTATTTTTCTTTGATTTCTAGTCTTTGGAACAAGGCCTCTTATGAAAAATACACTGTATTTTTCATAAGAGGCCTTGTTCCACAGACTAGAAACAGGAACTCGAATTGCAGGTGGATATGATGCTATGCTAGGAGCATGGCCTTGACAAGTTAGTCTTCAAGTTTATGCAATTGGTCTAGGATATGTCCATATATGTGGTGGATCTTTAATTAATAAAATCATAGTGTTGACAGCAGCACATTGCATTAAAATATCAGAGTATGTATCTTTCCATTCTAATACTTTTTCTTCAATTTGGGTGTGATAAATCTTTTGACCAAAGAAGTATGGACCAGATATTTTATAATTATGTATGAAAAAATTCATACATAAGACAGCCCTGCCAACTCTCATGGTTCTGCCGTGAGTCTCACGATTTTTTGTCATTTCTCACGGTCTCACGATAAGGCTCCTCAATCTCACGCCGAATTTAAAACGCTTTTTTTTTTTCAAATTTGGGGGTCGGCTTATACGCACATAAATCTGATTCTCACACAAACGACATGATGCCACTTCTCAGATCACGCAATATCGATATTATCATACAGTCATATATACATACAGCACATTTCTTTTTACTCTGGGCGCCTCCATTTTGCTTTTTCTACCACTTTTTCACACACTCTGATTGGTTAGTTATTCACGTGACCATGAATCTCTCTATTTTTTATAGAATCTCCAGATTTTTTTCATGGGTCTCCAGATTTTCCTTTATCAGGGGTTGGCAGGTCTGTAAATGCAAATCTCTCTTATACTTTTACAGCCATAGCAAGCACTCTAAATTATTACCATAGCTGACTTTGACTTAGCCAGCATGTATAGATTTATTAGTCTTTCCACACTTCTGTGTTGTCATGCAAACTCTCTTTCTCTCTTTCATCTCTAAAAGCAAGCCCATCTGTTTCTATGTTTATGTAATAATTAAAAGCATTGTTGGCATTTGCTTTTCAACCCTTTCGTAGAAAGGTCAGTTTATCAAAATCTATTTTAAAATAATGAAGTATCATTAACACAAAAATTAATTTATCAGTTTTAATTCTAACATGTGTTTTACCCTGAAAAAATAGTAAACTTGAATAACATGGTATTTAAAAAGCTGTTCAAATTAATTATAATTGTGCAGTGGATTTTAGCCAAACCAACTTATGCATTCTTTAAATTCAGAGTTGAAGCTCTTCAATATTTATTTAAAGAAGTATAGCAAAATCAATGAAATTTATATCTGAACAAATATACTTTGATCAAAAATGTAGATGTTTTCTACATAAGAAATAAATAATAATTTCTAAGAAAAAAAAGGTTATAGGCCAATTAAGAAGTGTCAGCAGTAGATCACCGACTTGAGTCCTAAGATCATATCACACTCATGTTGGGTTCACCAAGGCACTTCTGGGTTGAAAGGATTAGCAGGTGACATTATAGTATATGCAGTACAATGCAGTGAGCCATGTACAGATCTGTACATTGGGGAAACAAAAAAAACTATTTCATAAACACATGGCACAACTTAGGAGAAAAAAAACCAACAAGATTCAATAGTCCATCTGCATTTAAAAGAAAAAGCCCACTTTTTAAAAAACAACAAAGTCCATATTTTGAACAGAGAGGACCACTGGTTTGAAAGAGGGTAAAAGAGGACATCTATGTCAAAATTGAACATCTCTCTCTTAACAGAGGGGGATGAATACAACATCATCTATCTCCAGTCTACAACAATTCCAAGAAGGCTCCACACCTATTTGTACTACTCAGGTGACACTGATACTAAAAGAATACAAATGACAAGCTGTCTGCAAGGAGTATAAATCCTTCCATTCCCCACCATTCAGTCAGAGCAGAAGAAGCTTCTTGGATGAGAAACAAAATATCTTCAAAGAAAAACCAGAAAGTCCAGGTGCCTCTTGAAAAAGTACCTTTCGGTCTTTTTTGATAGATTCACAGAGCATCCTTATTGTTTTAGGCCCATTCAATTTGTCTCCATTTCTCTGACATTTCTCATACATTTTATGTATATGTATGCATATATATATTGGAACCAGAATTTCCATTGCTAAGCAAAGCAGTGGTGAAGGGAATAGTGCCCAATTTTATTTACTTGGCACCATTATTAAGCAAATTGTTTCAGTTGTTAAGTGAACGTGTGACTTATTGACTTTGTTGGAAGCCAGCTGGGAAGGTTGCAAATGGCAATCACATGATTTATTTAATAGATAATTTGGGGCTTCTTGATACATGGAAATATAAAAATGATGATTCAAAAGAATATAGTTATTTTTCTGAAAGACAAATATTTTTTTCAAGAATAGTTAAGATTTGGATTTCTAAGGCTGGCTAATAATGTTTACAAAGTGGAGACATTATCAAAGACTTTTTCAGATCACAATGCAGTGAATTTATTAATTTGGATAGAAGACAGCTTAACTCCTGCTCCTTTTATTTTTCATCATTTCTCATTTTTTGGCTTGAGTTTCAATATGCAAAGATACATACGGTCAACATTTTTTGCAATTCCCTTTTAAAAATATGAATAATATATAGTGGCTGTCTCCTTTATAACATGGAATATTAAAAAGCTGAGCTCTTCAACGATGAATAGACAGTTTTTTAAAAGAAATTTTAAATAGGTTTTTTTTAAAGAACATTTTATTTATTTATTTATTTATTTTCACCAAAAATAAATAGCTTTTATATAATACATGGTTTGGAATGAATTATGTCAATTGTCATTTCAAATCTGAAAGAGGTGTTACTATTTAACCACTGATTGTTAAAAAAAGGAACATCACAGAGCTAGGTTTTTTAATTTTTATGGTCTGTTTGAATTAGCCCTGTGGTTATCAGTCCTTAAATTTTTGTTGTCCTGTTTTAAGTATGTTTTTTTTTTACATTTGTATGTACAGTGGCTCATATAATAGTTGAAGGATATATAGAGCCCTCTTTAGAATGTAACATTAATCTATCATTATTATATTCTTGATTTAATTCATAAGGTACCATATGTGCAAATATGCAAATATTTAGCATCCGGTTAAACTTCCCAAGGGAATATATATTTGTACCAGTGGTTGAAAAGGGCTGGAATTAAAGACCACATTAATAAACACTATTTTTAAAGAAAGTAGGAACATTCTTTGAATGATTTTTCATATTATTGTAAGCAGAAAACATTAGAAATAAATTACATCAAGTATTGATCTTTTTCTGTTTGTGTATGCACTTGTATGCTTTTGATTCTTGTCCATGCAGTTTTCTTGTCAGGATTTCAGAAGGACTTCATTACAAGTAGTCCTTGACTTACAACAACTATTAAGACCAGAATTTCCTTTACTAAGCAAGACGATTGTTAAGTTTCACCTGTTTTATTACTTATCTTGCCACAGTTGTTAAGCAAAATACTGCAATTCTTAAGTGGATCACATCATTAATTAATAATACCTACTTCATTTTGATGCTTATCCCACAATGCTTTTGGGAGAGATAGATACAAACTCCAGAAACTGGGTATGCTTCTAAAATTCCATGAAAGTTGCATTTTATGGAGGAATTAACTGGTTCTAAGGTAAATTCTTTTTTACAAAGTATTGGCAGAAATTGGTGAAAGTTATATTACTTTTATAATCTCAGAAATAACAAACATGAATATCCTGCCATTTGGTCTAATGGTTAAGGTTCCAGAATAGGTAGAGTGTTCAATACCTATGAGGTATGAATTCAAGTCCCACCTTAGCCATGAAAACCAGCTGAGTGATTTTTGGTAGTCATTCCCTCTTTCAGCCTAATCCACCTCACGGGGTTGTTGCTGTGGGGAAAATAGAAAGAGAAAGGTGAGTCAGATATGTTTGCTGCTTTGAGTTATTTGTAAAAATAATAAAAGTGATATATAAATAAATAAATACCTTCACATTAAATAAATGTGAAATGTCACATTGGTTTCCTATGATTTTAAAAAGTTCTTGCAATAATTACTCTGTATATGAAAATATATTGTTTAAGAAAGATTTGTTATGTTCATCCCAGGATATGGAATATCAACTCATATGGATTGGATTTGTCTTTCTATGGCAGCATTTTGACCTGAAATCAAGAAGACTGTTGATATTTCTCAGGGTCAATTACTGTGCTTTAAAAATCCATAGAGCAAGAGATAGAAAAAGAAGATCTGGAAGAAATATGGCCAGATTTGGAAGTTATACTTTTCATTACATAAGTTCTCAGTCTGTTTTCTGATGTTGCTGTTGTTTTATGGGGTTGTGTAGTATTTAAAATAGAAAAGGTTCAATATATCTGTTTTATTTATTTCATGGAGAAAAAGTAGATGTGTAAATAACACTATGCAATATATATATCTCACCCAATTCTAATAATAGTATCTATAAAGGAGGTCTCTCTCACATAAAGGGCCTGAGAAGAATACATGGCCCATGACCACAGATTGGCACCTATGATTTTAGGTTTTAAAGCTGTGTTTCTCAACCTTGGCAGCAAGCCTTGCTGGGGAATTCTTAAAACTGCCAGGATTGAGACATGCTGCTTTAAAGGCAATAGCTAATACTTTGAACCAGACTGAGAAACAAATTAGAGTGTCCTGTTGCAACTGTCAAATTGTGACTATTTCATTGCTGGGAGAGAAACTTGCATCCTGTCTGCCGAAGTAGAGAAATGGATCTTCTTGTTTTCCACAGTGTCTTTGAATGACAAACATTAAACAAGATTGCAACACTATCAGCACACTTTGTATAGAGTTCAGGGACAATGCATCAACATTTCCAGCAAGTGCACTTAGTATAAGCTCCTTTGCCAAGAGGTGCTTTATCTTCATGAGGCAATAGTTGCTAAATGGAAGAGGCAAAAGGAGGGGATACTACAGTATTATCTCTGCTTCTTGACAATCTGAACAAGGATTTTATCATGTGTGCTGGCAAGTTAAGAGTGTTATCACATCACTGGTTCCATAGAATGTGGCTCCTAGCAATATTGTAAAATTAAACTAAGGTGGCCCCCAAAATCTTTTGTGTTAAACTATGTTAGGGATAACATTGTTTAACCTAACTGGTTTAGGTGAAATAATAACTATGAATCATAGTTAGTGTATGTTAAAGTGTCTGCAGCTTTAACTGTGAAATAGCAATTAAGGGAGTGGTAACAATATAAAAGTAGCAAGTCTACAGCTTGCTTGCTCTGGCTTTGATGATCCCTGATTACTGCTTGGAATCAAGACTGCATTGCTCGAACGGGAGAGACAACAAAGGACTGATTTGTAAGTGAACTGACATAGGATATTCTACATGGACTTTGCTAACTGAATATCCCTGAATGGACTGACTACATGATAAATGACTATTGGACTGATATTTGACTATGTCATAAACTTATACTGGAATAAACTATATTCTTGATAGCACAAGCGTATCTGTTATTTTTACTGTATGTTAATAAACATACAAGCTTAACTCACTCATTTATCTGTGTGCCTATCTGACTAACGCTGCACATTCTGTTTAGCTTGTCTACCTAACCCTGGTTGGGGAACCCAGGCTTAACACTGGTTATGGGCCCAGCACGCTTCCGCTGCGAAGTCAGTTTAACTAGGTTAAACAGATTTATGTAAAAAGTGAGAGTTTGTGTTGTTATACATTACAGTAAACAGACAGCTGTGTTTTATTAATTATATTTTTATATCCATATAAGAAAACATGGCACAAGTCAATCTACAAAGTTTGTCCCTTATATCCAAGCTGGATGGAACAAACTATGTATCATGGTCTACAAAATGTAGTCTACTTCTACGAAGAGAAGGTCTGTGGAACATAATTGAAAATCCAACAAACGTAGAAGAATGGGATCCAGAGGATGAGGAAGACAGACTAAAGATAGAAGAATTTATGCATAAAAATCAACAAGCCATTTGCATAATTGGGTTAACCTTAACTGATCAACAGCTTGTTTATATCCACGGAGAGAAAACGGCTTTTGGGTGTTGGCAGAAGCTGAAGAGTATTTATGTTCGAGATAATGTTGGTGCTCACATAAATCTAACACGGAAGCTTTTCAAGACGCATCTCCAAACAAATGGTGATATGCTAAGTCATTTGAAAACTATGCAAAGCATTTTTACAGAACTGCACGAGAAAGAGCTTATATTCTCTGAACTACACCAACTTTACATAATTCTATCTTCCCTTGATGAAAGTTATGATAACTACGTAACTTCACTTGAAATTTTGCCAAAGCAAAGTTTAACTTTAACTGATATAACTGGCAGATTGATCGAAGAGGCCAGAAGAAGGCATGAAAGAGATGAATTAAGGAGGAAGCAACCTCAAAAAGAAGATAATGAATCTCCTACTGCATACGCAATTAAAAAGTGTTTTAATTGTGGAGGAAGAGTACATTTGGCAAGATTTTGTAAAAAGGCAAAGCGCCAGAACGCTGGCCAGAATACTAAAAATCATCAAAAAATAAATAAAAATTTAGAGTTAGCCATGTATACTAACGGAGCTGTAAAAAATAATTTATGGGTGGTTGACAGTGGAGCATCCCATTGTATAACAAATGATAACAAAAAATTTATTAAAATGTCCCAGAGTACACAGCAGATATCGTTAGCCAATGGCTGGAAACTGAAAGCTAAAGGTCAAGGTATAGCATATTGTTCTTTTATAAAAGAGAATGTAAAAATGTTATATGTACCACAACTTAAGTTTAATTTAATTTCAGTTAGAATTTTGGTTAAACTAGGATATGTAGTTACATTTAGGGGAGATAACTGCATCATTGAAAAAGAAGATAAGATAATTACTGCATCTTTAAGAGGTGAATTATATGTGTTAAATGATGATGGTTTAAAGGTGGCTAACACAATTTATGAAAAAAGAAACCTCATGACGAATGTATTCACTTGTTACATCAAAGGCTAGGGCATTTAAATTTTAAAATGCTTAAGAAAACTGTTGAATTGTCTAAGGGAATAAGTTTGAAATCTTGTAATAAGTATTTGCAATGTAATGCCTGTAATCAAAATAAGAGCAGGGTTATACCGGCTAATAGAGTTGATGGATTTACTACTAAAGAGCCTTTAGAAGTAGTATTTGCTGATTTAATAGGTCCGAAAAAACCAAGTGTAGGAGGAGCTCGCCACATACTGAGTATAATGGACCACTATTCTAGATATGGGTTTTGCTATTTAATGAAGAGCAAAACTGAAACATATCAAAATCTATTTAATTGGTTAAAATTTGCTGAAAGAAAAACTAAAAAGAAATTAGTAACTCTCATAACTGATAATGGTACAGAATTTACAAATAATAAATTCCAGAACAGACTCAGAATGTTAGGTATTCAACATAAAATGTCTGCACCATATAGGCCACAACATAATGCCTTTATAGAGAGAAGAGGCCAAACATTACAATCAATGGCATGAACTATGATGTCTGATTCAGGATTACCTGACAATTTATGGGGAGAAGCAATAATGTGTGGTAATCATATATTAAATAATGTTGTTAATTCAACAACAGGTGAATTACCATTCACACTGTGGCATGGTACAAAACCTGATTTAAGTTACATGCACACATTTGGAGCACCAGCATGGGTGCATATCCCTAAACAACTTAGATACAAAGGACAGCATAGAGCAAAAAGATTTATTTTTGTAGGTTACACCTCTAATCATAGATCTTATAGATTCTGGGAACCAGGTACATCTAGAGTTTACACCAGTGCTAGTGCAAAATTCCTAGAACATGTAGGATGGAATAGATTAGAGCAAGATTCAAACAATGAAATATTTATTGAACCCTACAAAAGTCATAAAAATGAGATTAACTGTAAAAAGAGTCCAATTAAAGAAGAAGTCCACGAAGAGCAAATAGGACAGGAACAAGAAGAAATAGTTGATCAGGAAGAGTTACATGATCAGGAACAATTAGTAGACGAAAGTCCACCTGCAAGCCCTATAATACCTAGACGTACTACACGTGTAACTAGACCACCTGAAAGGTATCAAGCAAGTATAGTTTGCCAAGTAACTAAAGTTCCAACTAGTGTAGATGAACTTAGGATGTATCCTGCTAAGGATCAGGAGAATTGGCAAAAGGCAATGGAAAAAGAACTAAATTCATTAAAGGTAATGAAAGTGTATGAAGATGCCAAATTACCTCCAGGAGAAAAATCCATTGGGTGCAAATGGATATTTAAAGTAAAAACTGGAAATGATGGGACTGTTACCCATAAAGCTAGGTTAGTAGCTCAAGGATTTAATCAAACTGCATCTGATTACGATGAAGTTTTTGCGCCAAGCCTTAAAGCTACATCTTTAAGAGCAGCATTAGTGTGGGCAGCTAAGAAAAACTATGTCATTAACCATTTAGATGTAGAAACTGCTTATCTACATGCACCATTGCAGCACACTATATATTTAAGAAAACCAATTGGTATAAAAGACAATAAAGTAAATAGTAATGATTGTTGGAAACTCAAAAAGAGTCTTTACGGGTTGAAACAATCT
>BLBF01000040.1:28222816-28248995 GCA_015471245.1 Laticauda colubrina
CCCAACCAATCAGAATGGACCAGCCTCAAATTTGAAACCAGGAACTAGCTCTATACAGAAGCCTGAGGATGGCAGATGAGATTCTGCTGAAACGTTGCTACAACTTTAACAGAACTACAATGACGTGGGATAATACCCGAAAGGAAGCTAAACAGCTCACATGTAAGTACCCGCGAAAGCCTAAGAAAACAAATACATACATACATACATACATACATACATACATACATACATATATATATATATATATATATATATATACTTTTTTCTTTTAAGCATTTAGTGTATATTTTTAAGGGAATGTACCAAGCAGAATTTGATTGAAAATAGATATGTGTTATAAAATAGAGGTTAAAAAATGAATGTTATAACTGGTATAACTTAAATTTTTAAACAAGATTTGAAAAAAGATACAAAGGTGTTACACTCCAGTCTAGTAATTACAGGGGAAAATTTGTTTTATGAGAAAAGATAACATGAAATTGTAAACAGGACAGTTGAAAGTATAAAAACATTGATTAGAAATATTCTAAAAATTAGAAAAAGATATGTAATTCAATTAAGAAAGGAATGAGATAATTTAAAATCAGGCTATAGGAAGCAAAGAAAGGGAAAAGCTATTGGAAAAATTGCAAAAATAGTTATAAGATGTGGATTAGAATGTATAAGATAAATATGTATTGAGTTTATGTCTGTATGGAGAAGTGATAATCCGGGGTCACGCTGTTCTCAAAAGATATTTTATTTGTATTTGTATGTTCTGAGAAAACTTAAATAAAACTTTTATTTTTAAAAAAATGCACCAATGTGCATATTGTCAAAAAAAGAGAGAGAGATTGAGGATGAATTAAATAAGGTAGAAAGAAAAAACCAAGATGAGATTTTCATGGTGGTTTCCTTTTTGAAAAAGAAATATGCCATTGATAAAATCTTATTGGGGCTGTTGTCATAGGAACTGAAAAGTGAATCATTCTGCTCCTTCTCTTCCTTTATTTTCTGCTCCAACTCTGTATCTTTGTCTCCATCAAAACAGACACTTGACCCTGGTAGGAAATCAGATATTGTGGAGTGTAATATATTACTTATCAGCTTTCACAGCTACATCTTTTTTTCAATGCAATATTGCACTACTTGCCAAAGTAAGATCTACTCAAAGCCAGAACTATTTAAAGCACTGCTGAGATGGCAGGATTACCTCAGCAATCCTGTATTTGTTAAGGCTTAGAGAAAATCATGCACTCTACAAACATGTACTTTTTACTCTTCCTTGTTGCAGTCACCTCCTTTCCAAAGGTTTGATTGCTGCTGCATGAGTAAGGCAGAATTCACTCAAGGATCTTCTGTGTTTCTCTTCAGAGTTTTTTTTCTTTTATCTGAGCATTCCTATAGGCTTCCTATAAACTCTCAGATTCCATTTTTAACATTTGATCTTGAGGCTCTCTGCACTGAAATGTCCAAAGCTGTCATCTCACTTTTATCCCATGAGGAAAAGGGAATCAAAGCATGGGAAACAAGAGTTGCCTTTCATTAGAAAGCAAGCATCTCTTTTTTATGGTATGTCCATTTTGTTTTTGAGTCTCCAAAAATGCCATGCTTTTCTCCCTCATGGGATAGCATCCCGTCTTCTCAGCAAAACAGTTGGAGTCATAAGTTCCCAGTCTCCCTCTAAAATACAAATGCAAGAGAATGACATGCTTGGGAACTATGACTTGTCCTTCATCCAGGCTTATCTGGTTTGGATTTCCTATATATCAGAATAGGATTTGCCTTCTGGATGTCACAATGTGTGCAATCTATGATGCTAAAACAATGGCAAAAACAGGCACAGTTAAGATATAACAGTACAACATTCCTGCTGCCAAAGCACCCTAAGCAACTTTACAGCATAGGTTTGATTCTTTTTCCTCACCTGAATGCTCCTGACTGAGCTTCTGCTTTTTGCAGAAGAAGCATATTAGTCAGAGCCTCAATAAGTGGGAGATCCCAATGAATAATGTATTAATTATTCCAATAACTCAGATTAGTACAATTAGAGATTTCCGGTCTGTTGTGCTTAATGATGAAATTCTCCCTGCTAAGGTAACAATACTATCAGGCAAGTGGAGTTTGTGAATGGATTCGAAAAATGTATCTATATTTATATTTCATGGAAGTTATTTGGAAGGAAATGAGCCATTTTTCTTGCATTCTGCCCAAATTTTTATTCTATCTAGCCTCATCTACAACATACCAGGGATCTTTCTACATGTACAATTATTGGTGCAATGAATGCCAGTCTCTACAAAATCAATATTCCCAGTTATATGAAGCTGTATAGGCATGTTTCATTCAATATAATTACTGAAGATAAGCATGAATGAATCAGGGCAAATACAGACATCCCAAATGTTCTGTGTCTGTTCTGTATCTATTGATTTGAATTACTGTAGGGTGTTTGCACGTATCTACGAGCTATCCCGCTTTCTTGATGCCATTACACAATTGCATTGGAATGAACTAAGCAAAGCTGCAATTCTAGACATCTGCATCATCTTAAGAAAATGTCATGGCATTAAAACCAACCAGGGGAGTTAAGTTTCTATAGAGCAGCATATGTAGTAATGTGTAATAGTATATTGTGCACTCTGGTCAAAACATATGCATGACATGACAAAATTGATCTTCTTCTGCATGTAACTTTAAATCAATTTGATTTACCAAACCTGCTGTAATTGAACAACTTGAAAGTATTAGGCTGAAATCACAGTTATTTTTGGTACTTGGCAGTGGTGGGTGGTCTGCTTACTGAAAATAGAGTTGGTAATTGAGCAATGGTTGTTTTTCAGCAGAAGGACTTTTTCCCCTATTTGTGCAAAACTCTGTATAACAGACACTATACAAGTCTTACACTATATCTTCAGCAGTCTTATCTTATGACCAAAGGTAAATGATATTGAATTGAACCTCCATTTCAAAGTTGATTCCTTTTATCCAACATATAGAGTATGCCCTATATGATTAAATAATATTAAGCCCCTTCCACCAACGGATGGAAAGAGGATGTAAAACAGTTAACACGATGCTTCCGTTCTGTACTCTCTGCGTCCGTTTTTCATCCTCTCTATCCGTCCAGCATCCATCTATTGACATTTCATCCGCTCAAAAAGTGTTGAGCTGTACAAAACTTTTTCAGTGGAAAATGTATCCAACACGTCCATTCTGCATCTGCAACGCATATGGGGAACATCCGTTCTACATCCGTCGTCATCCGTTACGCATCCACTATATCCGCTAGGTATCTGCTGCGCCTCCGCGCAACTCACATCCGCTCCAGTGGAAAACGGACACAGGGAGGAAGTGAAACAGACGTGGAACGGACACGCAGCATTAGTAGCATGGACGGAGAAAGTATGAAAGCGGATGCAGCTCGCATACAAAGCATTAAAATGGAAAAAAAGTTCACAGAGGGGATATATCTCGGATATTTAGGATGTATGCAGGATGCCTAGAGGATGCAAAAGGACACCGAGCGGAAAATCTATATTTCCTATAAAAAGGGAGAGAAATCACCTGGATCTCACTTTCAGTCCAGCAGCCCTGCGGTGCAGACCTCTTCAGCCTTCATCTGGCTCTTGCTCTTCCACAGCATCCAGTCATCTCCACCATGGATCGTCACACACTCCTTTTGGAAGCCACCATCATTCTACAACAGTGCGAAGCCCTCTACAGGCTCTTTCACCTGTTCTACAGGAAGAAAAGGAGGCATCCAAGAAGTGTCTGAGTCTGAAGATGGATCTCGAGAAGAGCCGAGTACGGACTATATAACAAGCTGATGGTGGAGCTGAGGAACGAAGACACTCGTTCATTCCAGAACTTCATGAGGATGCCGCCAGCCATGTTTGATGAAGTTGTAGAGCAGCTGAGACCCAGGTTGACCAAGCAGAGCACCAACTTCTGGCCCAGCCTGGACCCTGGGCTCAAGGTGGCGCTGACTGCGCCACCTGGCCTCTGGGACCACATACAGGATCATGCAGTATGCCTGGAGGATGCCACACAACACCATCAGCATTGTGGTCAGAGAAGTGGTGCAGGCCATCATCGAAGAATACCTGGAGGAGCTCCTCCAGTGCCCCTCCACTGAAGAAGGCTGGAAGAAAGTTGCAGAGCAGTGGTATCAGAAGTGGAACTTCCCCCACACCATTGGAACCATAGATGGCAAGCACGTGGCCTGCAAAGCTCCAGCCAAGTCAGGGTCCACTTATCACAACTACAAGAGCTTCTTCAGCATCATCCTCTTTGCCATGGTCGATGCTGACTAAAAGTTCATGTACATCGATGCTTCAGGCAACGGCTCATCTTCAGATGCCCAGGTATACAATGCCAATCATCTCAAGGAGGGGCTGGAATGCAACCTCATCATGGGCTTCCAGATCCAGACCCCCTGCCCAATGACACACAAGATGTGCCCTACTTCATCATGGGGGATGACGCCTTCTCCCTCAGAACCTACCTCATGAAGCCCTACACTTCCAGATGCCTCACCCGTAAAGAGAGGATCTTCAACTACAGGCTGTCCAGGGCAAGGCGGGTGGTGGAGAATTCTTTTGGCATCCTGGCCAACAGGTTCCAGGCACTTCTCACCACCATGCAGCATCGCCCAGAGACCGCGAGGAACATCGTGGAAGCTTGCTGCATCCTGCACAATCTCATGCGCACCCGCAACCCAGTGTTGCAGAACAGGCTCGTGGACCTCCAACAAGGCAATGGGGACATGGAGCCTGGTGAATGGAGGCAAGGGCAAAACCTGATAGATACCGTGGATGTGCAAGGCCCCAACAGAGCTTCATGTGAAGGGAAGAAGCAGCGCAACCTCCTGAAACACTGGTGCAACTCCCCAGCTGGAGCAGTGGAGTGGCAAGACAGGATGATAGATGCTTAATGGATGCTTCCTTCAGCCTGTCTCATCACACTGATGAGATTGGGCCATGTATGTTGGGTGGCCCTACAATGAACAGGGCATTTAATAAACAGTTGTGTTTATGTTGAAATGTGTGGATCAATGATTACATTGTTGTTGATAATAAAAGGCCAAAGGTGTGGCACCTGGGAGGGTGGACCATACAGTCCCACTATGCTTGCACTGGAGGTTTATCTATCCCACAGCTATCCTTACCCATCCCACAACTATCCTTACCCATCCCACAGCTATCCTTACCCATCTCACAACTATTACCCATCCAACAGGTATCTCTGCCCATCCCACAGCTATTACCCATCCGAAAGGTATCCCTGCCCATCCCACAGCTATTACCCATACCAAAGGTATCCCTGCCCATCCCACAGCTATCCATACCATTCCACAAGCATGCAAAGGCTTAAACCATTTCTAAAAGTGTGTGAAGCAAAGATAATCTTTATTTATAACAAGCTGTAAAAGCAAAATGACCCAAGTGTCCCAAGCAAAGATAAAGTCAACAGGTAGCCACCCAGTCTCTGGCAGTCTTCTCAGTCACTCTGAGGCGTGCCCATAGTCTCATGGGTGAAGGGTCCAGGTGCTGTGGAGGTGGCTGCTGCTGGAGTGCTGCTCTGAGGTGCCATTGGGGTGCCTGGCCATGAGAGGACAACAGGAGATGGTGTGTGGAGGAAGCTCTCAGAGAGCTGGCTCAGTCCCATGATGTTGAGAGCCCCTTCCTCCATGACATGGGGTGTCAGCCCCAATACCGATGACAGATGTTCTGAGGCCGGGCTTGGCTGTGGGGTGGAGGAAGGAGGAGTGGCATGGGTGGCATCTGTGGCGTGGATGGCATCGGTGGCATCAGTGGCATCGGTGGCATCAATGGCATCAGTGGCACCGGCGGCGTACGATGTACCTGTGCCTGGGAAGGGCTGCCTGTGCTGCTGGAGCTCCTGGTAGCCATAGCCTTGGTAGGTGAGGGCCTGTGGAAAGCCTTGGAAGGGCTGTGACATCACCTGGGGTGGAGGAGCAGACCTGGACTGGGTGGGAGCAGGTTCAGCTGGGTCTGGAGGGTTGTGAAGAAGACCGGTGATCCTGTCCTTGATCACCTGGTACTGGGAATTGGACATATCCAGGAGGGTCTGTTTGACGTAGGTGAGGAAGGGCTTGCGGTTGGAGGATGGGACGTCGGTGTGTACCAGCTGAGAGAGGAGATCTACACTGCTTCTGATGGTGTCCCTGATCTCCAGCAGGACAGTGTGGTTCTGCCCCTCCGGTCTGGCTCTCTGCCTGCTTTCTGTGGAGGTGGAGCTGGGGGTGGATGTGGGTTGGTCTCTGGTGGAAGTGCCCTCTCCTTGCTCCCACTGCGTCAGGGGGTCCTCCACATGCTCCACCACGGGGAGTGCAGCTGTCGGGGGGGGTCTCCATCATGGCACGCTCCACAGATACCTGCCTGGACACAGGAGCTGACTCTTGGCCAGAAGAGGACTGGCTCTCTGTGGGCTGCCTGAGAGAGAGGGTTGTCAGAGGGGCTGCTCCTCGGTGGCGGATCTCACCCTCCAAGAAGCTGCACTTGGCCATCACGTAGGTCTCTCAGTCCGTCAGCTTGACCGTGGCGTGGCCAGATATCTTGAGGTGCAGCTTCCCGTACCAGGTGTGCATGTGCTTCCACCAGCCGAGGAGCACCTCCGAAGTGAATCACCAAACTTGATTGCAGGAAATACGACTTTAGCAACAGAGTGCTGATGTCTGGAATACTCTACCTGACTCTGTGATTTCTTCCCCAAATCCCAAAAACTTTAACCTTAAACTGTCTACTATTTACCTCAGCCCTTTCCTTAGAGGTCTGTAGGGGGTGTGCATAAGCGCACCAACGTGCCTATCGTCCCTCTCCTATCATAACTATGTATATACTTATACCTATTATCTTGTAAGCAATTGACAAATCAAATAAATAAAAAATAAAATAAATAAAAATAAATAAAAAGTATGAACTAACCCTTTATAAATAAATGCACACCTGCTTTTCAGCAACCTAAATTGAACTGGGACTTCCAAATTATTTTGGACATCTTATTTGATTGAATTATTTTTCTGAATTAATTAAAATGTTCAAAATTAATTAGATCAATTTTCTGAATCCATTTGAACAATTAGAGTGCTTTTGATTTATACACCCCTATACCTGAGTACTGTTTGTTTTGCTTGCAGTTAAGCTGTACTATTGTGCTGTAGTGGTTAGAATGTTCGATTGAGATTGTCCCATATCACTCTTCCTGATACTTTCTTTTAACACAGTTTAGTTCACAGACTTACTAGTATGATGACTTTGTCTATGCTAATTTGAACTCCATGTGCCTTAGAGGAAATGAGGAATATAAACATGATGAAATAAATCCATAAATGTAAATAAATTAACACAAGAACTAGGACCCAAGCTGTTCATTCCTAACATCAATTGCCATTTCCAAGTGATCATACATACAGTGCACATTTCTGTAGTCAGAAACCTATGCATACAAGTATCCCTTCCTGTAAGAATTTCTGCTAAATGTCCAGAGGCCTGGGGAGGGATAGATCTTATGTACTTATCATAATACTGTTTTCCTTAAGTTTCATGGTCATGTTAATTGTCACACTTTTGAACAGACATTTTCTCTCTCTACAGATATCTTTACTGTTGACTGTTCTTCATAATGATCTAAGCCATGAGCCATGAACAAATATTTCAAATAACATCCTTCTTCATCTTAAGCCACTATTTCTCTGTTTGACAATTTAGAGATATAGATAATTAGAGTGAATGCGGAGGGAGGCAACTTACTGAAGCATGAGCCATATTCAGTTTCGAAAAAAATGTAGAGACAGATTTCTAATGGATTTCTGTCTCTTGTCTACTTTGTCCTAAATGTTTCAGCCATGACATGTGTCAAACCGGACCAAATTATGGCCTGTCCTTTCAGAACAAAATGAGGATTCATTAAGGAGAAATTGTGGTTTGCGTGTATATGTAGGTGTGAATGTGTCTGCAACTCCCTCCCTCCCCATGTGTGTATGTGTGT
This sequence comes from Laticauda colubrina, assembly GCA_015471245.1. Taxonomy (NCBI): domain Eukaryota; kingdom Metazoa; phylum Chordata; class Lepidosauria; order Squamata; family Elapidae; genus Laticauda; species Laticauda colubrina. Next base: position 28,230,812 of record BLBF01000040.1, read on the forward strand.
GTGTGTAGGATATGATATAGAATCATATCCTTTACATATAGGTAAATTCAGCTGGCAAGAAAAATGTTCTACAACCACTGCAACTGCTAGTTTTCCCCTGGTTCCCATTTGTTACTCTCATCCGAACACAATTCCAATTTTAAAATCCCACTGATTGGTATAAAAAATAAATGCTGTCGAATTTAGTTGAAGGCATTTCTAGAAAATTAACACAATATTTGAATATGAATATCTTCCACAGAAAGAGCAGTCATATTTTAACTGTCAAGGACACATTTGTGTGCCAAGGACTAACCTTTTTGTCTTTTCTTCTGTGAAAAGAAGAAAACTTCTTCAGTTGCCTTTCTAAGTTGGATGACCTTGAAAATAATGCTACCACATAGGTCACTCATGTCCTAGGACCATTCCACCGCCAAAGAGCACTTTTCAACTATCCTCCAACAAGCCCCATTCCTGCTGCTGATTACTAATTCTTATTCTGGCCTATGAACTGGGACAACTCTGCCCAAGACCAGTGAATACTTGTCCCCATTCTTCACTGCACTCTTATTTTCTCTTATATGAATCAATTCCTATAGGGCTAACACAAGGGGATTTTACTAAGGTAACCTGGTATATTTGAAAAAGGAAGGTATATCTAAAGGGGAATGACTACAATTGGTGGACAACTCAGTGATAAGCCAATTAAAGCCCATGTCACACTGCACCAAGGGATGCAAAGAGGATGTAAAATAGAGAAAAATGCTTGCCATCCATTGGAAAATGTGATGCATCCGTTGTGTACTCACTGCGTACGTCTTTCATACGCTTTATCTGTCGAGCATCCATCTACTGCTATTTCATCCGCTCAAAAAGTTTTGAGCTGCACAAAACTTTTTGAGCAGATGAACTTTCCGCCACGTACGATTTACATCCACGACACAAACGGGCAACAAACATTCTACGTTTATTGTCATCCATTAAACGTCCGCTGTATCCTCTCGGCATCCTCTGGGCATCCACGCAACTCACATCTGCTCCAGCAGAAAGCGGAAAGAGGGAGGAAGAGAAAGGTACGCGGGACGTCCACACAGCGTTAGAAGCACGGACATAGAAAGGATAAAAGCGGATGCAGCTCAGATATAAAGCATTAAAATGGACAAAACGTTTGCATATGGGACGTATCTTGGATATTTAGGATGTCTGGAGGATGTCTAGAGTATGTGGAAGGACACCTAGCGGAAAACCAACATTTCCTATAAAAAGAGGGAGGAAATCACATAGATCTCACTATCAGTCCAGCAGCCGTGGTGTACAGCCTTGCTCTTACTCTTGCTCTTCCACATCATCCATTGATCTCCACCATGGATCATCGCACACTCCTTATGGTAGCCGCCATCGTTCAACACCAGAACCAAGCCCTCTTCAGACTGTTTCACCTTTTCTACGCAAGGGGAAGAAGGAGACGTCCAAGAGCTGTCTGCCTCCGAAGATGGATCAGGAGAACAGTGGAGTTTGGGCTCTATGACAAGCTGATGGTGAAGCTGAGGAATGAAGACCCTCGTGCATTCCAGAACTTCATGAGGATGCCACCAGCCATGTTTGATGAAGTTGTGCAGTGTCTGAGACCCAGGTTGACCAAGGCAAACATCAACTTCCGGCCCAGCCTGGACCCTGGACTGAAGGTGGCACTGACTCTGTGCCACCTGGCCTCTGGGACCACATAAAGAAACATGCAGTATGCCTGGAGGGTGCAATACAACACCATCAGCATTGTGGTCAGAAAAGTGGTGCAGGCCATCATCGAAGAATACGTGGAGGAGCTCTTCCAGTGTCCCACCACTGAAGAAGGCTGGAGGAAAGTTGCAGAGCAGTGGTATCAGAGGTGGAACTTTCCCCACACCATTGGAGCCATAGATGGGAAGCACGTGGCCTGCAAAGCTCCAGCCAACTCAGGGTCCTCTTATTACAACTACAAGGGCTTCTTCAGCATCATCCTCTTTGCCATGGTTGATGCAGACTACAAGTTCATGTACATCGATGCTTCAGGCAACAGGTCAGCTTCAGATGCCCAGATATACAGCGCCAGTGACCTCAAGGAGGGGCTGGAACGCAACCTCATCATGGGTTTTCCAGATCCAGACCCTCTACCCAATGACACACAAGATGTGCCCTACTTCATCGTGGGTGATGACGCCTTCTCCCTCAGAACCTACCTCATGAAGCCCTACACTTCCAGATGCCTCACCCGTGAAGAGAGGATCTTCAACTACAGGCTGCCCAGGGCAAGACAGGTGGTGGAGAATGCCTTTGGCATCCTGGCCAACAGGTTCCAGGTACTTCTCACCACCATGCAGCATTGCCCACAGACTGTGAGGAGCATCGTGGAAGCTTGCTGCATCCTGCACAATCTCATGCGCACCCGCTACCCAGTATTGCAGAACAGGCTTGTGGACCATCAACAAGGCAATGGGGACATGGAGCCTGGTGAATGGAGGCAAGGACAAAACCTGATAGACACTATGGATGTGCAAGGCCCCAACAGAGCTTCACATGAAGGGAAGAAGCAGCGCAACCTACTGAGACACTGGTGCAATTCCCCAGCTGGAGCAGTGGAGTGGCAAGACAGGATGGTAGATGCTTAATGGATGTTTTCTTGAGCCTGTCTCATCACACTGATGAGGTTGGGCCATGTATGTTGAGTGGCCCTACAATGAACAGGGCATTTAATAAAGAGTTGTGTTTATGTTGAAATGTGTTGATGAATAATTACATTGTTATTGATAATAAAGGGCCATATGTGTGGCAGCTGGGAGGGTGGACCATACAGTCCCACTATGCTTGCAATGGAGGTTTATCTATCCCACAATTATCCTTACCCATCCCACAACTATCCTTACCCATCCCACAGCTATCCTTACCCATCCCACAGCTATCCCTACCCATCCCACAGCTATCCTTACCTATCCCACAAGCATGCAAAGGTTTAACCCTTTTTTCAAAGTTTTCACCAACACCTTATTAAGTAAATAAAATGAACCAAGTGTGTGAAACAAAGATAACCTTTATTAATAACAAACTGTATGACTTTATTAAAAAGCAAAATGACCCAATAAAGTGTCTTAAGCAAAGATAAAGTGAACAGGTAACAACTCAATCTCTCGCACTCTTCTCAGTCACTCTGAGTCATGCCCATGGTCTCAGATGTAAAGGGGCCAGGGACTGTGGAGGTGGCTGCTCCTGGAGTGTTGGTCTGAGGCGCCATTGGGGTGCCTGGCCCCGAGAGGACAACAGGAGATGGTGTGTGCAGGAAGCTCTCAGAGAGCTGACTCAGTCCCGTGAGGTTGAGAGGCCCTTCATCAAGTACCTGGGATGTGAGGCCCAAGACTGATGACAGATGTTCTGATGACGGGCTTGGCTATGGGGGGGAGGAAGGAGGAGTGTAGTGGGGCTGTCTGGTCTGCAGCTGGGCGAGGTGAGGGGTCTGTGGCATCTGTGGTGTCCGAGGAACCTGGGTCTGGACTGGGAAGGGCTGCCTCTGCTGTGGGAAGTCCTGGTAGTGGTAGCCTTGGTAGGTGAGGGGCTGTTGAAATCTGTGAAAGGGCTGTGACATCACCTGGGGTGGAGGAGCAGACCTGGAGTGGGTAGGAGCAGGTTCAGCTGGGCCTGGAGGTTGGTGCAGAAGAGCTGTGATCCTCTCCTTCATCACCTGGTACTGGGCCTTGGGCATGTCATGAGGGTCTGGCTCACATAGGTGATGAAGGGCTTGCGGTCCGAGGATGGTATGTCGAAGTGGACCAGCTGGGAGAGAAGATCTGTGCTGGCTTTGATTGTGTCCCTGATCTCCAAGAGGACAGTGTGGCTCTGGCCCTCCAGTCTGCCTCTCTGCCTCCTTTCTGTGGAGGTTGAGCTGGGGGTGGATGTGGGTTGGTCTCTGGTGGCTGCTTCTTCTTGCTCCATCTGAGACAGGGGATCCTCCATGTCCTCCAGCACGGGGAGTGCAGCTGTCGGGGGTCTCTGTCATGGGGCCCTCCAAAGACACCTGCCTGGACACAGTAGCTGTCTCCTGGCTGGAAGAGGAGTGGCTCTCTGTGGGCTGTCTGAGGGAGAGGGTTGACAGAGGGGCTGCTCTTCGGTGGCGGACCTCACCCTCCAGGGAACTGCACTTGGCCGTGACATAGGTCTCCCAGTCAGTGAGCTTGACAGCGGCCTGCCCGGATTTCTTCATGTGCAGCTTGCCATTCCAGGTGTGCATGTGCTTCCACCACCCCAGGAGGACATGTGAAGTGTAGTCCAAGCTCTCCGCCTTCTCTCTCCAAGCTGCCTGCTTTCTCTTGGTGTCACAATAGAGCCTGTGGCCCTTCCTCAACAGGTACTCGTTCTCCCTCAGCCATTCCAGCACCTCCTCCTCATGGTCTTAGGAAATGGAGTACTGTTTCCTCTCCCCCTTCTCCTTGCCTTGCCTCTTCTTCCCTCTGGAAGGGGCTTCAGGGCCTTCAGCAGCAGGGCTTTGAGGGCCTGGGGCTGGTCCACCACAGCAGCAGCAGCAGCAGGAGAAGCACCAGCAGCAGCAGGAGAAGCACCAGCAGCACCAGCAGCACAAGCAGGAGAAGCACCACCACCACCAGCAGCAGGAGAAGCACCAGCAGCACCAGCAGGAGAAGCACCAGCAGCAACAGCAGCAACAGCAGCTTCAGAGTCAGCGCCAGGGGGTGGGATGGTGGTTCTGTCCTTCTTGCCAGGGCTGGCAGGAGTAGGCACAGGCTTCCTCTTCTTCCCCATGGTGTTCTCTCAAGATGTCTCTGGCAGCAGGTCTTTCCTCTGAATGCTGACTGCTTGCGAGCTGCATCCTTTTATATTCGCGGTGCTGACACAATTCATCCTCCCCGCATGCGCAGTGAACACTCTGCATCCACTAGGCATCCACTAGGCATCCTATAGGCGTCCGTGATGCATCCGCATCATCTGCTACGCATCTGCTCCTTCCACTATGCATCTGCTTCGCTATTCTCCCCCGGAAGCCCTTCGGATGTGTCATCCACTTCCATCTGCTTTCATCCGCTAGGCTTCCTACGAACATCTGCTTTACATTCCCGCTACATCCTCCCTACGTCCGTTCCTTTCCGTTGTTTTCCGTTCTGTTTATGCAAATTTGAGAACGGATAACAACGGATGGAGCCACCCCCAAAATTTTGCTCGTCCGCTGTGTCCTTTTTGCATATGTTTTGCATCCGTCGGCCAGTGTGACCTAGCCTTAAGGAATTCTACCTTCTCAACATCTTTGCATTTAATTTTATTACAGAGAAGAAAGATTGCTTTCTTAATATATGAGTCCTGATTGCTCTTTTCAATAGCATAAGCATCCATATCTGTTTTATCACCTTTACAGATCTGAAGAAACATTCAAATGAATTTGAAAACAATCTACTTCAGAATGAGCTTTCTCCTGAAGATTTGGTGTTTACTTCCAGCATTTCAAAGGTTTGTTGCCTTAGCAACTACTGCAGCACATGGGATGAGCTGTCCACTGCTTTCAATGGCATTACCCTATTGTCATCTATCTTTTTTCATATTTTAATTGTTGCAAAAGGAAAGCTTGGGGCTATGTAGGTAAGACTAATGTCTCTATGTGACAATTTATGCTTAAATCCCAATGCTTATTTCTCTTGCCTATTTGTCATTGTGAGTGACAGCTCATTGGCTCTTTTCTTCTTTCTTCTAGTATGCTGGATCCACTTACTATGTAATCTCCTGGTTGTTCTGCATATTTTAAACATTATACTCTCAAATTTATGGATGAAGATGCTCCTTTAGGACTTCCTGATGCAACTCCACTATTATTGGTGATTACTTCCCACTGGACCTGGATGGCCATACTGGTAATATCAAAACTTAGAAACATGGATTATTGGCAAGCTTATCATTATTGAATCTATAATGAAACCTGACTTTGATCCCACAAACTTTAAAATGTATTTTAAACCACATCAAGTTAACATATATAGTTGTGGCTTGTCCAGTCCTTCCTGGTCTAACATGAAATAAACAACTAATTATATCCTGATTTGTTGCTTAGGTGGAAATGATTGTAGCTGAATGGTATACTGTATATGTCACATGTTTACCCTTATCTATTCCTCTTTCTCTACCTATAAAGAACATGATTTTTTTCTGAGGTTCTCAGTATGCATTTTCATAGGGAGAGACATTTTAATAAATGTATTCAAGTTAGATCAGATATTTTCAACCCCAGGTTGCAGCCAACTACTGGGCCCTGAGCTGTTTGGAATTGGGCCATAGAAGTGGTGGGATTCAAACATGTTTACTATTGGTTCTGTGCAGAGGTGGTATTCAGCAGGTTCTGACCAGTTCTGGAGAACCGATAGCGGAAATTTTGAATAGTTTGGAGAACCAGCAAATACCACCTTTGACTGGAGATTTTACAGTATCCTTCCCCTAACATACCCACCAAGCCATGCCCACAGAACCAGTAATAAAAAAAAATTGAATCCCACCACTGGTTCTGTGGGTGTGGCTTGGTGGGCATGGCTTGGTGGACATGGCAGGGGAAGGATACTGCATAATCTCCATTCCCATCCCACTCCAGGGGATGGATACTGTAAAATCCCTATTCCCTCCCCACTCCAGAAGAAGGATACTGTAAAATTCCATTCCCTCCCCATCCTACCCCACTAACCTGCTTTCCAGCGCCATTCTCCTGTGCACAGCAACCATAGAAGACCCAGCTGATCAGCTGGGACTCAGGAGGCAGAGAATAGATGGGGTGGGGCCAGTCAGAGCTGGTATTTACCAGTTCTCTGAATTAATCAAAATTTCCACTACTGGTTCTCCAGAACTGGTCAGAACCTGCTGAATACCACCTGTGATGTGCATATCCTCCATTTGTCTGCCATTGACAAAGAATCATTACTCCCTCCCACAAAGCCAGAAAGATTAGAGAAATAACTCTGAGTTAAAAGTTCGGCAGTTTTATTTTTTAAGATGTCTTTCTCTTTATTTCCTTTCTCAACAAGCCTTTAAAGCTAAAAGCTTTTATAAATAATAATAACTTTTGCTGGCAACTTTCTTTTTTTAATAAACTTTATTGATTATAAAACTAAAATATCAGAAGGGGAAAAAAAGAAAAAGGAAAAAAGAAAATGATTAAAAACTAACTATTCTACTATCGACAGTCTATGGTTCCTTGTTTTTTTTATCAATATAGGTGATATATTTACAAATACATCTTATTGCGTATATATAATTACTACCTCTTTTACATTTTACGTTGTTTACAAATATATTTACTATTTTTGTTCTATCCAGTCAGACCAGCATTCCCAGCTTCTATAATATTCTGATGTTTCTTTTTCCTTAAGTGCTAAGGTTAACTTATCCATCTCTGTGCAGGCTATTATCTTCTGAATAACCATTTCCTTTGTTGGAATATCTTCTTTCCAACACTGTGCAAAGTTATTCTGGCTGCAGTAAGAATATGCAGTATTATGTATTTGACATTTTTAGAAATTTGTCTATTAAATATCCCCAATAGGAAGAATTCTGGTTTTAATTCAATTTTCTCCTCCGTTATTTCCTCTAACCATTTTTTTATTCTATGCCAGTATCTTTGGGCTTCAGTGCAGGACCACCACATATGAAAAAATGTTCTCTGTTTCTTTTTACATTTCGAACTATTCGGAATCATGTTAGGAGACATTTTTGTCAAGGGTGAGAGATGCCATCTATGAAACATTTTATAGGCATTTTCTTTATATGCTGCTGATTTTGTAATTTTATTATTCCTTGTCCAAACCTTTTCCCATTCTAATAATGTAATGCTACGTCCTATGTTTCTGCTCCAAGCTATCATGTTGCTTTTGACTACTTCCTCTTCTAATTCCATCTCTAATAAGTAATTATAAAATTTAGTTATTATTTTTTTATCTGGACCTAGTAGGATTTTAAGCCCATGTCACACTGAACCAACGGATGCAAAGAGGATGTAAAATGGACAAAAAACCTTGCCATCCGTTCGAAAACGCGATGTACTCACTGCCTCTGTTTGGCATCCTCTCTATCCGTCCAGCATCCGTTTATGGACATTTCATCAGCTCCAAAGGTTTTGGGCTGCCCAAAACTTTTGTGTGGAAAATGTATCCAGTTCGTCCATTCTGCATCCGCTACGCATCCGTTATGCATCCGCTATATCCGCTAGGCATCCGCTACACATCCACGCAACTCGCATCCGCCCGGATGTAGGGAGGAAGTGGAACGGATGCAGAACGGATGCAGAACGGATGCCTAGCGGATGCAGAACAGAAACAAAGTGTTTAAAATGGAAAAAACAATTGCAGAGGGGACCTATCTCAGATATTAAGGATGTCTAGAGGATGCCTAGAGGATGCCTAGCGGAAAACCTATACTGCCTATAAAAAGGGGGAGCAACTCGCCTGCATCGCACTTTCAGAACAGCAGCCCAGCGGTGCAGACCTCTGCAGCCTTCATCTGGCTCTTCCTCTTCCACAGCATCCAGTCATGTCCACCGTGGATTGTAACAAAGTCTTTTCGGCAGCCACCATCATTCTGCAACAGTGCGAAGCCATCTGCAGGCTCTGTGAATTCTACTGCGAGAAGAAAAGGAGCCACCCAAAAAGAGTCTGGGTCCGAAGATGGTTCACCAGAAGAGCAGAGGACGGACTGTACAACAAGCTGATGGTGGAGCTCAGGAATGAAGACACTCATGCATTCCAAAATTTCATAAGGATGCCTCCAGCCATGTTTGACGAAGTTGTGCAGCGGCTGACACCCAGGTTGACCAAGGCAAACACCAGCTTCCGGCCCAGCCTGGAACCTGGGCTCAAGGTGGCACTCACTCTGCGCCACCTGGCCTTAGGGACCTCCTACAGGAGCATGCAGTACGGCTGGAGGGTGCCATCCAACACCATCAGCATTGTGGTCAGAGAAGTGGTGCAGGCCATCATCGAAGAATACAAGGAGGAGCTCCTCCAGTACCCCTCCACTGAAGAAGGATGGAAGAAAGTTGCAGAGCAGTGGTATCAGAAGTGGAACTTACCACACACACTGTTGGAGCCATAGATGGCAAGCACGTGGCCTGAAAATCTCCAGCCAAGTCGGGGTCCACTTATTTCAACTCCAAGGGCTTCTTCAGCATCATCCTCTTCGCCATGGTCGATGCTGACTACGAGTTCATGTACATCGATGCTTCAGGCAACGGCTCATCTTCAGATGCCCAGGTATACAAAGCCAGTCACCTCAAGGAGGAGCTGGAAGGCAACCTCATCGTGGGCTTCCAGATCCAGAACCCCCACCCAACGACACACAAGATGTGCCCTACTTCATCGTGGGGGATGACGCCTTCTCCCTCACAACCTACCTCACGAAGCCCTACACTTCCAGACGCCTCACCCGTAAAGAGAGGATCTTCAACTACAGGCTGTCCAGGGCAAGGCGGGTGGTGGAGAACACCTTTGGCATCCTGGTCAACAGGTTCCAGGTACTTCTCACCACCATGCAGCATTGCCCACAGACTGTGAGAAGCATCGTGGAAGCTTGCTGCATCCTGCACAATCTCATGCGCACCCGCTACCCAGTCTTGCAGGACACACAAGATGTGCCCTACTTTATCGTGGGGGATGACGCCTTCTCCCTCACAACCTACCTCATGAAGCCCTACACCTCCAGACTCCTCACCCGTGAAGAGAGGATCTTCAACTACAGGCTGTCCAGGGCAAGGCGGGTGGTGGGGAACGCCTTTGGCATCCTGGGCAACAGGTTCCAGGTACTTCTCACCACCATGCAGCATCGTCCAGAGACTATGAGGAGGATCATGGAAGCTTGCTGCATCCTGCACAATCTCATGCGCACCCGCTACCCAGTCTTGCAGAACAGGCTCGTGGACCTCCAACAAGGCAATGGGGACATGGAGCCTGGGGAATGGAGGCAAGGGCAAAACCTGATAGACACTGATGATGTGCAAGGCCCCAACAGAGACTCACATGAAGCAAAGAAGCAGCGCAACCTCCTGAAATAGACTTTATTAACAACAAGTTTTGAAACAAAAATGAGTCTCTGGCACTCCTCTTGGTCACTCAGTCTCAGGGGTGAAGGGTCCAGGTGCTGTGGAGGTGGCTGGTGCTGGAGTACTTGTCATCAGTTCCTCCAGAAGCAGAAGCAGCAGAAGCCCCAGCCCCAGAAGAACGAGCCCGTGCTGCAGAAGCCCCAGCAGAACCAGAGTGAGGGCCAGGGGGCGGGATGGTAGCCCTGTCCCTCTTGCCAGGGCTGGCAGCAGATGGGTGAGGCTCGCTGTGCTTCTGCATGGTTGTGGGGTTTCTGGCTGGCAGGGAGGCTGGCAGGAACCAAGGCTGGCAGGAAGGCTGGCAGGGAGGCTGGCACCAAGGGAGGAAGGAAGGCTGGCAGGCAGGCAGGCACCAAGGCTGGCAGGAAGGCTGGCAGGGAGGCATGCACCAAAGCTGGCAGGAAGGCTGGCAGGCAGGAAGGCTGGCACCAAGGCAGGCACCAAGGCTGGCAGGCAGACATGAACCAAGGCTGGCAGGAAGGCAGGCAGCAAGGTTTGCAGGCAGGCTGGCAGCAAGGCTGGCAGGGAGGCTGGTAGCAAGGCTTGCAGGCAGGCTGGCAGCAAGGCTTGCAGGCAGGCTGGCAGCAAGGCCAGCAGGGAGGCTGGCAGCAAGGCTTGCAGCAAGGCTGGCAGCAAGGCTTGCAGGCAGACATGCAGTCAGGGCAGGCAAGGCAGCCAATCCGTCCGGCAGCAGGTCTTTCCTCTGATTGGCGACCTGCTTTAGAGCTGCTTCCGTTATATCCGCGGGGCTGACGCAATGCGTCCTCCCCGCATGCGCAATTAATGCCAGACATCCATTAGGCTTCCACTGTGCATCCGCTGTGCATCCGTTTCATCCGTTCGGCGTCCGCTTTGCATCCACTGTATCCGTTCCGTGTCCGCTTTGCTGAGGTCCCCCGGAAGCCTAGCGGACATGCCATCCGCTCCCATCCGCTTCCATCCACTGGGCTTCCGTTCCGCATCCGCTTTGCATCCGCCCTGCGTCCTCCATGCGTCCATGTTATCCGCTCCGGTTATGCAAATTTTTGCCCCTTTTGAGAGCGGATAACAACGGATGGAACATTTTGCTCGTCCGCTGTGTCCTTTTTGCATCCATTGGGCAGTGTGACATGGGCTTTATCTAACTATTGTGCCTTGGTATAAATTCCAAAATTTTTCTTGTTCTGGTTATATCTATTTTGAATTTGCAGATAAGCCCACCGGTCTACTTGTAGCCCCTGTTCTTGAAGATCTTGCCATGATTTTAAAGTTCCTTGCACATCAAGAAGGTCTTTGTATTTTATCATTTTATTAAGATCTACATTATTTGGATGTATCGTCTCCATCGTTGAGATCCAGATTGGGATTTTTGATTAATATTTTTTTTGTTCCAATTAGCCAATAAGGAATCTCTAATTATATGTCTGTGGAAATACTTCTGCTTAATTTTTCCAGTGTCCCATAAAAATGCATGCCATCCCCTCTGTAAATCATGGCCTTCTAAAAATAACATCCTTTTATTCGACAGATTTACCCATTCTTTCAACCAAAGTAAGGAGGCTGCACTACAGTATAATTCCCAATTTGGGAGTGCCATACTTCCCCTGCTCTTCATGTCTTGCATTGCCTTTAGGTTTATCCTCAGTTTTTTCCCTTGCCAGATAAATTTGGTAATTATCTTGTTAAGTTCCACAAAGTAATTTTTATGTATTTTTATTGGTATTGTTTGAAATAAGTAAATAAATTTGGGCAGAATATTCATTTTTATAGTGGCAATCCTCCCTCATAAGGAGATTTGCAATTTAACCCATATCTCTAAATCTTTTTTGACTTGCTGTAATAATTTAATATAATTATTTTCCATGAGAGTTTTACATTGAGCCATCAACCAAATTCCTAAGTATTTAACTTTTTTTACTATTTGTAATCCCATTATCCTTTCCAATTTTAGTTTTTGTTTTTCTGTTAAATTTTTAATTATTAATTTCATTTTTTCCTGATTAATTTTAAGTCCTGCAACTTCCCCAAATTGATCTAATTCTTTCAGTAGTTCTTGACCTGTTTCAATTGATTCCTCGATGAAAAATACTATATCATCTGCAAATGACTGAAGTTTATATTCTTATTTTTTAATTTTTAGTCCTTTTATTCCTGGGTTCTGTCTAATTTGTGAAATCAATGTTTCCAAAGATAATATGAAGAGCATGGGAGATAATGGACATACCTGCCTGACTCCTTTCTCTATTTTTATTGAGCGTGTGTACTCTCCATTAATTATAATATTCGCCTTTTGTGAATCATAAATTGTAGTCACGATGTTTTCAAATTTAGTGCCTAAATTCATATTGTAAATTTGTTGGATTAGGAATTGCCAGTTTAGATTGTCAAAGGCCAATTTAGATTGTCAAAGGCCTTCTGTGCATCCAAGAATAAAAGGGCTATTTGTTTTATTGGATGGGCTTCGTAGTATTCCAAAACATTTAATACTATTCTTAAATTGTTCCTAATTTGTCTATTAGGAAGAAAACCATTTTGATCTTAATGTATATATTCATTCAATATTTTTTCAATATATTTGCTATAATTATAAATATTTTATAATCAGTATTTATCAGGGAAATTGGTCTATAATTTCTGTATATAAATTATATTTATAATTTCTGTATATGTTGTAAATCTGAATCTTCTTTCGGAATCAACAATATTAGTGTCTCCTTCCATGCATCCAGCATTCTTGCTGTTAATAGGACTTCATTATATACTTCCACCATGAGAGGTCCTATTTGTTCTCCTGTCAGGTCCTGGGGTTTTATTGTTCTTTTGGTTTTCTATTGCTACTTTTAACTTGGGCAACGTAATATCTCTAATTAACATTTACTTCATCTCCTCCTTGATTATTTTATGTTTAGTAATACCCAAATAATTTCTTATCATATCCTCATTTATCTCCTTCTTTTTATAAAGATCTTCAAAAAATGTACATGCAATTTCTTTTTTCTGTTCTATCCCTTGTTGGGCATCCCCATTCTCATCTATTAATTGGTAGATCTTTTTTGTTTTTCTTTTTTAAGTTTATAGGCCAACCACCTGCCTGGTTTATTGGCCTGTTCAAAAATATCCGTCTGGCTGTATTTAACTTTGAAACCATTCCTTCTTGTTCGATTAAATTTAATTTATGTTTGGTTATTATCATCTGATTTGCAATCTTTTGGGGTGTTTTGCAGCTGAATTTCTAATTCTTTGATTCTTTGTTCTAATTTATTTTGTTGGGCATATTTTTCTTTATTTCTTTTAGCAGTGTATGATATCATTGTTCCTCTTCTTATTGCCTTCATTGTATCCCAAATATTCTGTTTTGTAGTTGCCTCATTATTATTTTCTTTAAAAAAAATAAATAGTCTAATTTCTCGTCAAATTTATTCATAAATTCTTTCTCTTTAATTATCTGTGTATTTAAGGTCCACCTTTTCCTTGGTTTCTTCCTGCCTTTCCACACTATCTGAATTAGGTTGTGACCTTTCCATTCGTTTGGTAAAATTTTAATCTCTTTTAATTCATTTACTAATTCACCATTCATCCAAACCATATCGATTTGTATCCATGATTGGTGAGGGTTGGAGTAAAATGTAAATTGCTTTTTCTCAGGGTTTAATTTTCTCCACATGTCTGTCAAATTTAGTTCAATCATAATTTCTTCACATGTTTTTGGTAGTTCTCTTTTTTTCTTCTTTTTCCCCCCATTACTGTGATCCTTCTGGTGGTCCACAATAGCATTGAAATCCCCTAAGATGCAAATATTCCTTTTATCTAATTCCACTCATTTCCCATGTAATTGTTTAAAAAATTCCTTTTGGTTATCGTTAGGGGCATAGATTACCACTAGTAGAATTGGAATTGATTTTATCCAAATTTGTAACACCAGAATTCTTCCATTGGGGTCTATCCAAACTGGCTCTGCTTTCATATCGTCTTTCACAAATACTGCTATCCCTTTCTTTTTCCTAAAATCTGCTGGCGACGTATACAAATTCCCTAGCTTGGGGCATTCTAAATATTTTTCTTCTTCCTTCCTTATATGGGTTTCCTGTAAACATATTATATCTGCATTTTGTTTAATTAATTTGGTTAATATTCTTTCCTTTTTATTCTAGAGTTTAGGCCATTTATGTTAATTGATAGTATTTTCTTTTCTTCATCCATCACCAAATTGACTCTTGCTCTTTGTCTTGCAGTTTCTTCTGGAAAGGAAAGATGAATGTTATCTGAGAGCTCCATGAAAAGAAAGAAACAGAACAGCATCGGTCTCAGAGACTCCACAGGAAGTATGGGAGTACACACAGATGTAGCGATATATTTTTTATATTGCTCTCCAAGACTGTAGAAGGTAACACTTCCACCTGACCAAGGTGAAAAACCAATGAAATTTCAGAACTGTGCATGAAGGATAGGATGATAGTGCATGGCCATTTGAAAGAAAATAAAAATAAAAATTGCAGGATTAGATATGCTGCTTAAGGGGATTCCTGACATTTTCAAAATTCAATGAGCAGAGACTTCCCAAAGTGAGATCTAAAAAATTGGAGTTTGTTATTAGCTCTTGTTAGACAAATTGGTTTGAAATGTTCTCAGAGTCAGAATCACAAGGAAACAATTAGCCTCTACAGCCAAAGTTCAGGACCTTAATACACAATTAAGTGGAAGTGATTTTATCCCACCAGAATTACTAAGATAAATTACAGATTGGTGGATTCCAGTCCTGACTGCTATATTTATGGTATTCATATAAACTGTACTGTGTCCATCTGAGTGGAATCAGATCACTGTCACTAATTTCTCTAAGAAAAAGGAAGTAGACTTGGGCCTGCCAATTATAAATAAAACTGCTGTATTGAATCCAGTGTGAAAATATTCTTCCTAAAAAGTAGGCTTGATTCAGATGGGGCCTATTAACCTTGAACCATCATCTGGTCCTGTATCATTTAGCAAAAAAAAAAAAAAATCACTGTCCATATTTTTGCAGACTTTGTGGATTTCTAATCAGAAAACGTTCATGGTTTAAGGTGGACCTCCAGCTCAATCTCCCCAGTTGTAATCCAACACCTTAATCACACTTTAGTGCAAAGCAATAGTATTGCTTTATTGGAATTCTACTCAAATTTACATCTTAAATGAGTCACATTATAGATTATTTAAAAAATATCTTCCATAGTATCATTTCATTTTAAAAGGATTGTGTTAATGAAATCAATGGCATATGTGGAATTTGCAGATGATTGTTAAAACGAACTTTCGTTTTCCCTCTTCTTATTTTGTTGCTAATTTATTTTGGCACAGGGGTACATACTGTAAACAGAGCTCAGGAATTCTGGGAATTGAAGTCCACAAGTCATAAAGGGGCTATAGTCCCCAGCCCTGCTATAAACAGTAATTTCAGATGCACAGCTAATGTATCTCCACTCATTATAGGTTGAATCACATGATTCTTGCTCTCTTTCCTCCTTCCCTTTTATATCTTGTTAGCTGTTTGAGAACTTCTTTAAGGTGGGCAGGCTAGTTAAATCAATAATCTTAGATCAATCAAACATTTGTTCAAGGGAATATTGCTTTATTTGGGAGTCTTTTTTCATTGTAAAATGTATATTAACTTTATAATGGCTGAAAATAGCTTTTCAACGAAGTACAGTGAAAGTTGGGCAGTGGAAATTACCTCTTCGTGTCCTTCACAAGGCAAATGTTACAATTTTACCATACTAAATGATAAGGTAAGGCAGGTTTTGGATGGAGAGGTAATCATTAGGACTAAAATTAAAACTTTTTTTTTAAAAAAAAGGCTTGAGGTCCTAGTGACTTCATAAGCAAATGCTTACCTTCTTACCCAAGCTCTAATAATATTCTATGGCTCTTCCAAAGACAGTCCTTTTTTTTCCTTTGTACATTTATCTTATCCATTATGTTCCTTCTACTTCCCTCAAATTATAGTCATTTTTTTTAGTTGTATCACATGGTCAAAGTATGTGGGAGTGGCTTGTTGATCATCATTTCAGTGAAATGACCAAATTTAATTAATTAATTCTTCTCATTCATCAGTGGCTCAAGTCCCCAATGATGATCATGCATGAACATTTTCTTATTTATTTTGAACATTCTTATTCTACATTTCTGCTTATGTGGTGCCTGTACATATAAGCAAAGTATCATTAAATCATTATCAAAATGAAGTTTCTAACCTCCTTCCAGAAAGTTGAGAAAATGTGGTTTGAGCACACCTCCCAGGGAAATATCTTCATGAAACGCCTTCTCTGGATTCCAGACATAATGAAAAGTATCTGAAAATCAGCACATCTTCTGCTGACTTTATGACTAGAGAGTTCATATCAAGGTCAATCGGCAATATAGTAACTGTTGATACTGACACCTTACATTTGTCAAGAAAACAATTTATCATATGCTCCTGACATATTTTGTATTCATTCCAATTTTCAGACACTCATTAAGGAGGGAGCTAAGCAGTGTGCATTTCAATAATTAAATCAGGATGTAATCAAAGCATGGACTGGAAAACTGTTGTCAGTCAGAACAGGTCCAGTTCATGACTTGCATTTTCTGTACTGGACATAACTGTATCCATTCCCTTGTATTTCTTAATTAAGTTATAAGACTTTTACATCTATGGTAAAAGATATATTGTACCTATATAATCTGTCTCAATCACTCACTCTCTTTCTCTGATTTTAATGATTAATATACAATAATAGCACTATTTTGCCTGGCCACATACATTGGACAGATCAATAGAAGAATAAGTACCCGCCTGGATGAACACAAAAATGCAGTAAAAAAGCTGGAACACACCTCCTCACTAGACCAACACATTAAAACCACAGGTCACAACATCAACTTCAATGGCACTAAAACCCTAGCCACTATAGAAAACCCCAGCCACAGAATCATCAGAGAAGCCATAGAGATTGAAAAAAGACCTGAAAGCATGAATAGAAGAGATGATTCCACCAGATTGTAAATCATTTGGAAGCCTACACTCTCAAATAGAAAGATCTCCACACCACAAGCCAGGCAAACACCTGGGCACAAACAGACTCCCTCTGATGCCTCCAGCTCAAACACCCCCCCCACCAGGCACTCAAATGAAACCTGGCTTCCTAATAGATAATAGCCGTCCTTTCACACGAAGCCAAGCTGCACTGAAAGCCTCCAGTGCAGGAACAGAGTGTTGCCAGCCAATCAAAGCCACAAAACAGACAGAAGAAACCAGAAACACCAATCAAACAAACTCCAAGACCAATAAACACAGACCAAGACTCCCAACCAATCAGGATGTAGAAAAAAACATCCTGCCACAATAATAGGCTAGCCTCAAATTTAAAACCAAAGGCTGTGAGACCCTGACCCACATACAAAGTCAATACAGAAGCCTGATGATGGCAGATGAGATTCTGCTGAAACGTTGCTACAACTTTAAAAGCACTACAATGACGTGGGATAATACCCGAAGGAAGCTGAACAGCACACATGTAAGTACCCGCGAAAACTTAAAAAAACAAATATCTGACCTCTACGGGGAGGAAATAAATAGCCAGATCAGAAGCTATGAGAAGCTGGAAGTTAAAAGAGCAGGAATATTATGTGACCTGAAATTCCTATGCAGCTGCAGAGACAACAATGTAACACCAACCGGCTTCAAATTAACATTTCATCACAGCACAGCAGCTACTAAATGTATCCTGAAAAGAACAGAAATTGCTTTACTCAGGAATGAAGTTCAAAGTAAAAGATTCCAGTTGGATCAGTTAAACAAAGATTTGCTAGCACTACACCTGGAATTGAGCAGCAAAATCCACCCTCTACTTTGGGATAAGATAAAACAAAATACAACTTGGAGAGCTGAAACTGAAACCACTTACAAAAATGAAAAACTCTTAAAGAAACTAAAGAAATTAGAACATGACAAGAAAGCCCCCAACAACTCACAACACCTGAAACAATTAGTATATAACGTTTCCAACAGAGAACTCACCAAAACAGAAACAGATGTCCTAACCAAAGGATTCAATTATGCCATAGCACCCAAAAAAATCCCCACAGAATCCATCATATGTGCAGTAGAATCCA
>BLBF01000040.1:28253995-28279863 GCA_015471245.1 Laticauda colubrina
TATCTGTGTGCCTATCTGACTAACGCTGCACATTCTGTTTAGCTTGTCTACCTAACCCTGGTTGGGGAACCCAGGCTTAACACACATCATCCCATAAAATCTCACTGAAAGTTCACAGTAGCACCTGTTGTTTGTCTGGAACTGCTTGTCCTTTAGCCAAACAGTTAGGCCAAATTTATGATCCAGAGATAGAGCAACTCTTTTTTTTTTTTTTGACCAACCCTAAATTCTAAGATCAGAGATTTCTGGATCAATTTCAGTGGGCTACCCTGCTGCAAAATAGGCCTCTGGTTTCATTCATTTTCATGATGTACCTTCTCCTTAAATTGTCCTTGTTCTTGCTTCACTAACTCTTATTTATTGATAGGGCCTTCAGAAATTTGGCTCCCAAAAGCAAAGTATTCAAATAATATATTATCTCCTTCAATGTGTTTATTTTTTTTCTTGAAAGACACATTAAGAAATGTACAGTGATTTCAGTTATAAGCAAAGTATTAAACATGACACAAGCAGATTATAAAATTTTGTATTTGCATCACAGCTATGATTCACTTATAAATCCTGAAGAAAAAATCAACCAATATCTCCTTGGTGAATCTTTTTAGGTTGGGCTTTCCAAGCCTCCCAGCAGCTTTTTCTATGGTAAATTACCATGTTATTAAAATGGTGTATTACTATATTATTAAAAGGGTCTGCTTTAATCTAGTTCTTTCCTTTTTAAAAAATAAAGTTTTATTTGGGTTTTCATACACAAAATACAAGTAAAACATCTTTTTTAAAATAGCATGGTCCCGGGTTGAACTTCTTTATACAGATACAAAACTCAATTTCATGCTCCTTTTTGTATTCTATTCCATATCTTATACTATTTTACATTTTCTATAAACTTTTTCCCCTCTTTAATTTTCTCAATTTTATTTTGATTATCTCATCTCAATTAAAATCATTATATTTAACCTTTTGTCTGTTCTGTTTCAATTTAATATTATCTTTTCTCATTAAACAAATTTTCTCCTGTAGTTACTAATTGGAGTATGACACCTTTATATCTTTTAATTACATCCATTCAACTCTTATTTAAACTTCAATATATACCTTAAGTTTATGACCTTCAATATAATACATAATACACAACTTCCAATCAAATTCTGCTTGGTACATTCTTATAATACACAATATATTCTTTAAAAAAAAAAGATTCTAAATATATGTAACTATAAACCCTCATTCCGTTCCAGTTCAGTTCTATCATTAATAATCATTAAAATCTAAACATCTTTAACAGTTATTTTAAATTAAATATCATACTTTCTTAAAAACACATATAATCTCCATAATTAATGTTTCCCTTATTTCTCTTCACATATGTTTTATAAATCATTAAATATACCTTCTGTTACATTTATTTATTGACAAGCATTCCACTGAATTATGATAACTATTTTATCAGACATTTTAATCATACATTGTTTCATATTTTCTAAAATTATTTCTGCTTCTAATATAACTCATATTATCTTATGTATCTTTGCAAAATCCCTTTTTCCATTAAGTTTTCACCCATTATCTCTAAGTAGGCCGTTTCTCTATATTTTGCTTCTGTCCTTTGTAACTTCTTTTCCTTTCTTTCTTCCCTCTCATCTTCTCCCTCCCCTTTTTACACCCTTGTCTCTCTAGTTCTAATTCTCTCTTCTGCATTTCCCTCTTCTGTTGCTTTCTGATTTTATACTTATTTTTCACTCTATTTTTTTTGAATTTTTTTTTCCAATCTTAAACTTTCCATTCTCTTTCCCCCCTTTCCTTTTTTCCCCCAGGATGACTTGTTCATTAAAGATGGCTTCTTCTTTTGTCTCAATCTTCTTGTTCTGCAGGAATTTCTTGTTGTTTCTCATAATTCCAAATCTCCATTTCTAAAAACTGAAATACGAAGCCAAAAGAACCTCTCCTTTCTTGTGCATCTTCCTTGTACTTTTTAAGTTCCATTTTCAATTCTTCTAAAAGTGGAGCCATTTTAAACAGTTTTAAACAACCACCTGATTGATTTTAGTCATTCAAAACAATAACCAAGAATCCAGAAATCATCAAGTAATCCAGATAGTCCCGAGTTATATCTTCTTATTTCTTTTTCGACTTTCTCTTCCTGGGGTTTTTGTTGCAATATTTCAGTTGGAATGTATCTTTTGGAAGTCTTGTTGAGATTTTGCTAGACAGTCAGTCCAGACAGTCTCTCCTCCCTTCCAGATCCTGCCCTTTTATTCTTTTTCTCTCCTTTCCCGTTTTCAAAAGCTTTTAATTATCCAGAAATCTTTATTATCCCTTTGACTTTTTATTTTCAGCATTAAATGCCGATTGATGTCAAAGTGGATTTTTTCCAATTTCTTGCTTAAGTCTCTTAGCTGTCAGTATAGGAAAAGGAGAAAACGAATCTTTTCCCTTTTCTCTCTCCTTCGCAGGAGGAAGATTTTTTTCTCCTTAAAAATCTTCTTGGGGAACAATGTTATTGTTTTTTAACAGTTTCAGTTCCAGGGTACCTTATTTGTTGCTTTTGCTCTTTTACCTGGTCAACCAAAACTTTCTCTTCTTATCTTCCTCGTGCACATTCTTTTCCGGTCGAGTTCTTCTTTGTGGTGGCCATTTCTGACCACCACTGCAACCGCCTTTGGGAAAGGGAGTAATGGCCAGCTGGGGAGGAGAGATGCAGCTCTCCTCAATCCTGTTGGCAGTCTCCCCACTCTTTACCACCCCTACGGGGTGGCTTAGCCCCCAAACCAGTCATGTACAGTGATTTCAGCTTTAAGCAAAGTATTAAACATTACACAAGCAGATAAAAAATAATTGTATTTGCATCACAGCTATGATTCACTTATAAATCCTGAAGAAAAAATCTACCAATATCTCCTTGGTGAATCTTTTTAGATTGGGCTTTCCAAGGGTCTGCTTTAATCTAGTTCTTTCCTTAAAATGGAGTCAATTTAACCAATTCTAGAGCAATAGAATTGATTTCAACTACTGGTTTCTAACAAACCAAATTGACTTTCAAATAAATCCCAAGGATTTAAAGGCCTCATAAAGTAAAAAAAATCATGCCTTAAGTAATTCCTACTATTAGCTTTTCAAGAGAAATCTTTATAACATACTCACCCATCCAATTTGAATCCTGTGACATTAAACAAAAGAAGATTCAGTGCAGGAATTGGGTCCAAACTTCTATGTAAAGCTAGTGAATCATGTCCTTAGACTAACCTAAGAAAGTGAACAAAATAATTTTAGGTTAAACTTCAGTAAAAGCAGAATATTGATTAATTGAAGACATAAGTTCTGCTTTTTCCAATAAAGCCAAGTCACTGCAAGATGTGTTTTAGAATTTGTATCTGACAGATACTGATGAGAAATTACAAGCTTGCTTTCCACTTGACAGTTGCTGTCATTTAACAAAAAGGATGCCTGTCTGAAATTTCTCCATTGGATCTTTAAAAGCCACCATTAGCATTTATATAATTTAAAAGGCTGCAAATAGATCAAGATGTCCTGTTTCAGAAGCAACATCTGTTTTAAATAATTGATTTGATTTGCCATTTTCAAAAGGGGCTAGGAAGGATTGAAGTATCTCAACTTAAGAACTCTTAAGCAGAAACCTGCTTATAATGCAGAACCATGGTGCTGTTATCTTACTTAAAATTTTTGCCTATTTCCCAGACTTTGGACCTTAAATTGATCATACTAGATGTTTCTTTTGTTAATGAATAGGTTAATCTGGTATACTAAATGTGATAGTTAAAATTTTCAACGAATGATTGGAATCAAAAGGTTGTGAAGTCCACATTTTGTATTCAAGCACAGCTTTTAATAATATTTCCCCCCTTACTTAAGAACTGCTGGGCAGTCATACTGTATCTATTTCTTTTTCTTAAGCTATTGTTAAATCTTGCTGCAGTCCTGTCCCAGGACCAATAGAGGAATTAATATATACGAAGTGATAGTCCTAGTATATTTGACTTGTAAAAATCTTGACAGCCACCAGGTGGCAACAAGAACTGAAATGTTTATCAACTCTTTCTATTTAAGAGTTAACCAATATTTTTTAGGCAAGGTCTAATATCTCTATAAAGATCCACCATCTGTGGTTAAAAAAAAAAGGACCACAAACTCTTGTTCCTTAAGCCTATGTCTCACTGAACCAACAGATGCAAAGAGGATGTAAAATGGACAAAAAAGCTTGCCATCCATTGGAAAACGCGATGTACTCACTGCCTCTATTTTGCTTCCTCTCTATCCGTCCAGCATCCGTCAATTGATGTTTCATCCGCTCAGAAAGTTTTGGGCTGCCCAAAACTTTTGCGCAGAAAATGTATACAGTTTGTCCGTTCTGCATGCGCTACGCATCCGCTACGCATCCGCTACGCATCCGTTATGCATCCGCTATATCCGCTAGGCATCCGCTGTGCATCCGCGCAACTCGCATCCGCTCGGACGCAGGGAGAAAGCGGAACGGATGCGGAATGGATGCAGACCGGATGCCTAGCAGATGCAGCATGGAAACAAAGCGTTTAAAATGGAAAAAACGTTCGCAGAGGGGACCTATCTCGGATATTAAGGATGCCTAGAGGATGCCTAGAGGATGCCAAGCGGAAAACCTATATTTCCTATAAAAAGGGGGAGCAACTCATTTGCATCGCACTTTCAGAACAGCAGCCCAGCGGTGCAGACCTCTGTAGCCTTCATCTGACTCTTCCTCTTCCACAGCATCCAGTCATGTCCACCGTGGATTGCAACAAAGTCCTTTCGGCAGCCACCATCCTTCTGCAACAGTGCGAAGCCATCTGCGAGCTCTGTGAACTCTACTGCGAGAAGAAAAAGAGGCAGCCAAAAAGAGTCTGGGTCCGAAGATGGTTCGCCAGAAGAGCAGAGGATGGACTGTACAGCAAGCTGATGGTGGAGTTCAGGAACAAAGACACTCATGCATTCCAGAACTTCATGAGGATGCCTCCAGCCATGTTTGATGAAGTTTTGCAGCGGCTAACACCCAGGTTGACCAAGCAGAGCACCAGCTTCCGGCCCAGCCTGGAACCTGGGCTCAAGGTGGCACTCACTCTGCGACAGCTGGCCTCCAGGACCACATACAGGAGCATGCAGTACGGCTGGAAGGTGCCATCCAACACTATCAGCATTGTGGTCAGAGAAGTGGTGCAGGCCATCATCGAAGAATACAAGGAGGAGCTCCTCCAGTACCCCTCCACTGAAGAAGGATGGAAGAAAGTTGCAGAGCAGTGGTATCAGAAGTGGAATTTCCCCCACACCGTTGGAGCCATAGATGGCAAGCACGTGGCCTGCAAATCTCCACCCAACTCAGGGTCCACTTATTTCAACTCCAAGGGCTTCTTCAGCATCATCCTCTTCGCCATGGTCGATGCTGACTACAAGTTCATGTACATCGATGCTTCAGGCAACGGCTCATCTTCAGATGCCCAGGTATACAACGCCAGTCACCTCAAGGAGGGGCTGGAATGCAATCTCATTGTGGGCTTCCCAGATCCAGACCCGCTGCCCAACAACATGCAAGATGTGCCCTACTTCATCGTAGGGGATGACGCCTTCTCCCTCACAACCTACCTCATGAAGCCCTACACCTCCAGACACTTCAACTGTAAAGAGAGGATCTTCAACTACAGGCTGTCCAGGGCAAGGCGGGTGGTGGAGAACGCCTTTGGCATCCTGGCCAACAGGTTCCAGGTACTTCTCACCACCATTCAGCATAGCCCAGAGACCGTGAGGAGGATCATGGAAGCTTGCTGCATCCTGCACAATCTCATGCGCACCCACTACCCAGTGTTGCAGGACAGGCTTGTGGACCATCAGCAAGGCAATGGGGACATGGAGCCTGGGGAATGGAGGCAAGGGCAAAACCTGATAGACACTGTGGATGTGCAAGGCCCCAACAGAGCCTCACGTGAAGGGAAGAAGCAGCGCAACCTCCTGAGACACTGGTGCAACTCCCCAGCTGGAGCAGTGGAGTGGCAAGACAGGATGGTAGATGCTTAATGGATGCTTCCTTCAACCTGTCTCATCACACAGATGAGATTGGGCCATGTATGTTGGATGGGCCTACAATGAACAGGGCGTTTAATAAAGAGTTGTGTTTATGTTGACATGTGTGGATGATTGATTATATTGTTATTGATAATAAAGGGCCATAGGTGGGGCACCTGGGAGGGTGGACCATACACTCCCACTATGCTTGCGCTGGAGGTTTATCTATCCCACAGCTATTACCCATGCCAAAGGTATCCCTGCTCATTCCTCAGGTATCCCTGCCCACCCCATTGCTATCTTAACCCATCCCACAAGCATGCAAAGGCTTAAATCATTTCTAAAAGATTCCACCAAGACTTTATTAAAAAAAAGAAATGAAGCAAGTGTGTGAATCAAAAATAGACTTTCTTAACAAGAAGCTATAAAACAAAAATGAGTCTCTGGCACTCCTCTTGGTCGCTCAGTCTCAGGGGTGAAGGGTCCAGGTGCTGTGGAGGTGGCCTCTGCTGGAGTGCTTGTCATCAGCTCCTCCAGAAGCAGAAGCAGCAGAAGCACCAGCCCCAGAAGAGCGAGCCCGTACTGCAGAAGCCCCAGGAGAACCAGAGTGAGGGCCAGGGGGTAGAATGGTAGCCCTGTCCCTCTTGCCAGGGCTGGCAGCGGATGGCTGAGGCTTGCTGTGCTTTCGCATGGTTGTGGGGTTGCTGGCTGGCAGGGAGGCCGGCAGGAACCAAGGCTGGCAGGGAGGCAGGCACCAAGGCTGGCAGGAAGACTGGCAGGCAGGCAGGCACCAAGGCTGGCAGGCAGACATGCAGGCAGGGCAGGCAAGGCAGCCAATCCGTCCGGCAGCAGGTCTTTCCTCTGAATGGTGACCTGCTTCCGAGCTGCTTCTGTTATATCCGCGGAGCTGACGCAATGCATCCCCCCACATGCGCAATTAATGCCAGGCATCCATTAGGCTTCCACTGTGCATCCGCTGTGCATCTGCTGTGCATCCGCTTCATTTGCTAGGCTTCCGCTCTGCATCCGCTGTATCCATTCTGCGTCCGCTTTGCTGAGGCCCCCCAGAAACCTAGCAATGTGCCATCTGCTCCCATCTGCTTCCATCCGCTGGGCTTCCGTTCCACATCCACTTTGCATCCGCCCTGCGTCCTCCCCGCATCCGTGTTATCCTCTCCAGTTATGCAAATTTTTGCCCCTTTTGAGAGCGGATAACAACGGATGGAACATTTTGCTCGTCCGCTGTGTCCTTTTTGCATCCGTTGGGCAGTGTGACATGGGCTTTAGTGACATATAATTATCATTCATCCACCCATTGGCTTTGAGATATCTCTTAAAGTGATCTAATTATGAGTGGCTTGGCAGATATTAGAAAATCACAATAATTCTATTGAAACAACAATAAACTCAGTCCGTAGTACAGAAAGCCACTCCAGAGCACCACACAGATTTACAGTTGTCTTTAAATGATTATTGTAATGGTAATCACGGGAATAGTAAATTTTACCTTTATCGTAACCAATTCTAGTTTGGATTTCTCTTTTATTGCTGTTCATTTATGTTGCTTCTTCTATGCAACTCCTGGAAAATATATCTAAGTAGCTTACAAATCCTGTCATGATCTTACATTACTAACCAATACATTTATAAACAAATTCTACAATAAAAACTACAAATCCTGGAAGCACTGTGTCCATTACTTTCCCAAAATGCAACATTGGTTATTCTCCTACCCCACCTCTGGCCCCATGTTATCTCAAGTATATTTGACTTGCAAAAATCTTGATAGCCACCAGGCAACAGCAAGGACTGGAATCTTTATAAACTCTTTCTATTTAAGAGTTAACCAATATTAAAGCTTTCACAATTTGGGAAACTTTGGAAAGAAAGGGCCTTTTATCACCTCAGCCAGAAAACTATTACATAACTATAAAGTCTCAAAAGAGAATGCTTCTTCCTGTTGCCCCCTTCCTGGGGGACCTTTAGCATGAATTCTCTGCCTCCATGGCTTGTCCATTCTAAAGATATCTAGATCACAAGCCATCCCAAGCCATTGAAGACTTTCAAAATTATAACCTGTGCCAACAAACAAAACAGTAAAAGTTCCTGTACTGTTGATATGATATAAAAATATATTCTTTTGGTTAATATTGGAAGAGCTGCATTATGTGCCAGTTGCCGTTTTCATGTAGTCTTCAAATGTAACCCTGAATAAAGTAAATTTCAGTAGTCCACACATCTAAGGAAGATTATCTTGCTAGACAAATGAAAAAACCATTAATTACATAAAAAGGAGTAAAACATTTTACTTAAAAAGATAGCACTTCAGGTAAGCACCTCCCTGATGCACTGAATTATAAAGAAAGATTGGGGAGACAGGATAGCTTTGCAAGACTGATATTGTAGCCATTCTCAGTAAAGGTAGTTATAGTGTTCTTATGGAGTTGATTTCCTGGTGTGGAAACTGTTGTGTATGGAAATTAGAAGACTCTAAATAACGTAAACTGATTAGCCAAACAGGCCGCTCTCAGATTGGTCAGTCAAGCACCATTTTGATTGGCCCACCTGACAGTGGGAATTCTTAAAGATCGGTCATTGGCCGCAAGCCGCGAGCAGCCGCTTTAAGAAGAACTGCCACGGCTTCGGCAAATGTTCCGCTACAAGTCACTATACTGTTAAATAAAGAGCTGTTTGTTGGAATACCGGACTCATGTACCTTATTATCCAAATGGAACACTGGCGACAAAGGTGGGGTCATCTAGAAGAGTGATACCGAAGCACACAGCAACCAGAACCGAGCTACCAAGATGGCTGTTAACAATGCGCCACCCGCACCGTTCAACCCAGCCAAAGAAGATTGGGAGTCATATATTGACCATTTTCTGATGTTCTTTGAAGGCAATGAACTACAAGAAATAACTGACCAGAGGAAGAGAGCTGTATTCTTCATGCATTGTGGCCCTGCCATTTTCAAAATGGCCAAGGTGTTAGCCAAACCGCAGGACGTAAAACAGATGGCATGGCCAGAATTAAACCAAATGCTACGAGCCCATTACGCTCCTGTGGTCTCCAATCTGATTAAAAGGCACAAATTTTATAAGCAAGACCAACGAGAAGACGAGAGAATCAGAGATTTTGTAGCAGCCCTAAGAAATATCGGAGGAGCCTGAGAATTTCAGAACATGGACGAAGCCATGAGAGACCACGTGGTTCTGGGATTGAAGGATGCTACGCTCCAAAGCAAGCTGCTAAACAGACTGAATATCACACTGGCTGAGGCCATCGCAGAAGCCACTGCCGCTGAAGCAGCCAAGAAATCCGCAGCCACCATGCGCCAGATGAACTCAACAAATCCAGAACCACCAAACCAACCCCGAGAAAAGAAGGTGGAAGGAAACCAAAAACAGCCCACAGCGATTGCCCACCATGAAGACCTCGATTCTCCAAGCAACACTGGTGATGACAACGAAGACATACATAGGCTTCATTCGGAAAGAAAATGGCGGGAAAAAAGAGGAAGAAGGTGAGAATTCCAATGTGCTGGGTGCGGAGGGATCACCAGCACTCCAAATGCAGATTCCTGGAAGCCATTTGCAGATTTTGTGAGAAACGGGGGCACATTGCAAGGGTTTGCCGAAACAAAAAGAGCTATAGCCCAAAAAGACGCAGCAGCACAAACACACACCCAGAAACAGAGAGAGAAAGAAGCCGGAAGCTGATGGAGCCGAGAGAACAGAAACCGGCGAATGAACAACAGAGAAGAAACACATCAAACAATAATCATCGGAAATGCCAGGGCAGCAAGCGCAAAAAAGTTCCGAATAAATGTGAAAATCGAAGGAAAGCCCTGTGACATGGAAGTAGACTCTGGATCATACCTGTCAATGGTATAATGGAACACTATCAGAGACCTGATACCAGACGTCAAGCAAAGAGAACTGGAACAGCAAAAGCTAATACTTAAAGATTACCAGGGAAACCGAATCCCGGTAGTGGGTCTTGGACATTTCCTAATAGAATTCAAAAACCACGCTGAAGTACTTCCTCTGACAATCGTCAACCGTGATCGCCCTAGTCTTCTGGGAACCGAATGGTTCACGCCCCTGGGAATCAAAGTGACCGGGATCAACAGCATCACTGAGAACAATTGGGAGGAGAGCCTGCTGGAAGAGTTCTGGGATGTATTCAATGGGACCCTAGGCAAGTACAAGGGGACCCCAATAACATTTAGCCTAGACCCTAAGATAGCTCCCATCAGGCTCAAAGCCAGGTGCATTACCTTTGCCTTAAAACCGAAAATAGATGAGCAGCTTAACAAACTCATCGCACAAGGGGTGTTAGAACCAATCGACCATGCCAGGTGGGAAACTCCCATCGTGACTCCTGTCAAACCAGATGGGTCAGTGCACATCTGTGGTGACTATAAGGCCACCCTAAATCATGCACTCCAGCAAAGCGCATAAACTGTTCCAGTAGTTCAACACCTGTTGCATTCATTAGGGGGAGGAAATTTTTTTGAAAAGCTTGATCTCACGCAAGCATTTCGACAGCTGCCGGTTGACCCCAAAACTGCAGAGGCACAGACTATAGTCACACACAGAGGGGCATTCAAATGTAACAGACTTCAATTTGGTGTTAGTGTTGCCCCAGGCATTTTCCAAAGCCTCATGGAGTGCCTTCTAAACGGAATAAAAGGAGTCATTCCCTATTTTGATGATGTATTAGTATCAGCAAAAAATAAACACCAACTAGAAAATAGACTGAGAGAAGTCTTGCGAAGATTCTGGAAAGCAGGGTTTAAGGTCAAAAGATAAAAATGTAAACGAGCCACCAATCAAGTCAAATTCTTAGTCTACCTTATAGATGAGCAAGGGATACACCCCACTGAAAAGAAAATAAAGGTGATTAAAGACTGACCCAGATCTAAGAACAAAGCAGACTTACAAGCGTTCTTAAGTCTCATTAACTTCTACAATGTCTTCCTACCCCAAAAGGCAACTGTAGCAGAGCCATTACATCAACTATTAGACAAAAAAACTGTCTGGAATTGGGGCCACTGAGAACAAGCAGCATTCCAAAACATTAACAACTTATTAACATCCAACACCGTTTTAATACAATACAGCAACACCCTGCCACTGACGGTCACCTGTGATGCATCACCTTTTGGAATCAGCGCCATACTGAACCATAAGCTACCAGATGGCAGAGAAGCACCAATTGCCTTCTATTCCAAAACGCTGTCAAAATCTGAAAGGAACTACAGCCAACTTGACCGAGAAGCCCTCACAATCATAGCAGGTGATTCCACGAATACCTATATGGTAGGACATTTTCTATTATCACAGACCACAAACCCCTGCTAGGGATCCTGGCAGGGAACAAACCAACCCCGAACATCCTATCGCCAAGAATGATGAGGTGGTCAGAATTCCTCGCTACATACAATTACACACTCATCCATCGCCCAGGAAAGACCATCACCTATGCAGATGCCTTGAGCCGTTCCCTGCTGCCCAACAAGGAAGGTGACCCAACTCCCACCGTCTCTACTCTTCAGATCAAGACATGGCCAAATCTACCACTAACCGCAGCAGACATCACTAAAGCTACCGCGAAAGACCCGCTGACAGCTCTAATCCTGCATTGGGTAGGTAGGGCTGGCTGGATGAGGATAGAGGCGAGACTTTTAAACCTTTTTGCACCCGACAGACTGAACTGTCCATTGAAAAGGTCTGCAAACTGTGGGGATATAGGGTGGTAATTCCAAAAAAGTTGCAGCAGGAAGTGTTGTGCATGTTGCACCAGGGACATCCGGGCATCATAAAAATGAAAGCCCTGGCCAGGAGTTACGGCTGGTGGCCAGAGCTGGACAAAGACATTGAAAAATGGGTGGCAACATGCCATGACTGCCAAAAATCAAGGCGTATCCCCACTCTTGCAGCAGTCCTGGAATGGAAAACTCCCAGAGGCCCATGGTCGAGATTGCATATTGACTTTGCTGGGCCAATGAAAGGGAACACATATTTTATAATTGTTCATGCTTATTCAAACTGGTTAGAGGTTATTCTTATGGCGTTCAGTACTACTGAGGCAATCATAAAACAATTGAACAGACTTTTTGCTACACATGGACCGCCAGATGTAGTAGTCTCTGACAATGGCTCTCAGTTTACTGCTTTAGCCTGAGAGCAATACCTGGCAGCGCAGGGCATCAGACATGCCCTGACAGCACCGGCTCATCCAGCTCCATCCAGCTTCAAATGGATGGGCTGAACGCATGGTTTGTTATACTAAAGAGGCCCTACACAAACTGGACATGGGACCGTCCAAGATAGACTTAACAAACTGTTAACGATTCAGCATATCACCCCTAGAACACCCACTAACAAAAACCCAGTTGAACTCCTCATGGGTAGAAAATTGCGCTCCTACCTAGATAGACTATACCCCACTTACACCTGTGAAAAAACCCCTGACTCCTCAAGTAAATATCACTCCTTTGCTATTGGCGACTTAGACTACACAAAAAATCTTACCGGGGACCCATTATGGCTTCCAGCCACAGTTACTCAAATCACAGGGCCCTGGTCAAACCAACTCGCACTAGACGATGGCAGAACATGGAAGCGGCACATCGACCAGCTTCGCTCTAGGACATTGGAATGCAATACTACAGCACCGCCGCAACACCAATAAACAATCCAAAAGCAACCGAGGAGGGGGAGAAACACAAAATAATAAAAAAGGGAGAGACAAACCACCAATAACACGACAAAAAACGCAACACAAACCTGAATTAGAAACTCAGATAAAACAAAAAGAGCACTTACCCATAGATGACCTCCGGAGAAGAGAACTGGTAGCAGGTGAGGCCTTCCTGGAAGGAGACAGCCAGGCCAGCTCGACCAACCCGGACAAACCAGGAGGGAGCGGCAGAGCTCCTCAACCAGCCCGAGAAACCCAGGTGGGAGCGGCAAGGCTGACTCACCCTTCCTGGAGGTTCCATGAAGAAGACGCGGAGAAAAGGCGATCCTGTCCGAACCGATGGAAGACCACATTGAGACTGAGCTGCACAGGTCAAGGACCCGCAAAAGCCCCACCTACTTGCGTGACTATGTTACGCACGCTGGATGAAACCAAGGGGGAGGGGTGTTGTGTATGGTAATTAGAAGACTCCAAATAACTTAAACTGATTGGCCAAACAGGCCGCTCTCGGTTTGGTCAATGAAGCACCATTTTGATTGGCCCGCCTGACGGCGGGAATTTTTAAAGAGCTGTCATTGGCCGCAAGCTACGAGCAGCCGCTATAAGAAGGGTTGCCACGGCTTTGGCAAATGTTCCGCTACAAGTCACTATACTGTTAAATAAAGAGCTGTTTGTTGGAATACCAGTCTCGCGTACCTTATTATCCAAACGGAACAGAAACCATATTAGGGCTAACAAAACATGAGATACCAATTGCATGAATGAATGATTGTGACACTCCAGGAAAGGCTACAACCATTCTCCCTTATCAAGTCTTCCCATAGTTTATCCAATACAGTCTCCATCCCGTGCCAAGGTCTTAATGTCGACCGGAAAGGATTTAGATAATACATTTCTTCCATAGCCTTTTGTAGTGTTTCCCTACTACCATCTCAATCACCCTCTAGAACATTCCTTGATCTTTCTAATTGTCAAAGAAATACTCACTGTTGTTACAATGGATGATTTGATGTAAATCAGTTTGTTTTTAATGCAGTACATGATGCGCTTGGTGATCTTATCTCTGTTCCAAGGCGGCTTGTAATGAACACTGAGATAAGCTATATTTATTCATTTTCAGACTCACATTCATCTTAGTCTAAATGTCAGATGCATTGAGACACAATGTGATTTTTTGTAAAATTGTCTCCTATAATTGTTTTGGAAGTCTCCATTTCTCTGTAACATTTTAATTCTATTGTAAGGCCCATTTTTGGCTTCAGATAATCTTCAATGACAGTACCACCTCTTTTGGAAAGGCTTCTTTGCAAAGAGATATGTAAATTTCGGGTAGCAAGTCACCCCAATGTGCCTCCCATTGAAAATAAAAGTATTGTGAGACCAGATTGAGATTACATTGTAGGAAGAAACTTGCTTTTATTTGAAAATGCCAAGAGTAAGAGTATCTTCAAATGATGATCCTGCTACATCACAATAACCTGAAATGAGAAGAAAAGGGTAAGAAAAAGAAGGAAAATAAAGATTAAAAGCAGCAAAGAATGCTAGCCAGTTGTTTTTATCTCTCTTCTGTCAACTTTTATTCTCAGTATGTGCTATTCCATGATTTGTTCAGATGATCTAATTGTTTAGATCTGTGCAACGGATAAGCTATATTTACATAGCATTCTAATTACAATGTGGCTCATGCAGTATACATTTCGGTGTAATATGAACATAATCTCAATTATTTTTCCTAGGATTGATCTTTGACTTTTGATAATACTTCTACTAAAAGATAAATGATCTACTACGTATCTGTATATTTATCACTTTGTGAGCAAAACTAAAATTGTATACTCAAATAAGTCAAATAGTAAAATATTTCAGTCAAATAATCTGAAAATAAGACATACTATACTCAGCAGGTCTTGTATTCAAGGACTGCAAAGTTCATTAGATACTGAATATCAGAGGACTTGAAGTATTATTGAAAATGAGAGCAAAACAAAAATATGATTGACCCATAAACTGCCACTTGCATAAAAAAAATCTGTCAAGATCAAGTTTTGTATTGTTTCAAAGCGAATTCTGCTAATTCTGCTATTCTGCTGATGCATAAAAATGACTCAGATTATTCTTATGTCTAATTATAGTTGCTATAATTTTATTTTTCATCTACAGTAAGAATTGCCAATGGCTGGATGTGAAAATTCTCATTATTGTGGTTTGGCACTCCCTCTCCCCCAAAATCCTATTGGCTGATATTGAGGGGAAAATAGTTAAGAAAGAGAAACAGATGGGTCTGAATGAAGAAACATCTTAAAAATATAAAAGCATAATAAAATAAAGAAAACACCCAGAATTCTCTCCAGCCCCTTTACAACCAGTGGCCATGGGATGTATCTATATTTTCTTCTGTGTAAAAAAAAACCACAACAATATGTTGCATTTATGTGTGTGGCTTTATAAATATTCTTTGCAAAGACTATTAAAGTATGTGAATATATATTAATTGTCTGTGTGAGAGAGGGGCTATTGAATAAAATATATTTGTATATATTGGATAGAAAATATATTTGTATATACAGTATTAGATGATTAAATGAGTGCACTGAGGAGGACAAGTAGAGCTGTAGTCTGTCAATCTGGACAAGTAACCAAGAGGGATCAAGAGAGTCTTCTGAACTACTACCTAACTGACTTCCTCATATAGATACATTTTTCAGATTTTTTTCTCTATAGATCTCATCTTTTGCCTGTTACCAGATTTGATCTTTCTTTTGCTGGCTTATTTCTTCACATCAAATCTGGTCCCCTTGTGTTTTGCTTTATTTTTTGCATTGGATTGCAATAAAACAAAATTGCTGTGCACAAATAGGACAAAGGCCTATATAGTGAAATATTTTATTTTCTACAGTTTCTAATCAACTTCCTAAGAGAATTTCTTGTGTTCCGTCTGGAAAAGAAGCGCGGTAGACTGGGTTCCAACAAATAACTCTTTATTAGTTAACAGCAACAGTAACAGAACATTGGCTCAAGCTGCGGCAGCCCTTTTTATAGAGGCTTGCCTGCCGGCTTGCCTGCCAATGACATTGTTTTAACTTTGCCGCCTTTGAGCGGCTCCTTGGATTGGCTCCTAATGAACTACTGGCCTTCCTGGCCAATCAGGATAGACTCGTTGGAACCTTCCAGGTTATACAGAACACCCCTCCCCCTTTAGTTCAGTCCTACGTGAGTGACGTAGTCGTGCAGGTAGGTGGGGTTTCTTCTGGTCCTAGTTGACCTGCGCGGCTCATTCTCGCCTAGGACTTCAAGTGGTTCGGTCGGGATCACTGTATCTCTGGCTCGTCTCCATGGAACCACCTGAAAGGGTGAGTCAGCATTGACGCTACCGCTTGAGTTGCTCAGGCCGGTGGTTTTGCCGCTCCCTCCTGGTTCAACCGGGCTGGTTGAGCTGGTCTGGCTGGCCCCTTCCAGGATGGCTTCTGTTTCGCTCGGACTACTTCTGATGGTTTCATCTAAAGCCCATGTCCCACTGCACCAACGGATGCAAAGAGGATGTAAAATGTTAAAAAAAGCTTGCCATCAATTGGAAATGCAATGCATCTGTTGTGTACTAACTGCATACGTGTTTCATACGCTCTATCCCTCCAGCATCCGTCCACTGAGATTTCATCCGCCCAAAAAGTTTTGAGCTGCAGAAAACTTTGTGAACGGATGAACTTTCCACTGTGTACGATGTAAATCCGTGACATCCAAGCAACAAACGTTCTAGGTCCATTTATCATCCATTAAACGTCCACTGTATCCTCTCTGCATCCTCTGGGCATCCTCGCAACTCACATCTGTTGCAGCTGAAAATGGAAAGAGGGAGGAAACCAAAGGTACACGGAACGTCTACACATCGTTAGTAGCACGGAAATAGAAAGGATGCGCAGTTAACGGTTTGCATCTGATATACATCCACTAGGCTTCCTATGAACATCCATTTAACATCCCCGCTACATACTACCCATGTCCGTTCTTTTCCATTCTTTTCCATTCTGTTTATGCAAATTTTCACCACTTTTTGGAGCAGATGACAACGGATGTAGCCACCCCTGAAATTTTGCTCATCCACTCTGTCCTTTATGCATACGTTTTGCGTCCGTCAGCCAGTGGGACAGGGCCTTAACCATAAGTGCTCCTTTTTGTTGGTTAGATGTTCTGGATTTACTTTTAAAGGTTCATTTTCATCCCCTTTTTTATTTGTTTGTGTTTTCCCCCCCTCCTTGGTTTTGTTTTTATCGATTTTTATTATTTGAGGTTGCACTGTTGTTTTGCGCTCGATGTTGTGGGAACGAAGCTGGTCTATGTGCTGCTTCCAGTCTCTTCCATCGTCCATGGTTAGTCGGTAGGACCACAGGCCTGTTACTTGTGTGATTGTGGCTGGAAGCCAAAGAGGGTCCCTGGTAAAATTCTTTGCATAGACTAGGTCGCCGATTTCAAAAGAGAGGTATCGGCTGGACGAGTCGGGGGGTTTCTCACAAGTGTAATTTGGGTGTAATCTATCTAAATGGGATCTGAGTTTTCTCCCCATTAATAGTTCTGCCGGGCTCTTGTTCGTTGTACTACTGGGAGTGATGTGTTGTAGTATAAGTAAGGGGTTCAGCTTGTCTTGGACATCCCCCTGGTCTATTTTTTCTAGGCCTTCTTTTGTGAATCTGACCATTCACTTGGCCCTACCATTTGCCACCGGGTGGGCCAGCGCGGTTAGTGCATGGCGTATACCAAAGATGCTAAATACTGTTCGAATTGTATAGCCGTTAGTTGTGGCCCATTGTCGGATACTAATACATCAGGTAAACCATGAGTTGCAAACAATTTGTTGAGCTGTTTTATAACAGCATCGGTTGTTGTGGATGACATTACTATAACCTCTAACCAATTTGAATATGCATCTACGACTATTAAAAAAATATTGCCCCTAGTTGGTCCCGCAAAATCAATATGGATTCGAGACCAAGGGCCTTGTGGGGTCTCCCAGTCCCGTATGGGTGCTTGCGGTGGTGTGGGTCTAGCTCTCTGACACTTGTGGCATGTTGCAATCCAGCATTCAATATCCTTGTCTAAACCAGGCCACCAGACATAGCTTCTGGCCAGGCTTTTCATTTTTACTATGCCTGGGTGGCCCTCATGTAGCATACCCAACACCTCTTCCTGCAGTCTGGATGGAATTACCACCCGATCTCCCCACAATAAATACCCCTTTTGTATTGACAGTTCAGTCTGTGTAGTCCGAAAAGGTTTAAAACCTTCAGTCTTTTGGCTTTCCGGCCAGCCTTTACTACCCAAGTCAAAATGTGGGCAGTCAATGGGCCTTTCGCCGTGGCTCTGGTTATGTCATTGGCAGACAATGGGAGTTCAGGGCAGATCTCTACTTGTAGGGCAGTGGTGGTTGGAGCTGGGTCGTCCTCTATTGTTGATAAAGGTGCTCGGCTTAAAGTGTTTGCATGGGTGATTTGTTTCCCAGGTCAGGAAGGTATATGAATAGGCAGCCAGGAATTCTGTCCACCTAGTCATCCATGGGGATAGAATGTTCAGTGTGGGTTTGTTCCCAGCCAAAATCCCCAGCAACGGTTTATGGTCAGTCACAATGGAAAATGTCCTCCCATAGAGGTATTCGTGAAAACATTTAATTCCGGTGACAATTGCCAGGGCCTCCTTGTCTAGTTGGCTATAGTTGCGTTCCGGTTTGGAGAGCGTTTTCGAGTAAAAGACGATGGGTGCCTCTCCCCTGTCAGGTAATTGGTGGCTCAGGATGGCACCGACTCCGAAAGGTGAGGCGTCACAGGTGACCATCAAGGGAAGTGTATCACTAAACTGGATAAGAATGGTGTCTGAGGTTAACAAGTCTTTTATGCTTTGGAATGCTTTTTGTTCTTTATCACCCCAAGTCGAAACAGTTTTTTTATCCAGCAAAAGGTGCAATGGTTCTGCTATCGTTGCTTTGTGGGGGAGGAATACGTTATAAAAATTGATCAGATCCAAGAATGCCTGTAAGTCTGTTTTATTTCTAGGTCTGGGTGCGTCTTTAATTGCTTTGACTTTTAAATACCCTAAAAATTTGATGCGGTTGGTAGCCTGGCAGCATTTTTCCTTTTTTACTTTTAGGCCGGATTCTCTAAATTTGGTTAGCACTTCTCTTAGTCTTGCTTCTAATTGGGTCATGTTTTTCACTGAAATTAGGACATCATCAAAGTATGGGATGACCCTTTTATTCCGTTTAATAGGCGTTCCATGAGGCTTTGGAAAATGCCTGGGGCAACACTTACTCCAAATTGAAGTCTGTTACGTTTGAATGCCCCCCTATGAGTTTCTATTGTTTATGCCTCGGCCGTTATTGGGTCTACTGGAAGCTGCTGATATGACTGAGCCAAATCAAGTTTCGCAAAAAATTTTCCTCCCACAAGTGAGTGGAGTAAGTGCTGCACGACTGGTACCAGATATGTGCTCTGTTGCAGCACATGGTTCAAGGTAGCCTTGTAGTCTCCGCAGATGCGCACAGACCCATCAGGTTTTACAGGTGTTACTATTGGTGTCTCCCACCTAGCGTGGTCAATTGGTTCTATGACCCCTTGTGCAATCAATTTATTTAATTGCTCATCTATTTTGGGCTTTAATGCAAAGGGGATTCATCTGGCTTTTAACCTTCTTGGTGCGATCTGGGGATCTAAACTAAAGGAAATTGGGGTCCCCTGGTACCTGCCTAGAGTTCCGTCAAAGACGTTCTGGAATTCGTGTAGCAGGTTCTCTTCCCAATCGCTTGCGGCTATTCGGCTTACTCCGGTCATCCCAATGCTCAATGGTGCAAACCATTCAATGCCCATAAGGCTGGGATGGTCTCGGTCGACTATAGTCAGTGGCAGGACTTCAGCATGTTCCTTGTAAGTGACTTTGAAGTGCCCAAGACCTACCACGGGAATCCTATTTCCCTGGTAGTCTTTGATAATTTAATTTTTGTTTCTTGAGTTCTTTTTGTCTTATGTTTGGAACCAACCGCCTAATTTTGTTCCAAGACACCATTGATCCTGAGTCGACCTCCATTTCACAAGGGCTTCCTTCAATGGTCACTACAATTTTGACTTTTCTCCTGTTTTCCGTCTGTGTGCTTCCGATTGTGATGGTCCGATGAGTTTTTTCTCGGTTGCTGGTTCCTTTGCTGCACTCCCATTTTCTGTCAGCTTGCCTC
This sequence comes from Laticauda colubrina, assembly GCA_015471245.1. NCBI lineage: Eukaryota > Metazoa > Chordata > Lepidosauria > Squamata > Elapidae > Laticauda > Laticauda colubrina. The sequence continues at coordinate 28,273,941 of BLBF01000040.1, forward strand.
GGTTCAGTTCTTGGTGGGGAATTGCCATGTCTGCCAGGATTGCTGTTTTTACGATTTCGGCAGACTCTTTTGATGTGTCCCCTCTTCTTGCAAGCCCGACAGATAGCATCAAGGAACCTGCACTCGGCTTGGGGGTGGTTTCCTCCACAGCCAGAGCATTCCTGCCAATTTCTTCTCCTTTCGCGCCTTTTTTGGTTTGCGTACAGATGATGGACCTCATCGTCATCTTCTTCCATGTCTGATGACTCGTCTAGGTCTTCATGGTGTGTGGTTGTGGCAGCTTGCTTCTTTCCTCTTTGTAAAGTTGTTGTGTCAGTATTGGCATTCATCAGCTTCATTGTGGCCGCTGATTTCTTTGTGGCTTCTGCAGCGGTGGCTTCCGCGATTGCTTTTGCCACAGTTATGTTCGGTCTGTTTAAAAGTTTACTTTGTAGAGTAGAGTCCTTTAGACCTAACACAACACGATCTCACATAGCCTCATCCATATTCTGGAATTCACAGACTCCTCCCAGATGGTGGAGAGCTGCCATGAAATCAACAATGGTCTCGCCTTCCCTCTGGTCTCTTTTATAGAACTAGTGTCTCTTGATGAGATTTGAGACAACCGGCGCGTAGTGAGCCTTTAGCATTCAGTTAAGCTCAGACCAGGTCATCTGTTTCACATCTCTGGGATTCACCAATGCCTTTGCCATTTTGAACATGGCTGGCCCACAATGTGTTAGGAAGACAGCCCTCTTTTGCTGATCCGAAATTTCTTCCATTTTGTTGCTCTCCAGAAACATCAGGAAGCGATCGATATAAGACTCCCAATCTTCCTCATTGGGGTTGAAGGGTGCGGGTGGTGCGTTATTACCAGCCATCTCGTCTAGCGTGGTTGTTCTCTCGCCGCGTGCTCAGTCTCCACTTTAGGACAATCCCACCTTCGTTGCCAGTGTTCCATCCAGAAAAGAAGCGCGGTAGACCAGGTTCCAACAAATAACTCTTTATCAGTTAACAGCAATAGTAACGGAACATTGGCTTAAGCTGCGCAGCCCTTTTTATAGAGGCTTGCCTGCCGGCTTGTAGCCAATGACATTGTTTTAACTTTGCTGCCTTTGAGCGGCTCCTTGGATTGGTTCTTTATGAACCAATCCACTACTGGCCTTCCTGGCCAATCAGGATAGACTACTTGGAAACTTCCAAGTTATAAAGAACATCTTGCATGTTCTTAAGCAAGCAATTCTTAATTATGTTTTATTGAAACAAAGCAACTTCCACTCATCTTTAATTAAACAACTGGGCAACACCTTCTAATCTCCTCAAAGTTCTCTCAGGAGGAAAAGAAAGAGCTCTATAAAAGCTCTGAAGAGACCTACAGCATATTAATTCCATTAGATCTAGTGGGAGAAGTAGAATCAAAGATAGGCAAGTGACAAGTAGATTGTCTCTATGCCGTGTACAACTTTACAGGCACCTTGATTGGCAACCAGAAGTCCAGTGGAAGCCAATAAACTTCACACAGCAGAGATATTATACTATATAAGCAAAATGTGGAATACCAAGAAACACCCAATTCTGCTACATTCTGAACCATCTGCAGCTTCTAAATGCCCTTCAGGAATAGCTCCATGTAGAATATATTAAAGTAATATGACAGTGACCAAGAAATAAGTTACCATGAGTAATTCTCTTCCCCAATTCAGTAGTGAGTGCAATGTGTCTCCAAGACTTAATGTATCTCTATAAAGATCTTCCTAGCCATGACTCTTTGGGCAAGAGGCAAGAGTCCAAGAAGACCCCCAAGCTGACCACCAAATCTGCCTGGAGAAGTGTCATCCACTTCAAATTTAAGCCACACTCCACAGGGGATAAAAGTGGGTGTGTTTTCTCCTTAAACTTTTACAGGACAAAGTTCAGTCTTACTTCAGATTTTCTTCGTGAATGAGTATTTTGTGGACTACCTTGTGATTTTTATGTAGTAAAATAATCATTTATCTCTGTGAGTAAAACTTGATTTGCTGCCAGATTGGACTTGGCAGGCAGGACGTGGTGGAATGCCAAGAATATTATCAGTTCCAAAGAATTAACTCTGCAAAGTCCAACCCAGCTTGCCTGCCTGCGTTTGTGTGTGTGTGTGCTCTTTCATCTTTTGGGAAAGAGGAAAGGTGAGGCAGAACAGGTATGTATTAATAATGACATGACCACTGTTAATGTGAATAGAGATTTGTATTTTTGTTTTTTAAAAATAAAATATTAAGAAAAAAAAAACTCCAGTGTTGGAGCACCTACAACTTCTGAAGGCAAGTCATTCCACTGATTAATTGTTTAACTGTCAGGAAATTTCTCCTTAGTTCTAGGTTCTGTCCTTGATTAGTTTCCAATTTGAGAGACATTGTGCTGTTATGTCTCACAAAGTCTTTTGCATAATCCTACTTGGGCAACTTTTGGAAAAACAAGGAAGGTTTCATCATGAACAGCTATGAACAGCGTGGAATCAGATAGTCTTTAACAAAATCAATGTGGATGTAAAAATCTGGGATTCATAGATGATATAGCGTTGCTAGTGGAAACAAATATATGTTAACTGAGCATGATCACTAATTTGGAAATAGAAGCTAATGAAATTGGAATAAGGATAGGTTCTCACAAGATGGTAATATTCAAGGAAATACACTAGTTTTCAGATGTCAGTGTACTGAGGGTGTGCAGTAATTCACCCCTGTAGGAGGCATAATATCTGATAGAGGCACTAAGGCAAATATTACTGCAGGACTGAAAACATTGTTCCCACAAATTCACCCAATTGTTCTTTATCAGCTATCAAGACTGACTGTAATATAACTCTGATCTTACAGTACTATTATTCTACCAATATAAATAAATGGCAGTGAAGCTTGGAGGATAATAACAATAATGAAAAAAAAAACCTCAACATATTCCACCATCATTTCCTATAAAAGATCTCTGGCATCAGTTACCATCGGGGTGGGATTCTACCAGTTCGCACCTATTCGCTAGAACCAGTTGTTAACATTCTAAGCAGTCCAGAGAACCGGTTGTTAGAAGAAATTACTGGCCTAATCCTGTAAGGAAAGCAGGAAGGAAACATTCTGGTGTTGCTTACAGAAACTGCCTCTCCATTAACCTTTATTACATTCTTGGCAGGACTAGACTTCCTGTCTCAGGAACGTCTCTGGACTTTTTTTCCCTCCTTTGCTGGTACTTTGCTTGTGTGGAGTGACCATTCAAAGTTACAATGGCACTGAAAAAAGTGACTTATGACCATTTTTCACACTTACGACTGTTGCAACATCCCCACAGTCATGAGAGGCCAGGCGAGGAGATATGTGCCTCAATGTGAGTGATGTTGAGTTGACCACACCCAACCAGTCACATGACCACCAAGCCATGCCCACCAACTAAGCCACACTCACAGAACTGGTTCTTAAAAAATTTGAATCCCACCCTGGTTACCATCTTCATATTACTAATAAGATCCTACAAGGGGGTATAGCTTGCACAAGTTCCAAGAAAGTGGATAAAATGCAGGATGCATTCTGTTGGTCACATTCTATGTCTGCCAAGGTACCATCCCAAGGCAACTACAGTATGCATTGTATATCACTTGGAGGAAGAAAAAAGAGATAGACCATTCAGATCTTTTGCAAAATGTTTAAAGAAGTAATAGTTAAAATTTGAAATTGCTTTAAGAGATATTGTTGGCAGTAGTTTGATGGTTTTAAAATAGGATAGGACAAATAGCAATTGCACTTATACTTAATATACCATTTCACAGTGTTTTACGGCCCTCTCTAAGTGGTTTACAGAATCAGCATATTGCCCCCAACAATCTGGATCCTAAGAGGCCTGTAGGGGGTGTGCATAAGTGCACAAATCATGTCTACCGTCCCTGACCTATTGTTTTTATTTTTCTTATCAGTATATATCTCTTGTATTCAAAACTATATTTATTCTTATACCTGTATCTGGTAAGCGATTGACAAATCAAATAAATACTAAAAAATTTTTTTTACTGACCTCAGAAGCATAGAAGCTAGAGTCAACCTTGAGCCGCTCCAAATTGAACTCCTAGAATGAGCAGTGAGTTAGCTCTGCAGTTCTGCATTCTAACCACTCTGCCACCACAGCTCTTATTGTATGGATTATGCTCTTGTTGGGTTGATGGCTGGTGGATTGATTGATGATGTACCATCAAGTCATTTTCAACTTCTAGGAACCACATAAGTAGATTTCTCCATGACAATTTATTCCTCTTATCTGTTCTTTCAAGTCTTCCAATGGTGCACTCATTGCCATCTATCCACCTTGCTGCTGCTCATCCTCTTCTCTTTCTTTCCATCTTTTTCAGCTGATGGCTGGTTAATACCTGCTAAATATACAAGTAATACAGCTCAAAATCAAAGGAGCAACAGTAAAATAAGTCTCTTTTTTTAGAGCTAGTAAGATTCCTGTTCCAGTACTCAGAGCCTGTAGATATTCTTGGTCCATCATTACCTTTTCTGAGCTAATGGGACTCATCTTCACTGGGATACTTCTGACTCTCTAAAGCTGAATATTTGAGAAATACTTGGCAATTGCAACATTCCAGTAATGAAGATGCTAGTTGTCACTTCAAAGCCTTACATGAACAGGGTTCATGTAAGAAACATGAACATGAACATGGAACAGGGTTATCTGAAGGATTGTCTTTCCTGGTCTCATTTACCCACCTCACCAGAGCAGGGAGTCAGGGAATGTTGTGAATCTCCTCTTCTAAGGTGGTATATCTGGGGGAACCCAGAAGGGTGGTCTTCTCCATGGCGACTCCCTCCCTTTGAAACATCATCCCTGTGGAGATTAGATTGGCCCCCATACTGGCATTCTTTCTCAAGGCCTTAAAGATCTGATTTTACCAATGGGCCTGGATAATCCAGAGTAGGATGGAGCCCATCAAATGATGTGTTTGATTGATTGTTATCACCAGGATGTTTGAGGGATTTTTATTTTTTTATTGTTTGTATATCTGGTGTTTATTTTTGTAGGCTGCCCAGAATCATTGAGAGCGTGTGGGTGGCCATACAATTTTTTTTAAATAAATCTGTGGAACCAAACAGTATTAGAGCAAAATAGGACAAAATCAGAACAATGAGTTTCCTGGCTTGGGCCTACATTTAGATCAGCAGGATTGTTTGTAGTTATAAAACAAGACTTGCAGAATGAAAAGCAAAGAAAGATCAATAACTCTATTCAGAAATTTTTCACCTTCTTATGATTAAACGTAGGTTGGCGTCATAACTCTTTGCTAAAAAACTGTAACTCATGCCCGGTAATTTTCTTGTGTTTGACACAGCAAATATGAACTAAGAAATCTACCATGTACGTAAGTTGGAATACTGAACAGGATTAATACTTTATATTTTTTTTCTTTCCATTTCAAAGCAAAATAAATAATAGACCTGGGCAATCAGAATGTGACATAGAGCTGTTTTTTTCTCTTACAATATTAATTGGGTGGGGATGATTTCCCACATTGTGCAACTGTGTTATGTTCTTTTATGAACTAGCCAATCCAGAGGAAATCAGGAGCAAACACTATAATAGCCAAACATAAATCATAGACAGTAATATACAAAATTATTTCAAGATATATAGATTCTTAATGTATGTGAACAAATGCTTAGCTAATGCACATTTTTGGAAGAAGAATGATTCATCTGCTTAACTATTTTAAAAGTGTAAAGTTTAAAATGAAATAAAGTTTAAAATGAAATTTAAAAACTTAAAATGAAATTAATGAAAGCAGTGATTTAAAAAATACATTTTTTCTGGTTTCCATGGAGCACAAAGAGCATATCAGGTACTATAGGAAAATTCTTTATGATTTTTGTAATGGAAAAAGATAGATAGATAGATAGATAGATAGATAGATAGATAGATAGATAGA
>BLBF01000040.1:28279873-28323461 GCA_015471245.1 Laticauda colubrina
AGATAGATAGATAGATAGATAGATAGATAGATAGATAGATAGATAGATAGTGTTCTGTATAAAGAATAGTAGACTCCTAATACACGAATACTGATTGGCTACAAAACCTGAATGGGGATTGGTTCAATAAGAACCAATCCACGAAGCTGTCAAAAAGGCGGCAAAACTAAATACTTGTCATTGGCTTCAAGCCGGCAGACAAAACCCTATAAAAAGGCTGCCGTGGCTTGAGCCAATGTTCCGTTTCTTAACTGTGTTAACCAATAAAGACTTTGTTGTTGGAACCCGGTCTACCTCGTGTTTTTTGGAACACTGGCGACGAGGATGGGATCGTCCTAAACGCGAGACTGAGCACACGGCGACAAATAAAACCAGACGAAGAACAATGGCTGGAAACAATGCGCCGCCCGCACCCTTCAATCCCAATGAAGAGGATTGGGAATCCTACATAGACCGTTTCCAGATGTATTTGGAAAGTAACAAGATGGAAGAGCTCTCAGACCAGCGTAAGAGAGCTGTTTTCTTGACACACTGCGGGCCCACAATCTTCAAAATGGCCAAGGCTTTGGCGAAGCCCCGAGATGTGAAACAATTGACTTGGCCAGAGCTCCAAAGAATGCTAAAGGCCCACTATGCACCGGTGGTGTCAAATCTTATCAAGCGGCACGAATTTTATCTAAGAGACCAGAAAGAAGGCGAAACCATCACTGATTTTGTGGCAGCCCTCCGACAAATAAGGGGAGCATGCGAGTTTCTGAATTTAGATGAAGCGATGCGGGATCGAGTAATACTGGGTTTAAGAGACTCTAATGTACAGAGCAAGCTGCTCAATAAATCCAACATAACCGTAGCCGAAGCCATCGCAGAAGCCACAGCCGCTGAAGCCGTGAAAAAATCGGCGGTCAAAATGAAACAGATGAACGCGAACAACAACGAAATGAGCCTGGCCAGAGGGAAGAAACAATTTCCCACCACCACTCACCACAAAGATTTCGACGAGACGTCAGAATCTGGGGAGGAAGACGATGAAGTCCACCGCCTATACGCCAACAAGAAAGAGCGCGAAAAAAGAAATTGGCGGGAATGCGCTGGCTGCAGAGGAAACCATCCTTGAGCCGATTGCAGATTCCTCGATGCCATTTGCAGAGCTTGCAAGAAAAGGGGGCATATCGAGAAAGTCTGCAGAAATAAAAAAAATTACAGCCCAAACAGACACAACAACTCCCCCACACAAGCTGAGCCAAAACAGACTGAGAGAAAGTGGCAGCGGAACAAGCGAGCCACTAACCGAGAGAAAGCACTAGACTTTCACTATCAGAAGCGCTCAGATGGAAAGCGGGAAGAAAGTAAAAATAATTGTAAAAATAGAAGGCAATCCCTGCGAAATGGAGGTAGACTCTGGGTCCTTCCTATCAATGGTGTCATGGGACACCATCAAACAACTGGTTCCAGATATCAAACTCAAAGAACTCCAGAGACAAAAATTAACCCTCAAGGACTACCAAGGAAACCGAATTTTTGTAGTAGGCTTAGGACATTTCCGAGTCGCCTACAAACAACATGTCGAAGTACTACCATTGACAATAGTCGACCGAGACCGACCAAGCCTCCTGGGCATCGAATGGTTCACACCATTGGGCATCGGGATGACCGGAGTAGATCGGGTGGCCGCAACCGACTGGGAAGAAAACCTGATCCAAGAGTTCCAGGACATTTTCGACGGCTCCCTAGGCAGGTACCAGGGGACCCCAATTTCCTTTAGTCTAGACCCCCAGGTAGCCCCTAGGAGACTAAAGGCCAGACGAGTTCCTTTTGCTCTGAAAGCAATAATAGAGGAACAACTAAATAAACTAATAGACCAAGGGGTTTTAGAATCTGTTGACCATGCTAAATGGGAAACACCAATCGTAACACCAATTAAACCAGACGGGTCGGTTCGAATCTGTGGTGACTACAAGGCTACCCTGAACCACACATTTCAACAAAGCGCATACCCGGTGCCAGTCGTACAACACTTATTACATTCTCTTGGGGGAGGAAAAGTTTTCGCTAAACTAGATCTAGTGCAAGCTAACCAACAGCTCCCAGTAGACCCCTTAACGGCTGAAGCACAAACAATAGTGACCCACAAAGGGGCATTCAAATGTAACAGACTCCAATTTGGAGTAAGTGTAGCCCCAGGCGTTTTCCAGAGCCTCATGGAACGCCTATTGAATGGTATAAAAGGGGTCGTACCATACTTCGACGATGTCCTAATTTCGGCCAAAGATGCGACCCAGCTAAAAAAAAGACTAAAAGAGGTACTAACTAAATTCAGAGAATCTGGCCTTAAAGTAAAAAAAGAAAAATGCTGTTTAATGACTGATCATGTCGAATTCCTGGGCTATTTAATAGATGGAGAGGGTATACACCCTACTGATAAAAAAGTCAAAGCTATTAAAGACACACCAGAACCAAGGAACAAAACTGAACTACAGGCATTTTTGGGACTAATAAATTTTTATAACGTGTTCCTACCTCACAAAGCGACAATAGCGGAACCATTACATCAATTACTGGATAAAAAAACAATTTGGACTTGGGATTATAGAGAAAAGAAAGCCTTCCAAAAAATAAAAAACTTATTAACATCAAACACTGTTCTTATCCAGTTTAGTAATACACTTCCATTGAGGGTGACCTGCGATGCCTCACCGTTTGGAGTCGGTGCCATCCTGAGCCACCAATTGCCAGATGGGAGAGAGGCACCCGTCGCATACTATTCAAAGACTCTGTCTAAAACCGAGTGTAATTATAGTCAATCACACAAATTACAGGCCCCCGGTCCTGCCGACTAACCGTAGACGACGGCAGGGAATGGAAGCGGCACATAGACCAGTCCCGAAACATAGAAAGAAGTACAAACACACAAACACAAATATTAAAAGATGACGAAAATCAAACCAAGGAGGGGGGGGAAATACGAGAAAATAATAAAGAACCGTTTAAATTAAACACAGAATACAATAACAAACAAAAAGAGCAAAAAAGAGACTTACAGTTAGAAGAAAATTGCGAGAAGAGTCCACTCGAAGGGGCCAGCTAGGCCAGCTCGACCTGCCCGGAGAAAACAGGAGGGAGCGGCAAAACCACCGGCCTAAGAAACTCAGGCAGCAGTAAAATGGCTGACTCACCCTTCCAGGCGGTTCCATGGAGAAGGACCGGAGAGACAGCAACCCCATCCGAACCGGTCGAAGTCTTCAACAGAAATGAACCGCGCAAGTCCAGTCGAGTCAAAAGAAGCCCCACCTCCCTGTGCGACTGCGTCACCACGTAGGACTAAACTAAGAGGGGAGGGGTATTCTGTATAAAGAATAGTAGACTCCTAATACAGGATTCTGATTGGCTACAAAACCTGAATGGGGATTGGTTCAATAAGAACCAATCCACGAAGCTGTCAAAAAGGCGGCAAAACTAAATACTTGTCATTGGCTACAAGCCGGCAGACAAAACCCTATAAAAAGGCTGCCGCGGCTTGAGCCAATGTTCCGTTTCTTAACTGTGTTAACCAATAAAGACTTTGTTGTTGGAACCCGGTCTACATCGCGTTTTTCCGGACGGAACAGATAGATAGATAGATAGATAGATAGATAGATAGATAGATAGATAGATAGTGAATTACTGTATTTATTTATTTATTGAATTTATATTGCTGCCTATTCACCCATGGTGACTCAAGGCAGCTTATAGATCCACATTTAAAACAATAAAACTAACAAAAAGAATCAAATAAAGTAGTATAGTACAATATAACAAAATCACATACCCCCAGATCTCTCCCCTCCTATCAACACTGACTGAGAATGGCCACAGAAGAAGGAAGTGAACCAGGATAGCATAAGGCCTCCCACTCCCATTCTCCAAAGCCACCCCAGGAGAATGCCATGGTCAATGGTATCAAAAGCCTCAGAGAGGTCAAGTAAAGCAAGGATGGATGCATTACCCCCATCCCACTTCTGCCAGAGATCATCCAAAAGTGCAACCAATGCTGTTTCTGTTAGGGGTTGAGATAATCCATTTCATTCAGAAATCTCTGAGCTACTGTGTAACCACCTTCTCAACAACCTTTCCCAAAAAGGAAAGATTGGAGACAGGTGAGAAATTATCTAACCAGCTGGAGGCCAGTGATTGCTTCTTAAGAAGATGGTGGACCACAGCCTCATTTAAGTGCTGGGCACTGCCCCCTCCTGCAGGGAATCATTAATAACCACCAGAGTCCACCCCCCTGTCACCTCCTGGGAAGCTTTCACAAGCCAGGAGGGACATGGGTCTAAAACACAGGTACTTGTGCATGTACTCCCTAGGATCCTGTCCATTTCCTTGGTAGCAACAGGGTCAAACTGTTCCCAGAAAACAAGGCAAGAATCTGCCTCAGGGGCTTCCACTGAACCAGAAACCATGCTGGCATCTAACTGGGAACAAAGTCAAGTAATTTTGTCTGCCAGAAAATCCGCAAATTCCTCAGCACTCCCCTTCAGGTGGACCTCAATCTCCTCCTTCCCTAGGAGAAGGAGGAGGCTCACCTTAACAAAGGTTGTTGGGTGATTATCTGCAGAAACAATTTGTGTGGAGGAGTATTTACACTTTATTGCACAAATTACCATGAAGTAGGCTTTAGTAGCAGCTCTTACCCATGTTCGATCGAGTTCATCCCTCAAAACATTGCTCGATTTGTTTCTTAGTGGGTTTTTTTTAACACTAATAAGATGGTAGCATCATAAGAATCACACAAAAAATCCCAAATGTCCAATATTCCAAAATGATTTTTAGATTAGATCAGGGTGGTCAAACTCCTAGCCCGCAGGCCAGATGTTTCATGTGCTAGTCATGCCCACGCCCAGGTTAGCAAAAAGGAAAAAAAATCCTGATACACCACATGACGCCACCGTGACAACATGAGTTTTATAACCCTGGATTTATTAAGTAAAATAGAAAAAAGGGAACTGTGTGATTTGGGAGAAAGATATCAAGTATAGGCCATTTATAATTTCAGAATTATACATATGGAATTCTAGAATTAAAACCAAAAATATTCTTCCATGACTTAAAAGGTGGAATTTAGATTACTGTCAAATTTATATACACAAAAAAATTGCTGCTCTCCTTGAGTTTCTCTTCCCACACATGTTTTTGGCCAGGAAAGAAAGGTTATTGAATTTCTTTCTAGTTTCCTAAATTTAGGTCTATTCCTAACTAAGGATCCAACTTTTAGAATAGATAACTAATATTGATTTTGACAGAAACAGCTCCCAGGTGTTTAAAGCAAGTTTCTCCAGCCCTGCTTAGAGTTACCAAGACTTTTTTGCAGCAAAACTGATGTTGCACATTGAGTTACATCTTCCTTTTGTAATCTTCTGGCCTCATCAAGGATCAGCTCAAGTGAAATATTTTCCCATTATTTCATTTTCCCATTAAATGTGTGTGTCACCAAGTGTGGAATATTTACCTGGTTTATGGGCTTCAGTAAACTTGCCAATTTTTTTCTCCATTCATTAATTCGTTTCTTAGATGCAGATTGTAACTGGCTTAATTATCATTCTATCAGAGTGCAGGTCTTTAACAGGGAATTCTTAGTCTCTTGCCAAAATCATTATCATCTAGACAAAGCATGGTAGTTTTATTCATATAACATCAATTAGCACTAATTTGATACAGGTTATTCTCATTTAGTGAACACATTTGGGCCTGGCAAATTGGTCATTAAGTAAAGTTGCCTCTAAGTGAAACCACAACTGTGTTTATGAAGTTATGATCTTACAAAGCTTTCCTTTGCTTTGCAGACTCACAAAGGTCATAAATGCAAGGAATGGTTATAAGGTTACTTCTTTATCACCATTATTTTACATTTTCTCTTTAACAAGTGAAGTTCTTCATTTTACTGCAATTTTCAGTTTGTTTTGCAAAGTTATTTGGTGAAGCAAATATTCTTTAAAGAGTGTGAAAATACTTTTCTATGAACTGAGGCATCTTTTCTATGAACTAACTCCATCTTGAGAAAAGAATTGTAAAGGGTGTTAAAAATGACAAAAATGATAACTATACAAGGTACATATTAGAGTTCCCAACTGTGTTAGGTACACATAATAGGCTGTGGAAACAAGATGCCAGTTTAGAAAAGAAAATTGCACGTAACTTGTGATAAAGCATTCCAATTTTGATACTTCCTGCTCCCAAAAAAGGCGTATGGTATGGCTTTCAGAAAACCATTGCACCTCATTTGAATAAAATATGTTTCCTTGGACAATAGGACTGAGCAATCTGAAAGTCTTTGGTATTTTACAAGATAAATGACTTTGTGAAAAAAAATTGCCTCAGCGGTCAAGGAAACCCTATGCCAAACAGTTCAGTCTGATCTAATCCTCTGTTTTATGGGATGAAAGGAAAATGAGTAATTGTCATTTCTTGCATGTTATGAGGAAACTGGTGTGGCAGGAAGACAGTCCAACTTTGCTGTCAGTTTTATGGCAGGATGTCTTACTGGTTTTTCAAAAATTGAAATAAAGTTGAGAACATAGGTAAATTTCCAGTTTGTAGCATATAAGAAAGGAAGCAATGGCATTCATTGAGTAAAAGGGGAAAATCCTTCAGTTTTCAAATTAGCATGCTTCTGTGTACACTTGCTTTAAAAAAGATAAAATATCAATGGAAAATGGAATAATGGCCAGAATGCAACTAACTTTAATTATTATCCAGATTTTATATGCAACATACATAATGTAACATAACATAATGTAACATAACATCTTAACATAGCATAGCATATCACAGCACAGCACAGCACAGCATAGCAACAAACATAACATAACAACATAACATAACACTCCCATAGGTAGGATGTCCTGGCAGGTTTTCTTCTCTGCAGTATTCCCTTCACTTCATTTGCATGCTTCAGGGATAATCAGGATTCATAATCGTCACCGTCTCCTTTTGAAAATTTTGCTAAAGAGCCAAAACAGTGGTTTTTGAGGGGTAGACTCCCCAGTATATCTTTCTTATTCATTAGTAGTTGGCAGAGTGGTGATAAAAATATTAGAAACATTTGCTGGTGACATTAAAGATTGAAAGTCTGATACTTCTGAGGAACTTCCTATGTTTGTGAACAAGAAATGTCACTATAAAGACAGAGAAAACTATTATAGTTTAACTATTTATATACACCTATTGCAAGGTGTGTGCAGATTAGCCTAATGAGTCCCCTAGGAGTCCTGTTTGATATCAAATAAAGCCCCTTCATGGACAGTACAGTGTGACCAGCACTGTGTTGACACTGTTGAAATGAATGAACATATAATAACATTTAACATTTAATTGGATCCTTGTTCTTGGTCAGCTCAGTAGAACTGATTTTCAAACTCTAAATTAGTCACATACAATATTTTCTCAAACTGGGGAGTATATATATTTTACCACCCTTTAAGTGGCATGCCAAAGACCAGATTTCAATAAATGGGTGGACAGGGCAGAATCTACATTATTTTAATTTTAATTTAATAAAATTAATTACTATGGTATATTTAATAATTTTCTCTTTTGCCATGTTGACAGTTAAAAAGAGGTGGTAATATTGGAAAAGCAATGTCATTAACTCCAGAGGTTTGTAGTATAGCATGTATTTCTGGAACCTGTGCAGCTTTGCTCTCATTGGGATGGATTCAAAGGGTAGAAGAGACACTTCTTCCCACACAAAATGGATGGAGATCTATGCCTTCCTTTTTGTGAAGTGCATTATACTATCATGCTGGTTGTGGATTGCCTTTTTTATTGGTCCCTGTGAAAGTATGACTCCAGGCAATTAATTGAACAAATCACTGCAGTTTTCTTAACAAGATTTTTCAGAAGTAGTTTGCTATTGTCAGCTTCCTAGGACTGAGAGCAAGTGACTGGCCCAAGGTCACCAGGCTGTTATCCTGATGCCTTAATCACTACATAAACCTGACATAAAATTGAAAGTAAAACTGTAATATTTTCAGTGATTAGTCAAAATCTTCTATTTACCCAACCATTTGTCTGTCTGTTAGATTATTGTTGTGATGTTCAGTAATAATAGTAATGACTTCACCATTTTATTCCATAATCAATGTAGTCAGTTTAACTTGTTTCATTTTGTCTGACTTATTATGTGACATCTGTATGATCTGATATCTACAAGAAAAAAAATGCTACATAAAAAGAATCAAAGAATAGTTTGATTTTTGATTTTTTGTGAAACAATGTACTGGAACAATGATAAGTTAGGGACTTTTCTAATGAGAATTAACAATTATTGTCCAGATGTCATCTTCTATTTATGCTTCTCCCTGTGTATGTCTCTCTGTCTCTCTCTCTCTCTGTGTGTGTGTGAGAGAGAGAGAGAGAGATTCATTTTGTGTATGCATATGTGATTATATGCCTTCTTTGCTCAAACTGACATAAATAACAGGGACCAAAGATACATTAGATGTATTTCATTAATGTTTGCAATGTTTAAAACAAAATTTGAAGGAAATAAAGCAGAAACCCATGTAATTCTAGAAATTAGTATAGTATTATTTAGAAGTGATATTATGACCTTTTTCATCCTATTAATTAAAATATGACAGACTTGAAGCTTGAATACGACAGAATACAGTACATTTGCCAACTGATTATAATATTTCCTTCCCAGTTTTTTTTATTCTTTATTTTATAACAGTGATCACTTGACCTGGGTGCCCTGACTATTTTTGAAACTTCACCTTGGTAGCTCTTGTTGAGCCCTATTTTAATGCATTGGTCCTTTATTTTACCACTTCTTATCTCAAAAGCTGTGATTATCTTAAACAAGAATTTACCAGTTTGAGTGGCTATAGCAGGGAGATAAACTGTGATTTTTCAAATGTCTGTTGCCAATATAGCTAATGGAAGTGGAAAGTGCTAGGAATTGTATGTTATAATATTTTAATTGCAAAGGAAGTTTCCTGTATTCTTTCTCTAGCCTACATTTCGAGCTATATCACCATAGCCCACTGGACTTTGCTGACCAATAAACTTAAATAACTATTTGCAATGGTCCTTGGTGTTCTATAAGCTTTGTTGTTTCCTTGCAGACATTTCACTATCCCAATAGGTAATATCAACATTATCAGAGCATCTCTTCCATAAATTCCATAAATTTAAATAAGTCGTAACAATCTTTGGTGGAATAGTAAGTACAATTGACCCTCCATTTCTGATGGATCCCTTCCCTCACTGTGAAATGCCTCTCACAAGATTTAGCAGGATAAACAACAATTGATGCTCATAGCTAGAGCAACATGCTGTCTTGTGATCAGTTCCGGTAGGGTTAGCAAATTTAAACAAAAATACTGGTTTATTTTATCAAAACTAAATTAATACATACGCACATTTAAACCTTGCATTGCTAAAAGATGCAAAGTGCTTCTTTGCCACAAAAAAAAAAAACAAATAAAAGTTTTGACCTTTTTTTGGCACTAGCATGTCAGATTGTGCTAGTGCTCCACACCTTTTATTGTTGTCTAGTGAAAATAAGACTCTCCGTTTCTTTTTCAAGGTCATAATTATGGTGACATCTTCTCTTTTCATTCTATAACTAAATAGAAACTTGAAATGTTTGTAATGTGTATTTTTCTTTGCCTAAAAGAGAATGGAATCTGCTTGGAAACCCCAGCTTTACTAGAATGAGAGCTCCCTACAGTGTTCTTGTTCTAGCAAAGAAGAAGAGCTCCCTACAATGAGAAGCTCTCCATACCTAAAGCAAGACTTTACTTTGTGTTACTCAAATGATACATTTTAAAAAGTAGCACTGAATGCATATATAAACTGATGACTTTTTATCTATTTTGATGAGATGAATTATGGCATCTTCTTTAAATATGATTATGCAAGGTAACCCTAATGGCAATTCAGTGGTGGAGATATATTTTCACTGGATACAAGTTCATATGCCAGATTGATTATTATGTATCTCAGGTGAGTGGTATCTTGAACTGGCATCAATAATTGTTCCATTATCTAATTCTGGATTCATATAGTCTATATATTCATCATTATAATTAGCTTCTATGAATACCTGCTGAGCACTTAACATTGTTTTGAGCTTTTTCAAAAGCTATGTCCTCAAGACACTCTGTTCTAATCTTCCAAGGTGCTTGAAGAGGAGGTTCACTGTACTTTAATTGGCTTGTAGTAGAAGCAAACAGAGGACAATAAAACACAAAGTAAGTTCTTAACTTGATAGCTCATACTTTGGTTCAGAAGCTCAAAGCAGCACATATAGGGCTCCCTTCTCCAATATCCCCTCTTACCAAAATGTCCTCAAGATAGGCTGAACAAAGGGAGAGTGATGGGACCTCAATTATGACCTTCTATGGCTGAGGTAGACTTGAATCTGGGTCTCATTTAACATTTTGGTTTCAGTCACACAAAACTATGATAATTTTTTTAACCTCTCCATCCCCTCTTACTCTTAAGTAGATTATTAAATCAATATCTGCAGAAGGGAAGGACGCAGTAGTATTCTTTTACTGAAATGTTCTTTCATCCATGAATGCAAGGCACTGCCCCCATTTTATTTTTCAGTGGCAGCTATCCATCTGTTTCTTTCCTTTTTAGATCTTTATATATAGGGTCTTGTCTGAACATAATTACTTAACTGTTTTTTTTCCTTACTTTTTTTGATACTGCTTTATACAATCACACATAACTTGAAGTCAGTCTTTGCAAGTACATGCAGTTCTTTTAGCAAGATTTTTGGAAGTAATTTACATTGTCTTCTTCCTAGAGCTGAGAGAGAAACTGCTTCAAAGTCGCTAAGCAACTTTGTGTGTGAGCAGGACTGGAAATCATGGTCTCTCTGGGTTCTATTCTGGAACCTTTAGCCCTTAACTATATTTCTATCTGTTATTGTGTTAACCATTCTGAAAGCTGCGAAGCCATAATAAGTGACTAGATACTTTATACATCTAGTCCAAGTGTCTTCAAACTTGGCAAGTTAAGACTTGTGGACTTCATCTCCCAGAATTCCTGAGCTAAAATGACAGGAAGAGGAATTCTGGAAATAGAAGTCCACAAGTCTTAAAGCTGTCACGTTTGAAGACCCCTGATCTAGTCAAATGATAAATGTCCTCAAGAGAACTCCAAGAATTTAGGCAGAAGTCTCATTTTTTTCTTATTTCATCTTTTGAAATGTCAGTGAAATGACTATATATGGACTATATATGGAAATGGAATATAAAGTGTTCATTCTGTCACAGAGTTATGGGAGTCTCTGCATGTAGTTTTGTATGTGTAGCTTTTCAGAATGCAAAGAATGCTTACTCTCTTACCAAACATATTGTGCACTTTGTTCAGACATTACAACAACAACAATAATAATACCAATAGTAATAGGTGCCTTGGGTGCAGCCCCAAAACAACTAGAGCACCACTTGAACACCATAGACACTGACAAATTTACCATCAGTCAATTGCAGAAGGCAACTTTACTTGTAACAGCCTCTATCCTGCGGTGACATATATAACACCATCAAACTAGATTTGCCTATCCCAGGTCCTTGGTAAGGACTCGATAGGTAGTTAAAAATGCCACACCCAGTCTGAAGATTTGGTTGACTGTGCAATCAACAACAACAACAACAACAACAACAACAACAACAATAATAATAATAATAATAATAATAATAATAATAATAATTTGGATGTTTATTGGATTAAAGACCACCTGGTGATACCATCCTATGAGGAGGGAACTCAGAAATCTGATTATGAGTCCTCCATCACTAAACACAAAATCAAAAAGGCCAGAATCCCAGCTTCTCTAGAAAAAGTGCAGTAGCATTTCCAGCTAAAGTTTGAGTCAGACAAATAAGGCTATTGCTGGTTCAATGCCCATGAATAGTTCTAAAGTCTGGAACTGAGTAAACAGCCTGTACTGGGTAGTGTTGCACTCCCACTGAAGGTGAAAGAACATAATCTGAAAATGCTTCTTGATTCAGTGTTCAGTTTTCACCAAAATGCCAAGTGTTATCTGTAATAAAGAATGCCTTTTCCTATGTACATCTAGTACCTTAGATGTTCTTGGAAAGATAGCCTAACCTCAGTCAAAGATGCTTTTTTAAAATAATACAAGCCTTGAAAATGACCCTTCCCCAAACTACAATTCCTGCAAAATAACTATAGTACAATACTGATAAAAACAACTATCAGTGAAGATAAATGTCAATCAAGAAGAAACTGCAATAATTACTTCTTTGTTCATAAACTGAATTCCAGATCATAGATCTACAAAACAGCTTGATACATTGGCAATGAAAGAACTCCTTTCCTTAAATCAGCTCGTCTGTATTCCCAGAACTGAAAATGAGACATATTTTGTAGCTCCAATGATAGATTAAATATCATGGCAATCTTACTGACATTTTGATGCTGAATAAGATTTACCTGTTTTACTGGGCATTTGTGGAGTTACTAGGATCCATGACCATTGATGGGGTGAAACTATTTTGTGGTTTCCACCTTTATCATTGTGTTTGTTGTTATGGGACTTCATTGTTCATGGCTGGTAAGTTTCTATGAAGGTAAGGTGTACGCTGATACAACAAAGTAAATAAAAAATACATTGGCTGATTAAAACCTGAGCAACTTCCATTTCATTTCCGGATACAACAGTTCTAAAAGGAAGAAGGTTTCATCCTCTAAATCTTGCAGGAAGTGGCAATGGAAGTGGCAAGGCAATGGAGGAGGACCCTTTTTTCCCAAACTTTCTTTTCCACTGCAATGTTAATCACATTTAAGAAACCATGAAAGAATTACCTGAGCTGGACTTAAGTTCTTTAAAAATGCACGAGTTCCACTCAAAAAGAATATGCTTGGAAGTACTCCATTAATAGATTTAATCAGAAGAAAATGTTTTCTTATTGCATAAACCATTACCTTAATAAAGCAGCCAATCCTTGCTGTTTCTCAAACTGATGGTCTGAACGGATCCAACGGGCAACTCTGAATTCAACCACCAGCAACAGTAAAATCCCCAGGATGCATCAGAATTTCTAAGCCTCAGGCCATAATATTTTAGAAGCTTCCTTACCCACAAAGAGTTTATGCTTAATATGATATAATGATACATTGTTTAGGAACTATATCAAGTTGCTATATCCCAAATCATTATCATCCAGTTCAGTATAAAACAAAAAATAAACTTGGTGAATTTGTTTAGAGGATGATTGGGCCAGGACCAAGTGAAAGAAGCCCATCCATACTTCCTTGGTTACCTTGGAGACCATACATTGTGAGTTAAGTAGCATTGAGGCAAGTAGCAGAAGCTTGGTATGGATATTTATTTTATTTATTTAGGAAAATATCATTTCTGCTTTTTATCTACTAGATGCCCCAAACAGTGAAAAACTTAATTTAAAAGAAAAAAGAAAAACCACATATATTAACAAAAAAACTAAAGTAAGATGAAAAATGCCCAAAATCTGGCAATTTAATAAAGGGATAGATTAATTCCCTCCTGGAATAAGAGAGAAGATAATATTTCAGTGATGTAGCATACATTTTGCATGTCAAAATGCCAAACTTCAATCCTGGGATCATCTGATAGGACTGGCAGAAACTACTGTTCAAAAATGTGTGGAATTGAATCCTGTAAGTCTGGATGATGATCTATTAAGTTTTGACTTACTGATTTGTTCATATGTTGTGTTTTATCTGGTTATCAGTGTAAACTCTTTAGGAAGTACACAAAATCCTGAATAATAAATCAAGCAAAATGTGATTATACAACATACTAAACTGCAAATAATCCAGACAAAATTAAAACTGACTTTAATCCTCGCTTGCAAATGCATATATTAAGTGTTCACCTAACTTGGTTAAACACAGGTGATCAAGGGTTGGGAAACTACAATCCGTGGACCAAATCCAGTTTATTGCCTGTTTTATACAGCTCAGGCTAAGTATGAGTATATTGTCATGCCCAAGCCTCAGGTAAGCCTATGGAGCAAGAGAGAAGCAGAGGGCCAATCTTGGGCAGCTATGACCTATTATCAGCCTCTCTGATGACAGTATAATGGGCTGTGAGAATAACTTTGGGAGACAGAAGAAAGATCTGCAGCCAAATCAACAGTCTGTTAAGAGCCTTACAAGTCCAAAATAGAGTTGGAGTGGAGAAATTGGCCCAGAAAGGACCCTTCCTAGTTCCATGTAAATTAAAAGCGGGCGAGAGGGGAAGTGCTTTTGCAGTATTGCAGCAATGAGTAGAGGAGTGAAGAACTCCTCTTGTGAAATATTTCTGGACTTTCTAAACTGTGTTAATATCAGATACATAATGTGGGTTCCAGACTGATGAGCTCTGTTTTGTTCGGAAAACACACGAGGTAGACCGGGTTCCAACAACAAATACTTTATTCTTTAACAACTCAGTAATAGGAACACTTGGCTGAAACCGGGGCCAGCCTTTTACACAGGCTGGCTTGCCTGCTTGCAGCCAATGGCAGTTGTTTAGATTTGCCGCCTTTTTGGCAGCTCTTTGGATTGGTTCCTAGTGAACCAATCCAGTGTTCATTTTATTAACCAATCAGGTTTGTAGATTTGGAGTCACCCACTTTACATATAGAACAAGCTCTATTCAAGTATTAATCTAGCAAATGTTTTGTATGCTCTAGTTAATAGGAGGATAGGAACCTGAAACACAAATTGCTTTTGGAGTTTCTCTAGGTGAAGAGGAAGTATGGACTTTTTAAATTAGAATGAAGATGACCTAATTCAATGTGTCCAATCAATCTGGTCAAATATAAGGCCACAAGTGGCAATTATTCTTAAAATCTTTTATATTGTGTATTTGATGGCAGTAACATTAGTTCTGTTTCTGGCAATAATGTGCATTTCCCAAATGGACAAAAAAGAAGCTAGGAAAAAAAACCCAATTTTGTTCTTTTTACAGCTTTCTAAAAGAGGAAGAAGATGAAATAATCTAAGCAAAGCTAATACTTGTAGGTGTTCTCTTTCAACCACAGGAAAATATGATTGGAGAAAGGGAAAGATTTTCTGCCCCAAATTCATTGCCTCTAACATTATGTGGCCCACAAAAAAAACTAGTGGAATCAATAGTGTTTGGTTCAAATTCAGTTCAGCATACATAAATAAACAAATAAATAAATAAACAAGCTGCTGTTAAAACTAGAAGAGCCTAATTTCATTAAGGCTATCATATTTGGGTTTCAGAAATTCAAGACAACCACTAGATTTTTGCAGCTCAGATATGATGGCTTCATACAAATGTAGTTAGGACACAGTATCTATAGTACGTGCGAAAGTACTGATCTTTCAGTAATGAAAGATATTATATACCAAGACAATAATTCCAAATATTTTATAAAGTTCTTTATTATTAGAAACTGAATTACTTAAGGAAATGCGCAGAATGTCTTTGGGAACTTTTATAATTAAAATACAAATTTATAGTTAAGATTCAAATTAATCATGTTTGGAGATTGAGCATTAGGTTTTAATATTTATTTGTTGTGTAATATGCATAGGTGTGTACAAATGTAAGAAAATTATATCAGTTTTGTTTTCTTTCATTTTCTTGTCACAAACCAATCAATGGAACTTTTCAATTTTTCAATAACATTTATAAGAATTTTGATATGTAATATTCCCAGTATATATATAAAATCTTTAAAATGATTTATTTAAATTTTTGGACTTTGTAAAGTAGTGCAATGAAGATTTGAATACATACTAATACAAAATTTGGAAAAGTGTGAATTTGAAAGAATAAATCATAGTTATACAACAATCATTTTTGGCTCAAAAATGCAACTAGAGATAATTCACATTTAAGCCAAAGACGCACTCTATACACATTCATGTCTTTTTCCAGCCCCAAAACAAAGACTTCTGCCATTCAGAAGTGAACATCCTATTCAGTGGTATTAAACTCATGTCATCACATGATATATCGGGACTTTTTCCCCTTTGCTAAATTGGGCATGGGCATGACCAGTGCATGACACATCTGGCCTGTGGGCTGAGAGTTTGACAGTCCTGTCCTATTTAGTTTAAATCATTTGATGATAAGTTTGCTAAATCACATATAATTTGTGATAAAATCACATATATATAACCTTTGTCCCTAAACATTTTGAACTATGACATTAATATTAGAAGTGGGGAGAGATAGTTCTTGAAAGATCAAAATTAAATAAGAAATTTAAGAAAAATGGATTTAAATATCAGATTGTATGTACAGTTGCTTAGTAAATCGTATACATGAAAGCATCCATGTACCTTTTGGATGAAGACAGTTTTTCCTTGTTTGGGTTTTTTAAAATATTATATTTCATGAAAGTATTAAAACTGTTAGCATTTAAATTTTTGGTTTGTTAATTTTAAATATCAATTTGGACTATATAATATTAATTTTAAATATCAATTTGGACTATTTCAAGATGTAATTTCCATTGAAATTCCCTGAAAATGGCAACATGATATAGATTTATAAATTATCAGCACTACCATTTGTGTCTTAAGTAGAGACAAAATTGAAACATTCAATGTTAAGCCCATGTCACACTGAACCAACGGATGCAAAGAGGATGTAAAACGGACAAAAAAGCTTGCCATCCACTAGAAAACGCGATGTACTCACTGCTTCCGTTTTGCTTCCTCTCTATCCGTCCAGCATCCGTTTATTGACGTTTCATCCGCTCCGAAAGTTTTGGGCTACCCAAAACTTTTGTGCGGAAAATGTATCCAGTTCGTCCATTCTGCATCCGCTACGCATCCGCTAGGCATCCGCTATGCATCCGTTACACATCCGCTATATCCGCTAGGCATCCACTACACATCCGTGCAACTCCATCCACCTGGACATAGGGAGGAAGTGGAATGGACGCGGAACGGATGCAGAACGGATGCCTAACGGATGCAGCACGGAAACAAAGCGTTTAAAACAGAAAAACCGTTCACAGAAGGGACCTATCTCAGATATTAAGGATGTCTCGAGGATGCCTAGAGGATGCCTAGCGGAAAACCTATATTTCCTATAAAAAGGGGGAGCAACTCATCTGCATCTCACTTTCAGAACAGCAGCCCAGCGGTGCAGACCTCTGCAGCCTTCATCTGGCTCTTCCTCTTCCACAGCATCCAGTCATGTCCACCGTGGATTGTAACAAAGTCCTTTCGGCAGCCACCATGATTCTGCAACAGTGCGAAGCCATCTGCAGGCTCTGTGAACTCTACTGTGAGAAGAAAAGGAGCCACCCAAAAAGAGTCTGGATCCGAAGATGGTTTGCCAGTAGAGTGGAGGACGGACTGTACAACAAGCTGATGGTGGAGTTCAGGAACGAAGAGACTCGGGCATTCCAGAACTTCATGAGGATGCCTCCAGCCATGTTTGACGAAGTTGTGAAGCAAGATGTGCCCTACTTCATTGTGGGGGATGACGCCTTCTCCCTCACAACCTACCTCATGAAGCCCTACACTTCCAGACTCCTCACCCGTGAAAAGAGGATCTTCAACTACAGGCTGTCCAGGGCAAGGCGGGTGGTGGAGAACGCCTTTGGCATCCTGGCCAACAGGTTCTAGGTACTTCTCACCACCATGCAGCATTGCCCAGAGACTGTGAGGAGGATCATGGAAGCTTGCTGCATCCTGCACAATCTCATGTGCACCCGCTACCCAGTCTTGCAGAACAGGCTTGTGGACCTCCAACAAGGCAATGGGGACATGGAGCCTGGGGAATGGAGGCAAGGGCAAAACCTGATCGACACTGAGGATGTGCAAGGCCCCAACAGAGCCTCACATGAAGCGAAGAAGCAGCGCAACCTCCTGAGACACTAGTGCAACTCCCCAGCTGGAGCAGTGGAATGGCAAGACAGGATGATAGATGATTAATGGGTGCTTCCTTCAGCCTGTCTCATCACACGGATGAGATTGGGCCATGTATGTTTGGTTGGCCTACAATGAACTGGGTGTTTAATAAAGAGTTGTGTTTATATTGACATGTGTGGATAATTATTACATTATTATTGATAATAAAGGGCCAGAGGTGTGGCACCTGGGAGGGTGGACCATACAGTCCCACTATGCTTGCACTGGAGGTTTATCTATCCGACTGCTATCCTAACCCATCCCACAGCTATTACCCATTCCACAGGTATCCTAACCCATCCCAAAGCTATCCTTACCCATCCCACAAGCATGCAAAGGCTTAAACCATTTCTAAACGTTTCCAGCAAGACTTTATACAAAAAAAGAAATGAAGCAAGTGTGTGAATCAAAAATAGACTTTATTAACATCAAGCTATAAAACAAAAATGAGTCTATGGCACTCCTCTTGGTCGCTCAGTCTCAGGGGTGAAGGGTGCAGGTGCTGTGGAGGTGGCTGGTGCTGGAGTGCTTGTCATCAGCTCCTCCAAAAGCAGAAGCAGCAGAAGCCCCAGCCCCAGAAGAGCAAGCCCGTGCTGCAGAAGCCCCAGCAGAACCAGAGTGAGGGCCAGGAGGCAGGATGGTAGCCCTGTCCCTCTTGCAAGGGCTGGCAGCAGATGGCTGAGGCTTGCTGTGCTTCCGCATGGTTGTGGGGTTGCTGGCTGGCAGGAAGGCTGGCAGGAACCAAGGCTGGCAGGGAGGTTGGCACCAAGGCTGGCAGGCAGGCAGACAGCAAGGCTGGCAGGAAGGCTGGCAGGAAGGCTGGCAGGAAGGCAGGCACCAAGGCTGGCAGGAAGGCTGGCAGGAAGGCAGGCACCAAGGCTGGCAGGAAGGCAGGCACCAAGGCTTGCAGGAAGGCTGGCAGGCAGGCAGGCACCAAGGCTGGCAGGCAGACATGAACCAAGGCTGGCAGCAAGGCTGGCAGGCAGACCGGCTGCCAGCAAGGCTTGCAGGCAGGCTGGCAGCAAGGCTGCCAGCAAGGCTTGCAGGCAGACATGCAGGCAGGACAGGCAAGGCAGTCGATGTGTCTGGAAGCAGGTCTTTCCTCTGAATGGTGACCTGCTTCCGTTATATCCACGGGGCTGACGCAATGCATCCTCCCCGCATGCGCAATTAATGCTCAGCATCTGCTAGGCTTCCGCTGTGCATCCGTTCTGCATCCGCTTCATCCGCTGTGCATCCGCTCTGCATCCGCTGTATCCGTTCCGTGTCCGCTTTGCTGGGGCCCCCCGGAAGCCCTGCGGATGTACCATCTGCTTCCATCCGCTTCCATCCGCTAGGCTTCCGTTCTGCATCCACTTTCCATCCGCCCTGCGTCCTCCCCGCGTCCGTGTTATCCGCTCTGGTTATGCAAATTTTTGCCCCTTTTGAGAGCGGATAACAACAGATGGAACATTTTGCTCGTCCATTATGTCCTTTTTGCATCCTTTGGGCAGTGTGACATGGGCTTTAGTATGATCTTTGTTCATGACAGAGGAAACAATATGTTTTAACTCTGATCCCAACTGACACTCTTTTCTAATTAGATGCTGGGAAGGTTGTGGGAAGATTCCAGAAGATCTTAGGTGAAAGTTAAATCTGCAGGTGCAGGAAACATTTCTTATAGTATCTAGTTAAATTTTTATTCTTAAAAAAGAGGTGTTAATGTTTGTTTGCTCCATAAAAAAGCAAAGAGGAATATATATGTATGTATTTACACAATCTGGCAGCAAATCTTGCATTTCTAGCTTTACTGGTCCTGGGCTTATATTTATAATCTTCCTTCAGCTGTGAGCATCAAGATAATAAACATAATATTTCCATGCCATGTGTTCTTGTCTTCAACTAAGTCCTAGAAGAGGGGGTTAACTTATTTTCCAAAGCACCGGAAAGCAAGACAAGAAACAATGGAGGGAAACTAATCAAGGAGTGAAGCAACCTGGAATTAAGGAGAAACTTTTTACCTTAAGAAGTTCTATCATTACTGGAGATTTTTAAGAAGACACTGGATAGCCACCTGTCTGGAATGAATTTAGGGTCTACTGCTTGAGCAGGGGTTGGATTAGAAGACTTCTAAGGTCCCTTCTAGCTATAGCCTGATTGATTGTTTAACTAATATATGTTCTTCATTTCAATATATTCTCAGTCATGGGAAGAAAAAGGAACAAGAGAAACTTCTTGCTGGAAGATGCTGTTAAAATATAACATCAGATTCCTAGAAGCAGAGGAGGTTTACTTTTCCAACAAAGAATGGATAAAATAATGCCACCTCTTATTATCTTTTTAAAAAGATACCCATTTAACCAACTATTTAATTGTAGTGAATGGGGGTATTCTAGACATTGAAGTCCAAGCATTCTTAGAAGAGGGTGGTTTACAAAAAGATACTAGGCACAGCCTGACCTAGGAGTAACCTTTGCTGAATTCTTGAGATTAAATCACATAAGTATATGTGGGTAAGATTGTGAGGAGGAGGAGGTGAAATAGGAAGGATGAAATAAAACAGCATGTTCACAGTACATGCAAGATGTTTAAGAAAGTGTCACAAGAATCATGCTATCATTGTCTCAGAGTTCAGTAACAATTTGTCACACATCCTCTCTCTTCTGTCAAAAGGTTGACCTTTCGTTTATGTCAGCCCCTGTTACAATGGGTATAACAGATGGCAATGAAGAACTTCAGACTTTGTGAAAACAGGGCAAGAGGGAAGAAAGCTTAAAAACTGCACAATGACAGCTGAGCACTTTAAAAGAATGAATAAATTGTTCCTGGAATTTCTCACTGAAAGCAGGCTGAGTAGCTAACTACAAATGTGCACAGAGAAAGTGCCAGCCACTGTAAAAAAAAAAAATCACATTGAACACAGAAGGTTGAAGAGTGGGCTTTTCTCCTTAATTGATGCAGCCATTTTTTTCTGATCAAAATTACCCCTACATGAATTTCTTCCAGAGGATTTCACATCTCCATTTGTGAAACTAACACTCATTTTGCACCAGGCAACGGAGAAAGAAAAATGGAAAGCAGATAATTTGGTAGGAAGGACCCAATTGCTACTTCGTTGCTTAAAATTATCTCAATCCCCTTCTTAGTTATAGTTTGTGAAAATATTTACAGACTCCTCACATCCCAGACATAAACTGTTTCAACTCCTTCCCTCAAAACGACGCTATAGAGCACTGCACACCAGAATGACAGACACAATAATAGTTTTTTCCCGAACGCCATTACTCTGCTAAACAAATAATTCCCTCAACACTGTTCAACTATTTACAAAGTCTGCATTACTATTACTATTAATCTTCTCATCACTCTTTATCACCCATTCCCTCCCACTTTGATTGTATGATTTTTACTTTGTTGCTTGTATCCTTACAATTTATATTGACTGTTTCCTAGTATGATTTGATTGCTTATTGTACCCTATGCCTATTATTAAGTGTTGTACCTTATGACTCTTGTCTCTTGACAAATGTAGCTTTTCTTTTATGTACACTGAGAGCATTTGCACAAAGACAAATTCCTTGTGTGTCTACTCACACTTGGCGAATAAAAAATTCTATTCTATTCTTATGTTTCTATATAAAATGTAGACTAAAAAGGGATTCACTTTTACAAGTATTCACTGAGTAAGTTACAGCTTGTCTAGTCCTGGCTCATGTACTTATGAAAGTATACTTTTATTAATATTGCATTCTTAGTATAACAGAGTTGGAACAGATCTTGGAGGTATCTAATCCAACCTCCTGTTCAGGCAGGAAATCATATACCATTTCAGACAAATTGTTATCCAGTCTCTTCGTAAAAACTTTCAGTATTTTATTGCAAACTACTCTGAAGTAAGAGTAGGATGTTTTAAATAAACAAATAGATTTAGACCCAAATGACCTTGACATTCCAATGGAATGAGAGCTCTGATGGTGCATTGGTTAGAATGCAGTACTGCAGGCTACTTCTGCTGACTGCTGGCTGACTGCAATTTAGGCAGTTCAAATTTCACAAGGCTCAAGGTTGATTCAGTCTTCCAACCTTCCAAGGTAGGTAAAATAAGGACCCAGATTGTTGGGGGAAAGATGTTGACTCTGTAAACCACTTAGAGGAGGTTGTAAGTCTAAGGGCTAAGGGCTATGAGACCTCTTAATCCTAATTTAGCATGTATTCATTTATATTTATATTCTCCCCATTTCCCTATCAAGCATTTCTAGGCAGCTCTAATTACTGTACAATGCTGGCTGCAGATGAGGAAGAAAATTAATTATTTCAACTCTTGAAAGAACATCAGTGCCTCTGGGACTTTGTGATAGACAATTTGGCAGAAATAAACATTGTTCCAAAACAATACAAACACAGCACATGCAAAATTAAGGATTCTAGCCATGCTGATTTGATACATCAAAAGCCAAAATATGTAGGGTTGAAAGACACTGTGTGTATTTGTCCAGGGTTCCAACTTATAGACACAGCAGACGTTGTATAGATTTTGAGGTATTATATTTTCATTCTATCTTCTGAACAAAGTCATCATATGTACTTGCCATGAACTGTGCTAATGCAAAAAAAAATAAATGCAAAATCAATACCTTTTGTATTTGGATCTCAACACTGGATGCATATATTTTAATCATGTGCCCTGTGTTTGAATATCACAATGCTTGTTTAATAATAATAATAAGAAGAAGAAGTTATTAATAATGATAATGATAATTAGTTTCTTTTGCACTCTGAGGATATCTATAGCATCTGCATCTTAGTGCTATCAAAATATTCATTTAAAATTCTACCTCATAGAATCCTTGATATTTGCTATTTCCAAAACAGCAGCTAAATATAACTAAGAAATTATTTTTGAAAAGCGCAGA
The DNA here is from genome assembly GCA_015471245.1 of Laticauda colubrina. Lineage (NCBI taxonomy): Eukaryota > Metazoa > Chordata > Lepidosauria > Squamata > Elapidae > Laticauda > Laticauda colubrina. Next base: position 28,302,658 of record BLBF01000040.1, read on the forward strand.
AATTTCTTTTCACAGAGCGTGACCTGGGGAACCAGAAGAAAAGCAAATTAATGATTGAGGGATTAACTTTAATCAGCATGGATGTCCCATATAAAGCTGAAAAAGTTTTACAGGTTGAATGCAGAGAGATGGTAAAGTAGCTGAATTGCTTGGTTTTCAATTGTAGCTATATTAGGAAAGTATAAAATTGTCTGCATAAATATATTTGAACTCTTCTTGATCTTTCTTCTTCAAGTGTCTAAATTGAACACCATAATTTATATGCATGGATGTGGAGAAATATTAAGCAGAAAGTTTAAAAGACCATTTTCTTCTCAGCATTTCATAACAAATATTTTTAGTGGCCAAATATTCTTGCTTACACCAGGATGGCAATGGGGTACAATGGGTAGGAGAGCATATTTAGAAGCAGAGCCTTTTGTATGTTTGGTTTGTACATTCTCTTGTTCAAGCAAAGAAAGATAAATGATGTGCCCAAAACTGCCTTGTCATTTCCAGTTGTTTTTTTTTTCCTTTGTAAAAGGGATATCTGTTTTTTTCCCTTATTCCTCTGTGTCAATCCTCTCATAAGGCATTTAACAATTCCTGGTTTTTGGAAATTTAGTAGTACCAGCCCATTCTTTTATCTGAGCATATGTTTTTCCAGAGAAGGAAGCAGCAGTGGAGAAGACTTGCTTCTACAGGTTTTTCTTCTATATCTTATTTGATGGACAGCAACCCTGGGGTACATGGCTCTGAAGTATCTAGGTTCTGTAAGGTTCTAATAAGGACCTTATTATTATAATATAAGAATTATAAGAACATCTGGCTGAAATCGTTCTCAGAAGCCAAATGACAATCATTGTAATTCTCCAAGTAGTAGTGTTTTACAGATGTAATTAATTATACTAGAGCTGCCACCTTCTGAACCATTTTGTAGCTTCCAAGTGGTTTTCATGGGGTGTACATTGCAGTAATCCAATCACCAAAGTATGTGTGACTATGACCCAAGCCTCCCAATCTAGAAATAGCTGTAGTCATTATATTAGATGGTGTGATACACAGGCTTCTTACACATTCATGATGTGTAAAGAAGTGGAATCAACGTCATAAATATGTATATGGAATTATGGTATGTAACATTTTGATTAATGAATTTTGACATCAGTGTTTGAAGTGCAATGTTTTGATGCTTTGGTAACTTTTAAAAAATGTGTTAAATGTTTTAGTTTTACACAGGAGGCCATATGTTTCTTTCAGGTCATGGAAAAGTATGTCTGTATTTGGCCAATGGGAATGCTACAAAATCAATTACTTATTGCCATGATCCATTCACTTTATCCAAGATTAAATTACAGGATTGCACTCCCTCCCTTTTGTGTTTATCAGTGGAACTCCTACAACAAAAAAATAACAATGGAAGAAAAAACAGAATTCTTTTGAGCTCAATTTGCAGCACAGAAAATGAAATTTCTTAACAAGGACAAATTTTCCAGCTTTAGCTGCATCATCTTCTCAAGAGGTCAAATTCTGGACAAGGGCACAGCATCCGAAGGAAGCTGATTGTATTCATAAATGTGAAGTAGCAGCCGCAGACCTGTTGATTTTTCTCATTAATACAAATTTTTTGATTTAATGCTCTGTTGGGTCCTGCTAATGTAAATAGAGTGAGCTAACAATACCATGTCCTCGCTACCAGAAGCTCCTCTCCTTTCTCTGACTAGGTCAGTGTGATTACATAGCAATAGGCCAAAAGCTGAGAATTGGCTGCTATGGTCAGTTTGACCTGAAATCATTCAGACTGTTAACCATTGAAGCTTATCAGATGGCAGAGAGGTCCATGGTAAGTGTGGAACTCTAGCTGTTTAACTCAAACATTAACAGCAAGGTGTTGGTGCATCCAGTTGTTCCCAAAATATCAATCAGGAAACCTTAAAGACAGCATTTTCTTGTCCAGCTGACTAATACATCTGCTCGGTGAAAACTGTATATGGAGCAGTTAAGTTTGCCTTGCTTTTGAAGACAGAAAGAAAATTAAATAGGACTCTTCAAGCCTCAGTAGATCACAATGCAACCCTTGCACTGTGGCTCTTCATTTACATAATTATGGATGCCAAAAGACCAACAATGGCTGGATTTTTCTTTTTTATGGGGAAATAGCATTTAAATAACAAGATTCATCTTGATAATAATGAGTGCAAGGAAGCCTAAATTAAGTGGAATGCAACTTAAAACATTGGTTGTATGTTTTCCAGAGTGAACTCAGCTATTCCTTGCAAGGGCCATTTGGCCCAATTGCTTTTTTTTTTTTTTTTGCCTCTTAGCCACTCTACTATTGACTCCAATAAAAGATAAGTATGGATAAGTTCTTCCTTTAGGTAAGGTAAGTGCAATGTTTTTGTGTTTGCAAGTATCACTTTGCCTTTGGTATTTGATGAGAGAATTCCACTTCATAAAGTCCGTAGCTTTATTTTTTGTAACTTTTACTTTTTGTTACTTTTTGTTACTTTTTGTGCATTTATAATAGATGAATCCCATAGATTAAGTATTTAGTAACAGATCCCAAAGTAGTGGAACTACATAGTACATTAATATTAAAATGACAACAAATCCTATACTAACCTCCTTGTCTCTATTTGGTTTTTGGAAACATGACTACAGAACAGCTAATTAAGCTTGCACCTTAGTGACCACATTAGCAACTTTAAACAACTCTGGAAGACTTAACTATAGGTATAGTTAGGATAGAATTGAATTGAATAACAGAGTTGGAAGGGAACTTGGAGGTCTTCTTGTCCAACTCCCTACTTAGGCAGGAAACCCTATACCATTTCAGACAAATGGGTGTCCAATCTTTTCTTAAAAACTTCCATTGTTGGAGCATTTACAACTTCTGGAGGCAAGTTGTTCCACTGATTAATCATTTTTACCATCAGGAACTTTCTCCTTAGTTCTGGGCTGCTTCGCTCCTTGATTAGTTTTCACCCATTGCTTCTTGTCCTTCCCTTGGGTGATTTGGAGAATAGCTTGACTCACTTTCCTTTGTGGCAGCCCCTGAGATATTGGAACACTGCTATCATGTCAGCCCTAGATTTCTTTCACTGCTCAACTATTCAAGTGGTATTAAGGTTTGACTGTATATGCTAAGAACAGCTTTTTGGTTGCAGGAATGCCCTGAATCCTATCATCTGATTTCACAGTAGAGAAGCACCATTATACTGAGAAATTGGGGTTATTTTTTAAACCCTGGCTTGCTTCAGCCAGCCTTCCTTCAACTTGTTGCAACTTCTTATCCAATTATGGAGAGACCTGAGCTCCATTCTGTCACATGCATCAATAATTGAATCATTCAGTCTCCTGCCTCTACACCCATCCAAACTATGATCTCCAGACCAATTAAATATTTATTATATTTAGAAACAGGCCATCCAGCTCTGAAAAGTCCCAGCTAAATGTCCATCTCCTTTAAATAAAGAAGATATTCTGCCATCAGCTAGATCCCAGGTTTTTGTCTTTTGATTTTTTGCATATTATGATTTCTTGCACATTATGATTTTTATGCTTGAGAATGAATAATAAGTGCAATGTAGAGAATAATCACCATTCTTACAAAAGAATGTATCAATTACCAGCTGCATCATCCATAATTTTAAATGCCTATATAATTTATTCTTTTCTCAGATCAAATGCCACCTTTTTTGTTCAAGTGGTTTAGGATTTTCATTTATTTTTTTTAAAAAATAAACAAGTAATAACTTTAGTTTTCCAACACTGAAGTTTGATATTTGTCCCACAGTTCATAGAATAGCACCAGTTTTCAAAGGGATTACAAATTAATTCGAATTGCAAGCAGCTTTGTTCATCACAATTACTATAACTTATATAATAGAACAAATGTCTCTGTGATAAATTTTAGATAAGGTGTGCATTGATTTATTTTGCCTGATTTTAATGGAGTAATTTTAATGGCTAGTCATTAACACATTAATAGTACAGCAATTAAAAAGAGTTTTCTATCATATTTATTCATGTTTTCATGATTAATCTAGAAGCATTATAGTGCTGGCTAATACTGTTTATTTTATGCAGAATGTTGATGTATATCTTCAATTTTACCTATTACTGAAATCAAAATTATAAACATTGTTTAGACTGCTGTGATTTTTATTAATATCCATGGAGCACAGACAAAAAAGTAAGATGGATGAAAAATAAACTTTTAATTGATTTGTTTTTATTTTATTTTAAACATTTACATTTAATTAAATTCAATACAGTTAGTTTTAGCAATGCATTAGCAATGCATCTTTAAAACATAATCCTGAAAATAGTAAGAAATTTGCAGGCTGACTTGCATTAACCCTATTTAAGCAGAGTTTCTTTGAAACGTTACTCTTCTATGGCCTCCATATTTAGACTGGGGTTCTTCCTCACACAGAAACAGAAATCTTGCTCTCCAACTAGCTTCTCACAATCTTTCACAATCTTTTCCTCCATTAAAAATTAAATTTTATGTTAAGTTTTCAAGAGATATCAGGAGTTATATTCTAGGTTTCTAGGATTGCAAGAATCCCTGAGGTCCTCTACTTGACTAGTCTTGATGACTTGATCTTTGTCACTTGATATTAAAGGGGATTAAAAACAAGAATACAATCTTATTTAAACTTTCGTGCAATACTATCTTAAACATAAAAAAAAATAATTGTTTTCACAAATGTAGACAAATATCTGTGTCCCAGGATAATATTGCAGGACCCAATCTAAACCAGAGGTTTAGTCTTCTGAGTTTTTGGACTTGTGCTGGAGCCCATCCTCGAGGAACTTCTCTCTAGCAGAGTGTGTGCTTTGGGCTATTCTGTGTGTGGTATGTATATGGTGCCTAGTTGTGTGTGGCTTTTCAGTTGTTGATGACAAAAAAGTGTTTCAGCAAATAAGATAACATTGAGACATTAAAAGATCAATTCTCAGTGCATATTATGAGTAATATTGGTAAAATTAGTCATAGGGAATATCCTTTGGAGGCTTAGTGCTGAGAGTTTGGATTAAAAATTATCATTTGGATTGAAAGCTGTAATCAGCAGAATGGCAGTTATAAGAGTTGGTATCATGTCACTTTTATGCATTTGACAATAAGGGAAACAAATTTTAAAATGACAGGATAAAATCTCCCCTAGTGTTCCACTATCATTTGGATTATGTTAGAACTGGACAGATATTTTTAAAGTCATAAGCACACAAGAAAAACTCTGCTGAATTAAGTTCAATTAATCAAAATGTATTGGCAGGACATATCTCCTAGGTGTCCTGGGCTGTATACATGGCATTCTTAAATATAGAATGATTTTAGTGAATTCTAGTCAATGCTACTTGATATGGTAAGTAGCAACCAAATGTAAGCCTTAGCATTCTGATTCAGAAGTTGTATCAAGTTTATTATCTTTTAAGTGGCAGATTATTTTACCACTGAGTATTTATTCTTATGTGCTAATAACAAGAAAAAGAATAATATTGTTGCTTTTACTGTTGCTTTTACAGTATTCTTTGCTATTAGGTGATATTGGGTAATTGTATTTTATTTGTTCTTCAATTATGACCTTTAAAATCTTTGGGACTTGAAAATTGTATTGTGTTTAGTTACATAGATGGAAGAGTAGTGAAGTGTAAAAAAAGTAAATTGCATGGCATGGCTAACTTCTCTGTAGTATATAGCATGAGGAACAGCCAAGGCCTCTATGTATTTGAAAGTAGTTCCCAAACTGAAATGAATGTTTAAATGCCAGTAGCTTTCTTGATGTTTTAAGTAAATAAGATAAGTTGTCATTAAGATAACATGACCTAAATAGCTCATGGCATTCTATGAATTGACAAACACATCCTGACATCCATTGTACCAATATTTGGGATATAAAATAGAACTATAAATTTTAATTTGGGAATATACTCAAGGAGCTCATTGTGTATAGACCGATTGAGGATATACAGAATACTATTTTGCAGTTCTTCCAGAAATGTTTTCAATAAAAAATGATCTATCATATTAAATTGTTTCCATCTGGTATATATAACAGTCTTATTATAATTTTGGTCTCTTGCCCTTTCTTTAGTTTTCAGCTAATACAGATACTGAGCAGAATTTTTAAGTATTATGGAAACTGCACTCCAAATATATCAGAAAGGTGACAACTTTAAGAAGGCTGGTGTATAGTTAAGTCTGTTAATAGTAAAGGAGAAATAATGAAAAAGTATGTGTTTTCACAAATCACAGAGTCCTTCAGCTACTATTATGTTTGATACACTTCATCATCACTGAGTTTACCACCTGGACATCAGTCAGAATCAAGAAAGAAAAGAACAGAATAACAGAGTTGGAAGGGCTCTTGGACGTCTTCTCATCCAACTCCCTGATCAAACTGGAGACCCTGTACCATTCCAGACAAATAACTGTCCAATCTTTTCTTAAAAACCAACAGTGTTGGAGCATTCACAACTTCTGAAGGCAAGTTGTTCCACTGATTAATTGTTCTGTCTGTCAGAAAATGTCTCTTTAATTCTAGGTTGCTTCTCTCCTTCATTAGTTTCCATCCATTTCTTCGTATTCTGTGTTCATATACTTTGGAGAATAGTTTGGTCTCCTCTTATTTGTGGCAGGCCCTCAAATATTGGAACACTGCTATCATATCACCTCTAGTCATTATTTTTATTAAAATATATATACCCAATTCCTGCAACTATTCTTTGTATGTTTTGCGTCAGTACTCTAATCATCTTTGTTGCTCTTTTCTGCACTCTTTCTAGAGTCTCAACACTTTTTCTATGGCAACCAAAACTGAATGCAATATTCCAAGTGTGGTCTTACCAAGGTACTATAATGTGGTATCAGCACTTCAAGTGATCTTGATTCTATCCCTCTATTAATGCAGCCAAGGGCTGTGTTGGTTTTTTTGGCTGTCACACACTGTGTTGTGCAGACTCAGATGATTAGGAGATCCGGGAAGAATTTGGGCCAGTTCTGGAGCCTGGAGAAGGCTCTGATGGATGCTCAATGTCAGACACAGAAATAGGGTCAGGGCCACCTAGCATTTCCCAGCCAGAAAGTAAAGTCATTTCCCTACCTTTGGAATCAGAGATGAGTGAGAAGGAGGAACAGCTGGGGCCTGTTCCTGATGTGCATGTGCACAGAGAAGATAGGAGAGGTAAACAATGGAAGACAATGAGCCGGCCCAGGAAGCAAAACAAATGTGGATGCTGACTGGGCCCTCCCTGACTGGGGAATAAATAGAAGGAAAGGGGAGTGGTTTGGTTGTCACAGACAACCATTCACATTTTGGGAAAGTTTGCTCTTGTGTGTTTTGTGCAACAAAGACTGTCTTGACAGAACTGAGGTTTGTCTATTTCTCTGGTTGAACTGATGTAATTTGCAGCCTCTGGGCTGGGTGCTCATTGCATTTAGCATAATGAGCTAATAAGGACTATTGTTTCAGTTAAGTTCTTGCAGGTCCCTTGCCTGGACTTTCTGTTGGTGAATGCAGTTAATTTCCAATGTGCAATTAAAGAGGGGTTTTTCTTTGCAAGGAATCTATTTCTTGCATCTGCGAAGGCCAGGTTCGAACACACTGCTGGCTTATATTTAAATGATTGTCCACGACAATTCCTTCAATTATTACTAGTGAGCTGGGTACCACCTATTCTATACCTATTTATGTGGTTTTCCTGAAATTGAGATAGTGAGAAAATAGCATATATTGTGTTAGTTGTCTATCAATGTCATTTCACATCTCTAGAAGATTTAGAACATAGAATAATAGGGTTGAAATAGATCTTGGAGGTCTTCTAGTCCAACACCCTGCTTAAGCAAAAGGCCCTATATTATCTCAGTTAAGTGGCCTTCCAAACTTTTCTTGAAAGCTTCCAGTAATACAGAACCCATAACTTCTGGAGGCAAGTCATTCCACTGGTTAATTGTTCTCATGGTTAGGAAGTTTCTCCCTAATTCTAAGTTGCATATCTCTTTAATGATTTAACTATTGTCTCTTATCTTGCCCTTGGGTATGTTGGAGAATAGGTTGACCCTCTTTTTCTGTGTGACAGCCCCTCATGATAGCTGTTGACTGGTTCCTCAATATTCAAATACTTATCACTCAATCCTTCTTCTCTTTTTGAAAGTTCTGCAAATGTTCAGAATGATAGGAAGATGTTAAAGGCCCGGTCCCTCTGCACTTACGGATGCAAAGAGGATGTAAAATGTTAAAAAAAGCTTGCCATCCATTGGAAAACGCTATACATTCATTGTGTACTCATTGCAGATGTGTTTCATACGCTCTATCCATCGAGCATCCGTCCACTGCAATTTCATCCGCGCAAGAAGTTTTGAGCTGCACAAAACTTTGTGAACGGATGAACTTTCCACCATGTACAATGTAAATCCATGACATACGAGCAACAAACGTTCTATGTCCATTTATCATCTGTTAAATGTCCGCTGTATCCTCTCTGCATCCTCTGGGCATCCTCGCAACTCACATCCGCTGCAGCTGATAGAAAGGATGCGCAGTGAATGGTTTGCATCCGATATACATCTGCGCGGCATCCCCTTTCTTTCCTTTAGGCGTACGTGATGCATCCGCTTCATCCGCTATGCGTCCGCTTCACAATTATCCCCCGTAACCCCTTTGGAGGTGTCATCCCCTTCCATCCGCTTTCATCTGCTAGGCTTCCAATGAACATCCATTTAACATCCCCGCTACATACTACCCACGTCCGTTCTTTTCTGTTCTTTTCCGTTCTGTTTACGTAAATTTTCACCACTTTTTGGAGCAGATGACAATGGATGGAGCCACTCCTGAAATTTTGCTCGTCCGCTGTGTCCTTTATGCATATGTTTTGCATCCGTCAGCCTGTGGGACCGGGCCTTTAGTTCACATGCATACATGTGAGCGTGCATACATCTGTATACATATGAACCCCAAGTATTGTACGGCAACATTGCTATTATTACCTTTACTACTTTGGCTTAGTAATGCTAATAGTATTTATTACTGGACTTCAAATATAAATGTGGTCCAAGTATTTTTTTAGAAATGTAATCCAGGAATCACAAATTCCACCCAAATGAGAAAGGATAATACTGTTGGAAAACATTTTCTGCTTGGCATAGCATTAAAAGATAGACTGACCTTGAATGCTCTCCTCCTGTCCCAAAGCTAACTCCTGAATGCTTGTTGGATATCAGTAAGATGTAGACATTAGAACAGAAATATGCACTGCCTAAAGCTATGGAGAATGTTAACTGAAGGGAAGTTATGCTTATTTGTATTATAGTCAAAGGGTTTTTTTTCCTGTATTCTGCCAGATATATTATATTGTCACTACACTTATTACCCTGTACAAAACTATAATTTTGTAAGCAAATATAATCTGATGCAACCAAACATATAGCTCTTCAAGGAAAGTAGTTTATCACAGGGGTGATTTACTGAGACAGACATTTATTCCTTCAGCTTGGTGCTTGAGAGGGAATTTATAACAGGAATTGGCATTTTGTCTACCTGATGCAGAAGATCCACTGGGAAAAGGTGGAATTTCCCAGATGTATTACAAAAATTTTCCCTGCAATGAAATAAGTATGTATCTTTTGGAGGCAATCTAGAGAAAATTACAGTTTATAAACACTCTTATTTTTTTTAAATAAAACCGAGGCTGGTTGAAGGAAAACTCCCAAGAATTCTGGTCTCAAAACTGGTGAAATTAAGCTTGAAGATGCTGCTAATGGCCATTAGTAATACTCTGAGCTCAAGACTATATAGTTAGACAAAAAGAAGCTGCCAAGTATTGTCAATGAAACATATTATCCATGGTTTATCACATACAATACCCTCCTTCACACTCTTTTCAGACTTGATTCACTCATATGTTCGTTTTTAAATATATATATTTTCTGCTCATGGGGCAGAAGAAAGACCACTAGAAAGCATAAGAAAACAGAATGATTAATTCTGGCTGTGTTGTGCTGCTTCCCAATATACATTTTAACTTGCTTAACAGTAAACAATTTTTCATCATTATCAACTTAGGCAAATAGCAAAATCATTAGCCATGCAATACCAAGTCTTAAGCTTTTTAGTATAATTTCATGAGTTTTGACAAGACAAGGAGGAGCAAATGCAGAACCCTTGTATCATGATATCATTATACTAATGATACACTAATGATATGACTCACACATTTGTATCATTCGTAAAATGATTCACTACATAATTATATAAATGTGATAAAGACATAATGCATTTCTCATCATATTGACATCATCATGGATGCTGCTTAATGGCAGTTTCTTAATTAAAGAATTTATATTGATCTTTTTAAACATTCCTTGCATCTGGGTGTATAAATTGTGTTATCGATTTTTGTTATTAAATAATAAGAAAAAACTGTCTAACAGCAAGTGAGACCTCTGATCCACTTAGGACAATAATAACTGCACTGGCCATCAGAGCACTTTTCTCATCCTTCATCTGGAGATACCCTGAACTAAAGCTTGGATCTTCTGCATGGGAAGTTGTATGACTATATAACCATGGTCCAACCATTGCTGATTCCAGCAGGGACTACCAGCTGTGTGAACACCAGATATTCTTGGACTGAACAGATTAAACAGGTTTGGTGAGAAGCAGACATGAGACTGGTTCCCAGTGAAGATTGAGAAAAAGAAATCAGGATATAGTGTTGAAAAAAGAGATATAAGAGAGAGTAGATAGTATTTCAACGCATACATACAATCTCATCTTAACACATACACACAATACAATCTTAATACAATAAAATTCAGAACACAGTCAAAACTATCATATAATTCAACTGGAGGAACAGAAACCACAATACTGTTTATAAAACAAATGTTCCTACTGTTTCTCCTATGGCAAAAGATGAGAGATAATCCTCAGATGTGAAAGACAACAGCAAATCCACACCATGTTAATTATAGATGATATTTGCTTAAATATCATATTGCTTAAATATGAGTCTGAGTAGGAAAGTAGCACAATGGCATGAAGTGCCAGCTGTATCCTAACCAGAAAAACTGCCAAGCAGAATTAGACACACCTCACTGAAGTTTACAAAATCTAACCTTATGGTTAGCCCTTTTGTAGTAGAATGGTGGCAACATCGAGAAAAAGAACAAAACTGTGCAGATAGCAAACACTACTGCTGACCATCTTGTTTTTTTAGACATTTATTTGGTGCAACAGGGCATTGTGATTTCCATTCAGTTCAATGGAGGATGATAAAATTAAAATTCAGACAGGTTTTTCTCTTTTCTTCCTTCTTTCTCAATATGATGGCCTTTTCAAGGGATCATTGTCTTTGTATCATGTGTCCAAAACATGCAAGTTTGAGTTTTCTGAGCCTGGCAAGAACTCTAGATTGATTTATTCTATGATCCATTTGTTTGTTGCTTGATTCTGGTTGGTATTCTTAAGAGTTTTCTCCAACACTAAAATTATAAAGCATCAATATTTTTTGTTTGTGTGTGTTTCTTCAAAGCCCAATTTTCCTTATCATATGGTGTCAGAGGAAAAACCACTACTTGCATTATTCTAATATTTGCAGGTATAGATTCATCTTGATATCTTAATTTCTTTTCCAAGATCTTCACTGATAACCTACAAGAAAATATCCACTTAAAATGTCAAATGAGGCATTTCGTAAAACATCTAATCTGCCTAAAAACTAAAATAACCATCAGTTTGTGTAACAGTGTGTAGGGAAACAAACATCTAAATTTGGCACAGAAGGGTTTTAGGGAAGCAACTGCAATGTAGGAAGAAAAGAATATTCCTACATCCCAATGTTTAACACTTCTCTTTTTTTGTTAAAACCATGGAATTGGCCATAGCAGAGAGAAAAAATTACCCAGACTTGTACTGTTCTGGTGAGGGTAATCTGAACATTTTGTGGTTTTTTTTCTCATTGGTTTAATCCATATCCTACCTGTTTAACAAAGCAGAGAAAATAGCCATATCAAGCCAATAACTAACATATTCTTGCTTTGGAAGTGTTATGATACCCAGAAGTCTTGGATTTAGTGCAGTTGTGCACCAGGGAATGGTTCCATGGAGAAAGATTTTCCCATGGACCAGAGGGATTGTGGTTTTGTGTGCTACCTGCATCCTGCAAATGGATTTTCACTTGTTTGCATAGCCCAGTTTCTGGCATGCTGCACCCCAGTACTGGTGCACAGACTGAGATTGGAGACCCCTGAATGAGTGAATCTGAAGTCTCCCCTGATCTTTCTCTGATCTACTGGATGTATACTATCACCAAGGCAATTCTCAGCATTCCAAATAATGCACCCATGGAAAGCAGAACTCCGAGGCAGGCAAGTTCCTCAAAGAATAATTTATTGGATACAACATATTGGCACAACTGGTGAAAGCCAACTCTGAAAGTTCTCACAGCTTTCACCTAATTAAAAAGTAAAAAATTTCCCCTTTCCCCCAAGTCACTGATCATGCTGTCCAATCAAAGTACTGGTGGTTGCTTGGTTACTTCACTCCTCCTCAGGCCAGCCACCTGTTGGAATGTCCATGGTTCCCACAGGAAAACTTTCTTGTTTTGGCTACAAAACCCCATCTAGCTATTTCCCCCTTTCCCTTTCTTCTGCTTTGTGGCCACCCTGAAGTCTGCAAGACGGCCTCAGCCAGGTTCTCTTCAGGGTTGATGGCAATTGTGAAACTGTTGTTAAATATAGAATAGCTGTAGTGAACTTTTTGAGGGGGTATCCATATCTGCCAAAATGTAGCCTGTAACCTGCTATAAATATCTCCCACATCAGAATGCATCCTGAAGAGAGAAGAAAGAGGTACTACATTCAGCTGTCCTAATATTTCAGAATACATGCTTTCCATGACCACCCAGCAGGTGGACTCTGTTGGCAACACTTGAAAATTAATCACCTATCAAAGTGGTGGGAAAACTTGAATCGCCTGGGTGTCTTCCAGTGGTAAATATTTTGTTTTAATGAAAGAGCTCCTTGACACGATTAGATTAGTGTAAAAAATTGCATTGTTAGAAAAACATTTAACAAGTGCTACAATATTTTATTTGGAAGCTAAATTTGTTATTAAATATAATTTTTATATACAGTTTTTTTAAAAAATGGATATTTAGACTTCAAAAATTTCTAATAGAGAAGTTCCACCCCACCACACAGCCTCAGTAATTCAAACCATTTATTTAACACAGCTAAAGACAAAAATCCTTTTTGATAGAGAGAAACAGGATTTTGATTCCCAAGCTCAAACACACTCACAAAAGAACAGTAGTTAGATGTTGGTTCTCCTTAGCACCTTTATATTTCTCCGTAAATGTTGTTTTCAATATCTGATTACCATTATTGCTTTATGTTTCCAGTTTGCACATATTTTACAAGGGCATGCTTTCAATTATGAACACTTGGACACAGAACATAGTTCAAACTTTAAAATACGAACATTTGCTTTTAACATATATACATGCATACATACATACAGACAGGCAGGCAGACAGGCAGACATTTCAAGCTTGTTCTGACTGGTTTGTTTAGTTCCTGTGGTGTCTAGTATAGTATTACATTATTGAAGATGACAGTAACTAAAACAAGTTCACAGGTGTGATTCAAACATCTGTTTTCTCAGATACTTTTACACTACAGTTTAAATGGAAGAACAAGGTTGCCCTATAAGGCCTTATTAAAAGACTTAGCAAGCAAATTGCCTAAAAAAAAATAACTCAAAGAAAATATGTACCAAATGCTCTAAAACAGAATCCAGTAATGCAATAGAATTTACTCAATAATTGTTTTGTCATTTTTCTGTCATATTGACTAATTTTAATTGCTAGACCAATATTCGAATACAGCTCATCCGTCTGGAATCCACATTATGTATCTGATATTAACACAGTTGAGAAAGTCCAGAAATATTTCACAAGAAGAGTTCTCCACTCCTCTACTCATTGCAAAATACCTTATGCCACCAGACTTGAAACTCTAGACTTAGAAAACCTAGAACTACACCATCTTCAGGCTGATCTAAGTATAGCATATAAAATCATACATTGCAATGTCCTATCTGTCAATGAATACTTCAGCTTCAACCGTAACAACACAAGAGCACACAATAGATACAAACTCAAGGTTAACCGCACCAAACTTGATTGCAGGAAATACCACTTCAGCAACAGAGTGGTCAATGTCTGAATACTCGACTTGACTCTGTGGTATCTTCCCCAAACCCCAAAAACTTTAACCTTAGACTGTCTACTATTGACCTCACCCTTTCCTAAGAGGTCTGTAGGGGGCGTGCATAAGTGCACCAACATGCCTACTGTCCCTGTCCTATTGTTTCTTTTATTTTTCTTATATGTATCCATGTATTCATAACTTGCTTAGCAATAACTTGTCTTGCTTAGCAATGGATATTTGGACTCAGTTGTGATCATAAGTCAAGGACTACCTATGATATACTCCTATTTAGAATCCCAACTTCAGTGCCTAAAAGATGGCCAGTGCACCAAAGAAGTACATCCATAAATGTCGGGCAGCCTCCAAATCGTATACTTACCAACTATCTGAACTTGATCAGTGAGGGTCCTAGATTATCTGCCAGTAACTGGACCCTAAATGGTTCATTCCATAACCCAACACCAGCTTTGATGACTGGCATCCTAGTTAATCATTTGTTATTAATTACCTATGTTACCCTAACTTTAGCATGACACAAAGTAAGGAAGCTTAGCTACAGTCCTGAAATCTATTTTACAACAGGGGAGCTTTTCAACTAAGTGTACCCTGAAGCCAGGAAGTGCCATCCTTTCCTAAGATCCTACCCAAAGAGCTAATTATCAGTTTTGGAAAGTGATGAGAAGATTAAGTGCTTGCTAAATGAAAAGGCTACATCTGGGATGTCTGACATCATACTATAATTATGGATTCGTATGCCATCCTATAGAAAACCAGAACCTGGGTGGAGGGGAACTTGTAGTCTACCCAATTTTCTATAGAATAAGAAGCATATTCTCTTTTGGGAAAGTAGAAGAGTCATTTCATTATGCAAAATTCAGGTGTTTCTGCTGATTTTTTAAAAAAGAATAAAATAAAAGGGCTAAAGTATAGATAGATGACCCTCTGCTAGTGCACATAATTGGCTATAGTTTAAATTAACCAACACCTTCTGTCTCTTCTGTTAATTATAAATGGAAATCTATTTAGATGGAAATGTAGATGGTAATCCAATGCTCCAATGATGGAAGCACCCAATAATTCAGAATTTCCTGCTGGTATCAGAGCAGAAGCAGAAAACTGTTTTATTTAGTGGAGTCCATTTTTCCCTCTCTGAATACCCAAGTGAGTGTACAGGTACATATATACATGTGGTCCTCGGCTTACAACCTTTACTTCTCACAATGGCACTGAAAAAAGTGATTTACAACCAATCCTTGCAGTTTCAACCATTGCAGCATCCCCATGGTCACATGATCAAAATTCAGGCACTTGGCAACTGGTATGTATTTATGATGGTTGCGGCATCTGGCATCAGGTGATCGCCACGTGCAACCTTTTAAGCCAGCTACTAACAAGAACAGGCAATGGGTTGAAACTCATTCATTTAATGACCATACACTTCATTTAACAAGTGCAGTGATTCACTTAATAACATGGCAAAAAAGATAATGAAATCAGGTGCACTTTTACAACCACCTTGCTTAACAACTGAACTTCTGGTCCCAATTGTGGTCGTAAGTCAAGGACTACCTTTACATATACACAGGGATGGACTTGTTCTCATACTGTTCTAAGTAAATGTGCAAGTGGTTGGGAGCATGGTAGAAGGTTCAGCTTACAATAAATTGTGTTGTTTGCTATGATCTCTTGTAGGACTTTTTCAAGGTTAGAAGATGTGACATCAAGAAAAATGACAGGGAGAAGGCAATCTGATGGTTTCCCCATCTCCAAATTGGAAGGAAGGGAGCAAAGAATTCTGTGGCCTTTAGTAAGCTGCTCCTCCAGAGGTCATGGGATTGCCTGTCAAATAGAAATAAAATATGTTTAGAAGTTTAATCAAACAGAGCTTATTTTCATAATATGCTAAGCATATTATGGGGTGGGGGTTGTTGAAGTAGCAAATTGTGCATATCCAATCCATTTCACTTGTTCAATGCATTTGCAAACCTGAAAATGAATATGTTATGCAATGCAGCTACCAACATTTTGCTATAGTGAGGAAGAGAAATCCAAGTGCTCTGAGTGTGCACACAAAATCTGCTGTCAGGATCCATTAATTATGCATGTGTCTAAAATTTCCAATATTGTTTTCTTAACCTACTTTTTTCCTACTGGGAATTAGAAACTCTAATCTGAAGGAGAAAGATGGAACTGTTGCATTGTTAAGGTGAGTAGCACTGTGCTAAAAATGTTTTTGGCATGTTTTCCACAATTCTCTTTCAGTTCATTTGAAAGGAAGTCACTAGGAGGCTTTTCTTCCCAAAGGCAAAAATACCTCTAAAAAATCCTTATGTCTGGAGACTGGAATTTACTCTATTGAGGCATCTTTAAGTCTCCCTGACTTTTCATGCACCTAATAATGTGGCTTTCTCAGAAGAGAAAGCAAGAGGAAAGACAGGCGAGAAACAGATCCTTGAAACTAAGGGCAGAACCAAATTTTCTGCTCCCTCCTCCCACTCCAGCACATTGCAAATTCACCACACCTACTTTTTCCAGCTGTTTCTGAATGATCCAAGTACAACAAGCTGTCAGTTGCATGATGCAAAATGTTATAGTAAATGAGCCTTTGGCCTGATCTAACCAAGTTTTTTCCCTTTTTGATCTAGCTCAGTTCTATGTTAGGGCCTGCAATACAGTTTCATGAATTTTTGATCAACATTATAGGAAATCACCAATTTTCAGCAATTGTTCCATTTCAGTGATTCAGCCCAAAAGGACTGTAGAGCGTTGCATTGTACCTGGTTCTGCATGGAAGATCATTGAGGAATCTCACACAAAGTTTTGGGGGTGGGATAAAAAGTGAATATTTCTATGACAATGGATAATTAACATTATCCATAAGGAATACGTTCCTATTATATTTTTCCTATCCATTTCCCCATTTTCTGTTCAAACCGTTCTAATTTCTTTCATTTTAAATGATATTTCTCCCCCTTCCTTTCCTGCTTGCTGTATTATAGGACTTGCAATATCTTAGTCTTTCTCTGCTAGTGTTTGAGTGCCAGGCAGTAACAAAGGTAATGGCCACCTTTTGGTACGTCAACCTTTGACAACTAAAATGAGGATCTGACACAACAACCGCTGAGCAGATGGTGCCAAATCTGCTTTCTTTCTCCTGAGCTGGAGGTGAATTACCTCGAAAGGAACAATTCCACATTCAATTAGGAGCCTCCAGGGATATGTGTGTCAAACTTGTGAATTGCTTCACTGCATTTCCTGGCTCCAAGAGGTCAGCTGCAGGTACTGAAGTCAAAGTCAAGTGTCATTATATATCTGCTGGAAGATTCAATTATCTTGGTTTATTTTTGTACATTTTGATTCTTTTTAATAAAGTCATTTTGAAGCAACATAAAGAATCTACACTCAGGGTACAGAGTCCCCTTTTTGTAACCTACAGAATTGCTGATAATACAGCTTTCTCCCACTCTTGAAACAGAGAAAAACTTTAACACTGTAGTCATGTAAGCCTTAAAAGAGGGGACATCATTGTAAATATCAAAGAAATATTTAACATTCCCCTTGCTGCTCCCTAAAGAGTCCTGCATGAATAAGTGATAGTTATCATGTACCTTGAGTGTCATCTCCATCAGTGTTCAGGCACCAAAGGTTGGGCACCAAAGGTTGTCTCCCCATTTCAAGAGATTGTCCTCCTGAATTCCCCTTGTCTTTGCAATAGTTCTTTGGCTGTTCTGGATAAATGGTCAGAATTTTTTTTTCTGTCTGAGGTATGGGGTATGAGGTATTCTTGCTATGTCTTTAATGTATTTTTTATTTACTGTTCCTTGAAAATCTCAATGAATAAACTTATGCAATTCAGTTCAAACATATGCAGTTCAGCGATGACTGTCCAGTTTTAAACTGACAGATAACTTTTTCATAGGCTTAGATCTTTGTAAGAGTAATCTCTTGAAAGTTTTCCAAGACTAATTTTATTACATTCTTCAGATAAAGTCTTATCCTTGGTTATTAATTGCATACCATTGTTTTGACAGCCTGAGGTAGTTTTTATATTAAGCTGTTTGATATCCCTATTGTGAACAGGTGTTTATTTTTCCATTGTTTTATAATTAGTTTTTAACATTTGGGATGAACCACCCTTTCAGGGGTATGATTTAATCTTAAATTGTAGTATATATAAATATACTATGTTAAATGAAATTTGGTTTATAATGTCACATCATTTGTGTCTATTTGTATACCCTCCAATGAGGGAGATGGGCTGTTTCTAAATATGATATACAAATAAAATAAAAAAGTAGTACTAAACCTAGGCACCCCTTCAAAGCCCCACCTAGCTATGTTAGAATACTTTTCTCCAATGAGAGATATGAGACAATGTATGAATTATACAGATTAATAATAGTAATAATATTTTATTGCAACCTTAAAGTTTTAGCAATATGCCTGGTACTATTCCACTAGTGGGAGCATACTTTAGAGAAGTGGTTAAAGCATTAGGCTAGAAACCAGGAGACTGTGAGGTCTAGTCCCACCTTAGAATCACAAAGTCACATGGGTGATCTAAGGACAGTATTTCTTTCTCAATTCTAGGAAGCAGGCAATGACAAACACTTTTGAAATCTTGCCAAGAAAATTGCAGAGAGTAATCCAGGGTAATTACTAAGAATCAAGACCAGAGGTGGTATTCAGCAGGTTCTGACCAGTTCTGGAGAACTGGTGGTGCAAATTTGAGTAGTTCAGAGAACCAGCAAATACCACCTCTGACTGGCTCCACCACCATCTATTCTCTGCCTCCTAAGTCCCTGTTGATTGTCTGGGTCTTCTTCTGTTGCTCTACACAGGAGAAAGCAGGTTAGTGGAGTGGGGAGAATATCCTTCCCCTGCCACGCCCACCAAGCCATGCCCACAGAACTGGTAGTAAAAAAAATTGAATCCCACCACTGGTCAAGACTGATAGGAGAACACACACAAACACACTTTGAGTGTGAACTGTGAAGAGGCTGGAGTTAAGTGCTGTCTAGACCAAGTAAAAAAGTAGGGAATAGAGGAAAAAATATATAGAAGGCAGCATAGCTATTCCAAATAAGGAGGAAGTTTGGATTATATTTCTCTTTTGTTTCAGTGATTTTGATGGCCCGGTCATAGACTCTGAGCAGCTCACAATAAAATAAAGCATCATGCAACCTACAATAAAAATAAATGTAATTGAAAACATAACATTATAAAAATAAATACAATCATTAAACACAGTCACCCGATATCGTGCATAACACATCCCACTCCATCTAATTAACAAAGCTCTTGAGGAGGAGATGGTTTTCACTTTTCCCCCCTGCTGAGATGGAAAATATTTTAATTTTGGGGAGGGAAAATATGGGATGGAGCTGAAGTAGTCACTGAAAAGGGCTGCTTCTGAGTTCCTGTTCTACAACCTGGCTGGATAGAGGGACCCAGAAGCATTTCTTCATGGTCCTGTTTATATGATAGGAAAATTCTATTACTTGGTCTTTCAAATGAAGAGGTAAAAACAAAGAAATAAATGACTTTGCAACTAATGGCTGGCCTTTTGAACTGCATTCCCAAACCTATTGGCAGCAAACATACTGTAGCACTTCAGCATAAGTATAATTGTGCTATATTTATTCTGTACTTTTATCAGGTACTTAACTGTTTGAGACAGGAAGCAAACCACCTCTCTTTGAAAGAAGCAGTTATTAATTCTTACATTCACTCATCCATTCCCTTCCTGGAAACTCAAAAAGACTTAATAGGGATATAGCCCACAGGTCACTGCACTTATGCTATAGAGCTCTCTGCCCACTTCGTCCTACCTCAAATATTCAAAATAATGTAAATGACCTCAGCTCTGAGCAAATGGAAGCAATGACTCCCCACTAGAATACAGATTATCTTAAACAAGCTAGTGCACCACATACGCCTTTCTCTCACTAAGTGAGAACTGGACATTATTTGTGGCTGTATGCAAGAAATACAAAGTTGATAATTTTTGATTGTATCCCAACTCATTTCTAGTAGCATATCTATGATCTAGCAGCAGTACTGGGGAGTCTTGGAAAAGATGTCCCTTCAGAATAACAGATTTGGAGGTCTTCTACTCCAACTCCCTGCTCAGGCAGAAAACCCTATACAATTTCAGACAAACAGATATCCAATCTCTTCTTAAATATTTCCTGTGTTGAAACATCCACAACTTCTGGATGCAAGTTTTTCCATTGATTAATTGTTCTAGCAGTCATGAGATTAATCCTTAGTTCTAGGTTGATGGTCACCTTGATTAGTTTTCATCCATTGCTTCTTGTCCAGTCTTCTGGTGCTTTGGAGAATAGCTTAATTCCCTCTTCTTTGTGGCAGTCCCTGAGATTTTGAAACACTGCTATCATGTCACCCCTAGTCCTTCTTTTCATTAAAGTTGACATGCTCAATTCGTACAACTGTTCTTTGTTTTGTTCGGAAAACACACGAGGTAGACCGGGTTCCAACAACAAATACTTTATTCTTCAACTAGTTAGTAAATAGGAACACTTGGCTGAAGCTGAGGCCAGCCTTTTATACAGGCTGGCTTGCCTGCTTGCAGCCAATGGCA
>BLBF01000040.1:28323471-28343939 GCA_015471245.1 Laticauda colubrina
GCTCTTTGGATTGGTTCCTAGTGAACCAATCCAATGTTCATTTTATTGACCAATCAGGTTTGTAGATTTGGAGTCACCCACTTTACATATAGAACATTCTTCATATGTGTTTTAAGTTCCTTGTCAATAAATCTATGCATTCTATTTCCCCGCTTTCCACCTAACATCCAGTTATTCCCTTCTTCTCTCCTGCTCTCCCCAAATCAGCATACACTTCCTGTTTCTTGCTCTGCTATTAGCAGAACTGAGCACCCTCCAGCATTTTTAAGCTCACAGAAATGACTGGGAGTGCTGCAGGCTGAAGAAACAATGATGCCCAACCTTTTAATTTCCCCGAGTGCTTCTGGTCCCAAGTCACTCCTAGGAGCAATCTGGCAACACACACACACACACACACACCATACACACATACGCTCCCACACACGGTTTGACTGTAGGTTCACTGCACAGTATATCTGACTTTGTGGGGGAAAAAGATGCTCAAGACTGTGAAAATCTATAATTACACATGGAACATATCTCTGGGGATACAGTATTTCTGTATATATGCATGTCTATACATATATATATATATATATACAAGTGCACACACGTACAGATGGTCCTGACGATTTAAGTTCAAAAATCAAAACAATAAAAACTAAGGAATGGCTCTGATCAGACTTGTTGCCTGTTTAAAAAGTTCCTTTCTGTTCAGTTTCCCAATATCTTGGGAAAAGTGGATCTTTATATAAGGTCTCAATACTTGAAATTAATGTGGCTTTTTAATTTTATTTGGGAGCAATAGATGACGACTGCCTTAGCTCATTAGGTTTTAGATGCATGCAAATGCTTGGTCTTGTTCAGATGGCTTCTAATCCAGGTGCCTGTGGAACCAAAGAATAGGCACAAAAAACCTACTATGGTGCATGTCATATATAAATAGTACATCATATAAAATATCACAGGGACAGTTTTCAAAGCAATAAACAATACATTAGTGACATTAGAAAAAAAGTATCAGGCAGTATGGGTGATATCAAGTGACCTACTTTTCAGATCAGTCTTCTACCTGAAAGTATCTTAGCTAAATATCTATTCTGATTTAATAATAGAGGGCAAGGTGCTACCAACAACAAAAATTTGAATAGCACAGTAAGCAGGCATAGATGTCTTGGGGCATGGGTAACCCATCATATTGTATATGGTGTTATGAACAAAAATCAAAGCAATTAACTCTTTCTGTACAAACATGGATTTTTACAAGCTTACCTCTTCTTTTCTTTGAGTTCTTATTTTGAAGAGCCATAAACAGGTTTAAATTTTGAAATAGTAGTCCAAATTTCTTAAATCAGGGATTTCAATTAATACATCTTTTTCTTCTTGATAAGCAGTTTTTGTCTCCCTTATTCAAATCATGTCTTTTTGATTCTCACCATGTTACAATACTGACATCTGCTGGAGCAGTGTGTTGCATCAAGTCACTCTTCAATGTTAGTGTGAATGGTCGTATGTTTTAGGCAATCTGTGTGTCAGGTATGGATGGATCTGTGTGTAGGTGTGGAATACAGGAAGGAAAAAGGTGACGATTGTACCTCATGACATTTTTAAGAAAGCACTTTCAAACAATTTAACTTTGACTAAAGTCAGTGCTGTGGTGCTCTAGATACAGATGTATAAAATCAAAAGGTAATGTGGTTTATACAAATAAGGGAAGAAAGTACAAGAAAAAGATTCTCAGGGATGGAAGAAACTGGTTGATATAGTCTGGGCTTCAAAAATAAGCAGACCTAGTTAAGACGTGGCTGAGAGATGAGGGCGATAGACTAGAAAGTCAGAAAGCACTCTGAGAAACAATAGTAAGCAATTTCAGTACTGTTGCTCCCTGAACAGTAGATTTATAATCACCAGAAATTTAACTGCAACAGAAATTATGAGCATCTGGTGGATATTCATGGAATAAATACTGAAATGTTTGTTTTAAATTTCAATTTTATATCTATCCAGTAAAGCGCAAAACTAAGATTGCTGTATATAAAGGATATACAGATAGTCCTAGACTTACAACAGTTCATTTATTGACAGTTCAAAATTACAGTGGCACTGAAAAAAGTGGCTATGACAATTTTTCACACTAATGACCTTTGCAGCATCTCCATGTCATGTGATTTACATTCAGATGATTGACAACTGACTCATATTTTTGATGGTTGCAGTGGGCTGGTAGGTGGGGTGGGGTGTCACACAGATGTGGTGAGAAAACTCGTAAAATGGAGCAAATTCACTTAACAAATTTCTCACTTAACAGCATAAATTTTATGCTTATAAATTTTATGTTCAATTGTGGTCGTATGTTGAGGACTACCTGTAAATTGTTTCTGTGTCTCTCACTTTGTGTACTTTTGTTCCTGTTGGGAAGTTTATACTGGAAATAAAAAACCAAATCAAACTAAGGTTGCTGTTTTGTTTTTTTTTTTTAAAGGGTGAAAAAGAGTTAGCTGAAAAGTTAGTTGCAGTTTTTCTTGTTATACCCGTTTATCAGTAGTTATTTTAATATTTCTTTATGTAGTGATGGGAGGGGAGAAGGGAATTAAAGGAGGGTTTGATGGGAACGAGGAAAGTGAGAGTGCGAGAAGAGGAAAACGGGGGATTCCTGTGTAAAAAGCCGGAAGTTTAAGATAGAAAGGGATGCTTGGGGAGAGAGGCCTGAGAGGACAGGAAAAGAGGCCTGGGGAAATGGAGAAAGAGGCCTGGGGAAAGAGAAAGGCAGTGAAGGCAATAGAGAAGATAGAAGAGGTTTCTGTGCAGCAAGCTTGAGGGAGAGAAGGGTATAGGATAGGAAAGCAGGGGTGAAATTCAAAAATTTTCGCTACCGGGCCTATAGGTGTGGCTGTGGGCATGGCTTGATATAATAGTAACACCAACCAGGAGCAACCAGGGGTGATTTTTTACCAATTCAAATCATCCCTACCACCTCTCCCGAGGTGGGCCGAAGTGGTTGAATTTCACCCCTGTAGGAGATGCTTCTGTGGGACAAGTAGAGCAATCCACATAGGAGCAGAGGAGGTAGGAGGACAGCTTAGCAGGCAGTGAGAGGGAGGCGAGGGAGGGAGAGAGAAAGAGAGAGAGAGGTAGAAAGAGAAGGACGAAGGGCCGACCAGCTACCTGACTACCATCTCATTACATGACCCGCCTGCTGGGAAAAGACTGACCACCACCTCACCACGTGACCTGTCTGCTAAGAGGAGGCTGACTACGACCCCCACTACATGACTCAGGTCAGTAGAGGTGCCTGAGCGAGGGACCAGTGAGGACCGGTGGCCATACCTGGAGAACCCACACTCTAGTGGCCCTTATGGGGGTAGTGCTACATTTACATGATTACATTAGAACGTATCAGTAACAGGTAACTTAAAGCTCTTTTCTAAAAATCTGTTAGAACAGATTCTGGGCAATGATAATAGTTGATGACTAAACGAAACAAAAAAAATGGTAATTGTTTTTAAGAGGAAATATTTCTGTTTGTTTATTGCGCGAACGGAACATAGTCTTCCATGTGTTTATTCAGACATTATGATACATTCCTAACAATACAAGACCATGCCCAGTAGAAGCATGCTTCTCAGTATGTTTTGAAGTCCCAGTCCTGATATAAATGGATAGTGTTGCAGAAATAATGTTAACACACAATTCTGTTATCATGGTAACAAGAATAAATTGTTTATAGTGTATTGTTTGTTAATCAGCTGCCACAATTGCTGAAGCAATATATGATGATATACAAAAATAGGAAACAATTTAAAGCAGACATAAACATAGCCATACTAAGAAAAATATAAATCACTCACATTAGAGGGGAAAAAAAATGCAAAACTGAAACCCACAATTAGGGTCACAATTTATAATGTCTTAGGGGTAATTTAAAAAGCCAAATCTTCAAGGCTTTCTCAAAGTTGGTAAGAACCAGAGAAACTTCAGGAGAATTTGTTCAAATGGATACATTGGTTTCATGGCTTGCCATTCTGGTTTTAAAGCCAGATTACTTTTATATTTAAAGGAGACATAAATTCTAAAGCTCAATAAAGCTAAACAATTGATTAATACAAGGTTTGGATTCTGTTACCCATGGCTCATAACACGAGCTCAATGAAAGATGGACATCTTTTGTTTAATCTTAAATTTAGGGTAAAACTTTCAAGCCAGTCTCTACATCTAAGGACTTAATAGGTGCTTGTCAAAGTGATTTGTCATTTTAGCTTTTTAACAGACTTCTCAATCTAATGGATAAAGAGGAGCCTCCAGGAGTAAAAATGTATTAAAATTAAGGAAATTTAAGATGGAAGTGAAGTTAGGTAATATCAGGCTAGATACCCTAAAGATTAATATAAATATTAGTATTCCCAAAACAAGTGAAAATGACTGCATATTAACATCCTCCTTCCCACTTTTTTATCGATATGAAAAACGGCAGGTGAAATAAAACTTGAATCCATTAAGAATGAGATAGCTATTATTTGTGCCTCATAAAAGAAGAGAAAGCATGAAGAATAAATGGATGATGAATATGAATTGAATACAAAAGTAATTCATCTGAAAAGTGAGGTAGTGTGGTACTACAGAAATGACTGTCTTGAGAAACAAATAGAGATAATCTTTACTGGACTGCTGACTCCAATGTAAGGTGTGATGTCATGTGATCATGCCAACTTACAACAGTTCTTCCAGTTCCAGTTGCCATTGTTAGGCAAATCCCAGAGTAGTCTGTGGTCACATGGTTAGCACTTGCGATTTCCTGTAGACTTCCCATTGCCTTGTTGGAAGTCAGCTGTGAAGGTTTTAAATGGTGATTAAATGACTGTAGGACATCGTGGTACCATAATAGTGAGCCAATTGCCAAGCACTTGCATTATGATCATGTGACTGCAGGGATGCTATGACTGCTACAATGACAAAGACCCATAATAAGTGCCCATTGTTCAGCATCATTGTAACTTTAAACCAGGGGTGTCAAACTCAAGGCCCGCAGGGTGCGTAGGTCTGGCACACAAGGCCGGCCTGCAAACAGCAAAGGAACTTTACAGCCTGTGGTACTTCTGTGAGCAAAAATGGAGCTCGGAGGTGGGGGGCAGTCACCCCGTTTTCAGCTTGGACAGCCTCTTGCATCTTATATCTATCCCATAAAGCGCAAAACTAGGATTGCTGTATGTAAAGGATATACAGATAGTCCTAGACTTACAACAGTTCATTTAGTGACCATTCAAAATGACAATGGCGCTGAAAATAGAAACTTCTGATCATTTTTCATACTTATGACCATTGCAGCATCCCCAGTCACATGATCAAAATTTAGATGCTTGGCAACTAGGTCGTATTTATGGTGGTTGTAGTGTCCCAGGGCCAGACAAGGGGAAAGAAGCCAGATTCACTTTGCAATAGTATATTAACTTAGCACCTGCAGTGATTAACTTAATGAGTCCAAAAATATAAGTTTAGGCAAAACTCACTTTAAAACTGTCTCACTTAGCCATGGAAATTTGGGGGTTATTGTGGTCATGATGAGGACTATTTGTACATACATAATAGTTACATAATAGTTCACTTGTATCTGCTATGAGAATACAACCACAGGTTAACTCATACAGGGCTCATAAAGAAATAGCACATTAATCTTTTCCAGTAGTAGCAGTAAGGAGTGGTTTCATTTCATCTGTTGCTTTTGAGCAATCTCAAAATCTATTGAGGACTCAGTAGAGTTTGAGGTAAGTTCTATTGAGCAAATGGGTTTTATACTTGCTAACATTGGATCCCACTTGGTTCTTCCTTTTTACCCAAGAAAAGTGGTATTTATTCTTTCATTCACCAGAAGCATGTAATAGGAAAAAATAGAGATGAATCAATGTGGATTGAAATCTGACATCCAGGTTTGAAATTCAGCAAATTGTGGTCACATGATAATCATTTCTAAAAGCCTCTACAACTTCCTACAATACAAGGAAAATCAATGGGAAAAGTCACTCCTGCTCCTGGTATTTTTTTTGCCCAGTTTTTTTTGTAGTTATGTTTCTCTGTAAGGATAAGGAAATCTCTTTTCAGACCTAATGGGTCGCATGTTGTCTAATAATAAATAATTCACTTTATCATCTAAGATTAAAGTTCATTAGAACTAAGAGATCATAATTTTACAGAAACTATTTCATGAATGCTGATGATCAGTTCTGTAGCTCTCAAGGTCAGTTCATAGACTTGAGTTCACACATTGGTAATGCAACATGGATCATGAATAATAATGAACTTTCCAATGAACTTCCCAGTCCTATTCAGAGGGAAACAACTTACTGGTGAGTAACTGAGAGACATATGTGGTTCTTCAGTATGTGAGTGTTAGCATCATATTTGTAGAAGCATATCCTATAAAGTAATGTCAGTCTTCATATAGTGAGCTATACCACTACAGATGGTGCCCTCCCTTGTCCCAACCACAAATGAGAAGAGAAACCCTCTTCTCCCAAACTTGGAAACAGAAAAAAAGATAATCAAAAGAAATTTTATTAGGGCAATTTAACTTTATTTTTTTTTTTTCATACAGCTATAGCAGTAATAATAAAATAAGCATAAAAACAAATTGCAGCCCAGGACAGAGTACATAAGTAGGAGCAACTACCAAGCAAATTTAAGTCTGTGATTACATAACAGTAAAAACCAAGCACACCTGTCCTTTCAGCAGATGAAAGTTATAGGGTTGCAAGGAAGTGCAACATGTACTAATTCATCAATATGAATTATGAGACAGAATAGATCCAATCACTGGTTCCCTCCCTCTTCACTTTGGCTTCATGTTGTACATGGTTTGTCAAGTGCTTTAGGTTAAAAATGGTAAATTTGAAAGGGTATTTTTTTTCACCTGCTAAAAGAACCGGATCACTACAGCAATAAAAATAATTACATAACAACTACAGCTATGATGGTTTTGTTTTGGTTTGCCTGTCAACATTTTTAAACTTCTTTAGTGTGCATGTGAAATTCATTATCGCTTTCTCTGTGTATGTGTGTCTTTGCGCTAGTGTGTGAATAATAAAACTACTGAAATTTTTCAGAAACTGGTTTGAATAGAATATATATTTTATGTCTATTTATATTTTCTTTTTCTTTCTCTCTCTCCTTGATACTTGAAACATGCAGTAGCTGTTTTGAATAATGTAAGACATTAGATTCATGATTTACCTTTAATGGTTGGAAGTAGCTGTTTTTTCTGAAATTTCATTTTTAAAAAAATAATTTTTATTTTTCTTCTCTCATCAGAAATTATCTTCAGGCAGATTTAGACCAGTGCAGCTTTTGTTAGTCATGAGAAGGATGGCCAATCTTTCCAGCTGAAAGAATCCTGGCAAACTAGAAGCTGTTCACATAAAGCAAAGCCACTTTTTCAAAGGGGTATGGAGTGCTAATTCTGTGCCACTTTTTTGCAAGCAATTTTGTTCAGCCTGTCATTTTTATAAGCCTTAACAAAACTCCTTGTATTTATAGACATTTTTATTCAAAATAAGATCTTACTATTATACAGGTTTCTCTCTTTATTTTTTTTTATTTGACTATATACAGAAGTGCAAAAGGTCAACCTTCTCTCTATACTTTCCCACATGCTAAATTGCAGCATAATCATCCTTCAAGAGTATGCACAAGCACTCACACTTATTATAATTCTTGTTATACGTAAACTTTTTGAGTATTTGGATTATCAACAAAAAAGTCCCTTGATCTACTGATTATGCAGCTTATTTATAAGAAGGCCTGATATTCAGGGATTTCAAAAAATATTGAAACAATATTTTAACATTTGAAATGGATACAGTAGAAAATAAATTTTATTCTAATATCTAAGAACTAGATTTTTTTCTTTTATAATTAATTACAAACAAAATAAATCATCAAAATATTACTCAGTTGTCTGCCAGGATCATTTCATTAGCAACAACTTAACTTCTTACTTAACAATGATTATATAAGATATCCATATAAAAGATCTTTGTTCTTTTAATGAAAACTAGACAAGAACTAACAATGACTGATATTCTTACATTGTAATATTAAATCAGTAAAATATAAATCATTTAGTTAACAAGAATACGAATATTCATGACACTACATGTAAATTCAAAACTGCATATGCTATGAAGAAAAAATATTTTTAATTCTTTTTCATATTTTGAAAAAAATTCATCAGTAAAATCTAATAAAACAAAATTCTATAAACTTAAATGGCATTCATCTGGTAATAGAAAATGAAAATGATCTAATAAATGTACGAAATAAAAACTACCATTTTAACAAGGAAAAATAAGTCATATTCTCTAAATGTAAGTAAACTACAATAACATGTGAAGTCACCTATACTTTCTTAACACGATTGAAATTACATTGGTATGGGTTTTAACCCGTAATGTAATAATCTAAGGCTTTAATAGATGTACAGTACAATCAGTAAAATCAACACATCATTCTTTTTTTTTTTTTTTAACTAGAAAGCATCTCTCAAGCATAAAAACTTGCAAGTAAACTTGGAAGTACGGAGAATTCTAGAACCGAACCCTCACCTCTCCCATTCTAACACAACGCTACCAGAGACCTGGCCCCCACCTCGAGCTTTGCTGAACAGAGCAAAATATACCCTTTACTAACTGCAACATCCAAACCACACAAAGGATTTCCTTTGGATGAATCCGTCTTAAAAATTTGAATGCACATCTATTTTTTGTTTCATTTTGTAAAGGCTTTCTAAGGCTATAAAGCAGTTAAATCTCAACAGAAGAAATCACATATAAAACTCACCCAATATTTAACCCACCCAGCGCCTACTCTAATTAACATTTTCATTGATTGTTGATTATTTTGGTTTTCTTTTTAATCAGGCATCTGATGTCAGTGCTTTTCTCATGATTAGAGTCACTATTTTTTTAAGTATGTGACTTTGAAGTGATGCATTGGATCAGAAAAGCAAAACCCATCTTCTTCAACACATTTAGAGTCTCTTGGACTTTTGACAGAGGTTAGAAAATTGAAGCAAAATAAAATTATTTAGACTTTTTCTAATATTGTCTCAGAAATGGCTCTTCCCTTTTTAAAATATTGTTTGTTATATAGTATACTTTGTAAAACTATTACCATTACAATGGTTTATAATAATTTATAGTTTTATATATCCAGTATGTGTAGGAATTACCCATATATTTACTCTGGTTTTTGCTTTAAAAAAATAAGAAAAACAATAAAAATGTGCTGTCTATTATTAACTGAGGTGGCCATTTCTGAGACAGCTTTGGTTTGAAACGGAAGGGTGCCCTTTGACTGATTACCTACTAGCAAAACAAGCAAAAATGTGGTTCTTAAAGTAACACTGAAGAAATAATACTCTACTTTGATTACAGTCTATGGCACTTCATGAAAATCTTTAACAACATGGTACTTAAAGCCATTGATGTGCTTTAAAAATATACACAGTTGTGGTTTTACTTGGCACATTCATCTCTGTCAGATACCTCTTTTACCACTTCTTACAATCTATTACATTTAAAAATATTACTCTTAAAACAAAAAAGGAAAAAATTATACTGTGCATGCACGGTCTCTTCTATAATGGCAATTTTAAATACAAGGTGCACCTTTTGTTATTTGTAAACCTTGAGATAATAAACTTACTTTAAAAATTATATCTTGGTCTACAGACGTACCAATACATTATAGATCTATGGCTACATCACAGTCTGTCTTTTCAAAATGACGTACATGATTATGTAGGAAAAGAGTCTACCAATGCATACGTCAGCTGGGTATGCATTGCATACTTGTGTGCTAGAAAAGATGGACAATGCTGTAGTCTTTAGACTAACATTCTCCAACATGATGCCCTTTAACTTTCTTGGGTCTACAACTTTCAGGATGCAATCCAGATTTATAGATCAACACAACCGGAGGGCACCAAGTTAGGGAAGGCTGTTTTAGACAATATGATCACCCCAGCACAAATATCTATTCAATGTACAAAGTATATAGGCAACAGTGTGCAGTGAATTTCCAAGTTGTCATTTCATCTTGTTAACATGCAATATGTGGATGTCTTACTGCTGAGGAAATTTGGGTGCTGTTATTTTACGGTATATACATTATGGCTAATGACCTGTCCTGATTCTTCACTCAACCACGCTGTCCTCTTCTCTGTCATATGATCTAGAAAAACAAGCAGACTGTTTAAAACATTTTTTTAAAAAGTACTTTATTAAAATATTAACAATTCAATCAAACAGAAATATTGTCAAAAGCCAATTATTAAAATAAACACATATTTAAAAGCCCTTTTGTGAAGACCATAACCCCTGGAGAATATTGGAAAAGATAGAAGAAAGAGAAGGAGGCCATCAGCAAGATGGATAGACTCAATTAAATACAGGGAGGGAATGTTGAAAGACCTGAAGGGCCAGGAGAGGACAGATCATTCTTTTTATGTAGTTGCTAAAAGTCAAGGCACGTAATCAAATCAATTTAAAATATCCTTCTGAATAGGAAGGAGTTTATGATTATTTCCCCCAGCTAAAATTAAATTAGCAGTGAAAATAAGAACTTTGCATTACTTGTGACTAACTGCAGCAGCATCTATGTAATGTTCTCATTACAAAACATTGTTGAATTCCATTTCTTCATATTATGCTATAAAAATGTAATAGGGATAGGTGGCCCAATGGCTGACTAGATACATGATGACCAACCATGGGTCATTATGGTATGTCCTTTATCCATGCGTTAACATTTTACATTGAGTGTTTTTTAAAAAAACCTTTCAGAATGCTTATTGAGGTACTCTGGATATTGGGCCAATTAACAATAAAATTAAAAAAATAGGCATCACATGATAGATGTTTTTAACAACATTAAAAAAACACGCCTGATCATATCAAATGGCTTTTTTTCCTTCCTGCATTATAAGCAGGACATGAATAAAATATTTATTTTCTGTTGCTATCTCGCAAAACCTATTAAGAATCACATGATTTTTGTAACCAGCATGAATAAATAGCAAGATTCTCACTAGATTTGTCTAATGCCCTTTTTAAATTCTTCGATCACCAAATTCCATAGTGTGCTCCTTCAGATTGCATGAAACAATCAGGGATATATTTTCTTCATTTTGTATAAAACTGTTTATAAAATGAGGGCTAAACTCATGTGTAGCTATATTTGTTTCACCACTTGAATGTATTGATGTTTGAATAAGTGTATGAAACAATATCAGGGAACAGCAGTTTAACATCCTATACTTCCTGAGATGTCAATTGTTAACATTAACTAGTTTCAAGTGTTTTTGTATCACTGAGCTCAACCTGAGTCTTCTTTTATATAGAAAATACAAAAGATAAAATTTAAAAACATTTAATTTAACAGGCATATAGTTACAGAAACAGAAAGGTACATACATAATCACCAACAATCATGTACAATGGAATGCAAATCCTCTCAGAAGTATATGAGAAGCATACAATAATATGCACTTAAGATACTTACTGTTTGATGATTAAGTGTCTACATCTGTGTAACATACTTGTGGCTAGTCAGATGTTCGGCAGATATTATGGGAATCTATTAAAAATATAAACTTTAATTGATATAATATAATAGTACCTCAAATGAAAAATTGCAGAGTTCTGCATTATGTAATATATGTTAACAGAGAGCTAGGTAGCAATTTAAATGAGAACATTCAGTTAAGTAGGATATCAACCATTATTGGCTACTTAAAAGGAAGATACATTTACAGTTAAACATTCATGCAGTTCAGTCATTTCAAGCACCCTTTTTGTTGGCCTACACAGAGATTGTATGAACTAGGGTTGTTTCAGTTTTCTGATTTTAATAATTGGCTAGAGAAGCAAACTCTTGGGCTGTGCATTTTGTATACTCAATCCAAAATTGAGATTATAATTATAACAACAACAGTAACTGATGTCATTGACTGTTTAAAAAGAACTGAAATTCAAGTGAAGGGCTCAGCAGAGTGCAGCACTGGGGCCTTGAACTTTTTACACATTTTCTTTTGGGGTTGGTTAGAAAATCTAAACACTTTGGCTATCCATAAGAACATTTTCTGTTGTTGCACAAGTTATCCACTTAGATCCTTCTTTTTGCTGTCTGTCTATGGATTTGAAATGTTTGTTCATACTGTTTTACAATGAAAAGATTTGCAATATAATTCTCACACTCCATTGAAATTGGACGAAGAATATCTACTGATTATAATGGATTCCCCTCAAGATCAAAGGAAATTAAGCAAGGCAAAGTGCTTGCCTCCTGCCCAAAGTACTTTCAGAACAGATCCATTTAATCAGCTTTCAATTACATACAACTATCAAATAAAGCAATTTTTGTTGTTAAAAATGTTTATTGGCAGTAGAATTGGATGAAATTTAGAACTTCCGTTATGGATATTGATATAATTGATGGTACTCCTTAAGTGTTGTTATAGGAAGATTTTTCTTGATTGCTCTATAATTACTAAACATTTTTATTTTATTAATCTAATAATTGCTGGTTTAAACTAATTCTAAAATTGTCTCAACTACTTTTGGGCACAGCCTGATAAGAAGTACTATAATATTCACCCTAACCCCTGAATATAGAAATACATGTAATCCCTCAGTTTCTTAAGCAGGTTCACAAGCATTTGCATGAAAAAGTTAAACGTCAAACAAGTTCAGATAGAATAAAAATACAGTACATTCATAAAAAGAGAGGATCAGATCATAGTTTACTTACTGTTGGCTTCTATTACTAGAGCACAAAAGTTCCAAAAGTAAACAAACTCTTCTATCTAAGTCAGCCCAATTTATTTTTCTACATAATCCCTAATATACTTTAACTATATTCAATAGTAGCCTTCTCCAATTTGGCTCCAATATCATCCAGATATACTGCATGTAATTCCCCAAATCCCCAACAAGTAGAAGAATTGGAATCTCCAAAAAATCTGAAAGGTCCCAGATTGGGAAAGACTAATCTATACATTTCCAAATTCTTTTTTTGCACATAAATGTGTCCCAAGTGTAATGAAGCTTCTCATACCATTGGTTTGCTACTGCAGGAGAAAGAGATGTTGCATCCAGCTGTCTAGAAGCTTCAAGAGTAGTGCTGTCAAAACAGACCAAGGAGCTTCAGCACCAGTCAGTAAAGAGGAAGGAGCCCAGGTCTCAAGTACTTATGCATGCATGAACATTGCATTTTGTGGCATTGCATCATATCAGCATTGCTCATGTATTATATACATATATTGCTTATATATGTATATACAAAGATTAGGTTACAAAACTTGACTGGAGCGCATTATGAGGATCCAGAGAAATATGCATGAAATGATCAAATTGTACAGCAAAAACAAAACCTCCAGAACCTGTGTGGGAGAAGCCTTTCTAAAAATATAGAAAAAAATGTTCAGAATCATCTGTACCAAGAGATAGGGAAAGGGAAAGAGGAATTTTCCTCCATCCTTCTTTCGTTTCTCTATGAATAATAACATGTCTGATGACTAAACTTTTCATTATTAATGTCTAATGAATACATCCAGGACTCCTTGGTATACTATGTTGGTCACTCTTTTCTTTGTTGTAAATTAAACATCAAACTGTTATAGTATAAGGAAGATAGCACAGGTGTTTTTACCTCTTACTATTCAAAGATATCGCATATCTGAAATGGACTTTTATCTTGACCCCTTTGTTGCTGGCATTGTGTAAAATCACAATTAATGTGGAAAGGTGGTTATTTTGACCTACCCAAAATGGAAAATGGCTATCTTGACTTTCCAAAAATGGAAAGTAGATGTATCTATAGTGGCCTTTATATATGAAAACATGACAATCTGATGATTTTTCTCCGTCAGCTGTTTAGCCATCAAGATAAAACTTTGTTTCTTTTAACAATGGTTCAACGGCCTCAGAAAAAGTGACTTACAACCTGTCCTACCTCTGTGACTATTACACCACTCCCCTATGGTTATTGGTTCACAATTTGGGTGTTTGGCAAGTGGCTTGCATTGACAAACGGCTGTGTCTTGAGGTCATGTGATCACTATTTGCGACCTTTTATGCTGAGTTCCAACAAAACACACTCATTGGGGAAGCTGAATTCACTTAATAACTGCTATAAAAAGGTTGTAAAATAGGGTTCAGTTGGACTTACGACCACAATAACTTATGATGGAAATTCCAGTTCCAGTTGTGGCTGTAAGTCGAGGACTATTTATATCCAATTAACCAGTCCCCCAAATTCCTGCTCAGTATGGATGTCCCAGAACATCTTATGGTGCCAGATTGGAGCAACAAATTTGCATTA
Organism: Laticauda colubrina; assembly: GCA_015471245.1. Taxonomy (NCBI): domain Eukaryota; kingdom Metazoa; phylum Chordata; class Lepidosauria; order Squamata; family Elapidae; genus Laticauda; species Laticauda colubrina. The sequence continues at coordinate 28,337,821 of BLBF01000040.1, forward strand.
GAGGATCAGTTGTAAACTGTCCTGTGTCATAAGCAAAAATATGTAGTGAGGACATAATAGGCCACTTGGTCAAGTTGGGATTACTCTTCCTTGCTTGTGGATCATCGTTCCTATTTTCCAGCAGAATTCTGAAAATACTACTGAAATACAACTGCTAGCAGCTCTAGCCAGCATGATCATGATTGGGAATGCTGGGCATTATGTCAAGAGTAGGATGATTAGAGATTCCTACTTATTCAGATATCGATTTCCTGTATGTGTTTTTTTTTTTTTTAATAAAGTAGAATGTTTTAGTTCCTCACGTTCAAAGATTTTCTATATTAACTTTTATGCTCTGGAAGCTTAAAATGAAAGAGTTGTAAATTTGAGGCCTGGCCTATTAAGTGAATAATAGCAACATTCAGATTTCTAAAATTTAATTTCCAGATTTCCAAAGCTTTCAAGTTTAGTTCAACAACTCTATCATCAACATGCAATCTCAAGAACATGTGGGAAGAGATGTTCTCAATATTTATTTACTTTCTTGTCATGTGTTTCTCTGAAGACCTCAACCAAGCCAGGGCCTTTCTGCTTTGGCCATCATTTTGCAGAAAATAATACTGGTCTACTTTAAAGAGAGAGCATTTGTAGTTTAAATATATAACATAAATGAACTTAGAACATCCTGTAGTGCTTTGTGCTATATCAAGCTTGTTTTACTGATGGCTTCAGAACAGAACCCAAAATTCCTCTAAAACTTGCCACTGAAATATAATTTTAGTATAAAATAAAGCGTATATACATAATGTATATATGCATATATGTATGACTGTGTATGCATGTGCATAAATATGTGTGTGTGTGTGTGTGTGTGTGTGTGTGTGTAGGTATTTAATTTAAATTAAATATTAATTAAACTAAATTTAGTTTTTCGTCTTGGCTCTGCCAATTTCTTTGTTCTGGGTCTGCCTAATCTTGGAATGTCCTTCAGTAGTTTTCCATTCCTAGATTAGACATTGCTTTGCTTTGCAAAAAGTTTATCACTCTACATACGAAAAAAGTAATTGTGAATTTATATCCTCATATTTTCTTTCTATACATGTTCTTGTATAGAACATAACAGTGTAATGTTATGTAACAGTGAACGTGGAAGTGGAGGACAAAGGCATATTTGTCACATATTAATCAATTCAGGAAAGTCTTATTATGGAGAGTAGGGACAGATGCCCAATTAAGCTATGCTGCAGATCTAAAGAGAACATGTAGGCCAACAAGAAGTATAAACCAACCACCACCACCCCAAAAAAAAAAATGAAACAAAAATCACAAACAAACAAAAAAACCCAAAAATAATAAAAGAAATCCCCATGCTCTTTAAAAGCACCGATTCTGAGTTATGTTTAAGAAACAAAGCTGTAAATTAGCAAACCTGGTTGGCTGTGGCAGTTGCAGCGAAGGGGACGCTTGTGGCAGATGTTGTTGCTGCAGACACAGTGGCGGCCGTAGCGCCGTGCACCATGGGAACTTTTGGAAGGAAAACCATATAAGCAAACATACAGAAGAGTGTCGCAGTATGGGAAACCATGGCAAGAGGTGGTAAAATGATCAAGTATGGTATTTATATCAGCAGAATAGCCATGGGGCGAGATACCGCCACCAGTGAAAAGGACATGCAACCACAGCGCAAAGCGGGGCAACATTCCAGAGAGTAGGGTGGGGACAAAGGTAAAAGACAAAAGGAAAGGAGAAAAGGGAAGGGAAAAATGCTTATTACCATTTTTACTATTACCTTTGAATTACCAAAGTCAAAACAATAAAGTTTAACTATTTCATTTTAGATCCAAGAAGCTACAAATAGCACTCATTAATAGTTTGAAAATCTTAGGATAACCATATTCCCAACCCCCCATCCCCATTTTAACTTCTGATATTATCAGGATATACTGAAATAAAACTCTAATTCTGCATTTCTTGCATAAAATGTGTAACTGCTTTTTCTGTTTTAAACACAAAATTATTTTCTAAAACACTGGAACTCAAAGTCCAGTCAAAATCCACCAGAGCTAATAAAAAGAGATGGGGGAAGAAAATGTGGCATAGAACAACTTGATAATGGTAGGAAGTAAATGGCTTTTAGGTAAATTGTGTCAATTAAATAAAGCAAATGCATTTAATTGACAAGTGTTAGTGCAAGGGAAGAAAAATGATTTTGCACAGTAATTCTAAGTTAAAATCTAGCAGTGGATTTTGAAAGTCTGTGAGCTGCTAAACAGGTTTAAGATAATCAAGAAACAAAGCTGGCACCTACCAACACTTGTAGCGGGTGTCATGCACAATATTGAGCCTGCCCATCATGCATTGCAACAGGAAGGTGGATTTGCAAAGGGAAAAGAATTAAAACAACCCATCACACGTGTAATTAGGAAAATCTCATTTGAACAAAGAAGGAAAAATTGGTTATTATGGGAAAACAGTGGCATGTAACCAATAGCACAATCAAATCAAACAGCAAGGTGGTGGTAATTAGAACTAGACTTACATGAGCAGGGCAAGGAGAAAGCAGATTGAACTGTGTGTTGGTATTTTGATTAAAATGAACTACCAAGTTAAAAGTAGGCTTTAATAACCTAAGGAGAGGTTTCAGTTGTCCAATGTTGACGTTTACTCCTATATTGTTTTATATTAAGTTTGATTTACAGGTACTTTTTATATGCTAATTCATGACTTATGTGAATGCTAAAAGAAGCAATGCTAGTGCCACATTAAGCTTTGCTTTCTAAGTGACAGATGTTTTAAGCTTCAGACAAAGGCTTGGTAAATCTAGATATATTGCTGTTGCTGTGTTTGAAGGGTGGTTAATACATAACACTAATCCATAAATTAGCATTATATGAATGAATATCAGGCTCTGATTTGTAGGGTGCCTCAGGGCTTAGTGTTCACCTCTCCTGTGTAATATCTATATAAGACAGTTCAGGGGCACCTATCATCAATATGTTAATGGTAAGAGTTGTGTATCTTGTTTCCTAGACAACTAACAGCTATCAAGATCTTGTTCCAGTGCCTCAGAGTTGTTGGGGTCTGGATGAAAAGAAGTAGGCTCAGATTTAATGCTAAAAAGATTAAGCAATTATGCGGGAAGAGGTTTATGTGGGAAAGATAAGAGATTATGTGGTAAGAGGGGAACTTTTCACCTTTGATCCTGAATAGGATTGTAGTGATCCACCTGAGGCTGGAACACTATCTAGAAATTTCCTAAACTCCCAGGACCTGCTGAGCAGCTATGGCCAGGCAAGTCATTGCATGCAACATGTTCAATGGTAAGAGTTGTGTATTTTAAGTATCTTGGTATCTTATGCCAAGCTGAAGTGGTCTTCTTTTGTAATGCTATGTATGAAAGACCTTGGGAGACTGGGTCAAGAAATGCTACCAAGGGAACAGTCAGGTAAAAGACACAAGCCAGATAATGGGTAGGGCAGGAGGCTCTGAAGAGACCCTTCCTAGTTTCTCAGGCTGTAAATGAGACTTGTACTTTTAGACTTGCAAAGTTGTGTTGATATAGTTTTATAATAGAGTAGAATAAGCTCATCTGGTTGTGTTTCCAGTCTGGTCAATTTTCCTTACAGTCATTCATAGTTTGGTTATCTCACAGATCACCTCTACTGTAACACTCTCCAGATGTTGCTCTTGAAGATCACTCATAAGCTATATTTGATCCACAATGAAGCAGTTTGCTATTCCTATGTATCATCCTTGCTTATCTGAACTGCAGTGTTCCAGCTGGCTTATGAGAGCAAATTATAGTGCTTATTACCTTTAATGCTCTAGGGCCAGCTGTGCAGGATTGCTTGACTCCTATAGTTTTGGCCCATCCTGTGTGTTCTGCTTTGCTTTGAATCCCATCAGCTAAGTGATGGCATCTCACAGGACTCAAGAAGAGGGTTTCATCTGTCAGAGCATCTATTATTCAGAACAGCATTCCCATAGAGATTCATATGGCTGCCACCTTCCCTGCTTCATGAACTTTAAAAATGTGTTGTTTTTATTCCTCTAGGCTTTGGGTTAGAGTGCTTTGGACAGGGTCTTTTGATTTGTGGTCAATTAGGTAGTTATGTTGTCTTTTGACATTGGTTCTTACTTACTACCCAGAATCATTTTGGAGTTAGACAATCTAGAAATTCATCAATCAATAACTAAGTACATAGCTTGAAGCTGCTTCACTTGGAAATTAACTATTATAGTATAGTTAGATGATACCTATGATTACAAGGAAATATCTGATCAAAGCATTAGCTCAGTTTTCCCCCATTCTGGTTGTTTCCAAGAATATTAGGATTTAATTCCCAACATTTTCAGAATAGTGGCTCAGAATTGCTCATGTTGTACTCCTAACACACCTAGAAGCAGTCATATTTTTAAAAATTTTTTCCTGAAAATAAAATAAGTTAGATAAAATGCTACATATTTTTTCTGTAGATTCCCTCCCCTTCATTTAGCATTCTTATATACATAAGAAAATTCAGTGATATAGATATTAAAAAGAATGGCTATGATGACTATTTAAACATTGTCAACTGACATAACCTTACCTAGTTATCTAACATTTAAGCATCCATGTTGCTAGACTGAATTGAGTCATGATATTCAAACTGGAAATTAAATTAATTAAATTAAATTAAATAAATAATATTTTTTAAAATTCAAATAATATGCACTAATTCATTTAATTCTTGGGACAGTGATGTCACTGTTTTTTTTGTTATTGCTACTTTTGTTATTATTGTTACTATTCATAATCCATACATCTAATTACGGTACCCATGCAGGAATGTAAAGATCATTTTAACTGACCATCATGTTCAAACTAAAAAACTAATAGGTATTTTAGTTGTAAATTTCAGCATCCTCCTTTTTCAAGTCTGAAACCAACACACACTTTTGCATAGAATGTTTAGCAAATAAACATAAGGTAGCAATGAAAATCTGTTGTGCTTTAACTTGCAGGAATGAAAAAGATATTTGTGTAGGACCCCTTTGTTAATTAATCAGTGAAAAATGACAGGCCATCACTACAATGTTCACCCTGATTTCAAAAGATTTATTATTCCAAACCTTATCTTGCATTTTAGTTGAAGATAAAAGTTTGAATCATAGTCAGTAAAAAAATAATAGCGATATTTCACAGCTAAGTATTTTTCTAGCACAATTCAGCATATGGAAAATATTATTCTCACTGCACTATGCATGTTAAACTCACTTGAGCAAAGGGGTCTTACATAAGTTAAATATATATGTATATATAAAACAACTTAAGAAGTGTAAAATGAAGGATTAGAAAAAAATTTCAAATGCTGTTTTGAAACATGATTGCACACTTCAGAGATGAAGATTTTCAGATTATGCTGAAAAGCACCCAACACCTTGCTTCCAAGAAAACATATGCAGAATTTGCAGTTTAGCAGCAAGATTGTGTCTTTGGGCATCTGTGTATGTTACCCTTCCCATGCTTTCTTTTTATCATACTTAAGAATGAAAAGCCGTAGACCTCGAACCTAGCTTACCCATGGGAAATTATTCTAGTGACCTCACTGGGGTTGGTTTTTTTTTTTTTTTCAAAGGATATGGAAAATGCCACGTACCTGGTGGGAGGAAGGCTGTATGCTGTTGCAACTGCATGTTTGCAAGAGCTTGCTGGTATTGGAAAATACCAGTATTAAAGACTGCAGTGGCACCATTGGTTTTTTCAAGCGCAGGCCTCTTTGGTAATGGGGGGAGTACAGCTTGAGGAATCCCCTATTGATAGGTGAGGATAAGATAGCCCAGTTAAGAAGAAAGAGAAGGAAGGAAGGAAAAAGAAAAAGGAAGGAAGGAAGAAAAAGGAAGAAATAGGAATAGGAATAGGGAGAAAGAGAAAGAAGGAAAAAGAAAGAGGAAAAGGGAAAGAGAAATTTAAAAAAGAAAGAAAGAAAAAGAGGAATAGGGAAAGAAAAAGAAGAAAAAGGAATAGAGAAAGGAAGGAAGGGGAACAGGGAGAAAAAAGAATGAGGAGGAGGAAGAATGGAAGGAAAGAAAGACAAAGAAGGGAATAGGGAAAAAGAAAGAAAGAAAGAAAGAAAGAAAGAAAGAAAGAAAGAAAGAAA
>BLBF01000040.1:28343949-28404193 GCA_015471245.1 Laticauda colubrina
AAAGAAAGAAAGAAAGAAAGAAAGAAAGAAAGAAAGAAAGAAAGAAAGAAAGAAAGAAAGAAAGAAAGAATCAGGGAAAGAGAAAGGAAGAAGATGGAGTATGGAGAGAAAGAAAGAGAGAAGAAATAGAACAGTCAATATAAAATAGAGCAATTGAGCACCACCATCTATTTTTTTTCTTTTACATCCTTGAGCAAGCAAGCAGCAGAGCAGACTTTACAATTCAAAGAAAGAGCAAGGCCGAAGCTTTGCAAGAAAGTTTTATTACTGCCCTTTCAATATGGTAATGTAAGTGCTAGGGAACAAGTAAACTAGCACTTTTTCACTATAAAAAAGGTTCAGGTTTTAGTAAAGCAGGAATACCAGGGAGGAAAAAAAGCTGCACTGCTAGCTCCATGAGGATTGTTAAGTAAAAGCCATGTTAAAGAGAAATTTTATAAAGTGAATGAAAAAAGATTAATATAATATTAAACTTTACTCTCATATCCCCAAAGTCTGTCTACACATGCAAAAAAAAAAAACCCAAAAAACAAAAACAAAGTACCAAATCATGCTGGCACTTGCATTACAAATGTTAAATCTACATAAGAATATTGTTAAGCCATGCCAACCAAACAGATACAAATATATAGATCATATATATTTTACACATTTTTAAAAAAATCCTTTAAAAAACCCACCCATTTTCCTTGGTTTAGAAATGTCTACAAGGTGATTAAACTGAATGCAGAATCCTCCGTCTTCAGGAGGGTTCAGGATGGCAAGTAAACATTCTTTCCATCACCTTCCCACAAACCCAACAAGGAAGCCACACTCAGTTTTAATTTGAGTTCACATTACTTTATAACAGGAAATAAGGAAAATTACTTAAGAGTTTAATTAAAATAATAATAATTTGTATCTACAGTAAAGCTACATGCCAAGCTAAAAGGTGAAAGGTCATAGTACCAGGTCAAAGGTTGCCTCGAGGGGTCGCTTCAGTGATTTGACAGCCGACTGAGTCTTAATTAGCAGGCAGCGAGCACATGATGGCAATGGGCCAGTGGGGTTCAAGCGCATTAACATAAACAGCAAGCAGAGGTGCATCATGGGGGCAGCAGTGCATTTTGGGTAGGTGAGAAAAAAACAAATAAAAAACAAATCATCGGAATGCCATATACAACGAATAACAAGACTAAGCATGCACAATAAAGGCACTATTGAGTTGTTATTGTGAGGATACACCTCTAGGTAGTTTAGTACAAACAAGGTACTCTTATGGGGAAGGGGAGGTTGTAAGAAGGAGAAAGAGCGAGAAAGAGTCTCCTTTTTGTATTTTTGTGCTAATCTTCATAAACACAGAAATAGGTCTCTCTCCAGTTGTCCCTTTCTGCCCTGCCAATATTGCACCACAATGTTTCCTGGGAATATTTAATGGTCAAATCATATAATTATGAAAAAAGAAATATAGGATAAATGTTAAAATAGAGGCAGTTTCTTCAGTCTGAGCATGACTTCTGGTTACTTCATGGACATCCCCATATTATTTGCCTCACAAGAATTTAGAAGTAGGCCTTTTCCTCAGATATTTTTTTCCAACTTCAGCCTATAGTCCTTTGATTTCTTAGCAATGTATCATCCAAATACTAACCCAGTTGGTGTTTCTATCAGCCAATGCTGGCTCAAAGCTAGAAACTAGGAGCTCTCACCTAATGTGAACAACTATCTAAAGTGGACCCCATTAAACAAGGTTTTTTTTATCACCTACCAGAAAACACAGTTTAGACAACTGGTTCTAATTCAGGGGTGTCAAATTTGATTTCATTGAGGGCTGCATCAGAGTTGTGTTTGGCCTGGGGGGGGGGGAGTGGGCGTGACCAGATCATCGTCACTCACTGAGGCTCTGTGTTCGGCCATGACGGTCTCCTGCAGCCCTCTGCCAGCAAAAATTGAGCTTGGGAGAGCTGCACGCCTCCTTCAAACCTCTGCCAGAGAAAATGAAGCCTTCGCTGGTAGAGGTTTGGCAGGAGGCATGCGGTCCTCCTGAGCTCTGTTTTCCCTGGCAGACACCACGGTTCTTTGCAGTTTCCAGGGCAGCTCCATGGGCCAGATTTAAGCACCTTGAGTTTGTACCCTTGAGTTTGAAGCCCCTGGTCTAATTTCTCCCAGTGATGTGATTGTGCTGATCCATGTCACAACCAAAATTCCAATAATAGTATTACAATAATTATAGTAATAGTATAATAATAGTTATTTATAATAGCTGAATTCAGAGAAGCACAATACACATGATTTTATTCGAGTTATTTTATAGTCACATTGCTAAAAATGCCTGTTCTTAAATACTTCAATAAAGTATTTGCCTCCACTCTATCTCATTCAATTATGCTTATTAAAGCTATTGCACATAATACAGTATAAATTTCCACCCTTTTTCCATTGTACTTTCAAGAAGTTTCAGAATTTCTTTAGAAATTCCTCTGTTGGTATTTTTGACTTTGCTTTACTATTGTGAGGGTGGTGGAAAAGTACTGTTTGTCTTCCCTTTAAATATTTTTATAATGATCTATAGTCTCCCAGGCTCCTCATGTTTCTTGGGTCTGAAAATGCCTCATGGAACGACTTCTATCATGTCTGTCCTTGGGATTTTACCGAAGGGTGAGAGGCCAGGTAAAATGTACATTGCCAACATTTGACTGCATGGAAAGGTAGGTATTCACACACATATTCCATGGCCACCTCAAAACTAAGTAAGTGCAATTCTCACCCCACGTGATAATTCTATCAACATTTTCTTTTCCAATGAAGAAAAAAATATTTGCCTTTAAGCTGAGACTGTTAAATTTCAGAAGAAAATGTTGGCACAAATGAGCTTAGACATGTTTGTCAGGATATATTCAAATGCATGCTTCGTGTTCAATTTCAATGAGCTAGTTTACTAACATTGTGTATTCCTGTATGGAACAAGAGAGTGAGGTTTTTGTGTGGTATGTGTAAGTATTTGATATGTGTTTCTGTAAATCAACTTATACATAAAAAAACCTTAAATTTATATAGACAGAAAAGAATAAGAGGATATCTGAAATAAGTTTTCAAACTTAGCTAAATCCAAGATCATTAAACACTTACTTTGAGTTGCTGCTAGCTAAATGTAATCTAAGTTACTAACTTACTAAATTTATTTGTTTATTAAATTTGTTTGCTGCTCGTCACATCTCAAGGTGACTCTATGCAAATGAATGCACATAATGAATTCTAGGAGGGGGGACATCACTTCCAAGGAAAATGAAAGGATAAGTAAGACCATATATGATCAATTATACAAAATATTTCATCTCTTTGATGGTATAGTCCTTTGCAGATGGAAATGGAGCACAGAAAATGACAGATCATGGGATCTACTAAAGAATGCATCAGCTCCTTGTGTAATATTTATGTAGCAGATGATGTAAAAACTTGCCAGTCAGGGTTTATATGCATGCGTACCAATATCATCAATGTACACGTGACCCATAATAAATGACTGCTTCTCATTATGTAGTATCAGCACAAAGATGTAATATGTACATCTGGCATGTACATCAATGCACAATATACACATAGACAAACTGACTACATATTTTTAGTAGAATCTGACACTATGTAAGAGCAGACTTGGCATCACATGCTTGTCAGCTTATTGAAGTGGAATAGGATAACCAAACCACTCTATCTTTAGTAAGGAGGTTCAATTCATTAACAGTGCTCAGCGGCTGACAATGAGACAGATATATTCGATTTGTTTTCTGGACTTACCATGGCTGCTGCAGTAGCTGCTGCCTGAGCAGCTGCTGCTTGATTGACCTGGTACTGGGCAGCTTTGATCTTAGCTTGCAGATGGGCTGGAGGGTGAAAATATTTGCACTTTTCCCTTGAACATCTCCCTTTGATATAATCCATACAGACAGTAACAGTATTGTCGTTGGTATCAATCATTGCACTGTCAGCAGGGTGAGCAAACCGGCAATCATTTTCTCCTCTGTTACAATTGCCACGCTGATACTCTCGACATACCTAAAGGCAGGGGGGAAAATGCAAGCAAAATTACATCAGGAAAGAAACTAAACCCAACAGGTTGAAAATTATTCTGGAACAACGGATAAATAATCCTCAATCATTCAGTTTTGTTTTGTCTTAAGAAGGTATCTTTGCCTTTTTAAACCTTAATTCTCATTCTGATAGTTTGCCTTATCTATGCAACTCAACAGCTTCCCAAATTTAAAAGCAAAATATTTCTAATTCAATCAAATTACAAAAAGCATTCAAATGAGTTGAATTTTTGTGGTTATTTCAGGCAATAACTGAGAAATTTGCCAGCCTTCTATGTAATAAGAAATAATCTGTTTTAATGGACAATATTTTGGTTATGTCATTGTCTTGTATTTATTTATCTAATATCCCAACTTTATTCTTTTTGTAAACAACTCAACGCAGTGAACATTATGTAATATTTCTTCTTCTTCATATTTTCCTCACAACAACAATAATCCTTTGAGGTCAACTGGCTGAGAGAGAATGACTGGGCCCAAATCATCTGACTAGATTTCATGGCTAATTCATGGCTGAATTAAAACTCATGGTCTTCTGGTTTCTAGCCTGGTGCTTCAACCACTGGACCAAACTGAATCTCTTTATATTTATCTATTTATTTATTATTTGTTTGCTAGATTTATTCCCATCTTTCTTCAAAGTTCTTACATAGCTTTGCTTCATTTTGGTCTCTTAGTGGCAATGGGAGCCCTTTATGAAGTAGATTGGGCAGAAAAACAATAATTAAATCAAAGTCATCAAATGTGTTTTTCCATGGCTAAGAATGGACTTGAACTTAGGCTTTCGTATTTCTAACCCAACATCTTAAATACTATGCCACATTGGATGGTGTGTCCTTTAATATATAGCCATCTCTCCAGTAGTTCCATGTTTCAATTAACACATGATAAAGCTTCAGGCTGTGGGATATATGTACAGCAGAATATAACAACATTAGGAATGATCCCTTTACCACCTTCAATAATATGTTCAAAATAATCTCTAAAAGAAATTCCAAAAAATTTCTATGCATAGTGAAAATAAGGCAGAAAATAGACATGTCTTTTAAAAAACAAAGTAATCCTTCTAAGAAATTCAAAGTGTAGATTTTGGCACAGCATTTTCTGAGTGCTATTAGCTATATAAGACATTACCTGCATTTATTTTCTCTGCTGTTCACAATTTAGACACAAGAGGGGGCATAGATATATGTATTTTTTTTAATCTTGCTCTGCACTTTCCTTCTAAAATACATTCATATTGTTTTTTCAACATTCATGGTTTTTTTCATTTTTAAGATTAAAACTATAATTTTACCTGTAGAAAGGGCTATGATGAATATTTGAAAGTGAACCAAAGAAAATAATGTAATGTGAACATCATTCCCTTGCAGACTTTATCGTGAATCATACTAAATGAAAGTTAAACAAGTATCAAGGAGAGGCATTCAAAAGGTTTCCTTCAGTCTGTATGCCCAGAGCAATCAGGCTTTTTTTCCCATTCTGAGTTCAATTGCACCCAATTCTCAGAAAATGGATAGTTTTCTTGACAAGTTTTTGGCCACCTTCTTCGGATTCAGAGAAAGTAACTGAATTGGCCCAGCTAGATTTATGCCTATATCTGGATTAGAATTCAGAGACTTCCAGTTTCTAGCTGGGACCTTAATCACTACACCAAAATGATTTTAATTAGGCCTTAAGAGAGGAGCAATTTAAATATTAATACTCAGTGGTAAGAAATAATAACTTTAATTGAAAAATCAGGTATATTTCTAATAATCCGCAAATAGTCCAGCTTATGTTCTAAGTGTCTTATAATATGCATTGAAAAGAAAGACAACCATTGGATTAAAAACCAGGAAAAACATCTGAAAAACCTTGCCAAAGAAATTTCTGGGACTTATCTAGGCAGTGTCCAAAAAACAGACCTGATAGAGAAGAGGAGGAAAAATAGTAAAGGACATACTGATTTCACATCCAATGCGAGTTTTATGAAACAGGGCTTCTTGAAAATTGCCTAGGATGGCAGATTCTCCCTAGATTGCCTTTTAGGCAGCACAGTGAAGTGCAGTGTGTCAATTGATCATTACCAGTCTAAAATTCACATTGATTGCTGAAGACAGACAGGCATCTGACTATGTGTGAGAGGTCCTGTGTCTCTAAAGCCAGGAAGATGACCTTCACAGAGATGCCTGAGCTTCCCTGCCAAGAGAATGAGGGTAAAATATTTTCCAAATCCAAAACAACCAGATAACATTTGGGCATAATTCACTGAATTCAACTATAAGAATGAGAAGGAAGTAAAACCCAATCAAACTTACAAGCCTAATGTTAGTACCATTGGTTAGGCCAGGCCGATTGATTTCTCAGGAAGGCTAACATTAGTTTTATATGTAACAAAAAAATGGACAGATTGTGAGAGGCCACAATTTTCTTAGATTCATGTCATTTCTGAGTTGTTAAAGCTGCTTGGGAGGTAACTTATGTTTGGATCCAAGAGTGGTATTGACATCTGACCTCTTAAGTTCTCTGAACTTAAAAGAGGCAATAGAATGACTACTTCTCAAAAATTATTGCCAGAGATAATGATTATAGACAATATGTATCTACTTTCCCAATTTTGCTTTATAGATTCTAGAGGAAATCCAGACCCATTTCACATCAGGGCACAAAATGGAAATAGCATGGATCACAGTTGCCAATGACATTTGGTGAACATAGGATGGGAGCAGTATGATGATTCTCCTTGACTTAAGAGGATTTTGATAGTGTGAGATCTGCTATGAGAACTGGTATGCTGGGCAATGGGTTATGATTATTCTCCTGCTTCTTCTGTGGCTAGTTGATAGGAGGTGAGAGATTGGCCGGTAGCCCCACATCTGTATTTCCATTGAGGCTCCAACACTTGACCCTTCTACATCAATGACTATGAATATTTGGGCTCTCCAAACTTGGAGACTGTCTATCTGTAATCTTATATGGGACTCAAATTCTCCGTTTAAGCTAGTGTACAATCTGATGATTTTCTTGGACACTCTTGATTGAAGAGCTTCCTGCAGCCAGGAAGGCCTTTGAATATATTAATCTGGTGTGCCAATTGCACCTATACTTGTATCAGGAGAGTTTCCAGATGGTCCTTCATGCTCTAGTCACTTCAAGAATGGACTATTGGAATATAATACAAGAAGTGTATTGAAGAACATCTGGAAGCTACTGCTTGTTCAGTATGGGACAGAATGGGCAGCAATGTACAGATCACAGTAGGTTGGCTTCCAGGTAAAGTCACGATAGTGATGATCACGATAGAGCCCTTGATGGCATAAGATCTTACTAGTTAAAGGGATGCCCATCTTTAGTAATCTCTGCCCTTTGGTTAAGCATTATTAATCTATTAATCAGTAGAAAGCCTGCCTATTCTGTTGTAGAACCGACGCATGTGGAACAACACGTGTGGAACAAGTTCCAACTGTGGAACAACGCACTCTGGTGCACTGTATGGCTCTCACCTCGATGTTGTGAAAGGTCTTGAAAATTTGGATATTCTCCCAGGCCTTGGGATAGGCTCGGTGAATTAAGAAGTCCTCTATAGTTTATTTTAGATCTATTAGGTTTGTCCTTAATTTCCAAAGTGTATTTTCTATGTTATTATTGTTATTTGTTTCTAAAATTGTAAGCTACCCATACTTTTATGGACTTGGGACACCCTATAAAGATACTGGAAATGCAATTCTTCATTTGGGAAAGGGCTTTCCTTAATATCCACTAAAGACACTTTCAGTGAAATGGACAATGAATTCATCTTCTGACAAAATGAAAACATTTAGAAACTTGTTCGTACAAGACAATTGATCAATAAAGTAGCATTTTTGTTAAGACTTTTGTTTTAGCATTTAGTATGAACCTCCCATTGTAGTTTGTAAATCATGATTTATAACTTAAAGCAATGTATGAATCAAGCCAATATGACTGGTTCATCAACATATGAATATGTCAAGTCTTTGTTAACACTTGTAGCATTTTTACAGGGATAAATAGTTTATTTGGTCAAATGCAGAAATAGCTTACTTTAGCTGTTTTATTTATTTCAGTTAAATCCCTGTTTGTTCATATAGTACTAAAATGGTTTCCTATCCATGCACTGACAGACCAGTTTAACTTTAATAATTTTTTATAGAACTTCAGCCCATTTTTGATACTATATTGCAAAAGAGAGGGAGAGAGGGAAGAAGGGAGGAAAAGTATCTCTCATTCTGTGAATGTTAGAAAATATTAAATAAAAGTTAAAATGCACACTATGTCAATGTTCTTCAACCTGGTTACTGATCCTAACTATTTTAAAGTTCCTTACCTGGACTGATTTGTGGATCTATAGGGTTATCTCATTGGTTATTTAAAAGACAAGTAGTGTGAAGGTGCACAAAATCCATACTACTAAAAGAGAACAAAATTTCATCAATCAGCCTTCTAGAACTGGTACCCTCAGGACACTCTAAACATAGAAGGCTATAGTTCCATGACATGACAATGCTAACTATTGTCTGATCGCACACATTGTGCCAAGTGATTTGTTTGACTTGGATTTAGTGAATCATGGGAATTCAGTTCTTGTGAACTAACCTTTGTAATTATAATTCAGCATTTATATGAACTAGAGAAAAACTGCTTATTCAACTGTAGTTCAAACATTTCCATTGCTTGTTGCACTATGTCTATTAGCACCAGACAATTCTAATAATACCAGGCTAGATGGATCAATGCTTAACTCAGGGTAAGATAATTTTATCTTGGAATTCTGAGAACTAGAATCTGAATCCATCCAGAATACAGACTGAGGTATTAAATGAAGTCATTTTTAAAAGTAAAGACATCCTCAACCCCAACTGTTATCAGGTAAGAGTTACAGGCTTTAACTTACTCTTGTCAATTCTAGGATATTTGTCAACTTCTCAATTCATCTTGCATATCTGATTCCCAAATTTTTGCCCTCATGCTGTTTAGTTCCTGCGATTACCCACCATTGGCTATGATGATGCCACTATCTGAGGCACTTAGGAAATTTAAATGGAAATATTACTGAACAGGAATGAATACTGTACTTTATAACTACATCTCAGAATAGAATTTCAATGTGTTGATAAAAATAAAATTATTTTGACTTATTTCTCACCAGTGTGTTCAGAATAATAATCTATCTTACAGAATGGTTGTGAATAGAGACTGAAAAGAAACCAGAAAATTTAAGAATACTATGTAAATGTTAGCAATAAGATGCCTGTAGTTGGAGAGGAGAGACTGATCAAGTCCCACACAAATAGCTGCTGCCTATTTATAGTGAGGAAAGATGTTATGATAGTTGAACAGACAGAGCTGATTTATTATCAAAATAATTGTTCTGAAAAATGGGGCTGCCTTTCTAAAGTAGAAGCTCCAGCTTCCAAAAAAGTTGCAACTAATGCCCTACAAGGAGAAAAAAAATCTTGGTTCACTGGTTGGTTGGCAAGACTGTTCCTTTGAGAGCTGTGAAAATGACAGCAGAACTACTGTGTTCCATTTCCCTATATTAAGACACAGCAGAGCAAGAGTCCCACTCCAGAGACAAGTCCCCTGGATTCAGCAAAACAAATAACAGCAGATCGAAAATTGCCCAATTAGCCCTGAAAAAAAAAGCACTTTCAGCCATTCCTCTATGTTTGCATCTTCCTTGCTATGCTTTCTTCCAATTACTAATCAATGTTGCAGACACTCCACAGGCCCAATTTACAGTTACAACTCTTCCAGTGCTGCTTGCAAATGTTAACCCTGGGGAAAATGTTCACAAATGGGAATTCCTCCCCTGAACCTTCCCTCTGAAGCTGTCCTTAACCTGCATGTGTATGACTCAACAGGAAAACTGACTCACCATGGCTAAAGTCTTATAAAATGATTCAGTATTCATAATCATTGGAATATTATTTTTTCTAAACATTGATGTTGATATACAGATAATCATTGAATTATTATAGTAATTCTGGTCACAATTATTATCATAGTAATAGTAATTTCTTTCTGAGGTTGAGTGATATGGTCACAAAGCATGTCATATATGTCTGCTTCAGTTAGCACGGCAATTCTGGAATTCTATACAAGTGCAAGCTGAGCTGGAAGGTAGGGTTAAATATATCATCAGTTTGGAATCAATGCATTGTCACAAGAGACCCAGGTTCAAACCCCCATGAATTCCGTTGACCCTTATCTAGTGCCAATAGCTTTGACCATTAGCTGATTAGATGTTTGTATTAGAGATAGCAATAACAAACTCTTCTGTGTTTTGAATGTAACAAACTGTCCTGGTTATTTGCACCTGACATATTCCCTAGTACTGCTGGTAAAGGAAAATTTGATGGACCACCTCTTCCCAATTATACCTACCCAGTCCACCGGATATGGAAGGCAGGGCATA
Source organism: Laticauda colubrina (assembly GCA_015471245.1). Taxonomy (NCBI): domain Eukaryota; kingdom Metazoa; phylum Chordata; class Lepidosauria; order Squamata; family Elapidae; genus Laticauda; species Laticauda colubrina. The sequence continues at coordinate 28,354,435 of BLBF01000040.1, forward strand.
TTGCGGTCCCAACTATCAAGGAAGCACATCTGGTAGGACCTAGGAAAAGGGCTTTCTCTATGGGAGCTCCCTCTCTTTGAATATTTCCCCCAGAGATGAATTAGCTCCTTCCCTGTTGCTTTTCTGCAAGGCCTTAAAGACATGATTCTGTCAGGTGGTTTGGAGATCCTATTCACAACTGATCAAGTGGTCTTTTGATTCTGTTGCTGCCATGGGGTAGGGGCTGGGCCATGGATTATTGTGGATTTTTAACTGTGGACTTTTAATGTTGTACACCGACCAGAGTCACTGTATGTGAGGCTTAACTTTGTTTAATAAATAAATAAACTTTTGGGACTGGTTGTCCCTTAATTCAGTGTCACTGTAACTTCAGATGTAACTTGCTGAACAAATGATCTGAAGCCAAGAAATAACTGTACATTGTCTAATTCACTTCCAGTCAGTTCCTCTGAATAGCAAAGTGATAATAGCAAATAAGATGTTTGCTCAAGATAATAATTATGTTACCTCTAAGCTGAGCCATTTCCTTCCCAAACCAACTAGAATCCAATGAAATGTAATTTATATTCCTAGTCTGTGTGAGAATGAAAAATCAGTAGGAATCATTATCATGGAAATTAATAAATTCAACTGGTTAGTGAAATTTTGTCCAAGTAGGTCCAGTTGTATAAAATATTAAACCAACTCCACTCAATAAGTTATTTAATGGAACACCTAAAATCATTCAGTTGACCTGTTTGTGGATCTAGTTCCCAAAGAAAAGGGTGTAAAGAAAAACAGCCCAAATGCCTTAAAAAGGAAGCTACTCCAATAGGCAACACATTGGCAACACAAAATAAACTTCCTACATACTTATGTATTATAGTATTGGAGCTACCTCTATTCTGATAATCTGATCAATGGGAAGGAATTAGTAATTATCAGGAAAGTTTGATACGACTCTTTCTTAGAATTATGGAGATAGAATTATGGAGATTACAGTAAGAGCCAGTTTGGTATACTGGTTAAGCCCCAGGCTAGAAACCAGGAATTCTAGCACTGACTTTCAAAGCCAAATGGGTGATTTTGGGCCATCTAATCTCAGCTGTAGGGACAAGGTAATGGCAAACAATGCCTTACCAAGAAAATTGCAGGAACCTGTCCAGGCAGTTATCAAGGGTTAATGCACATGCAAAGAAAGGAGTAGATAATTTTTTAGTTTTCTAAAAGATGAATCTTGCCAATTAATGTAATTATGTATTGCTAGAATAACTGTGATAATAAAATGATCTGAGTTGGAGGTTAACTTGTGGGTTGAAAATACTATAAAAACAAGTGATGCATTGGGTCAATTGTTAAATAATCCTACCAAGTATAAAACAGCCCAGATCCCCACCCTTCTAGCCAAAGGTGTAAAAAAGATGGATTATGTTAGTTTCTCACTTGTATCACTCATAGTTTCTCATATCTGACACAAACATAAAATAATTATTTTTTTTTCTCATGCTACTAAGAAATTTCCCTTTACAATTTACAAGTACTAGAGTGTTATATTAGAAGCCTAACAATAATTTTCTATAAATGGAAAGCTTTTGAATGCAAATATATAGTATTTGGAAAATCAGATTTTGATGGCTGTTATTTTTAAATAAGAATTATTGTTTACCTTCCTTATAAAAACTCTTTTTATGACCCTGTAATTCAGGATAGGAGATTCAGGGATGAAGCTTGGCTCCCCCCCCTCCCCCCAACTCCACAGACTGCTACATATAGCAACAACATCAGTAAACTTTAAAGCTTTTGATTAGATAATAAAAGCAATAACAAAATGTGAATTCAACAAGATGGCATCTGAGGGGATATGTGATAACTATGTCATGACTTCATCATACAAATGATGTAAATTAGATATTTTAATCCATAATTTATATTACTTGTGCAATGGAATTGTGATGCACATGATATTAACATGGCTTTTGCCAATTGCTCATGTTAGCTGTGATGGCTTTCTCAGATTTTCCAAGCTGTTAATAATACAGAAAATCCTCGTTTGGTGTCCATAATTGGGATTGGCAGTCAGGCTGTTAAACAAAGAGGTCTCAAAGTGAAGTTACAGTGCAAATGCCTCTTGAACTCGTAAGAATGAACTGGTGGTTTTATTTTTCTACAGCTCCTGGTCAGATCCATTTCCTTTTCAAAGTCCATGCTGACTTATTCCTCCATACCAAAATAGAACCTATTCTATTTCAGTTATTACTAAACTGGCATACAGAGTTCTGACCCCTTTAATATTATTTCTTTCCAATACTCTGTGGATTTAAAAAGAATAAGCAGCATGACTAAGCACTATGCCCCCCTCCTGTATGTGTTTAAAAGACAAATCAGACAAAGTGTGGACTAGCATAAGGAAGTCTTCATTGTCCAAGCTGAAGCTGAAAACTGGCTGAGGTCTAGCTTTACTAAAATGTGATAAGATGCTGAAAGGGCCCATTAATTTTTTTCAGTTGAGAAACTATTCCTGGCAAAGGAGCATATCCACTATGACTAAGATGTACAGATGGCATAAGAGAAGATGATCAATAACAATAGGAATTCAAATGTGCCAATGACATCTTTGTCATTCTAAAATAAACTCAAATTGAAATCACTCTTCAAAACTTTAACTCTACATGCCTAGGAATGAAATTTACCAGACAGAGAAAAGAAAACAAACTCCCATTCCTGACATCCTCATCACTGCATTGTATAATGGCAGGATGCAAAACCAACCCACATGGACCAAATTTGAAACTTCCAACAGCCACATCTCACCACACATATAAGCTGTACAAAAATTCTCATCAACTGATGCAAAACATATTGCATCTCAGATGCAAAACATTCCTGCAGCTGAGAAAAGCCGTGTTCAGCTACTTCTCTAGTATTATCAGTAAGAACAATTCCCTTCACCTTTCCCCAAAATTTCAGTAAAAAAATTACACCAGGGAAAAAACAGAAAACAAACGTTATAAAGCTATTTGCCAGCTAAAATATCATAAACTGGTCAGATCCATTCCACCTTCATAATTTAATTCTACAGATCTTGATAAATGTTAATAGGAGATTTTTGTACGTTTATACCAGTTGGGAACATGTTGTCCTAGAGAAAACCTATTTATGTATGTGGTTGCGAAAAGCTGACCCTTGTTTATCATGAGTATTAGGGTCAATAAAACTTTAGGTGGCTAGAGCCATTATTATTCACCCAGATATTGTGTAGAAAGGTGGCTGATGTTATCAGAGAGAACAGGGACATAATTTTTGAGTCCCTTCCCTTTCATTGTTTTGATGAGGGAAGGAGAAATTGCATTCCAGGTACTCCTAAACTTACAACCACAACTGAAACCAACATTTCCCTTACTAAGCAAGACATTAAATGAATGTCTTTGAGGTTTTCTACACTCCTCTAACATAAAAACCACAGGGGGAAAAAAGCTGAAAAAAATTATATGGGCCACCCAGTATATTATTTGGGCCACTGGCCAATCTACTTTGCCTATGCAAAGACTTAAAACATACTTAGCTCTGCATTGGAGTCTAATCCTATGCCAAATCCAATACAACATGCTCTACAGGGTAAATTAAAGACCTGGCATCTGCACCACATGATTTTTTGTGAGTCATCGTATTTGAAGCCAGGTTGTTCAGTTTGCCTGTAACTGAAAGTATTGTGTAAACACAGAAGATGGTTTAATTCAAAACACCAATTAAGCACGTTGTGTGAATCTAGTCCTAGTTTATTGCTGATGAAGATCTATTGCTTTTAATGTTGTTCTTGTTAGGAATAATAATGCTTTGATAAGTATGGAAATTGGTGGGGTTTGAAATCCATTAGTTCCTTTTCAAGAATTAGCCTGATACGTTATCATCACATTATTATACTGCTGAGGGGCAAAGGCTTTTCTCTGAATAGCACTTTCTTCCATAAAATATCCCAAGTAGGATTACATTTACAGAATCAATGAGCCATATCTGGCTGATCAAAACTACCATAACTGGAGGCAATCCTACCTCCAATCTGTCCGTCCGCATTAGCTTCTGTGCTGCTGCAGCAGCAGCAGCAGGAACTGGCACACCAGGATTCCCTGCAACCAGCATTGGTGCTGTTGGCAAGATCTCTGCTGGGACCAAGCCAGGAGAAACTGGCCCCAAATAGGGGTTAAAGGCTGTTGAAGCGTTGGTGGCTAGGCTTGGTGCAACTGAAAACATTGGCTGGTAAAAGAGAAAAGAGAGAGAGAGCAAGATAGTCAAATATAAATAGTAGTCCAAAAAAGCTTTATACATTAAATCATTTTGAAATAATGCAACATTTATGCATGCAGACAATGGTGTTAACTGACCCTCTCACAAATGGAAGGAGCTTCCTGTTCAAGGAAGGCATTTGAACCAGCAACTGATCCCAGGAACTGTAAGGGAAGGAGATAAAGTTTGCATACTACCCCTGTTCTGGATAATCAAGTCATGTTTCCACAGTAGGTGTGCAAGAACTGGTTCAGAAAGGGGTAATCAGAAGGGTGCCTCCTTCTCTTGGTAAAGGCATCCTAAGACAAACTCATCCCAAGGCACAGGAAAACTATACGCTTGACCTTCCTTTGGAAAAATCTACAACATGTATGATTCCGGCTGCTAGAATTGTATTTATCCTGTTTATCCTAAAGCTGTCTTAAATTTTTCAATTTAAATTCTCATACTTTTCTACTGTGAAAAAGTTGGGTTTTTTGGGGGGGCGGCGTCTTTCTACTTTATTTTTAAACTATTTCAGCATTTTATTTGAATTTGTTTTGGTGATGTTTTACTTTTGAAAATGTTTGAGGGCACTACAGAATGCTTTTTGTCCCTCTCAAATCTCCTTGGCAGCCCACACTTTCCAATCAGTAAATGCCCAGGTGCAGAAGATGCTTTCTAATGTTGTATTTTATCTACTGGAAATAGAAATGTGACAAGCACAGATGACAGTACAAGAAGAAACACAAAGCATTTACAGAACCTGAAATTTCTGTGGTAAGTCATGATGGTCCATGTGATCAGCCTGATTTTGCAAGCTTTTTTTTTTTTTTTTCCTGCGGTGGTGGTTGAACAAACACCATGACCATAAAGAGAACACTGCATTCGTTAAGCAAATCAATGCATTGTTATGGGCATTTTTTGCTGGAAACTAGCCTTTCCAGCCAGTTTCCTGCAAGAAAACCCATAGTAAACATTGTCACATGACTGTGGGATGCTGCAACTGGCCATAAAGATGAGCCAGTTGCTAAGTATTCAAAATATGGTCATGTAACATTGTGTGTGTATCTATGTGTGCCACAAGAACTCTAGAATCAGGACATAAGTACCTTTGGGGGATCCATCATAACTTCTAATGGTTGCTAAGTGAGGACTACCTAGACATACATCATTTGAACTCTTACTATTTTAAAACAAGAACACAACATTTCACCTGTAAGAATTTCTTGAATTTTTTTCTCCTCCCACCATCAAAACTGAAGGCTTTCACAAAAGGCACAATAATTTTTATATATGACATTAATTGCTTCAGCCTCAACTGCAGGAGATAAAGACAACACTCGGTTCTTGTTAAGCTTTTAGATATACTAATTAATAGTCAATTGATGGAACTGGACAGGGACTGTTCATATTGCATCAATATAAGTCTTAAAGCAATTATAAAAGAACAACATTTTTATTCTTTTAACAGAGCAATTAAATTGTAAGATACACATGTTAAAATGGTTAAAAAGGTCTTAAAATTCTTTAATAAAAGCTATTTATATTATTTGTATGTAACCTCATAATAATGACAGTTTTTAATTTTATTTAATTTTAGTATCAGTGTTGCAAACAAACACTGTGTGAAGTTGCTGTAGACTATACATTGAGGCCACTACTACTATTCAAATTAATCTTAAAGACAGAGAGGGCATAACAAAGACAAACAAGGGAAAATTTTCTTTCCTAGTCTCTATTCTACACAGACTGGTTAATCTAATGTAGGAATTAGAAGTACTTTATTGTTTTGATTTATATCCCACCTTTATACCCAAGTGAAATTATTAAAGTGGGTTAAAAGTTTCAAACATACACAGCACAAGGTGAAATAGTTCAAATGTTCCAGATGATTTATACAGTCAGTGGATAAGATTCAGCTCACAAAGGAGTCTGCATTCCAAAGTTGGATGATAACAAAGAAAGTTTAACCTTTGCCCTTCTATTCCAGGGACTTGGCCCTTGTATTTCATTACCAAAAAGTGATCCATCACAAGTCTTAAAAAGCTCTGGCTAGCATGGTAGGCTCCTGGCTGTCTCCCAGATGCTTTTTGAAAATGGGACAACGATGACCTGGATGACTGAGAATCTCAACAGACAGAAGTGATCTGCTGTTCTCTAGATGCACTGGATCTTTGTTTCCACAAATGCCACCTAATTCCTTGGAATTACGGCATCTGAATTTAAATGCATCTGGGGAGAACTAGGTTCAACAAAGCTGTTCTAGAGTTAAAAAGATATCCTTGAAGTAACAAACTTTTTTTTCTAAGAATGTAGAACTTTTTTCTAAGAAACTTGACTTATAACAATTGGGACCAAAATTTCCACTGTTAGAAAAGGCAGTTGTTAAGTGAGTCACATCCAATTTTACAACCTTTTTTCCATGGTTGTTAAGCAAATCACTTGCAGTTATTAAATTGAGTGAATCTGGCTTTCCCCTTTGACTGTGCTCGTTGGAAACTGGAAAGGAAGGTCAGGTTATCACATGACCCTGGGATGCTGCAACCATCTTAAATACATGCCAAATGCCAACAAATTTTGATCATGTGACCATAGAGACCATAGAGCTTAATGGTTGTAAGTGCAAGTACTGGTTGTAACTTTTTCCAGTGCCTTTTATCTACAGTCACAAAATGAATGTTTATAAGTTGAGGACTACCTGTACAACTTACTTGTAAGTTGTAATTTAGTCCTCAATGTCTCTGATTGGCAGACAAATTTTCTGGTCTATTTTTCTCTGGTTAGTTTTGCATACTTCTTCATTAGAGTTTTTTTTTAATTCTCTTTTCAGAGGATTAAGAAGACTTAAAAACAATTCTACATGAACATTACGTATGTGTACATATGAGATACATGAGCACATAGACAGACATACAGATTTGGTGCTGAAGGCTACAGTCTTGCCAAATTCAAATCCAAAAAATAAGTAAATTTCAGTCTATATAATATCAGGTGAGCTCGCTTTGAAATGTAAATTTAATACCATTTCAGAACTGTCCTATACCCATTCCCTTTACAACTCTTAAGAACTTCTGAATATACTAGGTAAAGGTTGCCCTCGCATATACATGATAGTCATTTTCGGTTCTAGGGGGCAGTGCTCATCTCCGTTACAAAGCCAAAAAGCCAGCGTTATCCGAAGACATCTCCATGGTTATGTGGCTGCCATGACTAAATGCCGAAGGCGCATGGAATGCCGTTACCTTCTCACCAAGTGGTCCCTATTTTTCTACTTGCATTTTTATATGCTTTTAAACTGCTAAGTTGGCAGAAGCTGGGACAAGTAATGGGAGTTTACTCTGTTACGTGGTGCTAGGGATTTGAACCGCCAAACTGCCAAACTTTCTGATTGACAAGCTCAACGTGTTAGCCACTGAGCCATCGTGTCCCTTCATAAATATACTAGGGTTGATCAAATGATTGCTACTGTTCACAACTCAATAAATAAACTATGATGTATCTTTTACATTTAGAAATAATCAGAACTAATCTCTGAAGAAAGGTGTGGATGGACTGTACTTCCTATGGAAGATCTCACAGCAAGGGAATTATTAAGAGCTAAATTATTAAGATCTTTTAGAGAAAACAAATAGGAGCAAATAAAACCATTGTTTTGTGATAACCTAATTGTCCAGGGAAAATGTTTTCTAAAAATTAATAATTATTTATCTTGTTAATATGTCCCACATTCTTGGCAGTCTCATCTCCTTCCCGTTCTTATTAGTGAAACATTATTGCCTCAAATCCTGTAATATGTAAATGCATTAAAGAAATGAGGCCCAGTGCTCAAATATGCTGATGCCAACCAGGATCAAGAATAATGATACAGGTAGCTAGGGCCTTATCAGAGAAGTTGTCATAAAACCAGTTTGGTATAGTGCTTAAGGTGCTGGCATACAAGCCAGGTGGCTGAGTTCTAGTCTTGACTTAGGCATGAAAAATTGGTTGGATGTTAACACTTTGAATTACTTATAAAGTAATAAAAACAGGATAAAAATCTAATAAAGGTAAAGATTTCCCCTGTCTAGTTGTGTCCAACTCAAGGGCCCATGCTCATTTCCATCTCTTAGCAGAGGGAGCCAGTTGTCCAAAGACATTTCCGTAGTCATGTGGCCAGCATGATTATATAATGGATTTGCATGCTAAAGAAAAAAAGCATCTTTTGTTAAAAGATGCTTTTTAACTATCCGTAGTCTTTAACTTATGACTAGAATTGTGATCAGAATTTCTATCACTAAGCAATGAGTTCTTAAGTGAGCCATCATGTGACTGTGACCAATTTTACAAAAAAAAAATTTTTTTGCTGCAGTTGTTATGCAGCTTTGGCTCTCTCATTGACTTTGTCTAAAGTTGGCTAGAAAGATCAGAAATAATGATGTGATACCGGGATGCTACAACTATCATAAATACACCCAAATTGCAATCATGTGACTTCAGGCATGGTGCAATGGTCATAAGTGTGACTCTCAAGTCACTTTTTACAGTAAAAGGTTGCTAATCAAATGGTCTTATTTCAAAAACTACCTATAAGATCAAACTGTTTCCTCCTCCTCCCATCCTCGAAACCACTTTCTTTCTTGCCCAACAGGATGAAAATAGTGAACAGACATAGGGGAAAAAAGAGATGGAGTAAAGGAAGAAGAATACACTATGTGGAGGAAAGAATTGTGTATACTGGACTTCTTGCTGTAGTAAAGAACTGTACGTAAGTACTTGTTACTTGTGATGTTTATTGCACCAATAAAACATTTGCTATGACTGGAGAGAAAGGGACTGAGGTTTATTAGTTTCTTGGGAAGGGCACTCTGCTCTCCTTGGAAGTACTTTATATATTCCTACTGATTAATATTAAATATTATTATCTGCTAGGGCTAAACTACAAAACTCTGAATGTATGTAGGAAACACCTATTACTAAATGTAACCATCAAACATTTAAGAAGGAAGCATTTTTCACAGTAGCTCATTTTTGACTTCAACAAACCAGTAACAAAAGATGGAAAAGTAAGTCATCAAATAAAAGTATCCAAGGCAGGGCTTATGTGTAGTAAGACTTTATCTAAAGTAATAGCAATTTATGAATTACTTATGATATTAAATTTACAGTATATCTCACCTTTGTTTTGTACATTTGAAATCAGGATACATAATGCTTCTGCAGCAACAGCCTGAATTTCAGTAAGAGAGGCTAATTCAAAAAGACCTTATGCTACTTCATTGCTGTATTTTCCCATCTACTGCATGCATTGACTATCTATGATTCTTTAACTTCTATGTTGCAATTGAAGTTGCTGCAGCTTGGGGTCTACACTAGTACATCCAAGATAAGTGCATAGTACATTATATTATGATTACTCTTCCTTCCTTCTCTTCCTTCTTTTGAGAATAACTCAATGACTAGTATAAAGAAACACATCTTTGCATTCATTTGGGGTGGTGAAATTTAAATAACCTGACAGAATGTATTTGCAATAGTATAGAACTTGAATGAAAAAAAAATCCAACCACATTAACATCTTTTTCTTTTCACTCCAGGATATTTAATGTTTTAAGCACCATTGCTCTGTGGTCTACAGTCAGATAGACTGAACAAGAATGAGAAAGTTACCACACTGTTAAAATGCAGCAGAAGAAAGAAATATTCACTTCAATGATTGCTGAGTCACTGTGGGTACTTAGTGACTAAATCAAAATAAAGGTCCTCAATTCTCTTTTCACTACGTAGAATCATCCTGCTTCAAATTCCACAACACTCCTTGTGTATAAAGGATAATTTAGGGATGGTTTCTCAGGTGCAAGAGAGCAGCTCTCTTATTTCATTGTGGAGATTGAGTGAAGACAAAAAAGAGAAATCAAATTGTTTTATGTAAAGGTCTTCCAGATGTTAGTTTACTATGACAGTATTATAAGAGACATGATGCAGTTTTAGTATATTTATCATTGAAAGAAAATGGGGCAATATTTTTGACTGATCTCCAGCCTTCTGGACAAAGGTGAACAGTCAGGTTTCCATAGCTATGTGATATGAGCCTGACCAGATCTCAATAATAAGTGATGATCTCCTCTTTAAGGATCTCCTCTTTGAGAGACAGACCTATTTGTTTTGGGCCCAAAATAAAGCTGTCTTGACACTGCTCTCAGTTATGGAACACAAGAGTCTTGGGAATTCAGCATAACTAACTGTTTTGGATACCTAAGCATGAAACAGATGTTGTTTTATTTGCTGTTCACCCTACAATTTGTTCACCAAAACTCTGTTTACTGTTTGTTTGCTATCTTTATACTTCTCTGATTCACTTCAGTCAGACCTAGTAAAAAGGAGCAGGTGTACTGATACAACACAAATGGATTCATGGATTAGGCGGCGGCGGGGGGGGAATATTTCACCACTCTTTCAATAAATTGAAAGTCACTTTCTGTCAACCCAACTCAAGGTTGTTGTTGTGGAGAAAATAGGAGGAGCAAACAGTATTAGCCACCTTGAGTTATTTATAAAAATAATAAAAATGGGAGAAGGGAAATCTAAAAATAAAAAGTCAGCAGAAGGTTGTGCAGGCATGGATTCTTTCAAAAAAAGAAGAAGAAGAAGAAGAATCTCTTCCATTTATGTTTATTGAAAGTGAAAAATTTGGTTCTTTGGCCTAAAATAGTAAGATAGGGTTAATGAAGATTATGTATCACCAATGAAATCCCACAGGATCTATGTAAAAGGGTGATGCAATTTAAAGGGCGTATATGTAATTTAAGATAATATAATCTCTGTTCATATCATGGGAAAGTTTGCTTAGGATTTGGTATTTTCTCTACCATCAAGAGGAAGTTACATCTTTGGGGGAATAAGATGTGAAAATACTATTTCTTTTTTACATTTCTTCTTTTACTGAATAGAAAATATTTTTTTAAAAAAAGGCCTGTCAGGGGATAGACAAGGTATAGCCTCAGGTCTCAAAATAACATCCTAACCCTACATAAATCTTTCAACTTCTCAACACCAAGGAAGGAGTAGAGCTTTTAGAGAATTAGATACCATCATTCAAGTATCCCTTTCATGCTTATTTTAAATGTCAGAAACCCAAGATGCAGGAATTGCTTCCAGAGGGAGTAAACAAGAAAAAAGTGGTAGAGCGAATGAACCTAAGTGTGCGCTATAGATAATCACCCACTTTGATATTAGAGTCAACATTTTGCAAATCAAAAATGTATGGAAGGAAACTGCTGCTTCTGCTCAGGCTCAAGGTGAATCCAGATGTTTATTCTTGAAGTTTTTTCCCAATCCACATCCATCTGTCCAGATGGGTTGGGATTGTAGGGCAAATCCCATGCTTCCCAGATGTACTGGATCTGTAGTCCTAATACATTTAAATCTACCAGGCTGGAAATAAATGTTACAGTATTTCCTCTGGATCTCTTTCATGTCCTGTAGCAATTTTGTTTATGCATTTTATTTATTTATTTATTTTGGATACAGGAATACTTTTATTCTAAATGATGGTTTTTCTTTATGGTACTGAGAAACAATTGTATGCACTATCAACATATTTAATTAAAAGGAATTAATATTTATGTTAAAAAAGAAAAAGAGAACCCCTCTAATAATATATTACTAATTAATAGTTCATTGAACCATTTGTGCATAATTTGAAATATAGAAATTCACCAGGTTACATACGGAAGACATTATGCCTTAAACAAGCCTACTGAATCCAATGAGACGTAGGTTAATCACGACAAAATTAAGCATTTTAGTATCCCTCCTTCCACCTATTTATCCATTTTTTATTTACTTAAGTGTAGCTCTTAAGTGTAGCTCTGACTGGATCAAGCTAAACTGCTGAGTTCATCACTGTATTAAACCACAATGTGATTTATTTGAGTTTCCTCGTAATCCATCCATTATGGATATATGCACTCAAAATAAGATTGATTCTTATTCAAAGGCAGCTTTTTAACTCAATAAAACATCGTTAGGCAGACCAGGGCTTGAGTATAATGCTTGAGTTCAGTTATAATTTAAATGAAGTTAAAGGACTTTTGTAATTAATAAGAAAGGTAGGAGAATGGTAAAGAAGAGAACTGAGATATTATGATGTACTTAAATTTGTAACTCCTAAGCAGATGTTGAACAAAAAACATATACCTCGTGAAGTGGAACACAAACAATGACAGGTCCAGGAGTGCTGCTTGGACTGCACTCCTCTTGCTGTAAGAGTATCAAATTAAAGAACCTGGATTATGAAACTTCTGTACCTGCATGCTGATCAAAATCAAACTACTCTGATATTTCTGTAACTATTTTAGCACTGAGAACATCACTAAACAAACAGGAAGAGCAAACTATGTATTAAGCAAATCTTAACTGCATTATTTGCATATTTTTTTCACTGTGAACTGGAACAAAAGTAAAGTTGGTAGAACAGCAAAGTATCTTCTGTTCTTATTCTGAAACTGCCAGGCTCCCAAATGAAAACAAAACAAAACAAAACAAAAAATAGAAATGTGTAAAGTCCCATCTGCTTTCCTTCAATTCAGTCTCTTTTTGCTATCACAAATAGAGACTTTGCTTTTGTTTGTAATTAAAGAGGAAAATCTGATAGGTATAACATCTTGCCCTTATAGGGTGGGGATTAATTCAAGGCAAGATACTTTGAAAATAGCAATCTTTTGAGTGAAATCTGGAGTGAACTGAGAATGTATCACATAAATAATCAATCTGTGCCTTGGGCTATATATTTCACAACCTGTCTTACTGCTTGGTTAGAAATTATGGGAGACACAGTGCTGTCGCTGCCATATATTATTACCCTTTCCTTCCTTGGAAAGGAAAAATAAATCATGTATTTATAGTGTGTGCTGGCTCATCTATGTCTCATATTAAAGCCAACATCAATGGGCACCTGCTGCATACAAACAATAGAAAGGAGAGATAAATACCTATCACTGTCTGTTCATTTGTTTTGGCGTTTTGTTCTTCTGGAAAGTAGGTAGAGGACAAATGGCTGGGAAAGAATGACTTGAAAAAGAGAGAAAGGACTAATCTTGGCCTCTTGACTAAGTTCCTCCCATCTCCTGCCTCAAACATGAAATCCCCCATTCTCACAAACATGAGTATGCAGTGCTGGAAAGAAAAGGAGTGACAATGTCAGAATGCCATAACTTTAGAGAAAAGAATATCTTCATAGAGTTCATGATTAATATTGGTAATGCAATGATTCATGGATTGCACAATGGTTGTTAAGGCATCAGCCTAGAAACTGGGAGACCATGAGTTCTAATCCCCCTTAGTCATAAAAGCCAGTGGTGGACCTTGGCCAGTCATTCTTTCTAAGCCCAATATATATCACAGGGTTGTTGTTGTTGTAAGAAAACTAGGAGGAAGATCTATCTATCTTTGATGCCTTGAGTTATTTATATTAAAAAAATAAAGACAGGATACAAATAAATGAGTATTGAAACTGTTTTACGTACATGTTTTACTGTATTAACAAATGTTTCCAATGAAGCACCTTTGGGCTGGAAAAATTGAATATATTGTTAATAAATGAATCTATAATAAATATAATGTATTACTATATTAGTTTATTGTATTTATTCTATAGGATTTTATGCAAGCAAAACCACTAATTTTGGCTATAAAATATAACTATTCAAATGTATGGAAGCATATAATTAGTAGATGGGATTTTCTGACCTGAATATAGAAAAGCCAGAAGTTAATGTGGCTTTTAAACAAGATGACCTAAAATATGAAAGGCTGAGTTTTAATCATAATAGCTGTCAATTTAGATGTTGACAATCCTGGAACAGATTTTTTTTAAAAAAATCTATGAAAGGCAAACAGCAGGGCAGGACTGAGTTTGTCACTGTCGTATGAATCAAAAACAAACAAAATTGGCTGGATATTATTGGCTGATAGAAAAATATCTGGCTGAGAAGTGAAACTGGATGCGCTTTTAGGTGATCATGATATATTTCCATAGAACTCACATTATATTCTCAAGGAGTTGAAAATACTGGACAATGGATGTGAATCATTTATTCCCCATTTTAACTTTTCTGAACTGATTTCTATTAGTAGGAGCATATAGACAAATATATTTGGAGGATACTAGAGATAAAAAGCCAAATTGGAATTATATTTTGATCAGAACCGTCAAAAAACCTGCAAAATTTATTTTTTTTCTTCAAAAGGCAACTGGACTATGTCCCCCCCCCCCCTTGAGGAAGAAGACATTTTACTTCTCATTCAAGAGAAGTGAAAGATTTTCTTCCTCAAAGAAAAAAACACAGTCTTCTTGCCTTTTGAAGAAGCCATCATGGCCTAGATGACTGAGAACCTCCACAGATCTGCACAATCTTCATGTCTGGCCCAGTCCACATTTGTTGACTTCCTGATTATATAAGCCGCAAAGGGACAGTATGTTTCCTCCACTGTCTTGCTAAAGACAATCTAATGAGGGAATTCAATGATTGACAAAAAAAAAGCATGGCTCCTATCAAAATATTTTATTCCGTTATGTTCTTAGTTATATTTAAATATGATTATAACCAGGGGTGAGATTCTACCAGTTCTGTCCACATCTGTAGAACCAGTTGCTCTGAAGAGCAGCAGACAGAGAACCGGTTCTATGTCTGCTGCTGTTTTGGCCTAAACGCCCACCCGGGCTCTTACCTGTCCTTTATTTCCTATTTTTTTAAACCTCAGCTGCTTTGTGTGGCACAGCTGCGGTTGAAAAAGCAGGAAAAAAGGGTTTTTCCAACTGCTGCGCACCCGCACACAGCGCTACTCAGCTGTCTGGGCAGCTCAGCAGGTTGTAAATTGCACTCGCTCGACGCAGAGCAACAGAACTGTAGTTATACTGGTCGGATCCCATCCCTGATTATAACCCCCAATTTTTATCAGATGTTTGCTTTCCATGGTCTTCTATCTGTAAGTTGTACTTCTTGCTATTGGGTATTGTTTCCTATGTTAAATGGTCATGACAGCATCCAGTAAAGTGCAACTGACAATGGAAAGAAGTTTTAATGGGTTCATGCAGAAATCTGATGAAGGCTGGTTGCGGTGGTGATGATAGGAGACACAAATTTATTTCCAAAGCAGATCAAGGCACTTTTAATCCAGGCAAAAGAAGGTGTTACCCCTCTCCCACTTGTATATTATCAAATAAAGATCAGATACTATATTATAGTAGGAAGAACAAAACAATAAGGCAAAGAGTTAGATACAATATGTAGCAGTTAGATCACTGCTAAGTATGAGAAGAACCACTATAGTATAGCCTGTAGCCCTGATTTACTTGCCTAAAGTAAAAAAGCACACCATCTCTTTTTCACATCATGAAAGTAAAGGAACTCTTTTCGTATTATATCCCTTCAATTATTTTAAGTTTATTTAACTAATCTTAGTTTGAAGAATGAAATGTGTGCATTGAATGATAGTATGGTATGGTGACAGCGTTCCAGTAGTACATTACTATTCATATGAAATCAAGGCTTACCTTTATTACTGTCAATTTTATTCACTAATTGCTATAAAGTAAATACTTTATTTGGCATAGAAATGTTAATTTTCTGACAGTCTATGAAGGTACATTTAATCAGTTAATGTGAGGAACACATTATTTCCAGCTGACAAAGGAAAACAGAAAGAAGACCCAAAACGGTAACATTTTCTCACCTTTAGTGTTTGGTATTGATAAATGCAATCAGTGTCGATGAAATATGCAGATCCCTCCCCCCCTCTTTTTTGGAATGTCTGAGGGATATGGTTCTATGAAGAAATAATAATATAATAATAATAGTAATAAGTTCACTACTTAAAATATTAAACTTAATCAATTAATAATCATATTTAGTTAAATGAAAAGGATAAACTGATGATACTAAGGTTTCAGTTGTGACTAAAAGTTATCATTCTAATAAACCAAATAATAAATTAAAGGTATCAGAATGGAAAACCTATGGCTTTCTAGATGTTTTTAGACTCCAAAATTTTGTCTTGCATTCAGCCTTCTTCAATCCACTCCAAAATTTTGTCTTGCATACAGCCTTCTTCAATCTCTTCAAGATGTGCTTGGCTACTATTGAGATTTCTGGGACTTGAAGTTCCCCCTAATGGAAGATGTCAAATTTAGGGAAAGTTGCTTATTCTAAAGATATCTGCAAACCGGCATAGGTTCTCCATTCTAGATTAACATGGTGTCATTGGGAAAATGTTCCATCAATATTCCAGCCGATCATTAGCAGCTTCGTAAGTCAATTTAAAATAGGGAAACACACAATAAAGACAGGTTTGGATTCACCTCTGCTCTTTATAAGCCTTCCTTTAAATCCCATTATTTTTTCATCATGACCTTAAACTGATGACAGCATTTTGCAATCGGGACTGTGTGTTGCAAACATGCCAGCAAGTGCTTTTAAATCTATATAGGAAATTATATCTATATTTTCTAACTGCATGCAAATGTACTAGTTTTGCATAATAATTTTTCAGTTAAGTTATTTCAGGGGTTTCTGCACAGCAGCCTGAAGAAAATTCTTTGAATCACATTTCAAACTGAAGTATGATTGAATTATGTTTAAATATTAGCAAGATAGAAGAACTGTGTCTATTTTTCTTGTGATCTCACAAGAATAAAAATACTTCTGCATGAGGAAACACTATCACAAAATATTTTTTCTTCCAATTATGTCCTTCAGTAAAATTTTGTTTCAAATCCATGAAACACCTTACTTGATTTTTAAACTTCAAAATTTTGCTTTGCTTAAGAAAATATAACTGTCATAGTATTCTTTCATTAACTATTTTCTTATTTACAAAACGTTCAAATGATTTTGTTGGCATGTGCTTTAATTTTTCCTTCCAACTTATGATTACATATGGATATTGTTATCAAACTGCTTTTCAGTACTCTTTTAAGCTACAATAAACAAGGCAAATATAGCTCAGTAACAAAAACTCAATTAAAAAAATCTGAAAAGCGGATTAATTTCTTGAGTTCTTGGCTGAAACCAGTCAGAATGGAACGTACAGGTTTAGCATAAGGATGTTCCATACATAGATAATTAGTTTCTGCAGAAATCTCTTCTATCATTTCGGAGAAAGACACAAAAATATATTTTCAACCTGATTTACCCTTAAATGTTCCATTTAAAGTTCTTTTTTAAAATTATCTGCACATTTTGGAAAAATTCAGGATACTAAACATGATAGAATTTATTATTTATCAGCTGCATTGCCGTCACAGTGGAGATTTCTGATTAGTTGCCTTATTATTAGTTTAAAGGAAGCATGTTTCAGTTTACTACTCCTGCCAAAGATTATTTGTTTAATTTGCTCATCAAATTCGTAAACTAAAAACAGAGGATTAAAACCAGGCTTTCAAAGTTGCAAGAACAAATCCAACTCTTCCAATCTATAATAATTTCTGAAGAACTTGAAGTATTTATAGCTGTGCCCACAAATCATATTAAAGTCAGGACATTTGGAACCAATCTGGTATGTGGAGTTGTTGCTTGCTCCTTTTCTTACAGCTGGATACCTCTTAAAATTAAATTATACTTGTCTTAATCAGACTTACATGTAGGTCATTGTACAAAAATATCAGATCTTAGGACTGCCTTTCTAACCCTATTTATCATGCAGAAATTGAACTAAACTCAATGGGATCTATTTTGGAATAAGTCCAAGATATGTCTAAGTCAATTAAAGCCAAGGATGTAAGCTACTGTTTGTTCTGAAATAAAATCTAAAATTGGATGTCCCAATCTAAGCATCTTCTTCATGAAGGAAGGGAAAATCTACTAATGGACCCTACATTACAATTAATCTTACTTACCACTCAACAAACTGTTCTTGGCAAGTATCATATTTGCAACACAGCCCTAATCCTTCCTCTGAAATCCTTTCTCTTGATATCACTACCACAGTACAGTCATATGATACCATACTGTATTTACTCCTAATTCTTCTTTTGTATTATTTTCCAAGTATGAATGAGCAGATGCCATAGCAGAATAGTTTCTGCTATTAATACTCCTAATATTCTGAATGCAGAATAGTTCTGCATTCAACAACAAGAAGCCACAGAGGGAAAATAATGGGGAAAGACTATGATAAAGATAATGGAGGACTATAATATAACATGAAGACATGAAGGGTGGGGCAAAGAAGAAAGTGGGAAGCAGAAACAAAAGGGAAAGAGTTTCAGCGATTAAGTGGGTAGAGATTGATGCCTCTACAAAAAAAACAGTAAAATGATATTGTACTGCCAGTTTTTCCGAAAACTGTATTGCTAGTTACACTCTCTTGCCAAATGATGGAGTAATCTCTGGTGCTGTCTAAAGCAGGGTGGCCTAATATTACCACATTGTACAACTACATGATAAAGTAATACTTGTGCAGGTCTTCAGATAAAATTTTGCCCAATTTTGAGGCATATATTACTCTACATGAATTGCTTTGATATTAATCAATAAAGTGTACTGAATGCTAGATACCTGACTTGCATCATAAAAAAGTGTTATTCTCTCTCTTGTGTTATTTATCTATGATGGACAATTTCTGACTGAAGTTGCATCTTTTGTAAGACTTTTTTCCCATAACAGAGACAGTGGCTGCACACTGGACATTAATGAAGAAGAGTAAATCAATGCTTACCACTGGTTGTAATGGGGCACCAGGCATCATGGCATTGGCTAGTTGCATTTGTTGGGCCAGCATGGCCATGTTCTTCTGCTGAATCAGGTTATTGCGGCCATTGATCTCCAACTGTGTTTTTAAGTGTGGTGGTGGGTGAAGATATTTGCAGTTCTCCCTTGAACATCGTCCCTGAAATACAGAAAAGCATAAAAAAGATTAGTTTTGCTTTGTTTGTTGTATGAACTGTTTCGATACTATTAAATGCATAAAAGATATACCTCTTTGTGTATGTTTTATTTTTTTCAGTCTTGTTTTAAGCATAGATATACCAATGAAAACACGAATAATGCACATCTTTAATGTTGAAGTTGATCAACATTGTGATACTGATGAAAAACCATACAACCAGTTATTATTAGTTACTCTTACAGTTTGTACAACAGTAATGATGATAGCAATTTTAATGTGTGTGCTTATTACAAAGTACAATACAGTTAAATCAATAAATAGCCATCTAAATGTGGGAATAAAATATTTGTAGTTAAGGTTTTAAATAAATGCTAATTGTAATGTTTTTAAAGTTCAGTAACTTCAAAAAAAAAACCAATTGGATCATTTTCTGTAGATGGCAAAACAAAAAAAACATCAGCCTTTCGCCAAATATTGGCTGTGCTGGCTGAAATATCTAAGAAGCACAACCCAGAAGTCCATGAAAAGTATCTGGATTAAATTAAGTGCAAAGTAGTACAGCCATCCCCACACTAATAATCAATGTTAATAGTCCTGCCAGGTCTATGGGGACAAGCAAACAATGCTCAAGAACTTATGAACGCTAAATTACATAAATGAGGCATATATCCTGAAAATAGCAAGCAGCCAACAAAATTATTGTTTTCAATTATCATAAATAAATGAGCAATAATGGTGCAGGATCCAATCTGAGTCAATCAGCAGGACCAAATGTTTCTTCTTAGAAGCTTTCAGATCCGTGCTGGAGTCCATCATCAGGCAATTTCTCTCTCTCTCTCTGTCTCTCTATGATGGGCTCCAGCATGAGCATCACAGCTTGAAAGAATAAACCTCTCGGCCCAGCGACTGGCTCAGATTGGATCCTGCAACATCACATATATTTAAGGGCAATAATGTTATCTACTCTCCAGAGACATACTTAAGATGTTGGCATTAAAGAAACCCAAAAATCTTCTTGGTTGAACAAATAGCATAATCTAAATAATTCTAATTCCTTTCCTAGAGCAAATAATCTAAAAAAATAATGGTGGCCATGCTCTGCACCCTTTGAGGTTCAAAGAGTCATTAAGCAAATAAAGTATTATGTTGTTCCCTTGCACAGAAAACTACCACACTTATATTTGTTGTTGTTGCAATGATCCAATTCAGCACTCTTTTTTGTGTCCAAATAAATGTGTTCATTTCTCCCCACCTGGCTCTGCTCTTGGTATAGACAAATATGTTTGACTAGCCAGTTAGCCTTTGCACAACCAAATCATGATCATGGGATTTGAGATAATTCTTCTGATTTTGTGGAGATAAATAATTCTAGCAGAATTTGTAAATCCAACCAACTATATCAATATGCTTTTCAAAACACTATAAAATGTGATCATGCACTATAGTGTTCACTCCACATTATCTAAACTTGGTATTAGGCTTAGGGTTTACCTTCCAGATACAAAATAATAATTTCTGCATCATAATATGGAGAAAAACTGTGATAAGGCACATTATAGAATCAAAATTCTAAAAGCTAATGGTTTAAAGGTAGATTTCAAATACAATGTGCAAGGTCTAATTTCGTGGTTCTTTTTTTTTTTTTAACTGAAAACCACAGAATATTTTCCAGATGAATGAAGAGAAAATTCTATTTCCCTTAGTAAGGAACAGCAAAAGTACAGGAAGGGTTGCATGCTGACATTCAGAAGTCCCACCCCGTTTGATTAGAAGTTCAATTAGTTTATTTTTTTAATGAAAATTTTAATGAAAAAATTATGCAGTCTGAAAAAGTTTGAGAATCTTTAGATTAGTCCACATCCCATCACATAAGCACTGAGAGCTAGGTATTAATACAACTATTATGCAACCCCGTAAATATATATTTCTGCAATATGACCTTAGAGACTAAACAGAGATTCCCTTCCAAATTAACTTACGTACACAAATAAATCCAGTCACTCAAACACAGACACACATTTACACAAAACATCTAAATTTAATACCTTAAAGGTTATTATATTTTGTTTTATGGAAACAATAATTTAGAATATTGATCTTTTATCATTCTTTTTTTAAAAAAAACACCCTCTCATCTATTTTCCAATGAGAATTGTTAATCAATTTAAATTCAGAAATGTATCTTTTTAGAATGAATTTTCTTTGGCGCAAAATCCATACATTTCTAAAATAAGTCTCAAAACTATGCTCTATGATTAAAGAGTCATTAGAGATGACTGAAGGGAGATACAATAGTAGTTTTTCAGTATCTGTAGGGCTGGAAGGAAGGATTTATTCTTTATTGCTCCAGAGGGCAGGGATCTAACTAACAGATTTAAAAGTATAAGGAAGTAGGTTTAAGATAGGCAACAGTTGAACCTTTCCGCCTGAACAAAGTATCATTCAGTAAAACAGGCTGCCACATGAAGTGATCAGTTTTCCATAATTCGAGATCTTCAAATAGAAGCTAGGTGGTTATATGTCAGATATGAGTAGGAGGGTTGAATGACCTCAAAAATATGAGTCTAATATACCAATAAACATTTTCAATTATATGAGTTTAGCTGCATAAGGTCTGAAGCTATTCTTTTTTAATCCTATCCAAAGCTAAACATTTTAACAACAAAAAGATTCTCTGGAGTTATTTGATTATTGTTTAACAAAGATGTTTGTACCCAGACAACAACACTGTTCAACTGAAGGTGAAATGATTGCATTAAAAAAAAAAAACTTATTTTGGAAAAAATTCAACTGAATTTACAGTTTTGTTCAGAAAAGATGCATATGGAGTTGCACTCTTATTTTCCACTGCTTTCAGTACTGTATTATCTGAAATATTACAGTAAATGTTGATTTTTTTTTCTAACTAAAACCAGAGATTTAACTTTGCTATGGATTAAAAAAGTGATTTCCAGAATATAATGGCGTTAACTATTTATTACTTTTGGAACTATATCATAAATAATTATTAAATTTGCCTTGGTGTTCTCAGAACAACTGTACATTCAACAGTTCAGTAGCAGTACAAAATAAATCAAAAAGTAAGAGAAAAAAAATTAGCAACAAGATTTTATGATCTGTATTAGGTCAGATAATATGGACAAATTCAGAAAGATAACAAATAACATTTATAGATTGTTACAGAAGCTTGTTCCTTTTCTTATCTTCACCTAAAGCTACCAACAGTGATGTGATTAAACTGGTGTAACAACCGGTTCCCACGAGCTCCATATTTAAAAAAGCCCATTTTCAGCTCTAATACTTACCTTCTACTGCAGGCCCTTGTGAATAAAACAGCTGAGGCGCAGCAATCGCTCTGCTGCGTGAATCAGCTGTTCTTTAAAATAAGGAAATAAAACACAGGAAAAACCAGGGGAAATGGGGGCAGAATACTCCATTCACTCAAGTTCACCCAAACCAGTCTGAACCGGTAGAATCCCACCCCTTGCTACAAATCATCTCTATTTTGAGTTTTCAGTGCAAAAGGACGAAAAGCAAAGTTACAGATATGCAGATTTCATTTTCGACTTTTAACAGTGATTTATCTGAACATGTATAGATAGTCCTTGACTTATAGCAGCATTTTTTGTCACTAAACGGTGGGAGTCATAAAGTCTGACTACACCGCTTAGCAATGGCAGTGCCTGCAATCCAGGTTGCCATCATGAACTAAATCCCATGGCATTTAGATAAGACAACTTCTTGGTAGCTTCTCACCAACAAATTGTGGGGAAACCAGCAGACAGCTGCAAGTCTGCAGGCTGGCAGGCAGGTAATTAGCTGCTGCTGAGGGGAAGGGAAGCTGCAAGAGATGTGAGGGTACAACAAAGAGCTACAAGGGGGGTGCATAAGAGGCAAGGAGAAGCTTGAAGGCGATGTGAAGGATCCCCCTTGAAGGGGATGTGAAGGAGGAAAGAAGGCACTGCTTAGAAAGGATACATGGGCACTCATGCACCGCAAATGTAAAGAATCTCAGGGAGTCTGCATGGGTGGGGGAGTCTTATCTCAGTGTCTTGCAATTTTCCCTGCTAATTTCCCCATTGATTTACTGGGAAAGCTGGCAAAGAAGGTTGAAAATTGCAAATCATGTGAATGCTGGGCCCTGCAACTGGTCATTAAGTGCAAGCCCCCAAATTTAAATCACATTATTATACAGATGCTGGGATAGCTGGAACTCTGGGGACTGATCATAGCACTATTCATTCAGTATCATTTTAACTATGGCCACTGAATGTCTATAAGTCAAGGACTAACTAGCTATATGTTCATTTTGAACAAATGGGAATGTTAATAGAAAAATAACAGAGCTCCTGGCCTCTGAAGTTGATTTCAAAGCAATTTTCACTTGTATCAAGCCTTATGGATACAGAAATACACACAGTTGTGCAGATTGACATATTGGCATTGTAGAATAAAAGTACTAGTTAACTGAAAATATATTTGCTCTCTTACTCATCATTCAATTTATTCTGAAAGTTCCTTATAGTTCCAAAAACCAATGCAAGTATTCAGATAATTATTTAAGAACACAGAATAAAATCTTGTAATGAAGTAAGGTGTTCTGTATAGAACTTGATAGACTCCAAATACCTTAAACTGATTGCCGAGAAGGCCGTTCTCGGATTGGTTACTTGGGAGCCATTCCGATTGGCCTGCCGGACGGCAGGAACACTTGAACTACTGTCATTGGCCACAAGCTGCGAGCAAGCCGCTATAAGCAGGGCTGCCGCGGCATTGGCAAATGTTCCGTTACCAGTTGCTTTACTGTTTAATAAAAGAGCTGTTTGTTGGAACCCGGTCTCGTGCACCTTATTTCCAAATGGAACACTGGCGACGAGGATGGGATCATCATAGAAGAGCGAGACTGAAACACGCGGCAACCAGAAACGAGCAATAGAGATGGCTGGTAACAATGCGCCGCCCGCAACGTTCAACCCAGCCGAGGAAGATTGGGAGTTGAACATTGATTGCTTTCTGATGTTTTCAGAAAGTAATGAGCTGCAGGAGATAACTGACCAGAGGAAGAGGGCTGTATTCCTCACGCACTGTGGACCAGCCGTTTTTAAAATGGCAAAGGTGCTAGCCAAACTGAGTGACGTTAAGCAAATGGCTTGGCCTGAGCTTAACAGAGCACATTACGCGCCTGTGGTCTCCAATCCGATCAAAAGACATTAGTTTTACAAAAGAGACCAAAGAGAAGACGAGAACGTTGGAGATCTTGTAGCAGCCCTAAGACACATCGGAGGAGCCTGTGAGTTCCAGAACATGGATGAGGCCATGAGGGACCGCGTGGTCCTCAGATTGAGGGACGCTACACTCCAAAGCAAGCTGCTAAACAGACTGAATATCACAGTGGCCAAGGCCCTCACAGAAGCCACTGCTGCTGAAGCAGCCAAGAAATCCGCAGCCACTATGCGCCAGATGAACTCAATTCCAGATCAACCCAGAGAAAAGAAGGCAGAGGGAAGCAAGAAACAGCTCACAGCGACCGCCCACTATGAAGATCTCGACTCCCTGAGCGACACTGATGACGACAATGAAGATATACATAGGCTTCAGTCAGACAGAAAATGGCGGGAAAAAAGAAGAAGCAGGCGGGAATTCCAGTGTGTTGGATGCATAGGCAACCACCCGCGATCAGAATTCAGGTTCCTAGATGCAATCTGCAGAGCTTGTAACAAACGGGGGCACTTCGCAAGGGTCTGCCGAAACAAAAAGAGATATAGTCCTAAAAGATGCGGCAGTACCCCCCCCCCCAAAAAAAAAAACGAAGAGAGACAAGCCGGAAGCAGATGGAACCAAGAAAACAGAAACCGACAAACGAGCGACAGAGAGGAAACGCACCAGATGATAACTATCAGAAATGCCAGGGCAGCAAACGTAAAAAAGATCTGGATAAAGGTGAACATCGAAGGGGAGCCCTGTGAGATGGAAGTAGACTCCGGATCATACTTATCAATGGTATCTTGGAACACTATCAGACACCTGATACCAGGCATCAAGCAAAGAGAACTTGAACAACAAAAGTTAATATTAAAGGACTACCAGGAAAACCGAATCCCGGAAGTGGGCCTTGGACATTTCCTCGTAGAATTCAAAAATCACGCTGAAATCCTGCCTCTGACAATCGTTGACTGTGATCGCCCTAGCCTGCTGGGAATCGAATGGTTCGCGCCCCTGGGAATCGGGATGACCGGGATCAACAGCATTGTTGCGGCCAACTGGGAAGAGAGCCTGTTGCAAGAGTTCCAGGATGTATTCAACGGGACCCTAGGCAAGTACAAGGGGACCCCAATATCGTTTAGCCTAAACCCAAAAAGAGCCCCCATCCGGCTCAAAGCCAGATGCGTTCTTTTTGCCTTAAAACCAAAAATAGACGAACAACTAAACAAACTAATAGCACAAGGGGTGTTAGAGCCAATCGACCATGCCAGGTGGGAAACACCCATCGTGACTCCTTTCAAACCAGATGGGTCAGTGCGCATCTGTGGAGACTATAAGGCAACCCTAAATCATGTGCTCCAACAAAGCACATACCCAGTACCGGTAGTGCAACACTTATTGCACTCACTAGGGGGAGGAATTTTTTTTGCAAAACTTGATCTCGCACAAGCATATCAACAACTACCAGTTGACCCCACAACCGCAGAGACACAGACTATAGTTACACACAGAGGGGCATTCAAGTGCAACCAACTTCAATTCGGCGTTAGCGTTGCCCCAGGTGTTTTCCAAAGCCTCATGGAGCGCCTTCTAAATGGAATCAAGGGAGTCGTCCCCTATTTTAATGATGTACGATGTCAGCAAAAAAACGCAAACCAATTAGAAAGTAGACTAAAAGAGGTATTGCGAAGATTCAGAGATGCAGGCCTTAAAGTAAAGCGAGAAAAATGTAAACTAGCCACCGACCAGGTCGAATTTCTTGGCTATCTCATAGATGAGCAAGGAATACACTCCACCGAAAAGAAGATAAAGACAATCAAAGACGCACCTAGACCTAGGAACAAAACTGACTTACAAGCATTCCTAGGTCTCATAAATTTCTACAATGTCTTCCTGCCCCAAAAAGCAACCGTAGCAGAACCCTTACATCGGTTGTAAGACAAAAAAAACTATATGGAAATGGGGCCACCGGGAACAAGCAGCATTCCAAAATATCAAGGACTTATTAACTTCTAACACCGTTTTGATCCAGTATAGCAATACCCTGCCTTTGACGGTCACCTGTGATGCATCGCCTTTCAGAATCGGCACCATTCTGAGCCACAAGCTATCAGACGGCAGAGAGGCACCAGTCGCCTTCTACTCCAAAATGTTGTCAAAATCGGAAAGAAATTACAGCCAACTCGATCGAGAAGCCCTTGCAATCATAGCCGGCGTCAAAAGATTCCACGAATACCTTTATGGTAGGACTTTTTCGATCATCACTGACCACAAACCCCTGCTAGGGATACTAGCGGGAAACAAACAACCCCGAACATTCTATCACCAAGAATGACAAGGTGGTCTGAATTCCTCGCTGCATACAATTACATGCTCATCCATCGCCCAGGAAAAACCATCACCCATGCAGATGCCTTGAGCCGTTCCCCGCTGCCCATCACGGAAGACCATGCAGCTCCCACCCTCTCCACTCTCTGCTCTTTTCTTGTTCCACGAATGAAAATCTTCTCAAAGAACTCTGGATTTAATCAATTGACTCTCTTCTGGCTTTGCTCAAAATTCATCATATGTAATCAGGACAGCACTTTTAATTCCAGCTTGATCTGAAATCTGGAAACAACAGCAGCAGTGAAATTTCTCAGATCCCAATGCATATATCTTGAGGCTAGTCTCTATGTTAATCTCCAAAAGCAATTTAGAATACAAGTTGCAAGATTCCAGTAGCAGAAAAGTATTGGGTCTCAGCAGAAGAACTGGGGAACTGAATGAGAGGAATTGCAGAAGGTGGACTGTATGAAGTACAGCCTTTTAATAAGAACTGGCATCCTTAACATAACCTCCCTTTCCCATACACTTACACATGCATTTATATTTTTTATTACATTAATTGAAATGATATATAGTATAGCAACCTACAATCTGGGCAACAAAAACATTAAAAGAAGCAGACAATTTGTTAAAAAAGAAAAGGCTGCTTTTGTCTAATGGATAAAGTAGTATTTTTATCCTGCAGAGAAGCTATCATATTGCAGGTGCATTAACAAGTTAGTATTTCTGTTTGAGTTGCATAAACTGCAGAGAAAGTCAGTGTCCTAATATCTCAACTGTCATGTAGGCAGATTTCCCTGAATATTGAAGAAAACTCACATAACATAGTCAGAGCTGGTAAAATCACAACATATTTGTTCCTCGGTTTGATGGATGTAGATTTTAACCTTGGCCTTAAAATAGTAGAAAATATTTTTAAATGTCATAAACAGAATCGTATTAAAACAACGCAGAAACAAGACGTCCATAAGTAGCAATATTCACTGCTGCTACATGCATTAGAATTCAAATATTTCTAATGCTATTTGTAGATATCCAAGATGGGTGCATATACTTAGTACCCACGGGGTTCAACAGCAAGCAAAACAATTACCCTTATAATGTAACTGCAACTTCACCCCACATCTTCTATAGCAATGTTCTTCAATTTGGTACCTTTCAGAATTTTTAGGATAACTCTCCAAATTTCCAAGAAGCATTTAGTGCAAGACTGGAATTCTGAACTTTCTGCTCCAATAATTCTGGAAATCACCAAGCTGGGTAAGTCCACTTTCTGAATATCAATGTAATAGTTTAAGCTTATTTATTGATGTACTGGATGAAAAATCCAGGAAAAGAAATATTGTTTTCATTATTGTCTTTTTGTGATACATAAAGGAAGCAAGGTTTCTTCTCTGTATTATGTGAGTGGGTTCCTCGATACTAGATTATAATTGCTCATTTTATTACACCACTTTATAACACTCAAAGTGCTTGACTCTTTCAGCAATGTTATCCAGAGAGCATAGAGCTTGATATTGCAATTAGCTTCCATGCACAGGCTTTTCATAAATATATATTAAGGAGACACAGAAAACAAGGGAATGCTGTAAGTTGCGCTAATGCCAGTCACTGCAGCTCTTTGCTTCCTAATCAGAAGGAATGAAAAAATGAAAGGGGGGGGGTATCCAGGTGGTTATCTATCACATGATATTTTGTTCTAGTTCTCCTATCAACAACATTTAAATTGAAAGCCCACACTGTGCAAAACAGCCAACAGTGCATTATGTAATTAGGATAGCATTATGTATGCAATATTTCAATTTACTTGGAGACCTGACAAAAACTGGGCAACAGAACAACCAAAATAACTTTTTGCAGTATTCCCCCCACAATAGAAGTGTTTTCAATCCCCCTCCCCACAGAACTTGGCTAAAGGCATATGCAGTATTCATTTGTTGTACAAATGTAACTCAAACCCCTCCCTCAAC
Organism: Laticauda colubrina; assembly: GCA_015471245.1. Taxonomy (NCBI): domain Eukaryota; kingdom Metazoa; phylum Chordata; class Lepidosauria; order Squamata; family Elapidae; genus Laticauda; species Laticauda colubrina. The sequence goes on from BLBF01000040.1 coordinate 28,383,042, forward strand.
TCAATTTCCCATCTTTTTTTATGTATCCTGGTATGTGTGGTATAGACCCAAAAGGATTTGCAAGCCCTTTTGACTGAAGCCCCATGTAAACTCTTCTTACAGCTTTATCTATCATATTTTGGTCTGGCATGACTGTAAATCTAAGCTCTCCATACTCACAGTTCCTTCAGCCCATGTCACACTGCCCAACGGATGCAAAAAGGACACAGCGGACGAGCAAAATGTTCCATCCGTTGTTATCCGCTCTCAAAAGGGGCAAAAATTTGCATAACCGGAGCGGATAACACGGACGCATGGAGGACGCAGGGCGGATGCAAAGCGGATGGGGAACGGAAGCCTAGCGGATGGAAGCGGATGGGAGCGGATGGCACATCCGCAGGGCTTCCGGGGGGTCTCAGCAAAGCGGACACGGAACGGAAAGAGCGGATGCAGAGCGGACGCCGAGCGGATGAAGCGGATGCACAGCGGATGCACAGCGGAAGCTTAATGGATGCCTGGCGTTAATTGCGCATGCAGGGAGGATGCATTGCGTCAGCCCCGCAGATATAACGGAAGCAGCTCGGAAGCAGGTCGCCATTCAGAGGAAAGACCTGCTGCCGGACGGATTGGCTGCCTTGCCTGCCCTGCCTGCAAGCCTTGCTGCCAGCCTTGGTGCCTACCTCCCTGCCAGCCTTCCTGTCAGCCTTGGTTCCTGCCAGCCTCCCTGCCAGCCAGCAACCCCACAACCATGCGGAAGCACAGCAAGCCTCAGCCATCTGCTGCCAGCCCTTGCAAGAGGGACAGGGCTACCATCCCACCCCCTGGCCCTCACTCTGGTTCTCCTGGGGCTTCTGCAGCACGGGCTCGCTCTTCTGGGGCTGGCACTTCTGCTGCTTCTGCTTCTGGAGGAGCTGATGACAAGCACTCCAGCACCAGCCACTTCCACAGCACCTGCACCCTTCACCCCTGAGACTGAGCGACCAAGAGGAGTGCCAGAGACTCATTTTTGTCTTATAGCTTGTTGTTAATAAAGTCTTTTTATGATTCACACACTTGTTTCATTTCTTTTTTTTAATAAAGTCTTGCTGGAAACTTTTAGAAATGGTTTAAGCCTTTGCTTGCTTGTGGGATGGGTAAGGATAGCTTTGGGATGGGTTAGGATACCTGTGGGATGGGTTAGGATAGCAGTGGGATAGATAAACCTCCAGTGTAAGCATAGTGGGACTGCATGGTCCAGCCTCCCAGATGCCACACCTATGGCCCTTTATTATCAATAATAATGTAATAATTATCCACACATGTCAACATTAACACAACTCTTTATTAAACACCCTGTTCATTGTAGGCCAACCAAACATACATGGCCCAATCTCATCAGTGTGATGAGACAGGCTGAAGGAAGCATCCATTAAGCATTTACCATCCTGTCTTGCCACTCCACTGCTCCAGCTGGGGAGTTGCACCAGTGTTTCAGGAGGTTGCGTTGCTTCTTCGCCTCATGTGAGGCTCTGTTGGGGCCTTGCACATCCTCAGTGTCTCTCAGGTTTCGCCCTTGCCTCCATTCCCCAGGCTCCATGTCCCCATTGCCTTGTTGGAGGTCCACGAACCTGTTCTGCAACACTGGGTAGCGAGTGCGCATGAGATTGTGCAGGATGCAGCAAGCTTCCACGATCCTCCTCATGGTGTCTGGGCTATGCTGCATGTTGGTGAACCTGGAACCTGTTGGCCAGGATGCCAAAGGCGTTCTCCACCACCCGTCTTGCCCTGAACAGCCTGTAGATGAAGATCCTCTCTTCACGGGTGAGGTATTTGGAGGTGTAGGGCTTCATGAGGTAGGTTGTGAGGGAGAAGGCGTCATCCCCCACGATGAAGTAGAGCACATCCTGCTTGTCGTTGGGCAGCGGGTCTGGATCTGGGAAGCCCACCATGAGGTTGCCTTCCAGCCCCTCCTTGAGGTGACTGGCGTTGTATACCTGGGCATCTGAAGATGAGCCGTTGCCTGAAGCATCGATGTACATGAACTTGTAGTCAGCATCGACCATGGCAAAGAGGATGATGCTGAAGAAGCCCTTGTAGTTGTGATAAGTGGACCCCGACTTGGCTGGAGCTTTGCAGGCCACATGCTTGCCATCTATGGCTCCAACGGTGTGGGGAAAATTCCACTTCTGATACCACTGCTCTGCAACTTTCTTCCATCCTTCTTCAGTGGAGGGGTACTGGAGGAGCTCCTCCAGGTATTCTTCAATGATGGCCTGCACCACTTCTCTGACCACAATGCTGATGGTGTTGGGTGGCACCCTCCAGCCGTACTACATTCTCCTGTAGGAGGTCCCTGAGGCCAGGTGGCGCAGAGTGAGTGCCACCTTGAGCCCAGGTTCCAGGCTGGGCGGGAAGTTGGTGTTTGTCTTGGTCAACCTGGGTGTCAGGCGGTGCACAACTTCATCAAACATGGCTGGAGGCATCCTCATGAAGTTCTGGAACGCCCGAGTGTCTTCGCTCCTGAGCTCCACCATCAGCTTGTTGTACAGTCCGTCCTCTGCTCTTCTGGCGAACCATCTTTGGACCCAGACTTTTTTTGGGTGCCTCCTTTTCTTCCCGTAGTAGAGTTCACAGAGCCTGTAGATGGTTTCGCACTGTTGCAGAAGGATGGTGGCTGCCGAAAGGACTTTGTCACAATCCACGGTGGACATGACTGGATGCTGTGGAAGAGGAAGAGTCAGATGGAGGCTGCAGAGGTCTGCACAGCTTGGCTGCTGTTCTGAAAGTGAGATGCAGGCGAGTTGTTCCCCATTTTTATAGGCAGTACAGGTGTCCCTTTGCATCCTCTAGGCATCCTCTAGACATCCTTAATATCCGAGATAGGTCCCCTCTGCAAACGTTTTTTCCACTTTAAATGCTTTGTTACCGTGCTGCATCCGTTCTGCATCCGTTCCGCGTCTGTTCCGCTTCCTCCCTGCGTCCGGGCGGATGCGAGTTGTGCGGATGCGCAGCGGACGCCAAGCGGATATAGCGGATGCATAACGGATGCGTAGCGGATGCAGAACGGATGAACTGGATACATTTTCCGCGCAAAAGTTTTGGGCAGCCCAAAACTTTCAGAGCGGATGAAACATCAATAAATGGATGCTGGACGGATAGAGAGGAAGAAAAACGGAGGCAGTGAGTACATCGCGTTTTTGAACGGATGGCAAGGTTTTTTGTCCGTTTTACATCCTCTTTGCATCCGTTGGTTCAGTGTGACATGGGCTTTACTCTGGAACTGACTGGCTGGTGGTAGATTCCTGGATGTGACTTGGCTAGAGTACATGTTTTATTGCAGACAAGAAGGAAATTTCTTAGAACAGACTGCTCTACATCAAAGCCTTTATATAGGAATCTGCTCTAGGTTTTAAAGCCAAGGCTTTCTTCTCTGGAACTACCGACATTACAATCCTTTTGAGCCTGGTAACTGCTAGTTCTTGTCTCAGCAGCTTCTTTTCTAACCCCATCTGCAGCCTACTTCAATCAGCTTTCCAATCCTGGGCCTGGGATTGCTAGTACTTACAATTTAATATTCTTACAATTTCCCCTCGCTTTCCAACTGTTTTTTTTAAAAGCATTAGGGTGAATTGAGGGGTCTTTCATGTATGTAGTTGCCTCCTCCCTTATTCAGCACTATATGTTTTCCAAGAGAATGCCAGCTAGGATGTTGTCCAGTGAACCAGTTGTTCTTCCTCTGTAGAAAATCTAAAGACCTAACAGGTTGAGATTGAGCATTAGAGCTCACACAGTCTCTAATAGCAGACCCAAGATGCTAACTTGCAATTTTTGCTGCCTTTGACTTGACAGTTGCTTTATCGACAAGGAGGCTTCCTTCAAATAGATCGTTTCAATTGGGATAACGGTGAATTCAATTTGGCTCCCTTAAAGATCCAGGACTAGAATCTAGCAGGCTGGCCAAGCTGGGAGACAAAGAGAAAAAGCTTAGGGAAGTTAAACCTGACCACTCAGAGTTGAAGCAGGAGGCACAGGAACAGGAACAGGACAGGATAAGTGGGTAGCACTGTGGTTGGCTAAGGAAGTTCAGATTTTTTTAAAAAAAGAAAACAGCACTGTACAGAAGTTGGGTTTCCTCAGGCACAGCCACTAAATTTCCACTCTGCAAAGCTGGAGTTCTACTTATCTTCTGATCTTTCAGCAGTGAGATCAGATTCTTCCCTGCCTGCCCATTGTTCATATTCATAGCACAAGGCAGAGCAGTGTGACCAAGTGTAATGGCATATGAGAATGGCCTTGGTAAATGAAGAAAGGAAATGTTGCCTAAGATACAATCATACAAGAGAATGGTAACCCCCAAGGACTTTATGGTCAGAAGGGGAGACTTAAGCACTGCCCTAATTGACCAGGGAGTTCAAAGTGATGGTGGGGTTTGTATCTTTAGACTGGAAAGATTCTGTTAATGTAGCCTTATAAGATGATAGAAATAGCTAATCAAGTCATATTTCCTGGGAGGAATTTGCCTGGGAAGGCTAACAGGTAGGTCCTCCAAAGGCAAAATCCACAATGAAAATCCATCCCCTAATCCAAACCTATTATTCTTGTCCTATTTTCAAGTAGTAAGTATTAAGAAAGAACTGGTTAGCTGGTGTTACAGTCTTGATGTCACTTATTACTACGATAGATGAACACTATGGCAACCAAAAACCAAGAACTGCATGATTGCATCTATGCATGTCCAGATTCCTATCGTAATGAACAACAGTACAGACTTCAACATTTTCTGGTGGACAAAATGGCTATATATTCAGGGCTATATAACTCAACAGCAAAGCACATTACATTAAGAAGGGCTCAAGTCAAAATCTTAGCATCTTCTGCTAGAAAAACCTGAGAAAAATTCCTCCTGATATGGTTACCAATCTAAGACAGAATAATTATTGATTCCCCCAGTAGCCTTGATTCTGTAAGAATGTGGCAGATGTGGACTCTACAAAATCCTCTTCCTTGGCCAAATTGTTCTGCTTTGCCTCTCATATCCTTTTATCTAGTAACTCTCTTTTGCACTGTCCAGAAATATTTTGAGGGGAAAATTCATTATAGATGAGCAGACTAAATATAGATGAAATGGCTTAATAAAGTTGAAAAGCCCCTTATTAACACAGCTTTATTCACCCACCATTAGCATTTTCTATTTTCCTAAATGTATTAGCAGTAATCTCTGTTCTAAGTATCAGGCCTTATATAGTCAAAGTGGGATAATCAAAAGAAAGATATCTACAGGCACAAACTAATTTCAATGCTTGCGATTGACAAAACAAAAGAAATACCAAAAAGAAAAAAAAACCTCAAAGAGATTAGAGAAATTCCAAATGAGTGAACAAGACCTAGTCATGTATACATTCATTTAAAGACAAATGGGTAGGGGGATGAAAAATGAGTGCATAGAATCCTAAGCAGTAAGTAATTGTTATATATCCCATTTATAGATATTTATGGCTTTCCCAAATGCCTGTAGTTTGGCAGTCCAAATGAATCAACTGGGCACAAAGGGAAGGTAACACCAACTTATAGAAGGGGAAAAAAGATATAGGTAATCCTCATATGATGACTGGTTGTTTTATAACTTTTTGAAGTTACCACAGGCACAAAATTGATGTTTTATGACAGAAAGCATCCACAGCCATTATAAATGGTTGTGTCACCTCTTCCTGCAGTCATATAAGTCAGGTTGGTCAGCTTTACGACCAATTAAAGCATTCTACAATTACAATTTGTAATGTTTACAGTTCATTATCAGCATTTTTTGTCAGTTTTCAGAAAATAAAACCTCTTCTCATTCAAATAAATGGGTTCATTTAAGACTGCGGTAGTGACTTTGCATAATGAATGTGGCATTCATTTAAAGACTGCCATGAAAAGCCTGGCAAATTTCTTTCATGTAGATGCTTTGACTTATGACCACAATGATTTACAACCATATTTCAAGACTTAATTATGGTCATAAGTTGAGGACTGCCTGTAAATATTTAGAGAGAAATAAGAAAAAGTTACAGGGGAAACACAAAATATTCCAGTGAGATTCCAATAAACATTTTCAGCGTTGGTTAACTGTATGTATAGCATCAGGAGGAATTGGATGAGACATTCTAGTCTAGTAGAACCCTAAACTTGATTACTTCACTGTGAAACAGTTGCTGGTCCCACTTATTCTTGAGGACCCAGATTGTTGGGGGCAAGATGCTGACTCTGTAAACCGCTTAGAGAAGGCTGTAGAGGACTGGAAAGCGGTATATAATTCTAAGTGCTATTACTATTGCTATCTGTACCAGTCTTCAAAAAAAAGATAGTTCCTTTCTTGTGTTGGCTTCTGCAACCCTTTCAAAGCTGTGATTAGTGATACTTGAAATATTCACCTACAAAGTGTAAAGAAAAGAATGACAAAATCTCCCTTTTATTTCTTATGCTTCTAAAACCTTTCTATTTTTATCACTTTGTAACTTCTCATAGCTTCAATTGCATTGTAAGCTTCACCAGCATGCTCTTTATAGCCATTTACAGAGAACAACAGTACAATTCCTTGGATTTAGATTTACATCCATTTCAACCTGCTCTCACTGTGCTCCAATGCTGTAATTATCCAATTAATGCTGATGACAAGCAAGAGAAAATAGCAAACTATATCATGACCTGTTTCCAGATTTCCCAAGGGTTTTCAATTAGCCAACACTGAAAATAGAACACTGATAATGGGTGTGGTACAGCAGTTGAAATTAGAAATGAGGACACCCAGGTTTCAATCCATTTCACGAGATGACTTTAGACTTTCAATTGAACCTAACTTATGAGTTTGTTGTGGGAAACTGGGAGAATGATTTACACTGCGCACAACTTCAAATAATAGGGTGAGAGAGAGAGTCTGAAGTCATCTAGTGAGTTAAGGGACATGAAACTAATCACCATTATCTTTTGCTTGACTTTTGATGTTTTGTATTTTCTTCAGGATACAGTTATTAAAATGTAACATGTTTTTGTGTGCCAATACACTGGATGCTGAAATTTGAGATGTTGAAAAATTCCAAATCTACTAATAATGAATAGACATTACAATTCAACATCTGGAAGCCACAGCTTTTCCAGTCCTATGAAGGTTAAGCCCATGTCACACTGCACCAACGGATGCAAAGAGGATGTAAAACGGGCAAAAAACCTTGCCATCCGTTGGTTAACACGATGTACTCACTGCCTCAGTTTTGCTTCCTCTCTATCCGTCCAGCATCCGTTTATGGACGTTTCATCCTCTCAGAAAGTTTTGAGCTGCTCAAAACTTTTACGCGGAAAATGTATCTAATTTGTCCGTTTTGCATCCGCTACGTATTCGTTACGCATCCGCTATATCCGCTAGGCATCCGCTGCGCATCCGCGCAACTCGCATCCGCTTGGACGCAGGGAGGAAGCGGAACGGATGCAGAACGGATGCCTAGCGGAAACAAAGCATGTAAAACAGAAAAAACGTCAGCAGAGGGGACCTATCTCAGATATTAAGGATGTCTAGAGGATGCCTAGAGGATGCAAAGAGACACCTATATTGCCTATAAAAAGGGGGAGCAACTCACCTGCATCTCACTTCCAGACCAGCAGCCTAGCTGTGCAGACCTCTGCAGCCTTCATCTGACTCTTCCTTTTCCACAGCATCCAGTCATGTCCACCGTGGATCGTAACACACTCCTTTTGGCAGCCACCATCCTTCTGCAACAGTGCGAAGCCATCTACAGGCTCTGTGAACTCTACTACGGGAAGAAAAAGGGGTGGCCAAGAAGCGTCTGGGTACGAAGATGGTTCGCCAGAAGAGCAGAGTACAGACTGTACAACAAGCTGATGGAGCTCAGGAACGAAGACACTCGGGCATTCCAGAACTTCATGAGGATGCCTCCAGCCATGTTTGATGAAGTTGTGCAGCGCCTGATACCCAGGTTGACCAAGGCAAACACCAACTTCCGGCCCAGCCTGGAACCTGGGCTCAAGGTGGCACTCACTCTGCGCCACCTGGCCTCAGGGACCATCTACAGGAGTATGCAATACGGCTGGAGGGTGCCACACAACACCATCAGCATTGTGGTCAGAGAAGTGGTGCAGGCCATCATCGAAGAATACAAGGAGGAGCTCCTCCAGTACCCCTCCACTGAAGAAGGATGGAAGAAAGTTGCAGAGCAGTGGTATCAGAAGTGGAACTTCCCCCACACCGTTGGAGCCATAGATGGCAAGCATGTGGCCTGCAAAGCTCCAGCAAAGTCGGGGTCCACTTATTTCAATTACAAGGGCTTCTTCAGCATCATCCTCTTCGCCATGGTTGATGCTGACTACAAGTTCATGTACATCGATGCTTCAGGCAACGGCTCACCTTCAGATGCCCAGGTATACAACGCCAGTCACCTCAAGGAGGATCTGGAACGCAACCTCATCATGGGCTTTCCAGATCCAGAACCCCTGCCCAACGACACACAAGATGTGCCCTACTTCATCGTGGGGGATGACGCCTTCTCCCTCACAACCTACCTCATGAAGCCCTACACTTCCAGACTCCTCACCCGTGAAGAGAGGATCTTCAACTACAGGCTGTCCAGGGCAAGGCGGGTGGTGGAGAACGCCTTTGGCATCCTGGCCAATAGGTTCCAGGTACTTCTCATCACCATGCAGCATCGCCCAGAGACCGTGAGGAGGATCATGGAAGCTTGCTGCATCCTGCACAATCTCATGCGCGCTCGCTACCCAGTGTTGCAGAACAGGCTCGTGGACCTCCAACAAGGCAATGGGGACGTGGAGCCTGGGGAATGGACGCAAGGACGAAACCTGATAGACACTCAGGATGTGCAAGGCCCCAACAGAGCCTCACATGAAGGGAAGTAGCAGCGCAACCTCCTGAAACACTGGTGCAACTCCCCAGCTGGAGCAGTGGAGTGGCAAGACAGGATGATAGATGCTTAATGGATGCTTCCTTCAGCCTGTCTCATCACACTGATGAGATTGGGCCATGTATGTTGGGTGGGCCTACAATGAACAGGGCATTTAATAAAGAGTTGGTTTTATATTCAAATGTGTGGATCAATGCTTACATTGTTATTGATAATAAAGGGCCAAAGGTGTGGCAGCCGGGAGGGTGGACCATATAGTCCCACTATGCTTGCACTGGAGGTTTATCTATCCCACAGCTATTACCCATCCCAAAGGTATCCCTGCCCATCCCACTGCTATCTTAACCCATCCCACAAGCATGCAAAGGCTTAAACCATTTCTAAAAGTTTCCACCAAGACTTTATTAAAAAAAAGAAACAAAGCAAGTGTATGAATCAAAAATAGACTTTATTAACAAGAAGCTATGAAACAAAAATGAGACTCTGGCACTCCTCTTTGTCGCTCAGTCTCAGGGGTGAAGGGTGCAGGTGCTGTGGAGGTAGCTGGTGCTGGAGTGTTTGTCATCAGCTCCTCCAAAAGCAGAAGCAGCGGAAGCCCCAGCCCCAGAAGAGCGAGCCCGTGCTGCAGAAGCCCCAGCAGAACCAGAGTGAGGGCCATGGGGCGGGATGGTAGCCCTGTCCCTCTTGCAAGGGCTGGCAGCAGATGGCTGAGGCTTGCTGTGCTTCAGCATGGTTGTGGGGTTGCTGGCTGGCAGGGAAGCTGGCAGGAAGACTGGCAGGGAAGCTGGCAGGAAGACTGGCAGGGATGCAGGCACCAAGGCTGGCAGGAAGGTTGGCAGGGAGGCAGGCACCAAGTCTGGCAGGCAGGCAGGCACCAAGGCTGGCAGGCAGACTGGCTGGCAGCAAGGCTGGCAGGCAGGCAGACAGCAAGGCTGGCAGGGAGGCTGGCAGCAAGGCTGGCAGGGAGGTTGGCAGCAAGGCTGGCAGGCAGGCAGGCAGACAGCAAGGCTGGCAGCAAGGCTTGCAGCAAGGCTTGCAGGCAGACATACAAGCAGGACAGGCAAGGCAGTCGATGTGTCTGGAAGCAGGTCTTTCCTCTGAATGGTGACCTGCTTCCGAGCTGCTTCCGTTATATCCGCAATGCATCCTCCCCGCATGCGCAATTAACGCTCAGCATCCGCTAGGCTTCCGCTGTGCATCCGCTCTGCATCCGCTGTATCCATTCCGCATCCGCTTTGCTGAGGTCCCCCGGAAGCCTAGCGGATGTGCCATCCGCTCCCATCCGCTTCCATTTGCTAGGCTTCCGTTCCGCATCTGCTTTCCATCCGCCCTGCGTCCTCCCTGCGTCCGTGTTATCCGCTCCGGTTATGCAAATTTTTTCCCCTTCTGAGAGCGGATAACAACAGATGGAACATTTTTCTCGTCCGTTGTGTCCATTTTGCATCCGTTGGGCAATGTGACAGGGCCTGAAGCAAAAGCATTCATATTTTTGGGAAAAGTTCTATTAGGTTTTATAAACAGTAAAAAAAAAACCTCTCAAGAGGTATATGTGAAAATTATTTGTGTTTTCTTTACCAATAACTTCTTAAAATAGTTAATTTTCAAAACACAAAACTAGGATTTGAATATGTGTGTTTTAGGATAGACACTTAACTACAAGTTCCTCTGAAAATAAAGTTAGGGTTTTTTTTTAAAAAAGAGGGAGAGACTGAAAAGCTGTTTGCACTTTTCAGTATTACAGTATTAGAACACTCTTGAACTTATAAGCGAACTCAGCTTTACATAAGGAATGTTAGAAACAGAGTTACTTGGTGTCATGTTATAAATACTAAGGAGCATAGAGAACATAACATTATTGTAAACTTTGTATAAAGTTGCGCTCCCTGCAATGATATAAAAATAGCTAAAATAAACAGTCCCAGCAAGCAGGCATGGCATAACTGCAGAAACTTCCAAATACAGTGCCACTCATTCTTTTTCAAAAGGAACAGCCTAGCTGTTCCAAAGTGAAGTATTTCCTGAATGAATGCTCAGATTTAACCCAGGTGAGTGTTTCTACAAAAATACTGTTGTTGAATTGGCTGAAGAAAGACCTTAATATTAAAGCTGCAATGGTGGACTTTTTGTCTTTTTATCACATTTTACTGGCTTATAATATATGCTGTATACTAAACTCTTTATATGAAAAGACTGAGGGATTTTTAATGCTGTTTTTAAGCCTGCCAGATGAAATCATGTTTTCTACAAATCAATCATGTAATGAGCCAACTCTCTGTCATGGCTTTTTGTTGGCTCTTCATATATCCATGCATATATCCAAGACTGTATTTGCTTTGCTAATAAGCAGGGGAAGCTACGTGTTAGCTACATTCTGATAGGAAACAGTCCTCATTGGAGAAAAATAGTTGGCAGATCTGGAAAAGCAAAGAGGGAAATCTTAGAAATACCCAGTTGGGTTCCCAGAATAATCTTAGAAATGGAAGTGATGTCTGCATGGGCTAATATGGTTTTACATAGCTGTACTGGTTGCTGAACATGGATTTCTGGTTTCCTTGGACAGAAGATATGGATAAAAAGGGCATTGGTACTTACCTGATACACCTGTTCACTGTGACCTGTGAAGAGCATCCAGTGATGGAAAGGTGCTTCAGTTTCTTCTAGGAAGGTTGGGCTTAAACTTGAGGAAGCTCCTCCTCCTCCATGAGACTCCTCCTTAGCGTCCCCAGTTTTGTGAAGCAGAGGTATTGATACCCCATATACTTAAGCCTTTGGAATAACCCTGGCCAGAACAGACCCCCTACCAGATGGAATGAAAGGATGGGGCTGGATGTACTTCACAGCTCACAGAGAATGGGCGTATCAGGTAAGTACCAACACCCTTTCTCCCAAGAGCTGTTTAGAGCTACCAAAGCTTGGCAATGTCCTAAGGGAGGGACTTTGTCTGGGTTGCAGACCTAACTGTCTCTGAAATAACTTGCAGCAAAACTCGCCTACCAAATGAAGCCTCAGCAGAAGCAAATACGTCAATTTTATAATTTCTAATAAATGGAGAAGGAGAAGGCCAGGTTGCAGCTCGGCAAATCTCCTCTATTGTAGCTTGGGTTGCCCATGCTGCTGTGGTGGCTGCACTCCTGGTGGAGTGAGAGGCAATACCTTGGGGCATTGGTATCAAGTGAGAGTCATACAACTTAGCGATGGTGGCCCTTAGCTATCTACCTATGGTAGAAGGTGAAACCTTGCGGTGCTATTGGTGTTTGAGCCTGTGTGGTGGATGTGAGCAAAAATTTGGGAGCACCAGCTCTTGAGCTCTATGGAATGCTGAATTAACTTTTGGAATGAAGGAGGGATCTGGTCTGAGAACCACTTTATCCGAATGGAAAATGCAGAGGTCTTTGCGCACTGATAATGCAGCTATTTCGGAGATTCTTCAGGCAGATGTAATTGCTATCAGGAAAACTACTTTGTGGCTAAGAAATCAAAACCCTGCCTTTTTAATGCTTGATGGCATCTGCATGCCTCTTTCTCTGCTACCTTCAAGGTCTTTTTGGGCTTTGTGGACTTATCTCTATTTTTAGCAGTTAGTCTAGATCTGAGGTTGTAGCTGCTGGCCATGGTAATGCCTTTGATGGGATAGATTAGCATTATAAAGAGGCTATGAAATTAGGTGGCTGGAACACCTAGGGGCCTGCTCCCTTAAGGGGCAGGGGATCCTGGAATAAATAGTTCCCTGATGCCTTTAGCAAACGTTGCCTCCTTGTTCTGTTTTGATATAATGACATGGGAAAATACCCGAACAAAGCTGAATACCGTACATATAAATACCGGCGAAAACTTAAGAAAACATATGTAGACACACACACACACACACACTCACAAAAAAAAAAAATCTCCACACCACAAGCCAGGCAAACACCTGGGCACAAACAGATCCCCCCGATACCTCCAGCTCAAACACACCCCAACCAGGCACCCAGGTGAAACCTAGCTTCCTAATAAATGATAGCTGTCCATTTACTCGGAGCCAAGCCACACTAAAAGCCTCCAATAAAGGAAACACAATGTTGCCAGACAATCAAGACAAAAAAAAAAAGCTACAAAACAGACAGAAGATATTAGAAATACCAACCAAGCAGAGCACAGCAAACTCAAAGACCAATAAACACAGACCAAGACTCCCAACCAGTCAGGATGAAGCAAAATCCATTCTGGTACAGCAGTAGGCTAGCCCCAAATTTAAAACTGAAACAGTCTAACTCACAGACGGAACACAATACAGAAGCCTGATGATGGCAGATGAGATTCTGCCGAAACGTTGCTACAACTTTAAAAGCACAACTATAATGACATGGGAAAATACCCGAACAAAGCTGAATACCATACATGTAAGTACTCGCGAAAACTTAAGAAAAGATAGATAGATAAATAGATAGATATAGATATAGTTATAGATATAGATACAGATATAGATATATATGTAGGTCTAGGTGTGTTCGGGTCTTGTAGTTGTTTAGTTCCACGTTAGCCAGAGGAACAGCTAAACCCAGGGAAGGCACAATGGAAATTTAATGTCTCGGTCCCCAGCAAGGGAAACCAGTGAGAAATGGAGTCTGTGGCAATTACTTTCTCGGTCCCAGCAAGGGAAACAAACGAGAAATGGAGGCTGTGGTGATTAGGTGCGAAATTAAGGCAGCCATTGAAAAGGATGGGAAGCGGAATCACCGGTGTTAAGCCTGAGCCGTCTGGAGAGTCGCTGCTGCTGCTACTCTAATTGAGATTTAAAACGCTGCTGTCAGAAGAAATCAGCAAGGCCAGGAAGTCGTGTATGTGAGCGTTCTGTTTTGATTGTAAGCAGATGATCGGAAAGGCAGATAAGGCTGTTTGCTGAAGAGAAAGCCTCAAGCTGCCTGTGGAGAGGCAGGCTCCGCTAATTTGCGAGGAAAAGTGATCGGAATGAAGATAAGGCTATTTTCTGAGGCGAAAGCCTCAGGCTGCCTACGGATGGCAGGCTCTGCTAATTTAAGAGGAACGCTGTTTTAAAATTGTTAGTTTTTGCCTAGATTGAGGGGAAAGCCTGAAAGACTGAATTAGATGATGAAGGGCAGACAGAAAGATAAACCTCCGCGTTTATGAGACTTTAGCCTTGGAAGGCTGGAACGCTCATAAAAAATGAGTGAAATGACTTTTGGAGGTTCCCAGGGGTGGTGGTGGTAGTTGGTGACAGAAACTATGGTACCTGACCTGAGAAATAAATCAGCTAAATCAGCTAAATTGCCTGTGTTCTGTTCTGACCAGGAAAACAATAACACAATCTGCCTGAAGAAAGGCTGAGCTAAAACTGGGGACGCTAAGGAGTCTCGTGGAGGAGGAGGAGCATCCTCAAATGTAATACCCAGCCTTCCTAGAAGAGACTGAAGCACCTTCCCATCAATGGATGCTCTGAACAGCTCATGGGAGAATGAATTAGGCATTGTCTACACTGCATATTACTATGTGATTAGCCCAAAGTTCACAAATTATTCAAGGGCATGATATGAGAAAAAGTGATGAAGATGTGTAAGACCAATATGGACCATAATTTCATTATTGCAGAGAACAGTTGGTAGGGCTGGTAGTGACAATAATAAAAAAGATTAAATATTTTATTTGTACAAGGATCACCAGCCAATCAAGGCCAGGTGTTAAATCATCTGACTGAACCATATACTTGTGTAAGGCCTTTAGAAGTAGGAAGAATAGATAAGGCTTAATTTGGAGTAAGGCACACATACATTTTAAACCTACATAATAATTTGAAATACACACACACACATCCTCAGAATTGACTAAAGCTGGACTTGTAGATCATAAAAGAAAGTTTGCACTTGTATTTCTGAAACACTGTTTTAACTGAAGAATGGAAGGGAGAATCCATCTACCATGCACTAGAATAACGATGAATTAGGAACTTTGCATTGAATATGCACAATACGGCTGGAAATTAAACTACTATGTATTTTAGTAGTTTTGAATTTAACATAAAGAAAAAAACTTGAAATGTTTAAACTCAGAATCTTGATATATTTTATCATAATGTCCCTAAGGGTTTTCACAAGTACCACAGAATTGTCAACCCAAATATGCTAATTATTAATGGTGAAATATAAATTCATAGATATCAAAAACATCAGAGGTCAGAGATGTTCCGTCTGGAAAAACGCAAGGTAGACCGGGCTCCAACAAACAAAGTCTTTATTGAAGCAAGCAACAGTAACGGAACAGTTTGGCTGAAGCCGCGGCAGCCTTTTTATACAGGCTTGCCTGCCGGCTTGTAGCCAATGGCAGCTATTTAACTTTTCCGCCTTTCAGCAGCTCTTTTGGATTGGTTTCTAATGAACCAATCCAATACTTAGTCTTTTAGCCAATCAGATTGCACAGTTTGGAGTATACCATTTTATACAGAACACCCCTCCCCCCTTAATTTAGTCCTACGTGGGTGACGTAGTCGCGCAGGTAGGTGGGGCTTCTTCTGACTCTATTTGACTTGCGCAGTTCATTCTTGCTGGAGACTTCGAGCAGTTCCGATGGGATCGCTGTCTCTCCGGCTCTTCTCCATGGGTGGGTGAGAAGGCCACCATGGGTGGCCTGGAAGGGTGAGTCAACAAGGTTGCTACCACTTGAGTTGCTCAGGCCGGTGGTTTTGCTGCTCCCTCCTGGTTTTCCCGGGCAGGTCGAGCTGGCTTTGCTGGCCCCTTCCAGGACGTGTTCCTCTACCTGTGGATTATTTCTGCCAGTTTCATCTAACTATAAGTGTTCTTCTTGCTCTTTTTGATTGGTTAGATGTTCTGGGTTTAATTTTAACAGTTCGTTTTTTCCTTCAGTATTATTTTCTTGTATTTCCCCCTCCCCTTTGGTTTTGTTTTCGTTGATTTTTATTGTTGGAGGTTGCGCGGTCGTATTTCGCTCGATATTTTGGGAATGAAGCTGGTCTATGTGCCGCTTCCATTCCCTGCCATTGTCTACGGTCAGACGGTAGGACCGGGGGCCTGTTATTTGTGTGATTGTGGCTGGAAGCCATAGAGGGTCCCCAGTAAAGTTCTTTGCGTAGACTAGGTCGTCGATTTCAAACGTGCAGAAATGGCTGGAGGAGTCGGGGGGTTTCTCAAAGGTGTAATTTGGATGTAACCTATCCAAATGTGATCTAAGTTTCCTCCCCATTAACAATTCTGCTGGGCTTTTGTTAGTTACAGTGCTGGGGGTGAAATGTTGGAGGGTGAGTAAACAGTCCACTTTGTCCTAGACATCCCCTGGGTCCATTTTCTCCAAACCCTCCTTGGTAAACCTGACCATTCTCAAGGCCCTACCATTTGCCGCCAGGCGGGCAGTGCATGGCGTATGCCTAAGGAGGCTAGATATTGTTAAAATTGTATAGAGGTCAGTTGTGGCCCATTGTCGGACAGTAGGATGTCTGGCAACCCATGGGTTGCGAATAGCTTGTTTAGCTTTTTTATAATGGCGTCGGTTGTTGTAGATGACATTACTGTGACTTCTAATCAATTCGAGTATGCATCTACAACAATCAAGAATGTATGCCCCCTGGTCGGACCCGCAAAGTCAATATGGATCCGTGACCAGGGGCCTCGTGGGGTCTCCCAATCCCTGATAGGACCTTGTGGTGGTGATGGCCTGGTTTTCTGGCATTTATTGCATGTGGCAACCCAGTACTCAATATCTGTCTAAACCAGGCCACCATACATAGCTCCTAGCCAGGCTTTTCATTTTCACGATGCCTGGGTGGCCTTCATGAAGCATACCCAACACTCTAGTTTGTAATTTGGAAGGAATTACCACCCGATCACCCCACAATAAACACCCCTTTTGTATTGACAGTTCCGTCTGTCTGGTCCGGAAAGGTTTAAAGTTTTCAGTTCTTTGGTTTTCCGGCCAACCTTTACCTACCCAATTTAAAATGCGGGCAGTCACTGGGTCTTTAGCAGTTGCCGGTTCGTTTGTTGCGTGCTCCCATTTCTTTTTGGCTTGCTTTGCTTCAGCTGGTAGTGGGGAGTTACTGCGTCTGTTTGGGCTGTTATTTTTTCGATTCCTGCAGACTTTTTCGATGTGTCCCCTCTTCTTGCAAGCTCGGCAGATGGCATCAAGGAATCTGCAATCGGCTCGAGGGTGGTTTCCCCCGCAGTCAGCGCATTCCCACCAATTTCTTTTTTCGTGCCTTTTTTTGTTGGCGTACAGGCGATAGACCTCATCATCCTCATCTTCCGTTTCTGATGGACTGCAAATTCTTCGTGATGAGTTGTGGTGGGAGCTTGCTTCTTTCCTCTGGTTAGGGTCATCGCATCATTATTTGAGTTCATTTGTTTCATAGTGGCCGCTGACTTTTTCACAGCTTCTGCTGCTGTGGCTTCTGCGATCGCTTCAGCCACTGTGATATTGGGTTTATTTAGTAGTTTACTTTGTAAGTTAGAGTCTCTCAGACCTAGGACAACTCGATCTCGCATGGCTTCATCTAAGTTCAGGAATTCGCAAGCTCCCCCCAGTTGTCGGAGAGCTGCCACGAAGTCAGCAATGCTTTCACCTTCCTTCTGATCCCTTTTGTAGAATTCGTGCCTCTTGATGAGATTTGACACTACTGGTGCGTAGTGGGCCTTTAACATTCAGTGAAGTTCAGACCAAGTCATTTGTTTCACGTCTCTGGGCTTCGCCAATGCTTTGGCCATTTTAAATACGGTTGGTCCACAATGCGTTAGGAATACAGCCCTCTTCCGCTGGTCTGAGATCTCTTCCATCTCATTGCTCTCTAAGAACATCAGGAAATGGTCGTATGACTCCCAATCCTCTTTGTTGGGATTGAAGGGTGCGGGCGGCGCGTTATTCCCAGCCATTACTTTAGTCTGGAATTCTTTCTGTCTCACGTTTAGGACGATCCCACCCTCATCGCCAGTGTTCTGTCCAGAAAAACGCGAGGTAGATCGGGTTCCAACAAACAAAGTCTTTATTGAAGGAATCAACAGTAACGGAACAGTTTGGCTGAAGCTGCGGCAGCCTTTTTATACAGGCTTGCCTGCCGGCTTGTAGCCAATGGCAGCTATTTAACTTTGCCGTCTTTCAACGGCTCTTTTGGATTGGTTCCTAATGAACCAATCCAATGCTTAGTCTTTTAGCCAATCAGATTGCATTGTTTGGAGTATACCATTTTACACAGAACAAGAGAAATATAATGTGGGTAACTTGCCCCTCCAAAAATAACATTGTGCAATTATTCCTACTACTGTATTAACGCAGATGCTTGCTTTACTGATTTTTCTATAAACTCTAACTATAGTCTAGGATTAGGATTAGAATTAAGATTCCAAGGGGAAGCATCTTTTCTTCTTAAAACCATATTCAAATATTCCACACAAACATTTTTATCATTGACTAGCTCATTAATTCTATACCCTGTTATTATTACAAACAATTTGATTGACTATACTTAGGATATATGCCAGTCACACGACTTTATGTTCTTTTTAAACAGACCTGTATTCTGTTCTGAAAATGACATCAAACTGAACCTAATATGACACAGATATTTCTTTTCTGTATTTTTCCAACAGTTCTTAAATCTATTTGATGGAAGAGAATTGTGTTCAATATTTATTTCAAAGAAGAAAAATCATTTAGTGAAATTCAGTGCTCTTAAATTAAATGCCAAGGAAAGGCAGAATCCCTCCAAGTGGACTTTTTTCAGACTATGGAAACTAAGGAGGGTTCAGAGTGATGGAAAGAATAGATACAGCTCCTTAATTCAGCTCAAAATATCACTAGGAGAAATTGGAAGGCACTCTGACAAAGTATACAGGACAGTGAAAAGTTTTCTCAGTGAAACATTTGAAAATTTGCAAGCCCAATTTTGGCATAGTACAACAAATGTTTTCCAAAGCGTTTGCATACTATGAAAGATATACACCATTAACTCCTATAGTGACATGATAATACAAAGCAGGATTCAAAGCAGGATTGAAGCAGTCTCCCTCTTTGAGCTGGCATTATCTTCATGATACTTAGTCCAATTGAAGTAATTCCTAAAAGACTGTGTTTAAATAGTTTATACAAAGAAGACCAAATTAAATTGTGACACCAAATATGCTAAAAAAGTGTAGGAAAAGGCACTTACAAAAGCAAACGGCTTTCCAACTCCTTTCTATTCACCAAAATGTGATGCCCATTTGTATATATTAGGCAATCATTTATTGAAGCTATCAAAATTTTTAAACAAAAAGAAAGGGACAACAAATACAGAAAATTATGATGCAGTCAAATGAACCATGTTTATAGGAATATTTAACAAAATCTTATTTTGTGTTTTAAGTTTGCAAAATTATTATTTTTATGCAGGAATAATGAAGGAAGCTCTACCTTTTAGTTTTAAAAACCTTCACCTATACTATCTATATATCACAGATAACACAAGCACAGAACAATATTTCTGTTATGTACAGCTGAGCAACAAATTAGATAAAATGCATTTTACTGGCATGCTGAGATTACAGAGTTTCAGCTGAAATCAATAGGTCTATATGAGTCCAAGATACAGTTCATTGATTTCATCCATTTCTGAGGGCACAGCTCTGGTAAAGTAAATATTGGTTTTGAACTTCTGATTCAAAAGAGCATTTCAAAATTGCAGATATTCTCCTGGTAAATTTATTAGGAGCTCAGGCTTAATGGCCTGCTGGCATGTAAACTACACCCTATTTTTCTCAAACATGCCATTTGGCAAGGGTTGTAAGAATGGTGGCACATTGGTTTCAATTCCTGCAATGAGACTATTTAAGGATGCTCTCAAAAGTGTGAAATTCATTATGTATATGGCAGATTCAAAGCTGAATTTAATATTCAAAACAATCTAGTGAACTGCGAGGAATACTTGCTAATGTCAGGCACAAATAACCAGGAACATTTACTGAGTTCAAAATACAGAAGAGTTTATTATTTCTGTCTCTAATACAAGAATCTAGTCAATTAATGGTCAAAGCTAAATTGGCACTAGATAAAAGGCAATGGAATTCATAGGGGCTGGACTTAGGTCTTTTGTGACTATGCAATGATGACAAACTGATTTAACTCTGTCTTCCAGCTCAGCCTCTTGTTCTACATCTTCATATTTATATCTTTTTATTATAAGGCTCAAAATGATGTTATTATTTTAAAGGTAATTGTGCTAGTAACATTTTTAAGTATTATATACTATTATGCATAATTTATTTCATGAATTTCAATCTTGCACAATTGGATGAGAACTGCAGTCAAAATAAAGTTCTATTTTATGTATGTGTTCGTTTACTTATTTATATTAGTTATAGGCTGCCCTTGAGAGGCAGTAAACAATTACAATATGCAATAAATCAAAGCAGTAATGTAAAATAAAGTAAAATAGTAATGAATTATTATTATGGATGTCCAACAAAACTAAAAAACAAAGAGGCTTGAAGCTGCCCATATACCTATAGTAGGGGGCACGATACCAAGAGATGCACAAATTACTCATCTTCCATATTAATGGCGCTTACAGAGAAGAGATTCTAATTTCACATGCAATATCTTTCTTCTTCTAACACTGTTTGTTAGAGATATACAAGCATAATGTTCCATGATGCACACTGATAATGAACTTGATCTTTTTAGTTAAATACTAGATAGGTCCAGCTTATGTGCATCTTAAAATTGATAGTATGTCTCAAATCAACTGAAAACAACATTGGAAAAGAAAATATCTGGTTTTCAGGGTATGTATCTGGTTTTGATTCAAAGAAAATCAGCCTACATAGATAGGGAAATAAATATATATAAAGTATAAAGTATAATTATATATATATATATATATATATATATATATATATATATATATGTGTGTGTGTGTGTGTGTGTGTGTGTGTGTGTGTGTGCTGTTTAGCTTCCTTCGGGTATTATCCCACGTCATTGTAGTTCTGTTAAAGTTGTAGCAACGTTTCAGCAGAATCTCATCTGCCATCCTCAGGCTTCTGTATAGAGTTAGTTCCTAAGCCAATCTGCACTGAAAGCCTCCAACACAAGAACAGAGTGTTGCCAGTCAATCAAAGCCACAAAACAGACAGAAAAAACCAGAAACACCAATCAATCAAACTCCAAGTCCAATGAACACAGATCCAGGCTCCCAGCCAATCAGAATGGACCAGCCTCAAATTTGAAACCAGGAACTAACTCTATACAGAAGCCTGAGGATGGCAGATGAGATTCTGCTGAAACGTTGCTACAACTTTAACAGAACTACAA
>BLBF01000040.1:28412206-28423779 GCA_015471245.1 Laticauda colubrina
GTGGTACCTCTTATGTAGGGCAAGACAGCTGTTCCATAGATCTGTTGGTCTTCTAGGTCTCTGTTATGTCTTGGTGTGTTTTTGTGGATCAAGTTGGTGATTTTGTTTTTGTGGAAGCCATTGGCTGTCAATACTTCAGTCAGGGTGCATAGTTCAGTCTTTATATGTGTCTTATCTGCCAGGCATTTGGTTCTGGTAATTAGGGTTTTCGCTACAGAATTTATCTGTGCTGGGTGGTGGTGGGATTGGGCGTTGAGGTAGCGGTTGGTGTGTGTTTTCTTTTGGTATATGGTGTGTCCCAGTGTGCCATCTGTTCTTTTGTAGATTAGTACATCTAGGAATGGTAGTTGTTTGTTTATTTCCGTTTCCATGGTGAACTTGATTTTGGAGTGTGTGTTGTTTAGGTGTGTTAGGGAATTGTTTAGGTTTTCTTTTCCATGGGGCCAAATCACAAATGTGTCATCGATGTATCTTAGCCATAGTTTGGGTTTGTGGGTGGCATTAGCCAGGGCTCTGAATTCGAATTCTTCCATGAACAGGTTTGCAATGACGGGTGACAGTGGTGATCCCATAGGGGCTCCTTCAATTTGCTTGTATCTTTGTCCTTTGTATATGAATTACAAAACAGCACACATGTAAGTACCCGCGATAACTTAAAAAAACATATATATATATATATATATATATATATATATATATATATATATATATATATATATATATATATATATATATATATATTCCCTATCTATGTAGATTGATTTTCTTGAGCAGCATGGGGAGCTAGTGTAAACCCACTCTCCTACTTGGAAATACTTCGGTAGCACCAATGTTTCTCTTTCAGGGGACAAAGAAAAATTTCTGCTGCAAACTCTGTATGCCATCAGGAAGGATATCTGATCAGTAAATGCTCAGTTCCGTTTAGTCACCCTGACTCTATGCCAAATTAAGGGATTACAGGGTTGTAAAAAGGGAGCACTTTTTTGTAAGATAGGGAAATATATATAGTTCTGTTTTGAGGAAAAAACCCTGTGTGAAGGCCACCTGGTTATTTTCACACCAATGGATTACAATACCATTTGGCTGAGATTTATATTTAATTTCTTTTTCTATCAGGTTTAAATTCTTTTGTTTTTTATGAATTTATGACACCCATAGTCACTGGTTTGAAATGGACAGCTATATTAAACAAACACACACACACACACACACACACACACACACACGTAACTCCATTTAGGATGAACCCTTCCCAGTTTATTGAGAAGCTTGGGAAAATGAAATTCCTAAGAACAATGTTACTGAATGAGAAAGAGTGTCAGTGACGAGACCCAAGATCAAATCCAAGCTCAATCCAACAATGTTGCATTAACAGCAAAACTGTGCTTCTTTATGGTTGCAATGTCCCTGGAGTATTGACCAGTATCTTTGTTGAGGCGTCTCCTGGTCCCTTTGAGGTCTGAGACACCAAAGGATCTTATTTTGATCTTTGTGAACATTTGCCAGCCACTTTAAGAACAAAATCACTTATATGTTTATTTATCAATTTATATACCACCCATTTCACTAAAGGCAACTCTAGGTGGTCGACAATCATTCAATAAAAAATACCATTTAAAACATTGACACATTATATTCACACTGGCATGGATGTTAGTTGACAGAATCTCATCAGATAAAAGTGGTGAATTTATGAGGAACTCTTTCAAGACTGACATCTGAAGAAGCTGACATTTGTGGAATGAGGTCAGTTCCCTATAAATTAGATCCGTGCCTCTCCTCAAACCCATTTGTATTCAGGATCAAAATGGCATGGATGCATGATGTGTTGAATGCATCAGAGGAGGGAATCATCCCAGGAGTTTTAAGTCTCAGTTATACCCCTTTCATTTTGGAAAAGCTTTCTCTCTGAGATTAGGCTAACTTGGCTGAGTTTACTATTTCAATATTTAGGAAGGAAGAGAAGCCTACTTTGTGGAAGTAAGTTTTATGGTAGACAGCAGCCAATTTTTAATGATTTGTTGTTTATATTTTGTTCTTAATGTACAAACCTTAGCCCCTAGGGTTGTTCAAGTAGGCAGCACACCAATAACTGTAATAAATAAATATGGGATTTTTATGTTCTGAAGGAAAGAAAATAGAATAAACATCGTATTTCTTTGTGAGAGAGACAGAAAGGGAGAGAGATTAATTCACCATCAAACTGTATTAAGTGGGAGTGCTTTTATTCATTTTTATGTTTTTGATTCAGCTAAGCACAATACCGTCTTGGAGTAAAACAGATGATAAAATCTGTATCACTCTTTTTTCAGATTTAAGTAAATTTATTTATTTATTTTTATTTGTCAATTGCTTACAAGATAATAGGTATAAGTAAAAACATAGTTATGAATACATGGATATATATACATACACACACACACACACACACACACACACAAAGAAAGAATAGGAGAGGGATGGTAGGCACATTGGTGTGCTTATCCACGTCCCCTACAGACCTCTTAGGAAAGGGGTGAGGTCAATAGTAGATGGCCTAAAGTTAAAGTTTTTGGGGTTTGGGGAAAAAAACCACAGAATCAGGTAGAGTATTCTAGACATTGACTTAATTGACATTAACTCTTAATAGCTTAGGAAATTGGTAGGCAAGATGCATTATCAGGTCAGATCCAGTCTGAAATATAAATCACCATTTTCTTTAATTTAGTTGGTTTGCGATTTTTTATTCATGCAGGATTGTAACATGAATCTAAACTGTTGATAAAGTATGATTAAAGTCTCCTTTAAAACAAGTTCTGCTCATGGCAATGTCATTGATACATCTAATCAATTTTCTTGGTAACTGCCTTCTACCACAATGGTTTTCAACTTCCCAGTTGCCTAAACCCTAGAATTCTCAAGTGCCTTCATATCCAAGTACTAGCTAGGTCCATCTCTTTAGTTTCTGAGGCCAAACAACTTAGAAAATAGTAAAATAAATATTTTATTGAATTATCCTCAGCTTTCAAGCTCAGAAAGATTTTCTGACCTAGCCCAGTCTGCTAAAATCATTGTAACACTTAGTATAACAAAACTGTCAGGAAAATTGAAACATTTCAATTATACAAAATATAGAATATTATCTATAGAGCTCACAGAATGGGAAAAGGAAATTTCTTGGAAGGTCTTAAGAAAAACCCATCAGAATTAACATATTCATCTAATATATCTGCTTGATCTCTGGCTTCAGCCAAAAAGGAGCTCACTGCACCAATGCTCTACTGTTCAGTTTGTTAATTTACCTCTCTCCTAATATACTGCAAAAATATTCAACAAAATTCACACTTCCTTTAGACATTTTTAACACTTTGCTCTGCTTTGTGTGAAGCTGTATGGAAGGTTATACTGACAGAGAAAACTATGGAAAATCCTTTCCAGGGATATTAATTTGATATTTGTGCATGTAATTCGGACCCTTAAAATCTCATTGCTAACTCATTGCTGATGATCAGTGGCAATGCCTCTAGAAGTTGTAGGTGCTCCAACTCTGGAGATTTTTAAGACGACAATCATTTATCTGAAAAGTTATAGGGTTTCCAACTTCATCAGGGTGTTGGACTAGAAGATTTCCAACTCTGGAAATCCCTTTCAACTTTGTTATTCTATTATTATGCTGTTATTATGATTAACTAACCAACAACTAATTACCTAACCCCCAAAAGAAAGACTGTGATAGAATTCAGGAGACAACAGCACAAACAAAATGATTTGGTGAGCAAACAATCATCAAAGAATGTTCTTAGCCATACACAATGCTGTTTTGAACATTATAACTGGAATATTTATATAAACTGATAAATTCAAAAATACTAAAAACAGTGTCAGCCCCAGATCCATCTTGATTTAGATTCTTGGCTGCCACAGCAAGGAATGGGCAGGCTGTGGGATCAGGAGAGTAGCAAAGGGAATATAGCCACAACCACATTCTTTTGCCAGAGATCAAGGACAGGTTGCTGGCACCTGGAGGGGAGTGACTGGAATTTGGCAGCAGCTGAGACAGGAGGTTGATTGGCTGATGTGATCTGGGAATCACTAAATGGGGCAGGGTGTGAGTTTTAGTGTGAAGGGGGAAAAACATGGGAATTCAATTCGGGTTTTCCCCAGATGTGCCAACATGATTTCTCTAATAAATTCTTACTTTGGTGGACTTTGTCTCGAAGTTTTGAATTGTCTGGAGAGTTTACTTGGAAAGCTGACACACTGATAAGTCATACCTGGTCATTCCTAACATGCCGACATTTTTGTAATTAGGGTCCCTAAGCATTTATGATCATGTGTATAAATACAAAGGAAAAGTAAATATTGTATGTAGAATTCTTGATAATAATATAGATATAATTTTTATTTTTCTGCCTTGCCAAAAATCTGAATTTTCTGTCTATTCTAACATCCATGTACATCCATGTTTCCAGCCCACCTAACCCCTCCCTTGCAATTTTCAAGATCAGCAACAGTTGATTATATCCTAACACACTGCAAAAGGCAGATATTGACTATTTATCATCTGCAAAAGGCAGATATTGACTATAATGTAGAATCACCCCTCAAATCCCTCAATTTTTCACTACGGTAACCTAAAGACCAAAAATATGGCTTGCACACTTTTGATAGTATCCATTCAGGCTTTGATTCCCTGCATCTCTAGATCAATGTGTTTCAACCTTGGAAACTTTAAGGTAGATAGTCTTCAACTCCAGCCAGCATGTCTCTTACAATTGCCAAAGTTGATAAATACTTCTCTGGACAACAGCTGTGCCACTGTAGTCTCACTTCTGAAAGGCAACCTAAATAAATTTGGGTCAAGTTGCAACAGTGGTGAGAAAAACTATGCTAGAAGTTCCAATTCAACATATGCATAGCCATGTTTACAGTGATTTTTTTCCCTCCTCAACATTCTATGCCTTAGGGCAAAATTGGATTATTTGCTTATAAGCTACATTCCAGTGATTCAGAGGATACTGGCATAATGTTTGGGGTCATTCATTATGGCTTGAACATTTTTAATCCATACTTGCAAAAATACAGTCTCTAGATGCAAATCGCTGATCATTGGCATCAGACATCCATTAAATTCCAGGTAGGGATATTTCTATAATTCTCAAATATAAATGTACTTTCCATTTAACCAATGACAGTCTCATCAATGGAAAATAAAGAAATGTTTCTAACTACCTCACACATAATGTCAATCACTTTGCTTTTAGCTTTAGAAGGAATTCTAAATTTTTCAGAAGAAAAAATATTTGTTTTCAGGACAGTTTATTCCATTGTTGTTTTCCATTGCATTCTACAAACCTTTCCACCACTGAATGATTTTTTCCACACCTTGGCACACTTCTTCCCAATATTTGCTCGATGGCTATCTGTTCAAAGATCTTTCATCTTTTCGATTTTTCTCCACCCTTAAACTTCTGCCAATCTTATTTATCTTATGGCCACTATTGAAAATTATAATTTTCTATTCATCTGTTCTATCCAATGTTTGTCCAAACATAATGCTATTGGTATTTATCTCCTATGTAGGACAGCATTCTAAGTGTACTCAAATAGTAACTGCATGAGAGTGTAAACTTGTAATTTAATTTGTTCAAATCAATTTCTGTTGAAGAGAACTGGGAAAAGGAAACAATGCTTAAGTGTCATTTGCTAAATTCTACGCAGAAACCTTGAGAAAAGAAAAATATATTTCAGAGGAAAAAAGGCTTGATGAATCACAGACTGAATTTGCAATTGCTTTTGTAAAATGAAAGATTTTCAACTTGGTTTAGCATAAAATTGTAATATGTTTTTATTTCTCTCCCACAGCTGCCTGAAATTAATCTGAAATACCAAATATTGAAAACTTTCTTCTCACTGAGTCCCTTCAATTTCCCTACTTACTTTCTGTTTTTTGAGGTACAGACCTGTCCTTTTATTTTGTGGAAAACATCCAAACATTCTTATAGAACCTCATAAGTTTGCAAAGTTAAGAAGGATCTTTAATCCATAGAATCTTATCTCTCTGCTCATATAATTTTTAAAAAGCCAGCCTCTCATTCTTATTTTTTAATATTTCCAACCAAAAAATGAAATTTGTTTTACACCATCTTTATTACACAACTTGGCAAACATACATAATATTCTTCCTTATTTTAATAGATTAATATCAATACAAAATTAATACATATTTTTTTCTTTATACTCAAGGTTTTCTATGATTGCATCACCAATGCACTCAACTCAGATGTGCCAGTCAGCTAAAAGTTTGTGTGTAAGCAATTACTTGTAAAAGGGTTTTTCCTTATCTACAGACAGTTCATGAACATCTATTGTGGGATCAGGGAGCATGCTGAAAGAGCTGCAGGCCAAAAGTAAATCCCATTTGTTGGATGCCCCTTGACATGGGAGGGTTATCTCTATAAGCTGAGGACGTGCTGTATGCAACAGATAACTTGTCTTTAGTGAATGAAATTGTATGCCACAATCAATCTGTTAAACCATCTCAGAAGTGTTTGCTTTTGGTAACAGAAACTAATATCCAAAATTGTCTAAAATATCTACACATGTAGGGAAAAAATGTCAATATACATAAATGTACCACTGAAACTCAGATTCTTCTGGGAAAGGGTTTCATGAACAGAATATCCAGTTAAAAGGCAACTGTAATTCACATTTAAAAAACACTTTCCCAATATCACAAACATAATTAAAGCATTCTAAAGTAATTTTTAAAGCTGGTGTGAGTTTATAATGGCTTGCTTCTTATCCTTCTATTTGTGTAGCCTCTTCCTGTTGAGTTATTTTTGTTGTTTTATCCTTCACTCACTCACATGACCTTTTGAAAGACCCCAATGTAGTTCAGTAGGAAAAGCTTGAAAATTTCTGCTTCAAATTTAGATAACCTCCCATTTTTTCAATCCCAATGGTGGTTCTTGTTCTCCCCAAGAGATTAAATAAGATCATCCAGATATTACTCACCTCAACTTTTATTAGGAAGCTACCGCATTCAGCAACATATGTACACATATGGAGAATATGTGTGTGTGTGTGTATGTGTGTGTGTATATACATAGATATACATGTATGTATGTATACACACACACATACACATACAAAGGAGATCTTAAACAGGAGCATTGAATATTTATATATCTGTAACAAAAGTTCTTTCTAAGTAAGCAACGAATTAATTTATGTTTAAAGTTATTGAAATAGACATCCTGTGCAGACATAATGTAACACCGTTTCCTTTTCTAATATTTAGGTCACATTCAATGTACACTGACTTGGAAATAAGGCACATATTTTATCAGCCATATTAATATACTAAAATGTGAAAGTTCAACAAACATACAAAAATATATGTTTTTTAAAAATTTAAAAAACAAAAAGTAATAAAGACTATGTACTTTTAAAATATCAAAAATATTAGTAAGGGATGTTTTAATGAACAGAAGAAAAGTATGCTACTTTCTACTGTTCACTAAAGCAGTCCATTTTTTTATCATGTTTCTATACAAGTCTAATGGTAACTCCTAAAAATAGTCATATCTTTTTTCAGTTTATATTATTAATGAAGAAAAGAGTGATGCTATATCCATGCAAGATAGAAAGCGGTTCTTCCTTATGATTTCTGAAGCAAGCACAGCCCTCGTATTAGCATTCTCATCACCCTAGTATCTCACATTTCTACTGTCCTACATAAAGATCTGTTACCTCCAAATAAAAGTGTGCCATTTGAAAGAAGAAATTATCATTCAAAATACAAAGAATTTTAATACCAGGTAACATAACAAAAGGAGAAAACAAACTAATCATTCAGGTGGTTCTGATTCAAAAGGGAAATGTCCTTGTGTCTTGCTAACAAGAAAAAAAAAGGATTTTAAGAAGTATTATTTTTACAACAGATTGCAGCATCTAGCTAACCTTGGTTGATCTCAGAAAGCTAAACAGGGTCACACTTCACTAGTACTTTGATGGAAGACCATAGAAAATACCAGGACTATATCCTAATTTGAGAAGTAAACAAACAACCAAGAAAAGCAGGCAACAATAAACCACAGAAAACGCTAAGGATAGAGAGTTCAGGTAGACCCAAGGGTGGGATTCAAAAACCCCAACAACTGGGCTTCCGGTTGAGTTTCTTCAGCGACAGACCGAGTCTTTGATCCATGCTCGCCGCTGGAGCGCCCCGAGCCGGCTGGTTTCGGGGCGAAGCCACCCCATAGAAGTGGTGAAGAGTGGGGAGACTGCCTGCAGGGTTGAGGAGAGCCGCATCTCTCCTCCCCAGCTGGCCATTACTCCCTTTCCCGAAGGCGGTTGCAGCGGTGGTCAGAAATGGCCACCACAAAGAAGAACTCAACTGGAAAAGAATGTGCAGGAGGAAGATAAGAAGAGAAAGTTTTGGTTGACTGGGTCAAACACCAAAAGCAACAAATAAGGTACCTTGGAATTGAAACTATTAAAAAACAGTAACATTGTTCCCTAAGAAGATTTTTAAGCTGGGAAGGAGAGAGAAAAGGGAAAAGATTTCATTTTTTTTTTCTCCTTTTCCTATACAGACAGCTAAGAGACTTAAGCAAGAAATTGGAAAAAATCCACTTTAACATCAATTGGCATTTAATGCTAAAATAAAAAGTCAAAGGGATAATAAAGATTTCTGGATAATTAAAAGCTTTTGAAAACAGGAAAGGAGAGAAAAAGAATAAAAGGGCAGGATCTGGAAGGGAGGAGACTTCCTGGAATTAAAAAATAATTTACAGCAAAATCTCAACAAGATTTCCAAAAGATACATTCTAACTGAAATATCGCAACAAAAACCCCAGGAAGAGAAAATCGAAAAAGAAATAAGCAGATATAACTCAGGACTATCTGAATTACTTGATGATTTCTGGATTCTTTGTTATTGTTTTGAATGACTAAAATCAATCGGGTGGTTGTTTAAAACTGTTTAAAATGGCTCCACTTTTAGAAGAACTGAAAATGGAACTTAAAAAGTACAAAGAAGATACACAAGAAGGGAGAGGTTTTTTTGGCTTCGTATTTCAGTTTTTAGAAATGGAGATTTGGAATTATGAGAAACAACAAGAAATGCCTGCAGAACAAGAAGATTGCAACAAAGAAGAAGCCATCTTTAATGAACAAGTAATCTTAGGTGTGGGAAAAAAAGGAAAGGGGGGAAAGAGAATGGAAAGTTCAAGATTGGGAAAAACAACTCCAAAAAAAATAGAGTGAAAAATAAGTATAAAATCAGAAAGCAACAGAAGAGGGAAATGCAGAAGAAAGAATTAGAAGTAGTGAGACAAGGGGGTAAAAAGGGGAGGGAGAAGATGAAAGGGAAGAAAGAAAGGAAAAGAAGTTATAAAGAACAGAAACAAAATATAGAGAAACAGAGCCTATTTAGAGATAATGGGTGAAAACTTAACGGAAAAAGGGATTCTGCAAAAGTATATAAGATAGTATGGTTATATTAGAATCAGAAATAATTTTAGAAAATATGAAACAATGTATGATTAAAAAGTTTGATAAAATAGCTGTCATAATTCAGTGGAATGCTTGTCAATAAATAAATGTAACAAAATGAATATTTAATGATTTACAAAACATATGTGAAGAGAAATAAGGGAAAAATTAATTATGGAGATTTATATGTGTCTTTAAGGAAGTATGATATTTAATTGAAAAGAAGTGTTAAAGATGTTTAGATTTTAATGATTATTAATGATGGAACTGAATTGGAATGGAATGAGGGTTTATAATTACATATATTTATAATCTTTTTTTAAAAGAATATATTGTGTATTATAAGAATGTAGCAAGCAGAATTTGATTGGAAGTTATGTATTATGTATTATATTTAAGGTCATAAACTTAAGGTATATATTGAAGTTTAAATAAGAGTTGAATGGATGTATTTAAAAGATATGAAGGTGTCATAATCCAATTAGTAACTACATGAGAGAATTTGTTTAATGAGAAAAGATAATATGAAATTGAAACAGAACAGACAAAAGTATAAATATAATTTGAATTGAGATGAGATAATCAAAATAAAATTGAGAAAGTTAAGAGGGGAAAAACCATATGGAAAATGTAGAATAGCATAAGATTCGGAATAGAACATAGAAAGGAATATGAAATTGAGTTTTGTGTCTGTATAAAGAAGTTAACCTGGGACCATGCTATTTTCAAAAAAGATGGTTGGGTGGACGTGGCCATGGTGGACATGGCCTTCAGAAACTTCCAGGAGGGCCATTTTCACCTTCCCCAGAGACCAGAAGCTTCCCTCGGGCCTGTGAGAGGGCAAAAACGGCCTCCCCCAGGCTCCAGAGGGCTTCCAGAATCCAGAAAAAGGCCCATTTCTGGACTTCCAGAACTTGTTGTTCAGCCCATTTTTCGCCCTCCCAGAGCCTCCACGCGGACCTTGAATTACTTGCGTCCAAAACAGGCCACATGGACACTCTTGGGAGGGGAGGGGCAGCCAGGCCAGCTGGTTGGTTCAACTACCAGTTCAGCGAACTAGATGTAAATGTAACATCTGGTTTGTCCAAACTGGGCCAAACCAGCTGAATCCCACCCCTGGGTAGATCCCAAGAGTTATGCATGATCTGATGAAATATTTATTCATTACTAATCTTTCCCAAAATAAGAAGAGCTAATGTACATGTCATATAGAAGAATGGCATTCTTTTACCACAATTCTGTTTATCAGGTTTATCATCTAATTTCATAAACTTAAAAATCTGAGTAGTACCACATTTCCTGGAGGAAGGGAACACTTTTATACAATCTATAGACTGGCTAAAAAGGGAATTTCATTTAATTGTGATTGTTATGAGTTCACTGTATCAATGTGTATATGAATAATAATAGACAAGCTACAAGAGGATCTGTTATTTTATTTTATATGAACTTGTATATGAATTTTACTCACCTCAGTGCTCATTTATCCCTGGGAGCCTCCCACAATTTGTAATACAACTGGCTGTTGTATTAATTAAATAAGTAAATAATTTGAATGACTGCTAAATTATTTGTAAGGCATCCTGATTATATTTTTATACAAATTACACATAAATACAATGGAAAAAGAATTAGTGGAAGAGATGGAGAAGTAAACACAATTCATTGTAAAAGAAAATTGCATCTGTTTTCTGTTAATCTCCTTTCAGATATCTAGAAAACGTAATTATGATTGGTGGAGGTATACTTCAATTGCTTATCATCAAGCAGCAGGCATTTTATATGAATGGCCGATATTAGCGCTTCACTTCCTTATGAAATTATGTACCGTATATACTTGCATATAAGCCGATCTCGCATATAAGCCGATCCTTAAAAAACTGCCCCAAAATGAGGCATTTTGCAAAAACTCGCATTAAATTAGAGGGAAATAAATAAGAGGGAAAAATACAGAGGGAAAAGTCGGCAGGGCAAAAGTTGTGGCTCATCGTCCATCTAGGGAGAAAGGCTACAAAGGTCCAGGCGAGGGCTGCAAAGGGCCAGGCAAGGGCTGCAAAGGGCCAGGCGAGGGCTGCAAAGGGCCAGGCGAGGGC
>BLBF01000040.1:28423789-28555491 GCA_015471245.1 Laticauda colubrina
CTGCAAAGGGCCAGGCGAGGGCTGCAAAGGGCCAGGCGAGGGCTGCAGCAGTGACTCAGCATGGCGACTTGCTCCAGTGACTTGCTGGAGCAGCGACTTAGCATGGTGGCTTCGGGCGGCGACTTCACGCGAAGAGAGCCAAGACTCTCATCGCCTTCGCGCGATGACAGCCAAGACTCTCATCACGCGAAGCTGCCATGCTAAGTCGGTGCTCCAGCAAATCAGATTTATGCGCGTATAAGCCGACCCCCAAATTTTGGGGAAAAAAAAAAGCGTTCTAAAGTCGGCTTATATGCGCGTATATACAGTATGTGAAGAAATTATGCATATCCTAGCAGTGCATCACTGCAATCAACAAAGAAAAATACAAGGTCAAACACAAAGGATTTTTACACAAAATAGAAATACAGATTTGACTACACTGAGCTCTTACTTCACTGCATCAGTTAAACTAATAAAGAAATAGTAACTAGCTAACACTAGTTATAGGAATAGTTATAGGGATAGAATAATTTGTACTGCAACATTCTTTTTTTTTCCTATTCTACAAAATAATCCTTTGAACCATACGGGATTGCACAAGGAACAAATGCTTGACAACATCTCAAATAATAAAAATTCAATACAAAATAGGTGTAATAATTTATGACTTAGCTGTCTTGTTAGCAGTTAAAACTGCCCATCAAATCATTATCCCCTCTGCTTTTGCAACTGCCTCTTACTCATTACTGACATATCTTGTACACATACTTCTCTTGTTTAGTTCTTATATATAAATTGCCCAGTGAGTGACAGATCAATTCATTTCCCTGACATACGCACCTTACACATATTCTGCCTATTTCCTCAGCCTCCCAGACTGGCTAGCTTGCCCAGTTTATATGGAAGCTGCCAACAAGGATATGTCAGTTGGGAAGTTCAGACTGATTGTAGCACTGCTGGGAAATAATATATAATCAACCAGTATAAATGTCCTTGGGTCATGTTGCAGTAAAACTCTTGAGATACCAGCATTTGACACAGCATGAAAAGCTGTACATATGTTTTCCAGATGAAAAAAATGCCCACGAGCATCTTTATTTTCAGCCAGTCTAAGCGTGCAGACCTGCTGTTCAAGTCTATTCAGAATTCGAATAGAGACAGAGGGGACATAATGTTTACTAAGACAAGTTTCTTGTGTGTTAATGAAGTTAGATCTGAATTCTACACAGCACACTGTGGTGTACTAAGGAACAAACAGCATTGCACAATGTACATTCATGAATTCCTTGCTATCCTGCCCATCGTTTTAGAATACATTTACTGTATTCTATGGGAAGTGCTAATAAATTTTAAGAATTTACATACAAGCTTTAAGTATTACTTTATTTATTTCCACCATGTCATTAGTACGTTGCCGATCTACATGAAAACAAAACAATAATAAATCAAAATAATTACACCATTCTTAAAGCTTTTTTTAAAATTAAAACATGTATTTACAGCACAATTACAATGAAGTGTTAGCATATGTAATAATATTTTCAAGATATTCTTTTATGGACATGTGTGCATGCACACATGGATGCCAATTTTAAAAAATCAAACGATTTAAAGTTTGAAAAATGAGTTTTGTTAAAAACCAATAAAATAAATTATTGCAATAAAGAAGGGTGTTTCTTAAAGCAAAAGAAAAAATACAGTATGACCCTAATATCAAATATCCAGCACCGTGCAAAGATTATCAATATTTTTCTATCTCAAATGCCCTGCCTCAATAATTATAGATTCTGAATTTATAGGTAGCTTGTCCATTTGGCTACCCACTTGCCTGGTGAGCATGTTGGAGAAGCCTAATCAAGAAAGCTAGGTATAAATTGTCTGGACAGCCATTAAATCCATTTCTGGTTGCATAAGAGGATTTTCTTTGATGTCTTAAGTTAGTGTGACACCAAATGTATTTCCAACTCTATAATTTCATCTCTTAGTCAGGCCAATCAGTACAAATTAGCTGTGTATTCATGATTAGGAAATATATTATCTGTGTAGATAACAAGGAATATACAACAAAATCCCTTCCTATGTTGCAGTATCATTTCTGTCTCCACATTCTTTCTCTTTTCAGAAAGTCAACAGAGTATGAAGCCTACTGTGGAAGTCAAACAAAAAGATTTAAAAACCTGAATAATTTCATTCAATATAAGAATTTTGTTGAGATAATATATGGATACTAAAGCATATTTAAAAATAGACTGTATTTTCTAAAGTACTGTTCAATTCTGCAGAATGACTATATTTTCTAAAATGTTGGATATAAATTCCTGTTTTATCACATTTTTTTCTTCGAGATTCACATGAGTTTTTGAAGTATTTCTTGCTAAAACTGAAGCCTTAATTTTATTTTACATTACTCCCCTAAAATTATCTTTCATGTTTTGTAATTTATAGCCTCATTCAGTAGAAGTACTGCTCGTGTTAAAGCTGTATTTTCAAAGGCAAAAGAAACTGAATGCTTCTCACTGCTCTCACACAAAATCAGATAAACAGCAGGATCCTAGAGTTGGTAACATTCACATTTTCTTCCATTTTTAAAAACATATTTCCCTTCTTCCGAGAATTTAATCCTTTATTCAGTAAATAGTAAACTGAGCATTATTATTGCTAAGATTTTCTTTTAAACTAGAAATAAAGCTTTTATTATAATCTCCCTTGTGACATGCTATAATTATCATTTATGTTTTCTTTGTTGCATTACTTTAGATCTGGTATAAACATAAAAACGGGTGGGATTCTACTGGTTCGGGCTGGTTTGGGAGAACCGGATGTTAATTGTACATCCAGTTTGGTGAATTGGTAGTTCCAAAGCTCAGCTGGCCCCACCCACTCCACCCTGCCCCTGCCAGAAGTCGCCATGCGCCTGGTTCTGGCTCCCAGGTAAGTGTAGGGAGGCTTGCAAAGCCAAAAACAGGGTGAGGGTGGACATGGAGGAGTGCAGCTATGCCCCACCCCACTCCTCCCCCCACCCTGCGCTGTTTTGGGTCTTTCTAAGGATCCAGGGAGAGGCAAACTAATCACCTAATTGAGCAGCCCGTTTTTTGCATAGCAAGCCTCCCTGGAGCTTCAGGAGACCCAAAGCAGTGCGCGGGGGGGCGGGTGTGCTGGAGGGGAGTGGTGGGGCCCTTTTTTTGCTTTGTGAGGGGTGCAGGAGGAATGCTGCCTGTCACACACCCCTGGGCACGCCCACCCAGCCGGTGATTAGGGCAGAGAACAGGCTGCTCAATTAGGTGATTAGTTTGCCTCTCTTACCTGAGGGCTGCCTCCCACCAGCTGGCATGTAAGGGCTTGATTCAGTTTGTTCCTGCCCTCAAACAGGAAAGGTTCTCCAGCAGCTGGCCTTGCAATAGGCTTGCAACAACTGAGTTCCAGGTCCTTTCTCCTCCTGCTCCTTCTGCTACGCCTGCTTTTGCCTCCTCCTTCTCTTTCTCCTCCGGCTTCCTGTTTCTCCTGCTTCTTCTTCCTTCCTCTGCTTCTTCCCCACTTTCCTCCTCTCCTTCTCCCAGCATTGCAACTGGGCTTGTGTTCCCTTCCAAGTTTGCAAGACAAACTGCAGCATCTCAACTTGCAACCAAGTGCTTTTCTAAAGCCTTGTTGGAGGGAAACAAGGTATGTTTGTCTGTGGGAATGTCACCTAAAGTGCTGGGTCTTCAAGGGAATCCCTCTCTCATTTATACCAAGACTTCTGACGGAGTCTCTCTCTGTGTCTCTGCCTCTCCTCCTCCTCCTTCTCTCTTTTTGAATAGTTTTGTTAGCACTTCCTCAATGTGCTGGAACTTTAATTTGTTTTGATGGAAGAGTGAGTAAGAATTGCCTCTTCTCACCCCCACCCCCTTTCTTCCCACTTTCACAGGTCTAAACTGGAAGAGAATCACTGTGCTGAATCATTGAAAAGTGCAGGTAGTGGTCATTTACCCTCTTTCTGCTTTCCTGGGTCTTTGATTGGGGTTTCCTCTGGAGCAAAAGCAAAGAGCTTCTTCCAGTGAAGATTTCTCTGTGTCTTCTAATTTTCTTCCAGAGCAGAACAAAAAAGCCTCTTCCTGTGAAGGCTTTTCCTGTTCTTTATTCTGATTTTCTCCAGGAGCAAAATTAAGCCCTTTCTAGTGAGTCTTCCCTGTGTGTTTATTCTGATTTTCCCCTGGACTGGAACAAAATTATCTGGTAGCAGGCTTTAAGTAACAATCCCACTTATTTTACTCCATGCATGGTCCACCTACTATTTAATTTACCACTTGTTTGTGCTTCTTTCCCAAACTATATACTTTTCTCCCTCCCCCTTTCTCTTTCTCTCTCTCTCTGACACAAACACACACACACACACACACACACACACACACAGGTACATGGTAAAATTGTCTTCCATGAAACCAGTCCTGGTGCCAGAAAGGTGGGGGGCTTCTGAATTCGACCATGCAGGAGAATCCTTTTAAGGATTATCTGTTAATAAAAAAGTAACTAATTTAGCTCTGATCCTAAACCAGGGGTTCCCAAACTTGGCAACTTTAAGACTTGTGGACTTCATCTCTCAGAATTTCTGGAAGTCGAATCCATAAGTCTTAAAGGTGCCAAATTTGAAGACCTCTGTCCTAAACGCTAAAGTTTCAGCATATAAAAAACAGAGGAGCTCTGATCAACTATCACAGTTATATGTATATAACTGTATACATATATGTATACATAACTGTATATATAACACAGTATACATTTTGGATCTGAGTGGAGGTCCCCGGAAAGATGTCAGAATAACACTTAAAAGGGACCTTGGGAGGAACCCTATACCATTTCAGAGAAATGGCTGTCCAGTCTTTTCTTAAAAACCTCCAGTGTTGGAGCACCCAGAGCTTCTAGAGACAAGCAGGTCCACTGATTAATTGTTCTCACAGTCAGGAAGTTTCATCTTAGTTTTAGGTTGTTTCTCTCTTTATTCAGTTTCCATACATTACTTCTTGTTTTGCCTTCTGTTTCTTTGGAAAATAAATTGCCCCCCCCTTCTTTCTGGAAGCCCCTTAAAAGCCTGTTGCCTATCACCTTCTTGGACAAAGCATGTGAGACTTTTCCTCCTTTCAGTGGTCCATGAAAGTACATCTATAGCATGCAGATAATAAAGTCAAAAAAGGTGAACAACATCTTTACAGGACTATAGATAAGTTGAGGCTGGGTGTGACAACAATGGCTAGGAGGGGAGGGGCCAGGCGAGGCACCCCTTGACATGAGTGACATTAAGTTAGTCATGCACAGCCAGTCAAGTGACCACCAAGCCACACCCACAAATGAAACCACGCCCAATGAACCAGTTGTTAAGAAATTTGAATCCCATCTCTGCATAAAAACATCATTAAAACTTTATAATATCACACAAATAAATTCCTTATGGTTATTATTTTTATTTAGTTTTACTATTTTGGGATCATAACTTTAAAAATATGCCAAATTAGGATGGATAGATAGATAGATAGATAGATAGATAGATAGATAGACAGACAGACAGACAGACAGACAGACAGACAGACAGACAGACAGACAGAATGTCTCCTCTCCCTCCATGTGTTGAATACCTGAATCAGAAGTAAAATAAATGTAAACTGTCCATGCGTGACAGTTTACGGAAGACTATGTATAAAATGAAATAGACTATTTAAGTTCAAAAGTCCTGTATTTACAAGCCAAACACTAATACTCAATGTCTTGTTTTCTAAAATAATAATTATTAAAAAAAAAAAACCTTGGGTGGTATTTAGCCACACCCCTGCCTTCATCAAGAGCTGAAGGAATTTATGCATTATATAAACCTTTGTGACTTTTTCATATATTTGAGATGCTGTGAGAGCAATATGAAATAAAATGGACTAATAATTTGCTTTTATCAGGATCTTGATAGAATGTTTCAAGGAAATATATAACTGGTTCTTCAAAAAGCATTCCTAACTTTTTGAGAACAGCAAATAAAAGCACAAAGCCATTTTATGGCTCAATGGCACAAAGCACTATATCAACCAAATTAAATAATTCTATCTCAATTATTTAAAATAGAAGCGCTAAAACCTACAGCACTTACACTTTTGTATTCATTATGCTTTTTTAGGAACTGTCTATTGTTATTCAGAACATTTACTTCATCTGTCAAAATGTCTAGAATTAATTAACATGGATGGCTAAATCACGAGATATACACAGTTATATAAAGTGTATACGTACAGCATGTACATGATAAAGTGCATATTTTGCTTGTGAAAGTTTCAAAACTGAATCACCAGCACTTTTAAAAGTCTGATTTGTTTAAAAGTATAAACAACTATCGTCCAACAGTTTCGTTAAATCTAGATGGCCATGTTTCTTCCTACATTTAAGCATAGTATTTCATTGGGCTCTACTAAATTAAGGCAAAGTTGATAATGAAGATTTAGATTTAGGCATACTTGAAGTCTACCATATTTAACAAAATGACTTAACAATGAATTAGCTGTGTTCCTTATTCATATGGAAAACTTTACTATCCCATTCACAAAGGATTTTTCAATTAAGATAATGCATCCAGTTTTTCCATATGATTTGGCCAACTTCCCACATTTCCATAGATTAGTGAATATCTGAATAACTGCAGTAGCTGCATGTTTAGAGCGTTCATCCAAAAAAAAAAGTGTTACCCATGATACCTGGAAACAGAAATTAGAAGTATCAAGTTAGTAGTAGCCATTTCTATTAATCCTTATGAACTATAAAGTAATCAAGGGGAGAACTAATCTTCAAATAAGGAGAAATTTTGTGACAGAACAATTAATCAGTGGAACAAACTGCCTTCAGAAATTATGGATGCTCCACCACTAGAGGTTTTTAAAAGGAGACTAGACAACCATTTGTCTGAAATGGATAGAGTCTTAATCCAACAGGGGGTTGGATTAGATGACCCACAAGTGGTAGAAAAGTGGTAGTTTGTCATGGTTTACTAGACTTCTGGTTCCACCTCAGCGAGCTTGAAAATTTCTGCTTGACATGGACTGCCAAAGGACATGGCTAAATGAACTATGAATACCTAGGGCACATAGTACTTTCAAATCACAGATTATAAATATTAGAAATAATTTCCATATTAAATATTAAGAAAAACAGAGATAAAATTATATTAAGAAATGAGTGCAAATGCAATTTTTCCACTATATTTGAATTCCCCAAACTTTGCAGAACTGTTAACTATTTAAGGAATTTGTACAAAATCCACATGAGAGAAAAGAGCTAAGAGACAGTACAGAAGGCATACTATGAAAATTTGCTTGCATATGTGTATACACGAGCAAATTACAATGAATAGGTATAAATTTTCATGCAATAAAAATGACATAAATTTTGGCACTGCCTTTTTTAACAATGCTTACAAACTAATATGTAAATGAGACAAAGTAAATCTCTTGGCAATAAGATATAGTTTCCACTGCATTAAATTGTATATTTGAATCTCATTAAAAATGCACATTATAAACCACTTCATAGCTATCAATGGAAAGGTGACTTATTTATAATTCATCACATACCTATGGAATTCTGTTATGTAATTTCTAATCAAGCTAAAGAACTTTCATTCCAACTTGCCAAGGAGAGAAATGCTGTAAAACTGGGTACTCTAAGAAATAAAATTCTTTGTTGTTAGTGCAACATACAGGAAAGAGCACATTCATAATTACAAAAGGAATTATGATCTGGAAAATTAGATTCTGTCACGTAACTGGAGTTTTTAAACATTAATAGATTTTAAAAGCTATGGTTACAATAAATCACAACCATATACCAAGATATTTTTTGCGGAAAAATATTTTTTCTTTACATGGATAAAACAAATAGTCACTCCTGAATTAACCACAAAGGAATAATAAAATGGCAAGTTTAGCATATTTTGTCGAATGTAGTTTATGAAAATTAATTCATTTCTATATCATTTGCATCTTATTAACTGTAAATTGTTTTAACAACAATTTTCCATGTTGTAACCAAATTCACATTGTGTTTGCCTTTCTAGAATGACTATTTTTTTGCATAAAAAAGAATGATTTGAGAGCATTTAAGGGGATAATTTCTGCAATTCTCCCTGTTTTCAAATCTGGTATTTTCTGTGCTGCGCAAAGCACGACTTCAGTGGATATTCAATTTTAATTTTTACTTATTTTAATGAAATTCAGAATAAATGACACATTATCTTTTTTGCATTGTTTTAGCCTTGTGAGCAAAATTACTGCTGTTACAAATTAGCAGGTCATAGATCC
Source organism: Laticauda colubrina (assembly GCA_015471245.1). Taxonomy (NCBI): domain Eukaryota; kingdom Metazoa; phylum Chordata; class Lepidosauria; order Squamata; family Elapidae; genus Laticauda; species Laticauda colubrina. The sequence continues at coordinate 28,432,075 of BLBF01000040.1, forward strand.
TATAAAGATCTCAACTGGGAGAATGTAAAACTTTAAACCTTCTTACTATAATCTGCTTTCTTTTACATTAGATGCAATTAGCTGCAATTTGTATCTCTGGAAATTTACACAGAAGTTTTGAGGTTAAAATGTCCCAATCTTTAAACATCTCTTTTTGTGCATGGAATAGCCTGTTTGCTTTCAATAGAAGGCTTCCAATGCTGGAATGTGACATTCTGACCTTATCAAAAAGTGGCCCAATCTTAAATTGCTTGAATAATGGATAAACCACTAATATAGGAATATTCTGGTTTGGAAACAGCTGTTCTAGTTAAAAGAAAAGCCTTATTTCAAGAGTTTCTGTTTAAAGGTCACAATAATGACAATTTGGTTAAGAGTTCCTAATGTTCCGACCTAGAAAAATTAATCATTTTTTTATGATTTGTCATCAAGTTGGATTTTTTTCCAGCCTAGTGGAGTCTATTGAGAAGAAAACAACAGTTAAGCAAATGGCAAGGCAGATTAGAGGGCCTAACAATGTATATGTATCCTTATCAGATTATTGCTTTTATTTTGGGGAGAGGGGGCAGGGGAAGGTCTGGAAAAGTTAGGATATTATTTAACTTCGTTGACTTCTGTTTCTTGCTGACTCTGGACTTGGTTCTGCTGTAAGCTTCCAAGAGTTCTAAGTTTGTCTTGCTACTTTTAAAACAGGGTTGTGTTCTATTTAAGCATGATAGACTGGCAGGCAGGCAATCAATGAAAATACCTTCCATATTGAAGAGTATAATTTTTGGTAGTTGGATATCTTGTTATTTCCAGTGGGTTGGCATATCTCCTAAGAGGAAATGCTGAATGCTAAATACCTGCTATATTAATTTCTAAATTAAATTCTAATGAACATGATAAAACTTTGCATTTTTTTTCTCTCTGTATGGTTGAGCAACATAAGACGATTATTTAAAATTGGTTCCCTTTACTCCTGGGTTAGCATTTTTAAATATCTCTGCAAATTCCCATTTATAGATATCCATACTAGCCTTTTTTTCAGTCCTGCACACTTCTGATTTGAAATAAACATGGCATATTTATTATGTAGAAATACCTGTAATTGCTGCCTTGTACTTTAAAATCCTAAAAGTTTTCCCAATAAACAGTCCTCCTTTCATCAGACTCCCTCTCCTCTCAAAACCTTATGCATTTCTATATTGATTCAATTAATTTCTTACACAATTTTCAAATAAACAAATATAGCAACAACAGTAAAGAGACAATATATTATAATATATATAAACAGAAAGGTTGTTTCCAGTGGTAGGATTCAAAAATTTTTACTACCAGTTCTGTGGACGTGGCTTGGTGGGCATGGCCATGTGACTGGGTGGGCATGGCTTTTTTTTTTTTCTTTTTTGCAGTTGCCCCGCCAACCCATTTTTGGGGCCTTCTGGGCTTCAGAAGAGTCTTTTTTGGGAGGAGGCTCCCAGAAGGCTCCTCTAAGGTTCAGGAAGAAAAAAACAGAGCATGGGAGGGGCATACAGCCCCTCTCCACGCTTCATTTTGGGATCATCCTGGCCTCCGAAGAGCCTCGGGGGATATTTTTGCTTCCAGAACACTCCTCTAAGGTTCAGGAAGGCAAAAAATGGAGGGGGGGGCTGAGCCCCTCCCTCCATTTTTTGCCTTCCTAGGCCTCAGCAAAGGGAATCCTGGAACAGCTGATCATATAAACAGCTGATTGTCAGGAAGGGAAAAAAAAGAAATATCTTAAGGGGCCAGAGTCAGATGAGGTGAGTGAACATCGGGCAGGTGGGGCAAGAGAGCCAGAGACTGGTCGGGAGCATGGCTAGCCAGAACTTACTACTGGTTTGTCGACCCATGCCAAATCTTTGCTACTGGTTTGCCCAATCTGGTGCGAACCAGCTGAATACCACCACTGGTTGTTACCCTATTACATCTTTCTATTTCTATAATTTAATTTAGAACAGTAGCTACAAAATATTTTAAGCAAATGGATTATCACACTTCATGGAGAATGGACACCTTTCTTGTTACCCAGGAAGCATGTATGTCTAGTCTCTTATCAGCTATCACTTCCCCTTCCACTGAGAGTTAGGAAAATGAAGGGGAGAAAATTGGTGCATAGCACAAATGCTCTTCTCTTGTTCTTATTCTCAATGTCCTTGAATGAAATGGAGCCTCGAGTCTAAGCTAATTTCACCTAGCATTGCTGATTCTCCTGCGTTGGGTTAAACAGGTGGTCCAGATGTCAGCTGTTCTCTCGAACTATCTAATTGATGATGGCTGCCTCATTGCCATCATATTAATAACCAGACTACCCACCGGCACAATAATCAATCCTGATATATTTCAGATTCATGCAGAGAGAGCTGTCTGATTTCTATCTTGTTTGGTGGGCTGATATGTACAGAAAGGACACCCAATCTGAGGCAGTTTAGCAGCAAATACTCTATATATTGCCAATAGAACTATTATATGCATAATATATGCATAATGATTCATTTTCACTAGTTCTAAATTAAATATAAGCACCATTTCTCAAATGACAACATTACATTACAGAATTTCAAATCTACAGAACCCAAGGCATTTATGATTTGTGTCCAACTGAACTTCGAGTGTAGGTCTAACAGCAGGATATATTCAGGGGAACCCAGAAACGTGATAACCATGAACCATTGGTATTTTTGAAATGTATTACATCTGCTTTCAAAAAGCTTTTGTTATTTAATAAAAATGCAACAGGTTAGCTGTATGGGATTGATAATTGCATTCATTGTAGTACATCAGCTTGAAATATATAATTCAAATCTGTTTTATCACTTCTTTTGATCAATGTACACAATTCATATAGAAGCTTTTCATCCTAGCATGTATTTTCCCCCACAAAATAGGTCTGCTGGACTAAGAGAAGGTTAAGTCTCTAAATGGAATAAAATGAAAAGCAAATTTGAATAAATGTATCTTATATCTCTTGACCTTTTTTATAAGTTAATTCTTAATGTCAGCTTTTCCATTGAAGCTGAAAATTTAATTAGCCTTATCCAGTTAATTAGTCTTATCCACACTTCATTACAAAATCAGCTCTATACTCTTATATTTAATGATATTTAACCTTATTTATCCATATTTATACACATTGTTGAGAGACAGAGAGAGAGGGAGGGAGGGAGGGAGGGAGGGAGGGAGAGAGAGAGAGAGAGAGAGAGAGAGAGAGAGAGAGAGAGAGAGAGAGAGAGAGAGAGAGATTGAGATTGATTGCCAAAGTAAATTGAAACCAGCAGATTGCTAGGAAATAGAACATCAGGAGACCTTGAAGCATTGTTTCAGGAAATGGTGTTAAAAATATATATGTGCTTCTGTGTCCTTAAAAAAGGGCATAGAAAAAGTCAAGTAAATACATAAACAGGCACTGAAATTATGTTATTATACTGAATATGATGTAAGGCATATATTCTTTAAGTTCTCTACTTTTCAGCAACATCAAAAACATATTAAATCTCTATGGTAATATTCTTAATTCATGACAACCATTTCTGTTCACCCAATAAAAATAACCCAAGATTTATAATTCACATTATATACTACATGTTGAAAGGGTAAAAATCCAGGAAACATCTATAAGACCGAATAACAACTGGAGCAAATCAAATAGGAAGCAATCCTAATTTGGTCTAACATTAGTATTTACTTCTAACTGTAGTATTTCATATGAAAAGCTATTATGTGCAGGATTTGGAAATTCAAAAAACACTTGTGTGTTTTTTCCTATGAAAACCTAGGAACATAATCCCACTTTAAGGTCTTCTCCTCAACCCATAATTTATTGATTTTAATAGGAGAATAAAATATGCTGACTGAAGCCAAAAGATTTTGGGATATGCTTTACTCCAAAAATTTAAAAGTTCAAAATAGGTTAATTCTATGAGCACTCATGGGAGAAAGTATCAGTTGTTGAGAGTTGGGTGGCAAATAAGTTTATTAAATTATAATAATCATTACCACTGGACATAGTTTTAATTTGACTAAATATGCACACAGTCAGACTTATTTCCATACAACAAGTTTAATAATGGACACATCCAGCAGGATTTAAAAACACTGAGCTTTAACCTGCCAGTGTTTATATAAGTAGTATTAGTTTTGCAGAAAACTCTGAATTGCAGAAAAGCATGTAACTTTCTAGTCTATATATTTTTTTAATATATTATACTATTTCAAAATAAATATGCAGTACTTTGTAAGTACTAGAACATGAAAAAAAAACAACAATGGAACACGGGGACGTTAACTCTTGGGTATTTATCATGGAAAATTGCATTATAGTGTAGATTAGCACTAGTATTATAAGTACTCTATATAGGTAAAGTTTTCTTCCAACTGAATTTTGTCCCTGGTGCTTAACTTAACTCTAAATCAATGGATTATTGGAAAGAAGTTGTATAAAGAATACTGGAACTCTTGTCTATCAACAAAACTGAAACTGAAAAAAAATGGTATGGGAGAATTAGCCAGCCAAAACAACAAACAAAAATAACCGAGTCCAAAAATTGGATTTATTACATAAATAGGATGGGGGGTGTTGTGTATAAAAATTAGAAGACTCCAAATAACTAAATCTGATTGGCCGAGCAGGCCGCACTAGGATTGGTCAATAAAGCACCATTACAATTGGCCCGCCTGACGGCGGGAATTCTCAAAGAATTGTCATTGGCCGCAAGCTGTGAGCAGCCACTATAAAAAGGGCTGCTGCGGCTTTGGCAAATGTTCCGCTACAAGTCACTGAGTTGTTTTGATAAAGAGCTGTTTTTGGAACACCGGTCTCGCATACCTTTATTCTCAGAACAGAACGGGGGGGGAGGGGGGCGGGGAAGGAAACCACTAATTGGTATATTATGGAGAAGCAGGTGAACAGCAGCTTGAAGTGTGACCAATCCTCTGTTTTCAACCCATTCCTTATCACATAAACAAGAGTCCTATAAGTGTTAGGATATAATTCCATTTTTTGCATGTTTCAAAGTTTTGGTTGGTTGGTTTTTCTTAATTCAGCAATGTAGCCTGTAGTTCAGGGATTTCTTGGTATGCATAATAAGTCTGAACCTGGTTAGCTTTTTTTAAGAAGAGGCAAGGTCAGTTAGTTGCTACCACCTGACTTCTACCCTGAAACACATTTTCAAAAGGGAACAAAAAGAAGTGTTTAAAATCAGCAGCTGATTTTGAGAAGTTATGTTTCAGTGTAGAAATAGCCTTAAAATATCTCTGCTTTTAATGAAATGGGGCTGAAAAATGATAATCATATCAAATTTTAGTTTCTGAAGACTATAAATTAGTATGAGAAAAGGATCAAGTTGTCCATGTTCATTTAATCCCACCCTGATGCCTATGTTCATCAATGATGATGGAACCCTGTTTTGAAAAGCACACACAACTCATATTTTGATCTCTTCAGCACACTGAGCTGCAAAAGTGTCCCAAGTTCTGTAGCTTTTCTTTAACCAGTCAGAGGGAAAGGCACATATTTGCAGCAGGGAACGCAAATCAAGCAGGGACTTCTTTGCTACAATGTCAGCTAAAGCATTCTTGGTTGCCATGCATATTGAGAGAGGCTATTTGCATGCTCACAAATAAGAGTTTAAAATAAGAGATTTTTATGTGCTACATTCTTCACACTAGAAAATGAGTATAACACATACACCCATGAGGTAAATCTATTTTGTGGCACTTCTCTTTTTCCTTAAACAAAAAGGGAAAGGGGAGAAAGAGGCAATAGCTTGAAAAATAATGGAAGTTACATGTATTACTTAATTTTTGTCTTTTTATCCCTAATCCATTGCTATAATGCCAAAGAATTCATAATTTGAATTACCTTCTTGAATTATTTTCATTGTAAACATTTATTTACAGACAACAGTTGACCTGAAAAAGCTTTTCTCATTCCTATCTTACGTTTATATTTAACTGACTGTTATAAAATTGCACTTCAGAGAAGTTATGCTAACATATAGCAATTAGTCCGAAAACATTCCAGGTTTTTGGACATTTAGATGGATGAATTTTCAAGAAACACAGCTTCAGATTTAATTCTATTTTTTAATTCAGTGCCAACTATCATGTTTAATTATAATCATCATTTATTAAATATACCACTCAACACCCAGTGAATCTGAGTGGTTGAATAAATCCAATATATATTAAATGGGAAGATTAACATTCTATTTCAAACCTCCAAAGAAGGTTAATCAACTTCAAAATTGAATCATTTTCAAATGTCAATTATTGATGACAAATCTGTTAATACATAGTTGTATGAAAAATAAAGTAAATTCTCTTTCAGCTATATAGTTTTATATATCAGGACATAGTAAAAATTATCTGATCCTTAGTAGTTCTTAAAAGTAGGTAATACAATCTCAGATGAACAACATATTATACCATGTTATTACTGGCGCAGTGGTTAGGCTACTTCTGCTAACTGCCAATTGCCTGCAGTTCAAGTCTCATCAGCTCAAGGTTGACTCAGCCTTCCAACCTTCCGAGGTCAGTAAAATGAGGACCTAGATTGTTGGGGGTAATATGCTGACTCTGTAAACCATTTAGAGAGGGCTGTAAAGCACTGTGGAGCCGTATATAAGTGAGAAGCCACATGTGAAAAACTAATAGTCTTGTTGCATCCATAGGTATGAAAAGGCTAAGTAGAAGCCAGATGCTGCTAATCAAGTGTCCTTGATCAATTGATCACCATCAGCAAGTAGAGGCTTTTACCTCTATAAAAGCGAAAGTTTTAGGAGTTTCCTCCACCCCTAATCTGTGGACTGGCCTCCGGTTGCATCATGCCAGAAACTGGGCCATGCAAACAATCTGTGGGATGCAGGCAGCACACAAAACCATGCCCCTTCCAGTCTGAAGAAAGACCCACAGAACTGGTCCCTGATGCCCAAAATATCAGAGGCTGGTGATCTATGACACTGAGGTGTATATTAACACAATTCCAGTAAAGTAAAGACACCAGAAGTTGTCTTAGAGGAGCCACTGTTGCTGTCCATCAATCCGGGAAGAATTATAAGGCCATTTCTAAATAATTTAAAGTCCATAATTCGATAGTGAGGAAGATTATTCACAAGTGGAAAATATTCAAGACATTTGCCAATCTTTCCAAGAATGCATGTTCCAAGTCATCCCAAGGTCAGACAATGCAATGTTCAGAAAATGTTCAAAAAATCCAAAAGTTATATCTCAGACTCTATAAGCACCAATTAGCATATTAAATTTTAAAGTTTGTGATAGTACAATTAGAAAAAGACTGAATAAATAAGGGTAAACACTTTGGAAGGATTGCCAGAAGAAAGCTTCTTTTCTCTAAAAAGAACAGGGCAACATGGCTTAGATTTGCAAAGCTGCATCTAAACAAATCACAACACTTCTTGAACACTATCCTTTGGCCAGACAAGACCAAAGTGAAAATGTCTGGCAATAATGCACAGTGCCATGTTTGACAAAAAACAAACACATCATATCAACACAAACAGCTCATACCATCCTCGAGTGTGGTGGTGGAGTGGTGATGATTTTGCCTTGTTTTGTAGCCATAGGTCCTGAAGCAATATTGTAAAAAAGGAGTGGGCCAAAATTCCTCCACAATGATGTGAGAGGCTGATAAAATCATATGTTATTGATGCTTAAAGGTGGGTCTACAAGCTATTGCATCATAAGGGGTACTTAGTATTTCACACATCACCCCTCCATTTTGGCTTTTTTTTGGGGGGGGGGTAAAATAAATGATGACATGGTGTAATATGTGTTGTTCATCTGAGATGCATTTGCCTAGTTTTAAAAACTACTAAGGACCAGATAATTTTTATTATGTCCTGATATGTAGAACTACAGAACTCAAAGATGATGTACTTTCTTTTCACATGACTATAGCTGGTAAAATGTCCAATGATAGCAATATTTTGGAGAAACACAATTTTTTAGTATAGCAGTTGAAAAAGTCACGAGTCATGAGTCATTTCTGCATGGTCATCCTTAGTATGAAAAAATAACTTGTTTACATTGATATTATGGTATGTTGGCATTTCTGCTAAAGTAGATAGCTAGCTGGAGAGGTGAAGTTTTTTTAAAATAGATTTTATTTATCTTAAAGCAATGGGCCACTTCTTCAACTCAGTACAGTAAGGGGAAATATATGTTCCAAGACCCAATTTTTTTTTGCACATGAACATTTTGTACTAAAGTATAGAAGAATCAATTTAAAAATTTATGAAACTACAGAAGCCATCCTATAGCATAGTGACAAATAGTGCTTAAATCCAGATTCTTTGTAAGTAGAAAAACAAACCCTACCTATTCTTTACATTTTTTTAAAGTCAGTTGAGAACCTGGTTTATATGAATGTTCCATACTGAAAAGTATTTGTAAGGAAGTGTCATACTGAACAGGGATCAACTAAATACCCAGTATTTCTTACATGCTTACAGTATAAATGACATTGCTTTATACCAGGGGTGTCAAACCAATTTCATTGAGGGCCACATTGTATTTGACCTCAGGGGGGTGGGATGGGGGTGGCCAGGGTGGGCATGGCCAGCATGATGTCACTCACACTGAGGGATGCCTGTGATGACCTGAGTACTTTGCCATCAAAAGTGGGCTCCTGGTTTCCGTTTTCAGCTGAGATAGTCTCCTGTAACCCTTTATCAGTGAAAACGGAGGTTGAGGGTTGCAGGGAGCCCTGAGCTCCGTTTTCACTGGCAGAGGCATTGTGGGCCACTCCTTCACTTTTTCCAGGGCAGCCTCATGGGCCAAATCTAAGCACTGCATGGGTTGGACCCAGCCCACAGCCTTGAATTTGACATTCCTCATTTACACTTAACAGTTAGCCAAATGCATACACCACTGTATACATGAAAGTGATTTTACATGAAGTTCCTATTATGTAAGGCAGTGGCATCCCACCTTTTGACATCAGGGACCATTTCCACTGAGTTTTTCTATGGACTAGAGGGGGCATGGTTTCACACCTCCATGGATTCTGCATGCGTGCAATTGGGGCTTTGTTTGTTTGTGATGCCCAATCTCTGGCTATCTGGGATTCTATGTATACTGTACATAAAAACAGAAATAATATGTACACTCATACACTGTCCTGAACTCTCTGGGCAGTTTACAAAGTCAACATATTGCCCCCAACAATTTGGATCCTCATTTTACCGATTTTGGAAGGATAGAAGGCTAAATCAACCTCAAGAATTATCAGGATCAAACTCTAGGTTATGGAAAGAGTTTGCCTGTAATACTACATTCTAACCACTGCACCACTAGGACTCCTAATAATGGTGTTGATTCTGTTCCAACCATGCTTTGCAAATAAAAAAATAGTATCTGTAATATGATTTTATTGCTCTTCTATTCCCCCCCGCCAATTTTCTTTTAAGATGGCTTAGCATTATATCTGAGCTAAGCATAACCACAGCTATCATTAACCTGATTTCGCCTATTAACTAGGGAGAAATGCCATCTTCAAATTATATAAAAGACATACAATAATTCAGATAATAACCAATGACTTTGGATGGCTTAAAAGAGACTGAGTAAATTAATGGAGGACTGACATACCAATGTAGATGTCTGAAGACTAAATCCTATGTCTAAATTGGGGACAGCATATTTCCAATTACAAGAGAAAAGGGAATAATATGGGAGAACAGTATGCTTCTGTCTACTATTGTCAAGCTCTTGGAACTGACCACAAGAGTTCCCTTCAGCAAAATATCTAAAAAAAGGAACTGAATTGAAACAAAGTTACAGAAATCTTAGCAGTTGGGTCGCTTTCTCTTTAGTATATTTCTTAGCTTGTAATGTCAATTTTTTTTTTCAGATATTTCACTAATGAACTCTCTGGAAATCTGTGAAGAGGCTATTAGTTTGCCTGATAGCTGAGGAATGTGAAGGTGGAAAGGTTGTGGCTTTTACTTAAACTACATAGATGTCATTACATGTAAGCATTCCAGAGACATATGGTTGGTTGCTGTGAAAAACAAAATACTGGATGAAGATATGTCCTGGCCCAATTAAATAGACCTATAATGTTCACTCGTGTTTAAAACTGGCAAAAGACGAAGAAGGAAAAGAAAGTAACATATGGTTCTCTTTCATTGGCATTGTGTTGACCCCAGATTTTGGTTATGGTGTCTGTTGTGAATGCCTTCTGTTATCTATTAATCTGTGCAAATCCTTTGAAAGAGATGCAAGCAAAGTGTGCACAAACATACAGAGGAAAGATTCAGAAAAGCTTCTAAAGCATCCATGCAGTTCTGAAAAAAAAGTTATGGGTTCTTTAAGAGAATTTCATACACATTCCCAAATGTTCTGAAAACTCTCTTTCATAGGATTTGTATAGTCCTACTACCTATATTTCCATGATGCAAAAGTTTAGAACTGATTTCACATTTTAGTTGTGACATTCACACAACCAGCGGCCATTGCTGTAACATTTTGAATGTAAATGCTAATTCCTCATAAATGTCAAAAATGAAGACACCAAAATAGTCATTTACTGGAATCCTGTTTTCTCAATTCAAAAGTCCACTATGTACAGAAAATAAAAATTATATGTAAAACTATGAATATTGTTATACTATATAAACATTCAAGTTTCTGCTATTCAGTAGATGCAGGTTTTTCTTAACACTTTTTTAAAATGGTTTCAGCTAAGATCACAGAAAAAATAATCAGTTAAATCCTGTATAGATTGTCACAGAGTATACTACTAATAAAACTTAAGTGATGAAAGGTTTGCTAAAACAGAAAGGAGAAGGAAAAACAGGGAAATTCTGAAGAAAGCTGCTGGCAAGCAAATTTTGTACAATATAAGAGGTATGCAGTATTGGGGGAAAACTGTGACAAGAGTGAATAACAGGAAGCCTAGTCATTTCTGGAAGACATTAAAAAAACAATTGAGTTTATGATTTTGTGAGGCAGAAATAGGAAAATATTGTACTTTTAAGCAAGAATGAAGGCCTCCCACTAAATACAAGTTTAAATTGTAATGTTAGAATATTAATCATACTGGGCCAGAATAGATACTGGCTAGTGTAAGATAGGAAATAACCGAATCTAAAGAGAGCACGGATAGCACAAATAAGAAAGCAAAAGAAAAAATATTTTTTTTAGAAAAATGGTTTCAGTTATGATAACAGAAAAAAAAAATTAGAGGTTTGTAAAATAGACAAACTTCCAGAATAAGATACTAACAAAATAATAATAAATAGTGTAACCGTAATTATTGTAACTGATTTGATTTTATTTTTAAAATGTGAACTGAAAGGCAAACAGAATTTGTTTTCTAGATCAATTCAAGCTAATGGGGTTTTTTTTAGCTACAAAGACAATGGTTTGGAATTTCTCTATATCAGAAAGATTACCTCATCCGATAATAATGTGCCCATAACCTGCCATTACCAATAGAAGCTCCAATATGTATCGTGTCACTTAAGAGTAGGTGAAAAAATGAAAAAGCATACTGGGTAGCACTGGGTAGCAACTCCACTTTTATTCTTCTTTTCCAAATTTACTTCATCTTTTTATGACATAATTAGGCACTGAAGGCTTCCTGTTCTGTTAAATAATTTCAGTATTTTTAGACATTTTGTTCTCATTTTATATGTGATGAAAGTACCATCTTTTATTTTTATCTTCTAATTACTCTTGCTTTAATTGTTCTTTATTTCCTGCAGTTTCTTCCTGAATTTTGTACTTAGCCTGAAGCAACATTAAATCTCTGATTAAGATAGAAATTGAGTAAAGTGAATAATCCTCTTCAAGTGAATGCATGAGAACTTAAGACTGGTAACTAACTCTTAAGAATTGAAAATCTTTTGGGGCTGTTGAGTATATTTGGCTCAATGCCTTAAAAAAGCTTCCCTGCAGCTAAGTAGCCTTATTCAGCTACTTTAAAAAGCCTTTCCAGCTTCTTTCCATATTAACGTGAAAAAGCCTGAAATGGAGCCAATGCACCATGGGGCTGCTAAGGAGGGTATACATAGCCTGTATCCCTCCTCTTTGTACTTTAAGTGTTCAACAAAAAACAAACAAAAAAAATAAGACCCAAAATCTGGAATCTTATATTTTAAAAAGCAAAATACCAGCCACACGCATTCTAATAAATACTAAACTGAAGATTCTCTGTCTAAAGCTAAACCTGGTAATAACTTAATTCCTCTTATTATACACAAACAAATACATTTCTAAATTATCTCATATATCTCTGCTATATTTCTCAGCAACAGAAGTCCTTCCTATCAATTTTCTCCAGACAGGTAAATTTATTACTTCTTCTAAAGGACCATAGAAAATATTTAGCGTACAAGGTCAAGGGAGGATACAGCAGAAAAGGGAATAAATAATCTCTCCTTTGCCAAAGTACTAATATCATTCTAAGCGGTGGAAGTGTTCACCTGTATGGAATTCCTGGTAATCTGGGATATCTAGGCAAATACAAGATTTTTTGATCATCAACATATTTTTAATGCAAAATATTATAATATATAGTTAGGCTGAATAACTGTGCTGCAAATGTGGCATTTTTTTTTATTCTAACCAATGACAACACAGATGAAAAGTTAAACAGTAAGCAGTATTTCACTATCAGCATTTAAAAGGTACAAAGAGCAAAGCTTAAGCCATAAAATACACAGAAATAGTGGGCAACAAGCAGCTCCACACAAAAACCAACATTGTCAAACAAAATTGTATCTAAAACTTAACACTTCCATTTCTGTTTTGATTCCTTAGACCAGACACCTTTACACTCCAAAATCAAGGTGCTCAAGCTCTTATAACACCATAATTGCATTAATAAATTAAAAGCAATAGCCCAAAAGAGCCCCTTAAAATGAAAAATTAAACAATAAATTTTGATTAATATTTTTGAACAACTAGGTCAAGTTCTCATTTAACAAGAAATGTCATCATGTGTTCGTGGAATGTAGCTATAACAAAAAATATTGAACAAAACTGCTCTGTTTATTTTTCTAGATTCCTCATAAAATTCTTCAATAAAGATGTATCTACAGTATTACATAATTTAAAGAAACAGAATTTGCAGCATCATTCTGCTCTCAAACATAACATGAAAACTTCTGATATGAAAAATGCATATGTTAAAATTATATTAGTATAACAACAGCAGCTATTGTTGTTATACAGTTGTTCCATAGAATTATTTTTTCCCATAAATACATGGAATTTTTACTCAATATGATGACATTGTAATTTTGCCTTTTACCATAGAAAAATGCTGAATATATTAAAATATGAACTAGTGGAAAAGTTACATAAGTGAGGCAAATCTTTTGTACAAAATTTGTTTCCTTCTTCTAAAAAATGGCTTTTCAGATTTTCACTTAGAAATCAAAACAGATAACAAATAATTCATAAAATGTAATATACTGTGTGTGTGTTAAATATTTAAATGTTATTTCTTTAAAAAAAAACTTGTAAGATCACTGAAAACTTTGCTTAAATAGAAAATGATTACATTTCTGGAAAATTTGTTATAGTCTGGGTAACTTCTGGCATAAGCTTTATTTTGTTTGGAGAAATTGTGAGCAAAGAATCTGCATTCCTTTCATAGTAACTTATTTCAGATTCTTATTTCAGTGGGAGCTTCCTATTACAATCACAAGCAGGACAGCTTTGCTTAACAACCATGCCCTGGTCTCCCTGATGCCACCATTAAATGAACATGCCCGTCATTAAATGAGTATGGGGTATCTCATGGATGGGAGAAGTCCAGGGAGACCCACTACCCAGCTGGGTCCATAAAAAAGGCAAACCAACAACAAAAAGCTTTGCAAAGCAAAAACATCACAGCAAGGCAGAAGAGCCCAGTCAAATTAGGGATTAGCTGTTAGTCGCGAAGTCGTGTCCAACCCATCACGACCACATGGACAATATTTCTCCAGGCCTTCCTGTCCTCTAGGGATTAGTAGTACATTCCAATGCCAGAGAGGATTACAAACAAGCCTCCATGTTTAGCCAATGAAGGCATGATTGTGAGCTGGGTCTCTGACCCCATCAGCTGGAGATCAGAAGACTGCAAGCCTCTCTTAGCTCTTGCTGGCTTTGGGGAAGTCAGCCACTTGCGTGCAAAAGCATCAGCTTAGGTCAAGCTTCCCAAAACCTTTTCCCTTGCTTGACCCCCCCTCCCTCCCCCAGAGACCCACATTTTTTCTATAAAGAAAACAAACAGAAAAAAATCTGAGAGGGGCTTTTCATACAGGTGGCTATCTTGCCCAAAATCCAGGAAAAGTTTGCAGCCTCCCAATGGCAGGTTGATAGGGGCAGAAAGCTTTCAAAGCAGCTGCAAGGAATTGTTGGACTGGAAAGGAAGGAAAAAAGGTACGAAAATCAAACAAAGGCTAGACCTGCAAGCTGGCTAACTGTCAAACCTGTTCTAAGATTTTTAACGAAAAAAACTTTTATCCATGGGGTGAATATTCTTGCACAATCCAGAGCCCATTTAAGGGTGGTCGGAACATGCTGAGACTGAGTGAGGAACTGGGGACCGTTACCGGGGGGGGGGGGGGTTGTCCTCAGTTTTTCAACTTGGTCTGCAGAGCTATGAGACTAGAGACTACCCATCCTAGATTCTCCCTTTGGCTCAGTAGAGAATGGAGATTGCTTCCAGGAGACATAGGGAGCAGGCCCCAAGAGCTGTGCAGCTCCAGTGGGATGGGATATAGGGGTGAGAGCCCCACAGAATCCCTTGTGGTTGGTTGTAAGAGTGAATGATTGAAGGGGCTCTGCAGCTGCTGTAAGTTTTAAACAAGATTGTATGTAGCTTTTGGAGGATCTGTCATAACTTCAAATTGCTATTAAACAGCCAGCTGTATCTACCCAGAGTTCAAAGACGTAGTGCCAAATTAAATCAAATTAAATTAGATTTAATTGCATTTTAATGATGCAAGTGCCTTTATAGTTAAATTTTATAAATAGTATTTTGAAAAGTTAATGTACATTAAACAATCATAACATATTATAACCATATACTATATTGTTAATTCTTCATATTGTTTATATCAAATTACATTTTTGCTTCTAAAACAACTAAAGTCAAGCTGTTTCAAAAAAAAACTTTTGGAACTGTGAGATTACGTCTCAGCAAGGACTGCCACAGGTGGGAAAGAAATATCCAGTGAGAAGAGAATTGGGATATAAAGGACCAAAAACAGAGCCACAATGGATTTACATTTTGAAACATTATAAATTTTGCTAAATTAACAAATTTCTCTGCTGCTAGAACAAATATATTTGTATACCATATAAAATAATCATTACCATATGGAATTCTGCTCTCTGCCTAAACCATAGTATACAAAGTACCAGTTTATTCATGCTTTCAGGTCTTTTTTCAATCCCTATGGCTTCTCTGATAATTCTGTGGCTGGGGTTTTCAATAGTGACAAGGGTTTTGGTGCCATTGAAGTCGATGCTATGACCTGTGGCTTTCATGTGTTGGACTAGTGAGGAAGTGTGTTCCAGCTTTTTTACTGCATTTTTGTGTTCATCCAGACGGGTACTTATTCTTCTATTAGTCTGTCCAATGTGTGTGGCAGGGCATGATGCACAAGGGACTTCATATATGCCTTGGTTTTCCAGGTCAATTTTATCTTTGGGGTTTCTTAGGATGGCTGCTATTTTTCTGTCTGTTTTGAAGGCAGTCTTGATGTGATGCCTGTGCAGTATCTTACTGATTTTGTCTGTAGTATCTATTATGTAGGGCAGGACAGCTGTTTCATAGGTCTGTTCATCTTCTAGGTCTCCATTATGTCTCAGTGTGTTTTTGTGGATCAAGCCGGTGATTTTGCTTTTGTGGAAGCCGTTGACTGTCAGTACTTTAGTCAGGGTGCATAGTTCAGTCTTTATGTGTGTCTTGTCTGCCCTTTGTGAGGGGGTCCCCACCCAATCAAGTTACACCCCCACTAGCAGTTAAAAGGAAGAAGCAGCTGCAAGCTCACATTACTCTGAGAAGCACAAAGCCGAAGACACAAGCCTGAAGATGACGAATGAGATTTCGTCGAAATGTCGCCAAGACACTTCCAATTTTACGCAAAATTCGAGAAAACCCGAATAACCAAATTCGAGAAAACCTGAACAACCAAAGATCCACAAACAAATATCTACGAAAACCTCAGAAAACATATAGATAGATAGATGGATGGATGGATGGATGGATGGATATAGACAGACAGATACAGATACAGATATGAGATATATATAGATATGATATACATATACATACACATACACACACACACATATATAATGGCTTGTTAATGCCTAGGCTAAATAAGCCAGAAAGTTAAAAACACTCCCAACCATATTAAGCCAGTCTTCCAGCACCAGATGTTTCTCCAAATGTGGGGTTTTGCCATTGTTGTGGATTTAGAAACTGATATCCACATATCTAGAGAGTGCCTTGCTTGAACATGACTACATTAAAGCCATTATTTCAAAACAGAGGAAGAACAAAACATGGTTTTTATTCTTGTTTTTATTTTATTCTTTAGTCGTACCATATTGCTTTCTTCTTTGAGAAATGTAGAAACATATATAGAAAAATATTTATTGAATTCAAGCCATTTTTAGGGAATCCCAGAATCATAGTTCACTATTCTGAAAGTAAACTTATTAGAATTGTTGGTGTGTGATCTAGTAAGGTCTTCCATGAGGTTATCAGTCCACCTATTTGGGATTTACCATTTGTACTTTTGTTAAGAGAACATTTGAAATGTTTAAATATATTAACATGTCAATAGCATGATAGGTTTACAGCCTTCGTATGATTTCAATTTAAATTAGTGTTTCATCACCTTTGTATTTTATAAAGTACCCCTAGTCAACTCTTATGCACATAAATTCAACAGCAGTGGCCAAACCATTCACTTTTGAAAAATGGCATTATAACTACCTAGCTAGTTGCAGCCATTGTTTTGGATATACAGTTTTATTTTTTAATACAATGACTTTACAATTACTACACAAAAGTTTATCCACCAATGTAATTTATAATGTATGTCACCCATATTAAATGGTAAGAATGTGTTCAATCACCACCAGATAAGATTACAAAATGTACAAATCAGTAACATACTATTATTGGCATAAAGTCCTTGATTTACAACCCCTCATTCAGCAACTGTTCAAAATTACAAGAGCTAAAAGAGAAGAACTTATGACTGGTCCACAGAGTTGCAGGAGTAACAGCATCCTTATGATCATCTGGTACTCCCAGTGCCAAATTCTTAATTACAATATCACAGGAAGCTGCGATTACATGATCATAATTTGCCAGCTTTCCCCATGCAAAGTTCATGGGGAAGCCAACAGGGAAGGTTGAAAGTTGCTCCTGCTGCTTTTTCTTCTGAGGATGCTTGTTGTGGAACACAAAGTCCAGGGACCTTTCAAATGCTGTAGCATCCCTGCCTGCCCACACATCTTAGCGCTCCTAGGGCTCATAGCTCCCATCAATCATGGACCCCACTGGCCCTCAGTTAGAAGATCTCACTCATGGCCTCTGCCAGCCTGGCTATACTGCATAGTGCCTGCCTGCAGCATACCTCCGTGCTCTGTGGCATCCAAGCACACCCTGCCTCCCTAAACTATGAGGTCCTAAGGTTATTATGCTGGAACTCTTGTGATTCTCATTAGCAATGCAATCACCTGACTTTGCATTTTATGACTACATCACTTAGATATGGAAATTCCAGTTCTAATTGCTATCATAAGTCAAGAATAATTTGAACATACAATGGAAAAACACTTTAAGCAGCAGAACCACACCTTACAAAAGACACAACTAGCTCAATGTTTCAGAGTGTTCTCCTAAAACTAACATGCTTTATCAAGGCCCCCTTTGAATGTTTAATTTAAGCTACTATGGGATAATTACTGATTCAAATGATCCCTTTCATAAAGGATCAACTGCACAAAACAAGTTAAGGCCTGGTCCCACTGGCTGATGGCCGCAAAACGTATGCATAAAGGACATAGCGGACGAGCAAAATTTTGGGGGTGGCTCCATCCCTTGTCATCCGCTCCAAAAAGTGGCAAAAATTTGCATAAACAGAACGGAAAAGAACAGACGTGGGTGGTATGTAGTGGGGATGTTAAATGGATGTTCATAGGAAGCCTAGCAGATGAAAGCGGATGGAAGCGGATGACACCTCTGAAGGGGTTCCGGGGGATAATTGTGAAGCGGACGCATAGCGGATGAAGCAGATGCATCACATACGCCTAAAGGAAAGAAAGGGGATGCCGCGCAGATGTATATCGGATGCAAACCGTTCACTGCGCATCCTTTCTATTTCCGTGCTAATAACGTTGTATAGACGTTCTGTGTACCTTTTGTTTCCTCCCTCTTTCCATTTTCAGCTGCAGTGGATGTGAGTTGCGAGGATGCCCAGAGGATGCAGAGAAGATACAGCGGATGTTTAACGGATAATAAACGGATATAGAACGTTTGTTGCTTGTATGTCGCAGATTTACATCGTACATGGCAGAAAGTTCATCTGTTCACAAAGTTTTGTGCAGCTCAAAACTTCTTGCGTGGATGAAATCGCAGTGGACAGATGCTCGACGGATAGAGCGTATGAAACACGTATGCAATGAGTACACAACAGATGCATAGCATTTTCCAACGGATGGCAAGCTTTTTTTAACATTTTACATCCTCTTTGCATCCATAAGTGCAGTGGGACAGGGCCCTTAACATCTTCCTATCATTCTGAACAGCATATACTTCCCCTGATAAAATCTGTAAACCTCAGTGCAAAAATAATAATATGTATAGTGTATTTCCTGAGTATAATAAAAGCAAAACCAACCTAAAGCCCAGATTTAGACAAACAAACAGAAGATTAGTTTAAGAATGTGTGTATATAATAGAGTAAGAATGGGAAGAAACAGAAAAAGAGCAGCAGTTGGATGAGGAAAACTGGCAGAAATATTTCTCTACACCTGCACTGAATTTGAAAGTTTGTTTTTGAAATCCTGTGAAGAAATTTCCAGTTGATTTCAAAGACAGAATCATTGCAAAGGCCATTCTGTATGGTCTATGTATTATAACATTATACTAAACCAACGTTCTCAGCTAAGCATGTTTTATGAACCAAACTAATTTGGTTTTTAAAACACGGTTGTGACATAGAATGCTGGCAAATTGCAGCCAGTGTCTGTTTGAAGTCTGTGACAAGGACAATCAATTTTGCAGAAAATTTTATGTATTTATTTTACTCAGGATAACTTTATATAAGTGTTAAAACTCACTAACCTTAATTCTATTGGGATTTTTTTTTAATAATCAATATTAAACATGTTTAAGAGCTCCCCTTTAAGTTGGATATACATCAGGTAGATTTAAAGCAGTGTTTTCAAATTTAGTAATTTTAAATTGTGTTCCCAAAATTCCCCAGCCAGCAAGTCCAAAGATCTTAGAGTTGCCAAGTTTGAAAAATAGGGATTTAGAGCATGTTGAAATACACTTGGCTTTTTTGTTTTGCTTATTTGTTTGTTTTGCATAGAGGGCACATTCCACAAAGGTCATATATGCACATTAAATTGCAGCATTATCTTTTAAAAAAAGAAAAGTAAGCACTTTTATCTCTCAGAATAAAACTTCCAGCCAAGCCAAAGCATTTCAATGGAACGTTCTACAGTAAATCTCTGTCATGTCATTTCACATTTGTCTCCCCAGAAACAAATCCTTCTAAATTAATTCTAAATTGAGAATATCCCTGAATTCTGCAGAAACAGGAAGCAGGGAAATAAATACAGAAAAGTAACATCGCTTACAACTCTTTTGACATACGTACATTCAAGCGTCAGTACAAACTAGAAGATTGTGATCATATAATCATCTGACATGTTTTATTCAATCAATCATTTGGCAAGCTGTGTGAATGTAATTCTGCTGAAAAGCTTTCCAAGTTTTATTGTCCATTTTAAAGATCAATATGTTACAAAGATAATGATATCATCAGATTGTTATCTAATGAGTAAGCATAGATTTTCCCATTAATTTATAAGGGTTAAGAGGCTGACTTTTTATACTGTGGCAGATTCAGCTCAATGACATCAGAGGGAGGAGTCTAATCCATTCCTGGACTCTTGTCACAGCATGGAGGAGAAGGGTTAGAATTTTTTGTCACTGAAGTAGAAATAAAATATTATAACAGAACCTCTGGAGCATGTTAGGATGCTGAACAGAAATAAATATAAGGCTAACAAATAACAGCATTACAATTTATACTTTTATAAAACTGGAACTGTTCCCTCAAAATTGACCAAAGGATTATAGTACACTTTCCCCCTATCTGGTGCCTTAGGGATAAATTGGACCAAGTCCCATAATCTCTAACCACAACAAATACCTTTTCTTAGATACCATTTGATAGTTCTTGTATGATCCTTGGTTTATAGAGGTCTGTGAGTAAAACAGAGTTAGTATAAGTTTATATGATGCCCACTGTGGGAAATCCAACACATCTTGAAAGCACTAGATTGGGTGAATGGATCTAAAGGGAATCTACATGCCTGTATATTCTTCTGAAATTCCTAATATTATAAATGCAACCGACAGCATTCTGTCTCTATACCTTAACAAGTGAAAAAAAGAGAAAATCTTTATCTCTTTCCTAATGATGCTTCAGTGTCCTAAAGATGGATATGGTACTGAAATAGGATTAATATCTAAAAAGCCTTTTGCTTTAATCAACCATTTAATGCCATTTTTTCCCAACAAATAGTACAAGTAATTGCACCAGTCTTTTGCACTTTCTCAGTGTGAATATGTTTATTTCAGTGTTACTCTTAACACAGATGTAAAACAGAATATCAATCAAACCTTAACTACAAAATCAATTTGGCAATCATATAAGGATAGCAATACTTAGACTCAATAGGAAAGAAGGACAGCAACCAGTTACTTAGTAGACTATAAGAATAGAATTCAAGGAGTAATGCATCAGGTTTTTGGGTACTTTTAGTCAGATTAACTAGTGAATGTGTCCATCCATCGTGGTTTATAAAGACGTCAACTGTTAACAGTTCATAACCTCATCATAGTCCACAAATTATTCTTACAAAAACCACTGCTTTAGAGTTATGTGTAAATTCAATTGTTCTGTTAAATACCAGTGTACAGAAACTTGCATGTCAAGACTTTGATTAAAATCAGCATCACTGCTCTGAAAATAAGTGAAAAATCTAATTCTATCATAATTTTTCTTCCTATAGGGAAGGCAAACATAATCTATAGGTGAAATGGTTATTCATGAGGAGGGCTGGGCTTTCTGGAATGCAGAGGAAGAGGCTTTAATAGGATGTTGTGCTTTAGCCATAATCACAACTGCACCCCTTCATCATGTGCCTGCTCGTTACAATGGTGGGAATTAAAAATATTGATGCCAAAGAAAAGTTTCTTTTCATTGAAAATAGTAGGCACAGAGAAAGAATTACAGCTGAAATCAAAACCTGGGACGAAGAGATTTATTATGGGATAAGAAACAACAATGTAACTTGAAATAATTGAAGCACTGTTTCTGGCTGAAAAAGTTGAAAAGAGGACATGCCATTTCTTGATAACCCTTAGGCATCTTTTAATAGGATAGCACAAAAAGTGTGGACAGCTCTGTAGATGGGAATTCATTTTTTTTAGTAAAAGCTGTTTATCTTCAAAGATCATGTTTACAACATTTTCATCCATGGTTAACTGGGGAACAAACAGTTCTATGTAAATCTCTAACATGTGGAGCTTCCTAAACAGAAGCATCCCTACAGAGAAAGACATCTGCATGAAATCTGCTTAAGCAAAGTGCCATTTCAAAACCAGCTGAGCATCTTAAAGAGCTGTCAAGAGTGACATTTATACCAGGCCAGACATAGTCACAGGACTATGTGATGCAAGAGCACCAGAGACAGTGAAATATTTATTCTCAATAAGTCAGTTGTCAACTGAAAGTTTTAGAAATTCAAAAATTCCATTCAGTATTTTCAAAATGGAGTGCAAAAATTCTGACTGATAAATACTTTTGCCATTTCCAGTTTGGTTTTGATTTGGTTTTCTACAGAAATATCACACAGGATGGCCATAGGCTTGATGTGATTCTCCATTCATTCTTGTAGGCCTTGTTCTAGTGTAATAGAAATAGAAATATTTAAAATAGCATGAAAAAAATAATAATTTAAGCATACTTTAAATATGCAATATTAGAAAAGCCTAGTCTTTATATGCATGGTAATGTTGTGGGCATGCAAGGGATATGCAGTTATTCTATTATCTTTTCATTTCTAAGCATTCAACAAAGACTTCACCAATCCAGCCCAAACTCCATCCTAAATAAATATAAGGGGAATGGAAGTAGAGAACAAGCTCAGCTCCACAACTAATAGGATATTAGAGATCAGTACAGAAACAAAAATTCTTCTTAAATCTAATTTTCATGTGGAATCTGATAATCCCAGATCATACATGGATTGAAATGTGAGACTTCAGACTTATTAGAATTCAGTAAAATTCTGTGTCTACACAAAATGCTTTAGTGAGCTTGTATTTTCACCATTCACTTTTAGGATGGATAATCTTTAATTAGCAGATGTAATTTTTTCAAATATCAAAGTTAGTAATGGTATGTAAGACTGACCATGTGAGGCAAGGGAAAATGTTACAGCTAGAGGAAAAGAGAAGGCTTAACCTATAGAAAAATGTGGGTGTGACAAAATAACTTAGAAGGAATCTCTAGTTTCTTGGTTTGTAAAGGTGACTTTCAGACTTGCAAGATTCTCTTAACATGATTTTGCAATAAAGTGGAATTAGTTTATCTGTGTGTGCTTCTTGTCTGGACTTCACAAGGTTTACCAAAAAGTTATAAACCTTAGTAAGTAAATACTATCAATAATAATTACTTTATCTATGAAAAATAAATAAATCATGTGAGATGCGTTCTTATTGAAATAAAAAAAAAACTGGGTCACCATAAAAAAAATAATGAATTTTTAATATTTTGTATTTATTCTTAACAATATGTACAATTCATTAAAAGATACCATTTCAAATATCTTGCATGTCAATGGGAAAAACTGGGAGGTGCTCAAATCATATCTAAAATAAATGGACTTTGTGCATGAGCTGCTGATTATTTAATTATTTCATTTATAAGAAATAATTAAACATGCAACCAACAATTACCTTATAACAATTATTAGGACACAAATCCAACTATTTATCTGCTAACAAATATAATTAAATTATGAATGTAATTATATTTGTTAGCAGATAGTCAGATTTGTGTCCTAACACTAATGACTTTTGTAATGTAATTATAAATTGAAAGAAATTCAATTGTACCATATACCATCTAAATGAAATTCAATAGATACTCTAATGATAACTACTGTAGTGTCTTTTATTAGCACTGTTTAGTCTCAGAATTATGATGCATGGAACATTGTTTTATTTTTATTGGTTTTGCCTTATGTGTTTAACTATAAACTTTGAACTGAACTATAAATGGATTTATTTGAATTGGAATCTAACCAATGTTCATTGCGGTCTGATAGTTTAATCCAAGGTCTAAAAGCAAAATATAGTTACAATATTAATGAACAAGTATGAGCATATTGTAATCTATTTAGAGGCAAGTTGCAAAAGATAAACTTAACCTGATTCTCTTCTGGTCTCTATACTGTAATGTCATCATATTAATCAACTGAGAACCTCCCTCTGGCTCAGCCAGTAAGAATTGACCTTCAGCTGCAAGCTAATATCTTTCTCTGCTCTTTCTTTAAATATCCAGTACCAAGCTATGTATAAAGATTTAAAAGGAACATGAGGCTCCCGATAGTCACTATTTTTAAGGGATAAAAATGTCCAGTTCTCCATAAAAGAAAGAAAAGGAAATAGGCAGGGTTAAACTCTCAGTTAGATGCTTATTAGTACATAACTGAAAAGCAATAATCCATTTAATAAAGTGAAACACACAAACATATGTGGCTTTTTTTGTAAAGCTTTATTTTTTTTTTTGATCCAATATTTCAAATTAGAAACTGGAAGAGGGAGGAAAAGCCTGACAGCTTTTTTTTAAGGGCAGATATTAGAATCCTAATCTGTTTCTACTATAGAGACCATCCTTACCTCCAAAAACACATTAACACATGAAACTTTGTATTCTTCTAAGCACAGGCTATGTCAAATGTAAACGAACCACAGATCCTCAAATCAGGTTGATCCTTGATATTTCAGAACTCAAAAGGCTGAAAGCAGGAATTACATCATATAATATGTGCTTAATTACATCTTTAACACAAATAAAATTATTACAATATTTATCAGGTCTCTGAAGTACAGTGGATTGGACCTGGAAATGGATGTAATTTATCTTGTTTCTATTTTATGTTGGTCCATGACAAAATATTTTTTATTGTTGATATGACTGAAATAAGTCTTCAGAACACAGGAGAAGATAATCCAATTTTTTAAAAAATATGGAGTTGTTCCAGAGAATCTTTCTTTGATTTGATTAGTCTATCTTTATGCTCTGTTTTAATTGTGTGTAACTTTAAGTTTGGGTAAAGTTGCTTTTACTAGCTTTATGGATGTTACTATGGATGTTTTATTTGATTTTATCATCTGTGTAAGCCACTGGAAATTGCCTGGAATGCAACAGATAAGAAATGTGGAAATTGAATAAATAAATAAGAAGTTAAGATTGGTATACAATCCACTGAATCAGCCATATCTTTTTATGAGTATCCAGCTGCTGTGGAAAGATTTATTTTATAGGGCACCAAAATGATGGAATCAGTTTTAGCACATACAAATTAAAACAAACAATAGTGAAAAGTAGATAACTTATAAACCCAAAAGGAAGAAATAATTTTAAAAAGCAATGTTTGTATACTTTTAACAGATGTTATTCCCAATACTTTTCCATCTACAGCAGATGCAAGAATAAATGACAGGTTGAGACAAACATGGGGGAAAATTAAGACACACTTACACTGTTACTCTAATTACCCACAATATTCAAATAAAGATAAGCATCCTCATATCATAGGAATCTTATTAAAATGTTTAGTAATAAATTAATTATCATGCAGTTTTCATTTTTGCCTCTGCTGTATAAATTTGAAAGCAATTAAGAGTGTTTATAAGAAAACAAATCTCAGAAAATGAATGCAACCATCTACCTCCCTCTGCAATGCGATTTGCAAGTTACTGTGTCAGTGACCTCCATTCTGCTCAGAATGCCTCAGAGGGAAGGAAAGACAACACAGTCTGCATTCAAGCAACTGCACTGGCTTTTTGCCACAGCTACAGAACAATTGGGGGAGGGAGTTGCATAGCATTATGTAGCACAAGCTTTAGATGATGAACTGCACACTCTTCAGCAACTTTTTATTAGCAGATCTTTGAGTATTTATAGTACAGCAGCACACATAGTAAAATAACCTTTTGTTTATTTTATCAAGGAACTCTATGTCAGAAATATGCTGAGATTGATTTAAGGCCCTGGGAACTCTAGCTCATCAGTTATGAAGCAGGGCTTGACCTAAGTGTGTAGACTTGTAATCCTCTGCAAATGAAAAGGTGCTTACTGTCTCATCTTCCGAATTGGTATTTCAGAGCTGGGTTGCTCAAACTCTTGACGTGTATGAAACTGAATTTGAAGATCCTTGCATTTAGCAGTAGGTAGTTCAATAGTAGATCACATGCTGAAAAAATGTCTCAAATCTTCAATACAACCAATATCAGCTGTGGCACAGGAGCAATCAAGATATTGAGATATGTTGTATTGTACTCTACTTATTATGTTGTTTCACATGAGATGTCATCTCAACAGTTAGACAAATCTCCTGCTATCTCAGATTTATTTTATCTTTTGCTATTATGTCAAATTAATATGATTCAATCTTAGCTACCTACAATTTTGTTGTCTATAGTATCTGTCATGGCATATCAATAAAGTAGCTTCTAGGTATCATTTTGCACAAAGAAACTGATTACTTATTGTTAGTTTTATTATATTTTTAATTTGCCATCTATAGACTTCACAGTTTTGAATACTATTTGTTCATTTCTACAACTTAATACTGAGAATTATATGTTTTAATTTTAAATTTATTTTTATGATTGTTATTAACTAAACCAAACTGAACCTCCAAAATAAAGGCATTCGGCAGCTTAGCTTTCTCTTCCCACTGTACAAATGTCAGGAAAAGTAGGCAAAATATGACTCAAGAGAGACTATATTTAGAAATATGCTCATGGACATGAACTTGTGAAATTGCCAAGCTAGCCAGCATAGCTTTTATCAACCACCTAGCATTTCTATTTTTTTTTTCTTCCAACATTTGTGGCTTCATACCCTTTAACACATTATATTCATATCCTATGGAACATATAACCTATGGAACATTGTATAAATTGTATGCTGCTCTTAACAAGGAATGATTATTATTTGACTTTTAACATTTTCTTAGTAGGGCAGAAGATTCTGCACTTCCATTTTCTAGGCAGATGCTAAACATCCAGTGAGATGTGAGAATTAAATCCTCTGGATTTATTTCCTGTTGCATTATCCCATTTAATGTATATTACTGAGCTTGTTATTGCTATAATTCTCAGCACCTAAGAAAAAAATATTCAACAAGTTTTTGTCTAAAATCAACAAATCAATCTAGAAGGAAACAACTGAATAGACCATGATTTTCCTGTCATCATTCTCCTCTGAATTATTAATTAAAAACTGATTATATTTTTAAACTGTCAGGAATTGTTTTGTTAATTCTTGAAAATTATACAACTCTTCCACAAGCTGGACCAAAGTTGTATAATATATGTTTCTATTTGTGTGTCTCAATATTTTTCACAAATTCTTCTATAAATAATGCATTTTGCACAGAAGAAAATTAAGTTTTAGAATTTTCAGTCACTGAAACAAGATGATAAATTCAAGCTATAACAAACATAGAATGATCATAGGATGGGGAACTACATTTTTGTTAGCCTGAGATAACCATACTACCCTCAGGATGTTTATCTGACATTTATTGTCAATAGACAGATCTAGAAATCACAAAGACCAGGCTTCCTTATGAGGTTTGCAGAGCTTCCTGTTTCCAGAAAGGGAAGCATTTCATAATGGACATCATTTCTTTTCTTTTTTAAAAAATCACTCTGGTCTGAAAAATAAGCAGCTACCACCACCCTTTAAGCCAAATATATAAGAAACAACCTCACCTAAAAATAAGTACAAAATTGATATTTTCTACTCTTAGGTGATTTAAGTGAGATTTTAAACCAGAGTACAATAGGTTACTATTCACTGCCTTAATATATCTAACTAGGGACACTGTATGTTCAAACATTATATTTACGCAAGTTAAATTTGTAAATCTATATTTTATTAAACAAACTGGCAGGTTTCCTTTTAAATGAACACACATAGAACATGCATTCATGATGCCTGCAAACTGAACTTCAGTTAACTGAAGAAAAAATGAAAGGAATACACAGACTGCAGAGTCTTAGAATAAGCTATAGTAATGAAGCAACTTAACCTACTTAACCACAGCAACTGTGACTACCTAATAAAGTCCTTGATATTCCTAAAAATAACCAGCAGTGCCAACACCTACTTCCTACTTACAGAAAAACTCAGCTCTTTATTCCAGAAAATAACAATTCTCCATGGCCAAAATGGATAAATGCCATTATATATATATATATATATATATATATATATATATATATATATATATATATATATATATATTTAAAAAAAATTTTTTTTAATGATTTTAAAACAAACATGAACAAACATAACATAAAAACATAAACCATCTTCCATATATATACATCCAGCGTGCCGGTTGGTGCATATTATTTTGTGCAACCATTTCGTAGTCTTCTATTACAATTACATTATATATCCTCTCATATTTTCAATCAAATGTCAAGTACATTAATATCTTTATTAATCAATCATTGACTATACTTTTTTTCATTCATATTTTATAAGATAATCCTATTTCACTTAGTTTATTTTATAACAATTCATATTGTCCTCCCAGATCTATCCTAGAATCATTTTGTATTTTATAAAACATTACAAGAATCGTTGAATCTTTCATTTTTAGAAGTTATGAAGTTATGTTAAAAAAGACGATACCTAAAACATGGTTAGAAGCCTATATTATTACACTTATCCCAAAAGAAGAAGCCGATTCATTACAAATTCAGAACAATAGATCTATTTCTTTACTAAATGCAGATTATAAAATTTTTGCTTCAATATTGGAAAAAAGACTTAAAAAATATTTAAACAGTTTTATTCATCCTGATCAAAACGGATTTCTGCCAAAGAGACAAATTAAAGAAAATATGAGAGTAATTTTGGACACTTTGGAATATTATGAGACTCATCCTGGAAAGCAAATAGCTTTGATATTCCTAGATGCGCAGAAGGCATTTAATAACGTGAACTGGCGATTCATATTGTTACTGCTGGAACAGATGGGCTTTACTAAAAAATTCACTCAAGCAATAGAAGCTATATATCATAAACAAACAGCAAAAGTAATGATAGAAGGAGAATTGACAGACTCTATTGATATAAGAAAAGGAACGAGACAAGGATGCCCATTGTCACCTTTGTTGTTTGTGTTAACATTGGAAGCATTAAACAGAAATGTTAGAGAAGAAAAGAACATAAAAGGGATGAAAATTAAAAAGGAAGAATTTAAATTGCAAGCATTTGCAGATGATTTCATCTTAGAAGATCCAATAGAAACAGTACCAAAATTGATGGAAAAGATAGAGACATATGGAAAGGTGGCTGGCTTGAAAATAAATCAAGACAAGACAAAGATTCTGACAAAGAACATGTTATCAAGACAAAAGGAAGAATTAGCAGACCTATTGAAAATCTAGGTCACGAATAAGGTTAAATACTAGGGAATATATTTGACAGCAAGATGCAGTACAATAAAAGAAAATAATTTTACTAAACTTAAGCAGCAGATAGCGTTAGATTTGGCGAAATGAAAAATTTACAACTGTCACTAATAGGGAGAATATCAACAATCAAGATGAATATACTACCCAGAATTTTATACTTGTTTCAAACAATCCCAATTAGGCTTGGAAAAGATTATTTTGAATAAAATATTTAAATAATTAAGTTAAAACAATTTAAATAAAATCGTGTTGAAATATATATGGCAAGGCAAGAAGGTGAGAATAAAGTTAAAACTTTTGCAAGATCTAGAATAAGAGGAGGATTTGGCTTGCCTAATTGGGAGTTGTGTCATCAAGCTACGAAATTGATGTGGGTAAAGGATGGATAACACTAAGAAATACCAGACTGTTGGTATTAGAAGGACATTATCTGTTGTTGGGCTGGCATGCTTTTTTATGGTATAAAGGAACGAAAACACAGGGATGCTTTAGAAGACTTTATAAACGGGAGTCTCTATGGTTAAACTGGGAGAAGATTAAAAGACAATGTTATTTGAAAATTCCAGTCTGGTTATCAACTATTGAGGCATTTTCTTATCCTATAATATACAAAAAGGAACAAACAGTTAGATATGGTGAAATATTGAATGAAAAGGGTGAACTTAAATCTTAGGAAAAATTAGATGAACAAGGTATAAAGATAAATTAGTTTTCATATGCACAAATACAATCAAGGTATGATAAAGACATTAAAACAGAAGATTTTTATGATAAATTGACCAATTTCGATAAGATTTTGACAGGTGCTGTTGAAAAGGTGATTAAAAAATTATATGGATATTTATTAGAAATTAAGTTAGAGGAAGAACAAGTTAAAGAAACTATGATTGCTTGGGGGAAGAATTTTGGATATGGGATCGATTTAGAGAAATGGCAAAAGTTGTGGTCTCAAAATTATAAAAATGACAATGTCAACAGCATATAAAGAAAATTTGTATAAGATGTTTTACAGGTGACACTTTCCCCCGACAAGAATAGCAAGGATGTTCAAGAATAAGTACGAAAAGTGTTGGAAATGCCATCAGACACCTGGCTCATATTACCATATGTGGTGGACATGCCCGGACGCTAAAAAATATTGGACCAAAATCCACATGTGGTTGGAAAAAATGACACATAAGCATATGGACTTGAAACCAGAGATTTTTTTATTGGGAATATTGTCTGAAATATATCGTAAAGATTTGAAATATCTGATTGTAAATGCATTAACAGCAGCTAGGATTGTATTTGCTAAGAACTGGAAAAATGAGAAGATACCATTACAGGAGGAGATTATGAAGAAAATATTGGAATGTGCTGAAATGAGTAGATTAACATTTGAAATTCGAGAACAAGAGGATAAACAATTTTATAAAAGTTTGGGATCTGTTCTATCAGTGGTTAGATAATAAAATACAGTAATGGAATATGTAGATTTTTGGAAAATAATAAATATATAAATATGTATTTTATTTTCTTTTTTAAATTATATTGCCATTATATATTTACTAGAATATATATGATATCCAAGACAGTATATAGATAATTGGTCTTAAAATTTTAGTCTGTCAACAGACTACTATACACAAGAATAGATGCACTCAAAAACACACACACAGACACAGTGACACAGACACACACGTGTGTGTGGGTGTGTATATATATGTGTGTGTGTGTGTGTATGTGTGTGTGTGCGCTGTTCAGCTTCCTACGGGTATTATCCCACGTCACTGTAGTGCTTTTAAAGTTGTAGGAACGTTTCAGCAGAATCTCATCTGCCATCATCAGGCTTCTGTATTGAGTTTGTATGTGGGTCAGACTATCACAGTCGTTGATTTGTCTACCTATAGTTGGTTCTATCACAGCCTGACCCACATACGAACTCAATACAGAAGCCTGATGATGGCAGATGAGATTCTGCTGAAATGTTGCTATGACTTTAAAAGCACAACTACAATGACGTGAGATAATACCAGAAGGAAGCTGAACAGCACACATGAAAGTACCCGCGAAAACTTATATATATATATGCATACATAGACACACATACATATACATACATGCATTCTCCACATTCCCACAAAATGTACATATACATTCATAATGTGTGAATCTATAGATATATATGGATGCCCATTTATGTGTGTAGAACATATATTTTAGAGTATGCAGGCCCAATTGGCTAAATAAAACTCAGGACCATACTGATGGGAAACATGAGGAAGAGAGGCGGATAGACAATGGCTAAAATGATGATGATGATGATGACAATGACGGTATATCTCCACATATATATAAATTATATAAACATAATTTGTATAATTCCGCTTAGTATTTTATATGACAATAGAGTAATAAAACTTTTAGAAGTGTGTCACAAAAGTGAGAAGTGTGAGATCTAAAGTATAATTATATGTGCAGAGAAGTTTAATTCCCACAAGAATTCACAAACATTATATTCCTCAATTATCCTTAGCACCCTGACTCAAAATTAGACTGTGATAAGAATCTGAATGCATGGAGCCCAAGGCAGCAGAGGAGGAGAACTTCATCCCACTACTTTATCTGTTCATCATATAAAAAAAAACTTTTTAAGAATACAGTGACAAATGCACACAATTGGAGATGTTGTGATCAAATGCTCTTGTTGGAACCTCATTCACCCACACAAAAATAAGTCTTTTGTGCTTTCCTACATATTATATAAGAGTGGAGGAGGAATTCATTTGCTCTACATTTTTATATGAATTATGTGTAATAATTTCTCCTGCAGAGGGAGGAAGGAAGCTGAGTACACAAAAATGTGAATATTATGGAAATGTGTCATAGTGTTTGAGAAAGTTGATGTTCAGTCAATCTGGATGAACTGTAATTGTAAGATATTGATTGAATAGAACCTTGAGAACTTTTGTTGAAAGACAGGACTAAAAAAAGAACAAGACATACTGATGGTGTAATGTAGAAGCTTAGAGAGTGGTCTATAAATCATTACCTCTCAGTTGGAATGCTGCCTCCCTTATAATCTTGATTGGGAGAACTTCAAAGTGATATGTGATGGGGAGGGGGCACACAGATGGAAAGAAAAAAAAAACCCAGTCTCAGATTGTGCATCATATTAACTAGTGAGTGTTGCCAATTAGAAAAAGAAATGATTTCTAGAATTCAAAGCCTTTGTTACCTATGCACTACCTATGTCAACTTATGGGAAACAAAGATGAACCTGAGGTCTTAGTTCAGAAATGAATACATAATTGTCTAGATGTAACAGATACATGAAAAGATTACTTCTATGAATGGAACATAGCATTTAAAACATATAAGTTGTTCAAAAGAAACAAAACCAACAGAAAGCAAGATGTTATATGCGATTTTAAAATATCCATTCCTACCCAGTAAACAAATAAATAAACTTGGCAATATGATAGAAAGCATGTGGGCAAAAATAATGTCTCTTATCACCCAACCAATTCAGGAGATGTGGTTTAATTGTAGATCTTTCTAAATTAAATGCTACCAAGCATGTTCCTTCCAGGAAATTCCCAATGCATTTTGCTGTCAACTCCTTCAAGAGAGAAGAAAGCAGGCTAGATATCTTTTGATTTGATACCAATTCTTGGTTTGATACCAAACTAAGATACCAATTCTTAGCAAAAACATTAGGAGGTTTGGGTGGGGGAGGGACTGAATAGAATCCTGTTTTTATAGGGAAAAGTGGGCAAACTCTCATCGTGCCTCCCGTCCTTGTCCTATTATCCCCATTTATTTGTACATATTTCCTGTATTCTTACTCATGTTTATACTTATACTTACTATCTTGTAAGCAATTGCCAAATAAAATAATAAATTAAAATTAAAATAAAATAATCAAAATAATTAATATCAGATACGTAATGTGGTTTCCAGACTGATGAGCTGTATTTGAGTATTGTTCTAGCAAATGTTTTGTATGCTCTAGTTAGTAGTGTAATATTACCAGAGAAAAAGCTACGTAAGATTAGGTTAACAACTCTTAATGCCTTTTTGGCTGTGTAGTTACAGTGGGCTCTAGCACTTAGATCATTGGAGATGAGTACTCCAAGATCCTTGACACAGTTTGGATCATCAACAAGGTTTTGACTATTCAGTCTGTATTTTATTTTCTGATTTATTTATTTATTTGCCAATATGTAGGACAGAACATTTATTTGTTGAGATTTGAAGTTGCCATTTGTTTGGCCATTCTGATACATAGTCAAGATCTTTTTGAAGGGTAGCAGTATTGTCTGTGGTGTTGAATAGCTTTACATCATCAGCGAAGATAACACAGTTGCTCTTGTTATGATCACAGAGGTCATTTATGTAGAGTATGAAAAGAGTTGGTCCTAGAACACTGCCTTGGGGGACACCACTGTTGACAGGTACAGAATTTGATAGGACACTCCCAATTTTGACCATCTGTTGTCTGTCTGACAGGAATGCTTCTATCCAGTTATGCAGCTGTCCAGAGATATCATAAGATTTTAGTTTTAGGAGTAGTTTGGTCGTGTACTATTGAACAAAAGGGATGTAGTGTAGTGTAGTGTAGTGTAGTGTAGTGTAGTGTAGTGTAGTGTAGTGTAGTGTAGTGTAGTGTAGTATAGTATAGTATAGTATAGTATAGTATAGTATAGTATTGTATTGTATTGTATTGTATTGTATTGTACTGTAATATAACACAACATTACATTACATTACATTATATTACATTACATTACATTATATTATATGGTTAACAAAACTACATAGCATACATACATAATTAAGAATTAACTAGTCCGCGCATGTGTCAATAAAATAAAATGAAAGAAACCTAAGAAAACATGCTGCAGAAGCACATCCAGTATACCAAGCACAACTGGAATATCTGTGGAAATTTCAAAGTAGTGGTCTGCTACTTGGAATGCAGTTTTAATATACAAGTACTGTTGTTACATATGCAAATGGCATAGCTTTGGAAGAGATTTGCATTGTATTAAAAAAAAAGGTCACTCCAAAAGAATTTGATTCCAGCCGAAAAACATGGACATGAACCACTAGCTGACCCGACAGATATATTTTTACTTCCACTTCACATAAAAACTCAGATTGGTGCAAACCATACAACATCAGTAATAAAGATCTGAAGATCTCTTAATGATCTATAGAAATGGCCTGGAAAGCATTAAAGGATTTTGTTGGGAATTTATTTCAAAATTACAGAGTACCAAACTACATTCAGATGGTTGACAAAGCATAAAAGACCAGGAAGTGCAACCAGGAAGTGATGAACATGATGAAAGGTTTCACCAGGACATCACTACGATAAAAAAAACAGTATCAGGAAAACTGGAATCAATCAATGCTGGATGAATATTGTTGAACACTGCAGCTAGAAGCACTGGACACTGAGCAGAAGTGATGATCAGCAGCAAAACGGTTTTTGTCCTGTTGAATTCATGCAGTGTATGTCAGAAACATTATACAATTAAGTACATTATTTGTGTTCTTTTGAGTGGAATATCTTAATCATCAAAAGTTTTTCAGGAAGCAAAACTTTTTGGGGGAAAATGTCCGTTGAATTTTAGAGGAGAATTGCATACATAATATATTAAGATGAAACATATACATTCTAAACATACAAATGTACAACAAGCAGATTCAATTTACATACTAAGAACCACTTCATAAAGGTAAGAGCTTTCTAACAATGTTAACAGTCTATCTTAGTAGATGGCAACCTATATTCATTTAAGCAGAAGCTTTTTTTGAAATGTTGAGTAGAAGATTAAATCTAAAATTTAAAGATAACACTTGATTTTAAAAAATCATCACATGTATAAATGAACAAAAATGTAAAGATATCATACTATCGATTTTTAGTCTGGTAATTTTTATAGGCATTCACCCTACCCATTGTCAGATTTATAATATGCTATCAATAACAGCTAGTTAGTTGAACATGATTGAGATAATAATACTAGGGGTATTATTACTAATAATACAGGTAGAGGATATGACAGGAATGAGGCCTTATTCCTCTTTAATAGGTATATCTGTCATCTGTTTCATTATCCTAGAAGTATTGACTGGCTCCTAAGCTGCACTTCTAATCTTACAGAAGTGCAGCTGTCATTATTGTTTCATTTTGTTCATTTTGCACTTGGGAAAACCAGTTAAATCATATTGCCTTCTTATGTCTGGAACCTTCCTACACTTATCTTGTCCTTTGGGACCCTGTGGGCAGATGAGAATTACAACATCCCCAAAAAGGCTGTCCATTTATATTGCTCTGTAAAAGTAGAAGAAACGTGCATGCAGTTCAGTCAACTGGGATCACAAAAGATACTATTTTCCACCCCCCAAAAAAATCCCCATGTAATTGAACTAAATGTATAGGAAACCTGAATGCTGTATAATTTCCCAGTATGAAAAGGAGAGGGGGGAAAAACATTTCTAGCACTGGGAAAACAACACCTAGGTACTCGGGCCTGGGGCTCAGAATGTGTTAATGGCTCCATTACTTGGCTTTACTATTAGTTGATCAGTTATCAAGGTTGCTGTTTGTACTTATCTACTTTTAAGGTGTTTTTATTGTGTTAATATTTTAATTGCTTGTTTTTAATTTTTAGAACTGTCAGCTGCCCAGTCACTTGGTTGAGGTGAGTGGGGATAGAAATGGGATGGGGATAAGGATAGGGACAGAACATGTTTATTTGGCCAAGTGTGACTGGACACACTTAGGAATTTGTCTCTGATGCATAAGCTCTCAGCGTACATGCAAAATAACAAAGTAATAATAATAATAATGAAGTAATAAACATAATAATGATACCCATAAGAGAAGGTAGTGGAACAGATGAGAAGGATAACAGTAATACATCCATACTACATGGGTATAAATATACTTAAGACATAAGACAGTACTATGGGAATTAGATATTCAGCAGAATGACGTCATGAGGGGAAAACTGTTTCTATATCGAGTTGTTTTGACATGCAATGCCTTGTAGAGGCATCCTGAGGACAGGAATTGAAAGAATTTAAGCCCATGTCACACTGGCCAACGGATGCAAAACAGACACAACGGACGAGCAAAATGTTCCATCCGTTGTTATCCGCTCTCAAAAGGGGCAAAAATTTGCATAACCGGAGTGGATAACACGGACGCGGGGAGGACGCAGGGCAGATGCAAAGCAGATGCGGAACGGAAGCCCAGCGGATGGGAGCGGATGGCGCAACCGCAGGGCTTCCGGGGTGCCTCAGCGAAGTAGACGCGGAATGGATACAGCGGATGCAGAACGGACGCCGAACGGATGAAGCGGATGCACAGCGGATAAAGCGGATGCACAGCGGAAGCCTAGCGGATGCACAGTGGAAGCGGAACGGATGCCGAGCGTTAATTGCGCATGCGGGGGGGAAGTATTACGTAAGCCCCCCGGATATAAAGGGAAGTAGCTCGCACGTGGCCAGCATTCCGAGGAGAGACCTGCTGCTGGACACTTCGAGTTCCTTGCCTGCCCTGCCAGCCTGCCATCCAGCCAGCCTTGGTGCCTGCCTGCCTGCCTGCCTTCCTGCTAGGCTTTCTTCCACCCTTCCTGCCAGCCTTGGTGCCTGCCAGCCTCCCTGCCAGCCAGCAACCCCACAACCATGGGGAGGAAGCGAAAGCCTCAGCAACCTGCTGCCATCCCTGGCAAGAGGGACAGGGCCAACCTCCCGCCCCCTGCCCCTGCAGGTGCTGGGGCTTCTGCTGAAGCTGCTCCTGGCGGTGGTGCTTCTGCTGGTGCTGGGGCTTCTGCTGTTGCTTACTCTGTTGAAGCTGCTCCTGGTCCTGCTCGACCTGCTCGACCTGCTTGTGCTCCTGGACTTGCTCGTCCTGCTCATGCTCCTGGTCTTGCTCGTCCTGCTCGTCCTGCTCGTGCTCCTGGTCCTGCTCGTGCTCCTGGACTTGCTGGCCCTGCTGGTGCTTACTCTACTGCTGCTGATCCTGGTCCTGGTGTTCCTGCTGCTCCTGCTGCTGCTGATGATGATGATGATTATGATTCTGCTGGTGAGGATGATGATGATGATTATGATCCTGCTGGTGAGGATGATGATGATGATGATGATCCTGCTGGTGCTGCTGCTGCTGGTGCTGTGGAGGAGCAGCCCCTACTACCTGGGAGCCCCTCTGATGAGGGCCCATTTGGCCTGCCAAAGGGAGGAAGAGGCGTATGCGACAACGGGAGAGGAGGCAATACTCCATTGCGGAGACACACGAGGATGAGGTGCTGGAGTGGCTGAGAGAAAACGACTATCTGTGGCGGAAGGGACACCGGCTGTACAGGAACACCAAAAGGAAGCAGGCTGCTTGGAGAGAGAGGGCAGAGAGTATGGGTTACACTTCGGAAGTGCTCCTCGGCTGGTGGAAACATATGCACACCTGATAAGGGAAGCTCCATCTGAAGAAATCTGGCCAGGCCACTGTGAAGCTGACAGACAGAGAGACCTACGTCATGAACAGGTGCAGCTTCCTGGAGGGTGAGATCTGCCACCGAGGAGCACCAGCAGCCCCTCTCACAACCCTCTCTCTCAGGCAGCCTGCTGTCACCCAGTCCTCTTCCGGCCGAGAGTCAGTCCCTGTCTCCAGGCAGGTTTCTGTGGAGCGTGCCACGGCGGAGAACCCGCGGACAGGTGTGGTAAGCGTGGTGGAGTGCGTAGAGGACTCCTTAGTGCGGTGGGAGAAAGGAGACATTGAGTCCACCAAAGTCCTAGCCGCATCCACCCCCCCCAGCTCCGCTTCCGCAGAAAGGCAGAGAGCCGGACAGCTGGAGGGGCAGAGCCACACTGTCCTGCTGGAGATCAGGGACACCATCCGCACCGGCAAAGATCTCCTCTATCAGCTGGTCCACACTGACTCCTCATCCTCCAACCGCAAGCCCTTCCTCACCTATGTCAACCAGACCCTCAAGGAAATGGTGGATCCACAGTACCGGCAGGTGAAGGACCGGATCACCCAGCTGCTTCACAACCCTCCAGACCCAGAGGAACCTGCTCCCACCCAGTCCAGGCCTGCTCCTCCACCCCAGGTGATGTCCCTCCCATTCCAAGGCTTCCCACAGCCCCTCACCTACCAGGGCTACGGCTACCAGGAGGTTCAGCAACACAGGCAGCAGCCCTTCCCAGTCCAGACACAGAGTCATTGGGCGACACCGTTGCCACCTGTTTCACTGATGCCACCGATGCCACCCACGCCAATGATGCCACCGACGACAGCGATGCACCCACGCCAGTCCTCACCCAGCTGCAGAGCAGACAGCCCCACTACACTACTCCTTCCTCCACCCTACAGCCAAGCCCGGCATCATTACATCTGTCATCAGTACTGGGGCTGACACCCCATGGCATGGAGGAAGGACCTCTCAGCATCACGAGGCTGAGCCAGCTGTCCGAGACCTTTCTAAACACACCGTCCCCATTGTCCTCTCGAGGCCAGGCACTCCAGCACCACCCACCACCACAGCACCTGGACCCTTCACCCCTGAGTGGGCACACCTCCGAGTGACCAAGAAGAGTGCAAGAGACCGGCTAGCTGGCTACCTGTGGACTTTATTTGGACACTTGACTTGGGTCATTTTTACAGCTTGTTGTTCAATAAAGTTTATCTTTGATTCACACACTTGCTTCATTTCTTTTTTTTAATAAAGTCTTGGTGGAAACTTTTAGAATTGGCTTAAGCCTTTGCATGCTTGTGGGATGGGTTAAGATAGCAGTGGGGTGGGCAGGGATACCTGTGGAATGAGCAGGGATACCTTTGGGATGGCTAATAACTGTGGGATAGACAAACCTCCAGTGCAAGCATAGTGGGACTGTCTGGTCCACCCTCCCAGGTGCCACACCTATGGCCCTTTATTATCAAAAATAATGTAATCAATCATCCACACATGTCAACATAAACACAACTCTTTATAAAATGCCCTGTTTATTGTAGGCCCACCCAACATACATGGCCCAATCTCATCCGTGTGATGAGACAGGCTCAAGGAAGCATCCATTAAGCATCTACCATCCTGTCTTGCCACTCCACCGCTCCAGCTGGGGAGTTGCACCAGTGTTTCAGGACTGCGCTGCTTCTTCCCTTCCCGTGAGGCTCTGTTGTGGCCTTGCACATCCTGAGTGTCGATCAGGTTTCGCCCTTGCCTCCATTCCCCAGGCTCCATGTCCCCATTGCCTTGTTGACGGTCCACGAGCCTGTTCTGCAAAACTGGGTAGCGGGTGTGCATGAGATTGTGCAGGATGCAGCAAGCTTCCACGATCCTCCTCACGGGCTCTGGGCGATGCTGCATGGTGGTGAGAAGTACCTGGAACCTGTTGGCCAGTATGCCAAAGGCGTTCTCCACCACCCGCCTTGCCCTGGACAGCCTGTAGTTGAAAATCCTCTCTTCACGGGTGAGGAGTCTGGAAGTGTATGGCTTCATGAGGTAGGTTCTGAGGGAGAAGGCGTCATTCCACACGATGAAGTAGGGCACATCTTGCATGTCGTTGGGCAGGGGGTTTGGATCTGGGAAGCCCATGATGAGGTTGCCTTCCAGCCCCTCCTTGAGGTGACTGGTGTTGTATACCTGGGCATCTGAAGATGAGCCGTAGCCTGAAGCATCAATGTACATGAACTTGTAGTCAGCATCGACCATGGTAAAGAGGATGATACTGAAGAAGCCCTTGTAGTTGTGATAAGAGGACCCTGAGTTGGCTGGAGCTTTGCAGGCCACGTGCTTCCCATCGATGGCTCCAACAGTGTGGGGGAAGTTCCACCTCTGATACCACTGCTCTGCAACTTTCTTCCATCCTTCTTCAGTGGAGGGGCACTGGAGGAGCTCCTCCTTGTATTCTTCAATGATGGCATGCACCACTTCTCTGACCACAATGCTGATAGTGTTGTGTGGCACCCTCCAGCCGTACTGCATGCTCCTGTAGGTGGTCCCTGAGGCCAGGTGGCGCAGAGTCAGTGCCAACTTGAGCCCAGGGTCCAGGCTGGGCCGGAAGTTGGTGTTTTCCTTGGTCGACCTGGGTGTCAGCCGCTGCACAACTTCTTCAAACATGGCTGGAGGCATTCTCATGAAGTTCTGGAATGCACAAGTGTCTTCGTTCCTGAGCTCCACCATCAGCTTGTTGTACAGTCCGTACTCTGCTCTTCTCCCGATCCATTTTCGGACCCAGA
This sequence comes from Laticauda colubrina, assembly GCA_015471245.1. NCBI lineage: Eukaryota > Metazoa > Chordata > Lepidosauria > Squamata > Elapidae > Laticauda > Laticauda colubrina. Next base: position 28,472,322 of record BLBF01000040.1, read on the forward strand.
CGCTTCTTGGCCGCCTCTTTTTCTTCCCATAGTAGAGTTCACAGAGCCTGTAGATGGTTTCGCACTGTTGCAGAAGGATGGTGGCTGCCGAAAGGACTTTGTCACAATCCACGGTGGACATGACTGGATGCTGTGGAAGAGGAAGAGTCAGAAGAAGGCTGCAGAGGTCTGCACAGGTGGGCTGCTGGTCTGAAAGTGAGATGCAGACGAGTTGCTCCCCCTTTTTATAGGCAGTATAGGTGTCCCTTTGCATCCTCTAGGCATCGTCTAGACATCCTTAATGTCCGAGATAGATCCCCTCTGCGAACGTTTTTTCCGCTTTAAACACTTTGTTTCCGTGCTGCATCCATTCTGCATCCGTTCTGCATCTGTTCCGCATCCGTTCCGCTTCCTCCCTGCGTCCGGGCAGATGCGAGTTGCGCGGATGCGCAGCGGACGCCAAGCGGATATAGCGGATGCGTAACGGATGCGTAGCGGATGCGTAGCGGATGCAGAACAGACGAACTGGATACATTTTCCGCGCAAAAGTTTTAGGCAGCCCAAAACTTTTGGAGCGGATGAAACGTCCATAAACGGATGCTGGACGGATAGAGAGGAAGCAAAACGGAGGCAGTGAGTACAGAACGGATACATCGCGTTAACCAACGGATGGCAAGCTTTTTTGTCCGTTTTACATCCTCTTTGTATCCATTGGTTCAGTGTGACATGGGCTTTATGTCTAGCATGTTAGGGGTCTGTAGATACTTTGAATGAATGAACAGATCAGATCCAAATCTTTCACCCTAATAGGATGTGAAACCAGGTGGGATTTATGACTGATTCAAATTATCTTCTCCTCTTTCTCTAAACCATACTGCAATAACTTATTCCAAATTAGAACACATGTGCTTGAGGGGGAGGCGGAGATATACTTAAAAGCCAAAAAGAAAAATAGGTGTTGCAACATAAGCCTACTCTGTTCCCAAATGCTTCCTCTACTTGCTACATATTCAACTGGATGTAGGTAGACATTAGGACTGGCAACTCTCAACTGACACAGTTGTTAAGTGAGACATCATTTCATTTTCAACTATTTACTTTACTGCCACTTCTCAATCGACTGTCAGAAACTGGCTGTGAAATGCACAAATTGTGATGAAATGACTGTGAAACACTGCAATGGTCATAAATGGCCACTTGTAGTCAAAGTTCCAGATCCTGCTTACACGAGGGATCTTGCAATGGTTATAAATGTGAGGACAAGATATAAAGTCATCTTTTCAGCACTGGTTGATTAGTTATACACGAGGCAGTCATGAAGCAACAATGACTTGTTGTTAAGTCACTCTGCCCCAATAGACCGTAAGTAACCATAAGTAATGAAATGAGTTTAACAAGGAGATTCCCTGAAAGATTTGCTTTTACCAGAATCTAACTAGATAAAGTCTCGAACAAGCCTGATTCTTATTGTATTGAAGACCCTGATTAAACAGAGGACACACATTATAGATTTTAGAAAAGTTTGATTAGGTGCTTTTGAGTCTAGATCTGTCTTTATAAATACAGCAAGGCACCTTACAACACAGTAGATGCAAGCAGTGGGGGAAATTCCAGAAATCCCTTGTTTTGATTCTCTAATCTTATTTTCATGCAGAACTAAACTTAATGTGATAGCTATCAAATATTGGATGAGTACATCCCAAATAAGCAAACACAGTGTGCTAGTAAAGTCACCACACTAATTTTCAGTTAAAATACACTTTTTTGGGAAAGGTTTATGCAGATGTCTGGAGCTGCATTGCTTTAAAATCAATCACAGCATTCCCAGTCATGCATATTGACAAGTCTAATGTCTCCAGCCAAGCTTTTATTTCAACCTTAAGTATCATTAAAAGCACAAAAAAACCAACATCTTCAGTAACACTTGAGTGGTTTTTTTTTTTTTTGGCAAATCTGAATGAGTAAATCCAGGAGACTCTCTGCTTAAAATATATAAGAAAGAACAGTACTTTAACAGCTTAGCAGCAATGACACATCTTTCTCATACCTGAAATTGTTCTTCAAATCGTCTATTTTTTGCCTCTCTGGAATGTGGTCTGATTAATAGTTAGAATTGTTCTAAAGTATAAATCCTTTGATTTTCAAAGTGCTGATAATTTTCCAAAATCTGCCTTCTACCTGATTCTATTTCTTTCTGTTGAGAAAAAAATGTCAGAACTCTGCAACAAGCAATCCAGATGGGAAGGCCTAGAGTCCAGGAATGGGTAAGATTCCTCCCTCTGTTATCAAGCCGAATCTGCCACAGTATAAAATCCAGCCATGCTTGCTGGCTCCCCAGCTTTTTCGGTGAAGAAACTTCACAGACATAATGTGTCTGTGGAAAATAACAGTGAGAAAAACCCTCCCCCACCAAGACCAGACGAATACAGGATGGGGCTGGACTCTCTTGCAGGGCGTTCTCAGGTAAATATACCAACACCCATTCTCTTCCACGCTGCTGAGAATCCAGGAATGGGACATACCAAAGCCTGCATGTCCATGGGAGGGTCAAGGTCTGGTCCGCTCAGTCCGACACTGGAAGAACCTTCTGGAACACCCTTTTCCCAAATGCTGTTTCTGCAGAGGCGAAGGAGTCCAGATGATAGTGCTGGATAAATGGAGAAGGCGACACCCAGGTAGCCACCCTGTAGATCTCGTCAATAGATGCCTGGGTAGCCCAGGCTGCCAAGGTTGCTGTCCTCATAGTAGAATGGGCTGAGAGCTTCTTGGGAACCGGAAGAGATAAAATCAGCCAACTCTGACATTCTTCTGGCAAACATGATGGCTACCAAGAAAGCCACATTGAGTGTCAAAAAACAAAGGCCTGCTGACCTTACAGGTTCAAATGGGGGTCCCGTCAGGGCCTTTAGTACCTTAGGGAGATCCCAAGTGGAATACCTATGAACTACCAGGTGATGCAAATTAGAGGCTCCCCTCTCCTCTCAAAAATCTGTGAACTAATGGGTGGTGGATAAAGAGGTATACTTATCCCATGACAAAACTGAGGACAAAGCTGTCACCTGACAATGGAGAGTGTTAGGCAAGAGCCCTTTATCTAGAACTTCCTGTAGGAACATCAACACATCTGCGACAGAAGGAGATATGGAGTCCCAGACCACCTTAGAACACCAACTGCAAACAGTTTTCAAGGTCGCATCATAGATGCGATTGCTTACGTGTTGCCTGGATGGTTTTAATCACCTTATCTAGTAAATTTGATTCCTTCAGAGATTTTTACTCAAGCGCCATAGGGCCAACTGGAACCACTGAGGTTCTGGGTGGATTAAGGCCCCTTGGCTGAGATAAATCCTGTTGGCCAAGATCCTCCATGATTGGATGAATGACAGGTTTATCAGGTTGGCAAACCAGGGCCATCTGGGCCAAATGAGGCACCAAAAGTATCAGCTCCGCCTTCTCCTCCAACATTTTCCAAACTATGGCAGAATGATAGGAAGAGGGATAAAGGCATAGAGGAGATCTGGAGGCCATCTGCTCTGAAGTGCTTTCGTCCCCTCCGCTGCCAAGGTAGGAAACCTGGTGAAGAATCTGCCTATCTGCGCATTGGCAAAAAGGTCTATTACTGGGGATCCAAATCTGTTGGACAGTTCCTGGAACAAGGATAGATGAAGGCTCCACTCTGAGTGGTCGACCTTGGTCTGATTCAGCCAGCCAGCCTGGGTGTTGTCAACCCCCGAGATGTGGTCTGCCCTGAGGGATAGAAGATGCCACCAACCCAGACATTCGGCTTCCTGCATCAAGGCTTTGGACCTGGTCCCCCTTGTCTGTTGCCAGGAGCCATGGTGGCCACATTGTCTATCATGATCAAAACATGGGACCCTGTCATCTTGTCCTGGAAGTGTCTTAAAGCTAGGAACATGGCCTTGAGTTCTAGCCAATTGATAGGGTGTGACCTGCCTGCCTGGGACAAATACCCCAGAACAATCCACTTTGTAGATGAGCACCCCCCAGCCATAGAGACTGGCATCTGTTGTAATCATGATCCTGTCCGGTTCCTGAAAAATTGCCTTTCCTGATGGCCTGGGACTGCCACCACCAGAAAGAACAAAGGATCTGTGGAGGAACTTGGACCCTGATGGAAGAGTGGCTGGTTTCCCACGTGTTGAAATGGTAGCAAGAACCATTGCAGAGCTTGAGCATGGAGACGGGCCCATGGTACAATGCCAATACAGGAAATCATCTTCCTGAGGAGCTGGGACACAAGAGACAGAGGAACTGTGTGCTGCTGTCAAATCCAGTATATCAAGTTGTTCAGACTCTCTCGGTGATCAGGAGACAGAAAGACCTCATAGAGAGTTGTGTTGATGATTGCCCCGAGATGAAGGAGATGGGTCATCGGAAGCAGATGACTTTTTTTGAAACTTATGTGGTTCTGTTGGAGCGCATTGTGGTCTGAAGATTGTGGTTGGTGGAGTGGATTGAAGATGACTGGATCAGGATATCGTCTAGGTAGCATTGGACCCTCACAGATAAAGCTCAAAGGGATGCTGCCAATGCTGCCAAGACCTGGGGGCTGATGAGAGGCCGAACGGAAGGGCCCAGTATTGGTAGTGACTGTTGTATCAGAAGCACAGGAACTGGCAGTGAGAGGGCCAGACTGTGATATGGAGGTTTGCCTCCATGAGGTCTATGGATGAGAAGAGGTTGCCCTCCCGAACGCTCTCCAGGATAGAGTGGAGAGACTGTATCCTGAAGCACCTGTAGGAATGAACTTGTTCAAAGACTTGAGGTTGAGAACTGCTCTCCACCACCACCTCCTCCCAAGGCCTTTGGGATCGTGAAGAGCCAAGAGTAGAATCCTAGCCCCCGCTAATCCTCCAGAACTTCCTGGATGGCTCTTACGTCCACTAGATGTTGAATGGCTGATTCCATGAGGGCCCATCTGGACCTGTCCTGAGATATTGGACAGCAAACAAAAAACTTGGGGAGAGAAGAGGAAGTCAAGTTGAAGACCCAACCTTACTGTCCAGAGCACCCAGGCATCCAATGTTGACTCCTCCCATCTGGAGGTGAAGAAAGCCAGACAGCCTCCGATGGGAGGGGAGGGAAGGAAGTCACTTGGAGTATTAAAACGAATGGCTTCCTCCTCCTCCTCGAAAGGGCTATTTACCAACAAACTGCTGCTGTCTGCCTGCTCATTCAGGTTGATGCTCCTGGCAAAGAGGGAATGCCCCCTGTCCCTAAGAAAAATGAGTGTTGGACTCAGACCGAAAGGAGGAAGGTTGGAAGTATCGAGCCTGATGAAAATCCGACTTCTTCCCTGCCATTGAAAGGATCTTTCTTTTGTCTCTGGTCTCTACCAGGTAAGGTTCCAGGGCCTCCCCAAACAGACTCTCACATGAGCAAGAGGCGTGAGCAAGGGACGTGTAACGTGAGCAATAGCTTCCATTTGTGGCAGGAGTCTGACTGCCAATTACGTAGCCACAGCAGACATCTTGCCACCACCGAGGATGCCATCACCCTTGAGGCAATTTTGCCAAATTTAATGTGGTATCAGCCGTAAATTCTGCTGCAGTGATGATTTGCTGCACCAAATCTTGGTGAGACCTGAAATCACTAGTTGGCAAATAATCCAGCAGTTGATGCAGCCAGCATAGTGCCGACCTAATAAAGAAGGAAGCTGCAGTAGAAGCCCAGACTGCCCAAGCTGCAGCCTGATGAATGTACTTGAGGATCTGTTCAGACTTCTTATCCTCAGCTTTGAGGACATCTTCTGGCTCTGTTGGAGTGCCAGATGTTAAAAAGGAGGCAACCACCACGGCATTTACAGGAGGCACTAGGGGGGCCACATTATAAAAATTCCTGTCCTGAGATGGGGCCCTGAAGTTGGAGAGGCGCATTGGTCTCGCACCAGGTTGAGGAATAATAGAGATATAGAAGCACTTCAGTTATGACCATTGGTTTGGAAAATAAGGAATCACTATGGCCAGAAGATTCCACTTGAAGTTCTGGTGCCACCTCCTAAGGACTTAACTGAGCGGTGACTAAGACCTTGTGCAGGAGCAGTTTAAACAAGGATAGCTTGGAAAACAGCAGCAGAGGTGGGCTGCTTAGGCCTCAACCCTTCTTCTTCTGATAGATTAGAATCCCTAATCTCACCTTCCTCTTCCTCTGACATGGTGGAGTGACTATGCTCAGAAGGATTCCTATAGCTCCTGTCCTCATATTCTCCCCATTCAGAATGAGTGGAAGGGCAACTATACATATGGGGTCTAGAAAACTCTCTCTAGACAGGAAGGACCACTTGAAAGAAGAACGGAAATAAACCCTGAACCCCTCAGCAATCTCCTACCTAATAGCCACCAAAACTATGTCCTTAATATCATCAAGCATGCTGCCTGTGGGAGGTTCCACTGGGCGAAGACCAGCAGCAGTGGGCATGAAGGTGGCCTCCACCCTAGGCCTATGGCCACCTTGGATCAAATAACCTTGAGAATTGGAAGCTCCTGGAACCCAGGCTGCCTGTCTGAAGTTAGGCCCAGACCTAGTCAAATCTTGAGGGAAAAACTCTTCATCTACTCTCTCTGGGGACCACGCCTGTAGATGACTGCTAAAAGTAGTTTCTGCATCTCTAGCCCTGGCCACAGCTTGTGGGCCGGCCTGCAAATCCCCTGATTGAAAGGACTGTTGGCTCCACCCTCTCATCTGTTCCAGGGTCATAGCAAATTGCTTCTCCAATGCAGCATGCCTTCTTTTTTGGGCCCTGAGTTCTGATTTTGAGACCTTCTTAGCCCTGATCTTGGCTGCAGCTTCCCTTTTTGCAGAATGTTCTCACTGTCTTCTCTTCTTTAATGGCCTCATGGAAACTTCGGAACAATGGGCTTCCTCAAGAGTAGGATGGTCAGAATGGGCCATATTGCTCTCCATGTTGCCAAAAAAAGTTTGACATAAGAGGCGCCGTCAGCTTCCCCTGAAAAACGTGTTGCCTTACTGCCTGTAAGGTGATCTAGGTGAGCTGGTTCCCCACTGTGAGGCCCGAAGTAGCTACATTAATGTGAGGCCTGTTCAAAATGGCCGACTGCCATGTGCTCTGGGCCCAATTCAAAATGGCCATCTGCCACATGCTGTGGGCCCTGGGTAGAATGCCCACCTCAAAAACACTGCGTGGGTCCAGCAAAGGTACCAAGTGATCACAGAGGCTTAGGAAACAGCTGAGAGGTGCTGGAACTAGCACTCTGAATATCAACTGTGGAGCGTGAATCGCTACTCTGGGAAGGCTCTGTCAAGCACTCTGCAAGTACTCAATGGCACAGCTCCACTGGATCCCCGGGAGATGTGCTGATGACTTTTTTCCCTTTTGTTCTTTCCTTTGTTTGAGGTAGCTGCTACGTGAGTAGGCAAAACTCCAGAGACACTAGCTCTTTGAAGTTCAAGGAGCTGAATCAAAAAGCTGGGGAGCTAGCAGTATGGCTGGCTTTTATACTATGGTAGACTCAGCTCAATGACATCAGAGGGAGGAGTCTTACCCATTCCTGGACTCTCATAGCAGCATGGAGGAGAAAGACTGCATCTGCATCTATCTCCCACTCAAAGTAATGCTCAGTGTTAAAATCTGCATGCTATTACTAAACTGAGGCAGGCTCTGACTGATACTCAAACTGGAGGAGCTGGTCCAGGAAATCACCAGGAGTCAACACTGATTTGAAGCACCAAAAAAGAAAAAAAGTAGTAGATGAAACAAAGGGCTTATACCTAGAAAGTGCAGATTTGGGTTTAATTCTTATTAAAAAGTCACTGTGTGAGTTGATTGAACTGGGATGAAGGCTGACAGAAGGAGATACAAACTCAAAACAAGAAGTAATTTTCTGACTAAAGGAGCACTTAACTAATGGAACAATCTGCCTTTTGGAATCATGGGATCTGTGCTGATGACTTTTTTTCCCTTTTTGCTCTCTTTCACTAGAAGTTTTCAAGAAAAGAGTCAATAGCCATTTGCTGGAATCATATGTAGAGAACTCCTGGAGTGGGCTGACAATTGGATTAGAAGGACCTCCAAGGTTCCTTCCAATCCTCTGTGTCTGTAAATCTCTGGACATTTCTGCTCTCAGGATTTAGAGCATCATATAGATCACTAAGCATCCTCTATCCTCATTTCAGTTATATTAACAAGGATAGTTCTGTCTCTTCTAAGTCCATTCAGTAGTGCTGTCGCTTCAAGCCCACTCAGAAATGTACCACAGAGTTCAACCACATGGATTTACTCAGCAATAAAAGTATTAAATAAGGAGTATTATTATTATGGCTATAAAAACTAAGCACAGATGGGCATTGGTAGAAATTACCATGAATGCCCTTTCTATCTATGCTGCGAGAGAGCCCAGGTTGGGTTGACTCCTTCCTATGACATCATTGCTGAATCTGTACTAAGATATAAAAGCCAGCCACCGGGAGAGACCCCAGCTTTGGCGAAGATACTTGACAGACTGAAAGGTGTCTCTGAAAGCCCAAAATAAATACAGAAATACATCTTACCCTCTCTGGACGAACCAAGGGAGGGGCTGGGCTCTCTTGCAGCATAGAGAGAAAGGGCGCTCACGGTAACTTCTACCAATGCCCATTCTCCTCCATGATGCATCAAGAGCTCAGGATGGGACATACCAAAGCTTGCATGTCCACAGGCGGGATCCTCATTTAGCTCACCACACCGACTGTGGAACCACTCGTTGAAGCACCCATCTGCCGAAGGCTGCAGTCGCGGAGGCAAAAGCATCCAGACGGTAGTGTCTGATGAAAGGAGACAGGGATGTCCACGTGGATGCATGAAAAATCTCCTCCAAGGATGCTTGGGTCGCCCAGGCAACAGAAATGGCTGCACTTCTGGTAGAGTGCACCGTCAGACCTCGGGGAACCAGAAGGGCCGCAGCTTTGTAGGCTTGCTCAATGCAAGACCTGACCCACCTGCTAATAGTAAAAGAGGCCTTGTGCCCCAAGTGAGAAGGAAAAAAGGAAACAAACATGGCTTCTGACTTCCTGAAGGAGGAAGTGCACTTAATGTATATTCTAATAGCCCTTCTTACATCTAGCGTGTGCCACTGCCACTCTAAGTCATGGTGCGGGAGAGGACAGAAGTCAGGCAAAACAATGTCCTGGGACATGTGAAACCAGGTGTTAACATTCGGAATAAATAAGGGATTCAGACGAAGAACAACCCTATCATCATGAAAGGAACAAAGGTCCTGTCTGATGGAAAGAGCAGCAAGCTCGGAAACCCTCCTGGCAGAAGTGATGGCAACAAGGTATCTTCTGAGTCAGGAAATGGAGAGACAATGTTCTAAGGGGTTCAAAGGGGGGCTTTGTAACGGCATTAAGGACCAAATGTAGGTCCCAAATGAAGGAAGGATACCTGTGAACCACCAGAGGGTGCAGGTTGGAAGCCTCTTTCAAAAATCTTCTGATTGAAGTGTGATGGGGTAAGGAAAGAAGTGAACCTCATGAAAGGACTGAGGAGAGGGCCACAACTTGCCTGCATAAGGTGTTGGGGGCCAAACCTTTTTCCAGACCATGCTGAAGGAAGCTAAGAACTTCTGCCAACTGGGATGAAGCAGGAGAAAGACCCTTCCTGAGGCACCATCGGGAAAAAGCCTTCCAGGTGGCATCATAAATGCACCTTGTAGAAGGTTTGTGAGAAGCCAGGATAGTGAGGATGACCCTTTCTGGAAGATCAGCCTCCTCTAGCTGCTGCCGCTCAAGTACCACATGGTCAGCTTGAACCTCTGGAGCTCTGCGTAGAGGAGAGCCCCCTGGTGAATGGAGATTAGATGGGCAGGGATCCTCCAAGGAGAAGCCACTGATAGGTTGACCAGGTCCGCAAACCAGGGCCTCCTTGGCCAATAGGGTGCCAGGAGGAGGAGCTCCGCACGTTCCTCCAACATCTTATGAATTACTGCCAGAATGATGGGAAGCTGGGGAAAGGCGTAGAGGAGACCCTTGGGCCATCTGCACCAAAGAGCATTGGTCCCCTCCACTCCCTGGCAAGGAAACCTGGTGAAGAATCTGGTCAGTTGGGTGTTTTGAGGAGTGGATAAATGATCCTCCTCCAGTGTGCTGAATCTGAGGGAAAGATCCCTGAATAGAGATGGAGGAATGGACCATTCTCCCTGGTCGACTAGGCTCCTGTTGAACTAGTTGGCCTGGTAGTTGTCGACTCCGGAGATGTGGTCCGCCGAGATCGATAACAGGTGTTTCTCTGCCCATAACCCCAGCCATAGAGCCTCTCTCATGAGGGCTTTGGACCTCATCTCCCCTTGCCGGTTGCCATGAGCCTTTGTGGCCATGCTGTCCGTAAGGACTAGAACATGAGAGCCGGTCACTGAGTGCCTGAAATGCTTGAGAGCCAGAAAAATGGCTCTGAGCTCTAGCCAATTTATGGGAAGGGTCCAAATGCCCTGAGCTATCTGGCCCTGCATATGGGAACCCCAACCCAGGAGGCTGGCATTGGTGGTTATCACTAGCCTGTCTGGGTCCCCTCCAGATAGATGGGGAATGCCACCAATTGAGATCTCTGGATTTGTAGTGCGAGTGGGACCTTGAGGGATGAGTGGCTGGTTGCTGCTCGTTGGTAGGGAAGAAGGAACCATTGGAGTGGTCGGGAGTGGAGTCGAGTCCACGGGATGATGCCAATACAGGAAACCATCTTCCCCAAAAGTTTGGACAGCAGCGACAGGGAGACAATTTGATGTTGCTGGATCTGGCTGATGATCTCTGCAAGCTCTTTCCACGAGCTGGGGACAGGAAAACCTGGCACAACATTGTATTGATGACTGCTCCCAAGTGTTGCAATTTGGTTGAAGGAGAAAGCTGGTTCTTTTTGGTGTTGATGAAAAATCTGTGGCTCTGGAGACATGACAGGGTAATTTGCAGATCCCGATGGGCCGCAAGGATGGAAGAGGAAAGAATCAAAATGTCATCCAAGTAGCATTGGATTCTCACTAGGATAGAATGCAAAGATGCCACCAATGCTTCCAGAACCTTTGTGAAAACTCTTAGAGCCGATGAGTGGCCGAAGGGAAGTGCTTGACACTGGTAATAGGTATTTTGATAACAGAAACTGAGAAACTGGCGATGATGAGGCCAAATTGGGATGTGGAGGTAAGCCTCAGTAAGATCAATGGAAGACAGGAGATCGCCCTCCCTCTAAAATAGAATGCAGAGTCTGCATTTTAAATCACCTGTATTTTACAAATTGGTTGAGAAATTTTAGATCAAGGATGGCTCGCCACCACCCTGAGGCTTTGGGAACTATGAAAAGGCGAGAGTAAAGCCCACATCCCTGTTGAGATGGGAGAACAGGTTGAATAGCCCTGATTTCAAGAAGGTGCTGAATGGCCTGATTATGAGGGCTTGCCTGGAAATGTCCCAAGACACAGGACAGATCAAAAAATTTGGGGGGGGGGGTTTAGGAAGTCCAATTGTAACCCTGACCTAATAGTGCTGAGCACCCAGGCATCCATCATTGACTCCTCCCATTTGGAGGCAAAGAAGGCTAGGTGACATCCGATGGGTGGGGAGAATGAGGGATTACTGAGAGCAATGGAAGGAATGACACCCTCCCCTCCGAAAGGGCCGTTTACCAGTAGAAAGTTGTTGCCTGCCATATGTTTTTGCCCGTTGGTCTTGGCGTTGGGAGTGTGGCCTGTGAGAGTGGGGGAAGTGAGATGAGGTCTCCGCTTGGAAGACAGGAGGGTGATAAGAAGCAGGGCGATAGTCGGCTTTCTTCCCAGAGGAAGAGAATTTTACATTTATCTCTGGTTTTGATGAGATAAGGTTCCAGAGCATCGCCAAAAAGCTTATCGCCTGCGAAAGGAACTGAAGACAGCTTCCATTTTTGGCATGACTCCGCCTGCCAATTTCAGAGCCATAAAAGTCTTCTTGCTGCTACAGAAGATGCCATGGCCTTGGATGAAAATTTGGCAGAGTGGCATCTGCAGTGAATTCTGCTGCTGCGATAATCTTATTATGGTCTTAGTGAGACCGAAGGTCAGAAGCAGGCAATCTATTCTAGAGTTGGTGCAGCCACCATATGGATGCCCTGGTGAAGAAGGATGCTTCTGTTGAAGTCTGAACAGCCTAAGCAGCAGCCTGGTGATTGCGCTTGATTGCTCATCCAGTTTCAGGATATTTTCTGGCTCCGTGGGAGTGTCAGAAGATGAGAACGAGGCCAGAACCAGAATGCCAACAGAAGGCACTGCCAGGGCATTGTCCAGAGCTGCGCTGACATTGTAGAAATGCTTATCTAGAGAAGATAGGCGAGGACCTACCAAAGGAGAAGTGCACTGTTCCTTGACCATGTCCAGGAACAAAATGGGAGAAGGCAAAACCTCTGCATGCACTACAGGCTTGGGAAGAGTGAATCCCCTTGGCTAGAGGGATTTCCTTGTGGCTTGGGAGCTACTTCCTCTGACGACAGTTTGGCAGTAACCAAGGCCTTGCTGAGTAATGGTCTGAAGAGAGTCGGTTTGAAGACCAATGCAGAGGATGTCTACTACTCTGGGCGAGAATCCTCTTCCTCTGAACGATTTTGGTCAAAAATCTCACCCTCTTCACACTTTGAATGAGAGGAGTAACTGTGTTCAGATGGTGAAGGCCTTCCTTCCTCATCAACCTCCTCTCATTCTGGTAGAGAAGAATGGACCCTGAGGTCCTGAGGCCTGTGTAAATCAGGATGATGATGCAAGTAACTTATAGATTGAGAAGGGAGAAGGGCCTGAACCTTTTCCAGAGGTTGAAGAATTTGCTTGAAGCCTTCAGCCAATCCCTGCCTAATGGCTGATGAGACTACATTTTAGATATCCCTTGGTCTATGCTCAAAGGTAGAGACAGAAGGCTGAAGGGCTGCTGCTGTGGGAGTAAAGGTGGCTTCAGGCCTAGATTGAGGAGAGGTTCGAGGCCTGGAGGGAGGGGGAGGAGCATAGGGCGCAGAAGCCTGTTGGAAATAAGGCCCAGATCTGCTTAAATCCTGAGGATCTGACTGTACAGCAAGAGCCTCAGGAGACCAGGATGGGGGATGGAAAGGCTCATAGATAACTTCTCCTCCCCGGGAGGGCTTGGTTGGGGCCCGCAAGTATGACCTGAAACATGCTGTAATTCCACTCCCTTCTGTTGAATAGTTCTGTTGAACTGCCTTTACAGGGATGCATGTCTGCGCTTCTCTGCCCTCAACTCAGCCTGAGTTGCCTTCTTAGAGGGCAAGAGCCTTATCTCTGATTTTAGCAGCCACCTTTCTCTGGACTGAATGGGTGCACTGCCTACGTATTTTTCTCTTATTGGGCTTCAGAGACTGTTCCACTGGGGGGGGGGGCGCTCTGCCAGAGCCTTATCTTGCTCCATTTGTAAAATAAAGGCTCCTGCATTGGAAAGAAGCTGTTTAGAAATTTTTCTATTAAGCCCCTTAGGGTATAAATGGCCCCCGGGCTTACAAAATGGCCGCTCACCTCGTGGTGAAAGGCTTGAATCCAAGATGGCTGCTGACTACAGGAAAACAGGCTCCAAGATTGAGGAATCACTCCTTAGGCTATACAGAGCCCCGAGCGAAGTCAGCAAGGGAAAAATACAGCAACCAGCTACACGATCAGCTGGCTTGAGCTCTTATCAGTTTGCCAATCGTGTTTACAATCCCTCCAAACTGCAGGCATGGGAGAGATCTGCAGACACTGCTCAGCTTGCCTGCACAGAGCTCTGTAAAGCTGCTCCCAACGTTGCAGGAGAGAGAGGGGGGGGGAGAGGGAGAGGGAGAGAGAGAGAGAGAGAGAGACCTGCTCTCCTGGGAGATGCTTGAAGAAAGGAAAAAAGTACTGAAGATTGCTGGTGAGTGTTATCTAACAGAAGCTTTCAGAGGCACAGCTACTGACTGAAAGGAGCTGAGTCAAAAGCTGGGCTCTCTCCCAGGGGCTGGCTTTTATATTTTAGTACAGACTCAGCTATGATGTCATAGGAAGGAATCAACCCATCCTGGGCTCTCGATGCAGCATGGAGGAGAATATATGTGACTCCTGAATATTTTTGATTTTTTTACAAGTACCAATTTTACAAATAAAATATTTGTTGGAAGTCATTTTTAGCTACACAACATATCATCCAACTTTTTAAACAATGAAGATAGAAATATATTATATTTCTACAGATCTTGTCTGTCAAGCTACATTTGTAGTTATTAAATGGTATGAACTGGGACATTCTGTTTATTTTTTCTAAAATCCATACTGTGCAACTTCAATGGCTCTGCAATTAATTTTATCCACCAGTCAAACTTGATTTTGAAGGAAACATATTTGGCCTTTGAACTTAAATCAAAACATCATGTTTAAAACAAATTACTACATAGTAGAAAGAGAGCCAGTTTGGTAACGTGGATAAGAACCCACTTTTCCTATATATTAAAAAGCATATAACTGAATCTAATAGGGAAACACAACTTTATACATTTCACATTTACCCACATCTATCTTCATTTAAAAATCACAGCCATTTGATAGCAGAGAGTTTTCTATAAATATGCTTCTTATAGGAAATTTAAAAGAGCATTTCTTTAACAATGCTATGCTTAAAATAACGAAATGGCAAAACATGTCCCCTTGTGCTCTGAGTAAGTTGACAGCACATTTTATTTACTTTATATTTTAGATTACTTTTTAATTTGCTTCAATATTTTCCTGCACTCATTTTTCATATAATATGTGGCATAATTTCACAGTACATGCTTTTTATTTAGAACCATCAGCAAACTAATTTGAAAACACATATGTTGTCTTTCACATCAGGGAAAGAGTTGAAGTTCACAAAAGTTTATGCCTTTTTAGAAAATTTGTGAGTTGGAAAAGTGGTAGAAGACTTCTGGTTTTTTTCTATTTGAAACAATTGTCAAACTGAATATGTTTGACATATTCATCAATGCTTAATTTTTTGTATATTTACCTGATTCATATTTAAAATGAAATTTTAATTAGGTTCACAATACAAAAATTTGAAGCCATGCAGGGAAAAGAGTAAATGTCAGAAGCACAGCAAGGTACATTCCAGATGAAAATGGAGTTCAATTTTCCTCATCCGATTACCTTTATAAATAGTCTTGGGACATATATAAATACATAAATATTGTTGCCTATTTTAAAGTAAAGTTATAGTCCTAAAAAGATTATTCAGAATAATGTTATAAAAGTCAACAGGAATCACTCCAAGCTGGTTTAGTGCATACACTTTCAGCTCTTCAGCAAATAAAAGGAGGATAACCGTGAACTCATGATTTATTTTCTCACACTGCGCACCTGTACTACAATTTCAGAACATCACTGTGTAGGGAGAGTTAATTGAAGTTTATGTCTGTAAGCAAAAACATTATGTATCATTGGACACTTATCAGGGCTATCACTCATTGCAGAATTGACCTTGAGATGGAATAACATTAATGACACTTTTTACTGACACATTTGTATTGCATTCTGCCAAACCTCATTAGAAGATTTGAAATAACATATCTGGTACTCTTCTGAACCCATAGATTAGAAGGGAGGGGAGTCATACCCTCTGCGGATTTCATTCCTCACCAACTCTCTCTCCATAAAGTCTGATTTGCATAAGGACTGAAACCACAGAGTAAGCTGTTGGTTGCATAGATATGATCTTATTCTTTTTGACCCTATTTTTTCGTTCCTAATGCAGTAACCTGAAAAGTATACATTTACAGTCAATCTTTCCTTATTATAAATCAAACAGAAAATCATAAAAAAAGAAACTTATATTGATACCTCTAAATTGGGGCATAAAAGCATGTCAGAAACAATTTTATCCTTTGATAAAACACTAGACTCAATGTTGCTTGTTGTATTGCCTCACTTAAGTTTCAAAACAGTGGTTTTCTATATGACAGAGGACAAAGTAATTTTAGTTTTTTCATAACTTTTATTTTGGTTTTATTTTAAGAAAAGCCAGGGGCTTTCCAAACCACTTTAAGATTAGAATATGATAGAAAATTTGAGATCCACACACACACCTCTTGTAATGGGAGCATTTCTTTCACTGCATGTAGAAGTGGGAAGAATTCCAGTTTGCACCCAAACTATGTGGTATAAACCTCAACATTAATCTCATCTACAAATTTTATAACAAGTCAGTCAAGAACTAAAGAATGAATGTCTCACAGAATCCTAGAATATTCACTGTATAAAAGAGTACAATCTTTAAGAGTGGAAAAATTCTTTTTCTCTTTCTGCTTTTTGACATCCTTTCTAATTTTTAAAGCCTTTATTTCAGTAATGTGATTAAATGGAGCATTAAATAAAATTGTTAGAGTACCTATCTGACGAAGCTCATTCAATCTATATGATTTATCACCTATAATTCTCATTTTAACCCAATTTCTTCAGGTGGGTTGAAATTTAACAGAGCTGCCAGCACTAACAAGAAACTAAAGGATTGTAATTCAGTCATGGTATAGATGAGAAACTCTCACTGGACTGAATGCAACTATAAACTAATCTCTAAGGGATCAGTTTTCTACTTGGTGAGCAGATAACAGATTACAAATGAGGATAAACTGGTTCTCAATTTCTGCCCATTCAGCTTTTCAAGGAATTAATCTGAATACAACAGCAAGCAATTTGGCTTCAGAAATAAATAGAAGAGGTTTTCATCTTCTAACAACTTATTGGGAGTAAGTACTATTGACCTTAATGGGATTTGTTTTGTATAATGTTTATGACAGCTCTGTGCTAAGCCACAAAATCAAATAAAATAATTATTTAAATGTTCTTGCTTCTTTTAAAGTTAAAATTTGATTTATTTAGTTGCCAAGTTTATAACCCACCCATCTCGCAAACAAGTGACTTAAAAACCCATTTACATTCTTCCAAGCCAAATTGTGTCTTTTCTCATTTGGTGATAAATTAATAAAAGTAATACTGGATAAGACTTTAAACTGAAAACTATGCCTATATAAACTTTTGAAAGGTGTGCTCACAATACTTGATCATATTTACAAAACACCTCTTTTTGAATTGTGAAAGCTGTGTTGTTATTTGCATTGCTACACCAACCAACTTGGCTATCCTGTTATTTATATATATTTTTTTATTATTAGGCAGGAAAAAAAGGGAAGCAAAATCTACTTTGCACAAGTCTATTGGTACACAAATTAAATCCATGTACCTGGGCCACAAAAATCCAAATGACCTAACTGCAGCAACGGGCTATCACTTTGATACTTAATTAAATCTAATGATCAAATATGTTTTCGAAAACAAAATACACAAAGCTTTCATAAATTATGATCACAGGCCCAATCATGGGGGAACGGAGAGGATTTGTTACTGTTGCTGCTTTTACTATGTCCCCCTTAAAGCTTCATTAGAAAAAATGAAGTTGTCTTTAAAAAGAGAGCCATTTGTTTTATTGTAACACATATCCCAAAGTCTCTAAAACTCTTGATTTTTTTCATGTACACTGAGAGCATATGCACCAATGACAAATTGCTTGTGTGTCCAATCACACTAGGCCAATAAATTCTATTCTATATGTATGGATAATACTTGGTTAAAAGATGAACACTTCAGGTTTTGCGAGTGACTGAATGGATAGCTCAATGCAAGGATATTGGAAGCAGACCAGGAATCCTAACTTTTATGGTTGAGCAAATGTTCAATACTTTATTATATTTATTGGGCTTTCCAGCTCAGCAGAAGTTACTGAAGACATTCAACCAAGCACTGCTTGTTAAAAATCTTTTTTATGACATATTAGAATGAAGTCAGGTTAAGCAGTTGATAGACCTCTGTCAGCTAAACTGTGTAGTTCCCTTTTATATCTAATGAAGCTTAAATTTCTGGATTTCTTTTTCCCCCTTTCCCAAGACATAACAAACACCTTGCTTTGTGCCTGCGTCTAGATCATGAATTACAGCTGATTGTTGACATAATCAGCATTCTTAACACTTAACACTCAACATTTCCATAGCCTACATAAGCGCTGTGTGCCTTTTACATAATGTATTTGAATTGTGCATTTATCAAGAGAAAAGCTGCACTTTTATACACCAAATGGAAATCTTTTAATTATAAAAACTTAAGCAAAAGTATAAATGTATTATTCCAACAAACAGAAAAATAAAAATAGGCATGCTTCTTTTGCAATGCATTCTCATGTTTAGATCATGTTTAGAAATATTTAACTTTCTCCTTCAAAATTCAACAGTGTTGTAATAATAGCAGTCTTAATTCCAGCATAGAACAAGCCAGGTCAGGAATGAGATGGCAGGGTAAGCAATGCTGTCCAAAAGGACCTCCAAATCAGATTCAGGGGAGTGGAAAGCCATGAGGACACTCAGGAATATCATTTCTAAAAATAGGATGACCTGCCTATACATGAATAGGTCAACAATCTCTGGACAGAGTTGGTGTTGGTTTATCTGAACACCTGTTCTCCTTGTAGGCAAGACAGGTCAGGAGTGGGGTTGCTCTTGTCCTAGCTGCTTGGACTGAGATTGTCTAAAAGGCTTATTAGCCTAGCTCCACCCACTCTGGGTAGCTCCTCACAGCTTTCTGCGAAGTCATCACAACAGACAGGACTGAGAAAAAAAAATCAAAATAAACCATTATCGATTTCCCCCCCTCCCACAGGACCCCATCAAGGAGGGGCTGACCTGTCTTGCCTATAAGGAGAACAGGTGTTCAGGTAAACCAACACCCATTCTCCTTGTAAGGCTACGACAGATCAGGAGTGTGACAAATCTAGGTTGTCCTTGGAAGGGTTAAGACTGGTCCTGGTCCCCACATTCTGTGACAACTTGTTGCAGGACCCGTCTGCCAAACACCACATCTGCTGAAGCAAAGGTTTCCAGCAGGTAGTGGCAAATGAAAGGCGATGGAGACATCCATATGGCAGCTTTGCAAACCTCTCCCACTGATGTTTGTGTTGCCCAGGCCTTAGTTGTCGCACCGCTGCAAGTGGTGTGTGCCATAATGCCTCTGGGTACCGGGAGGGACCGACTCAAGTAAGCCTTGGCAATACATGCCTTGATCCATCTACTGACTGTGGAAGGAGTTACCTTCTCACCCAATAAGGAAGGTTGGAAGGAACAAAAAAGAGATTCCATCCTACGGAATTCAGATGTCCCTTTAATGTATACCATCAGAGCTCTGCACACATCCAAGGTGTGCCAAGCCTTTTCCAAATCATGGACCAGATGGAGACAAAAATCTGGAAGAACCAGCTCTTAAAACCTGTGGAACAAGGTATTGACTTTGGGGAGAAATGCCGGATCCAACCACAAAACCACCAGATGAGGGTGAAAGATACAGAGATCAGAGTGAACTGAGAGGGTGACCAGCTACGAAATTCTTCTGGCCAAAGTGACTGCTACCAAGAAGGCCAGTTTCAGAGTGAGAAGGTGCAGATTAGCCTGGCGAAGAGGCTCTTCTCATGCACACCTGGTACGGGAAACTGCACCTGAAGAAATCTGGCCAGGCCGCGTTTAAGCTGACGGACAGAGAGACCTATGTCATGGCCAGGTGCAGCTTCCTGGAGGGTAAGATCCGCCACCGAGGAGCACCAGGAGCCCCTCTCACTACCCTCTCTCTCCGGCAGCCTGCTGAGAGCCAGTCCTCTTCCGGCCGAGAGTCAGTCCCTGTCTCCAGGCAGGTTTCTGTGGAGCGTGCCATGGCAGAGAACCCGCGGACAGGTGTTGTAACCGTGGTGGAGCGCGTGGAGGACTCCCTGGTGCGGTGGGAGAAAGGAGACGGCGCGTCCACCACAGCCGTACCCGCATCCACCCCCCCCCCAGCTCCACCTCCACAGAAAGGCAGAGAGCCAGACAGCAGGAGGGACAGAGCCACACTGTCCTGCTGGAGATCAGGGACACCATCCGCACCAGCATAGATCTCATCTCTCAGCTGGTCCACACTGACTCCTCATCCTCCAACTGCAAGCCCTTCCTCACCTATGTCAACCAGACCCTCAGGGACATGGCGGAACCCCAGTACCAGGTGGTGAAGGACCGGATCACCGAGCTGCTTCACAACCCTCCAGATCCAGAAGAACCTGCTCCCACCCAGTCCAGGTCTGCTCCTCCACCCCAGGTGATGTCCCTCCCATTCCAAGGCTTCCCACAGCCCCTCATCTACCAGGGCTACGGCTACCAGAAGGTCCAGCAGCACAGGCAGCAGCCCTTCCCAGTCCAGGCACAGAGTCATTGGGCGACACCGTTGCCACTGGTTCCACTGATGCCGATGCCATCCAAGCCAATGATGCCACCGACAACAGCGATGCCACCCACGCCACTGATGCCACCAACGCCAGTCCTCACCCAGCTGCAGACCAGACAGCCCCACTACACTGCTCCTTCCTCCACCCCACAGCCAAGCCCGGCCTCAGTACATCTCTCTTCGGTACTGGGACTGACACCACATGGCGGAAGGAGCTCTCAACATCACGGGGCTGAGCCAGCTGTCCGAGAGCTTCCTCAACACACCGTCACCTGTTGTCCTCTCGGGGCCAGGCACCCCAGTGGGGCTTAAGACCAGCACTGCAGCAGCACCCACCTCCACAGCACCTGGACCCTTCACCCCTGAGACTGGGCACACCTCCGAGTGACCAAGAGGAGTGCCAGAGACTGGCTGGCTGGCTACTTACCTGTGGACTTTATTTGGACACTTGATTTGGGTCATTTTTATTTTACAGCTTGTTGTTCAATAAAGTCTATCTTTGATTCACACACTTGCTTTATTTCTTTTTTTTAATAAAGTGTTGGTGGAAACTTTTAGAAACGGTTTAAGCCTTTGCATGCTTGTGGGATGGGTTAAGATAGCAGTGGGGTGGGCAGGGATACCTGTGGAATGAGCAGGGATACCTTTGGGATGGGTAATAGCTGTGGGATAGATAAACCTCCAGTGCAAGCATAGTGGGACTGTATGGTCCACCCTCCCAGGTGCCACACCTATGGCCCTTCATTATCAATACTAATGTAATCATTGATCCAAACATGTCAACATAAACACAACTCTTTATTAAATGCCCTGTTCATTGTAGGCCCACCCAACATACATGGCCCAATCTTATCCGTGTGATGAGGCTGAAGGAAGCATCCATTAATCATCTATCATTCTGTCTTGCCACTCCACCGCTCCAGCTGGGGAGTTGCACCAGTGTTTCAGGAGGTTGCGCTGCTTCTTCCCTTCACGTGAGGCTCTGTTGGGGCCTTGCACATCCTCAGTGTCTATCATGTTTTGCCCTTGCCTCCATTCACCAGGCTCCATGTCCCCATTGCCTTGCTGGAGGTCCACGAGCCTGTTCTGCAAGACTGGGTAGTGGGTGCGCATGAGATTGTGCAGGATGCAGCAAGCTTCCACGATGTTCCTCACGGTCTGTGGACGATGCTGCATGGTAGTGAGAAGTACCTGGAACCTGTTGGCCAGGATGCCAAAGGCGTTCTCCACCACCCGCCTTGCCCTGGACAGCCTGTAGTTGAAGATCCTTTCTTCACGGGTGAGGAGTCTGGAGGTGTAGGGCTTCATGAGGTAGGTAGCCGCTGCACAACTTCTTCAAACATGGCTGGAGGCATCCTCATGAAGTTCTGAAATGCACAAGTGTCTTCGTTCCTGAGCTCCACCATCAGCTTGTTGTACAGTCCGTACTCTGCTCTTCTCCCGATCCATCTTCGGACCCAGACACTTCTTGGCCGCCTCTTTTTCTTCCCGTGGTAGAGTTCACAGAGCCTGTAGATGGCTTCGCACTGTTGCAGAAGGATGGTGGCTGCCAAAAGGACTGTGTTACAATCCACAGTGGACACGAATGGATGCTGTGGAAGAGCAAGAGTCAGATGAAGGCTGCAGAGGTCTGCACAGCTGGGCTGCTGGTCTGAAAGTGAGATCCAGATGAGTTGCTCCCCCTTTTTATAGGCAGTATAGGTTTTCCACTTGGTGTCCTTTTCTATCCTCTAGGCATCCTCTAGACATCCTCTAGACATCCTTAATATCCGAGATAGGTTCCCTCTGCGAACGTTTTTTCCGTTTTAAATGCTTTGTTTCTGTGCTGCATCCACTAGGCATCCGTTCTGCATCCGTTCCGCTTCCTCCCTGCGTCCAAGCGGATGCGAATTGCGCGGATGCCCAGCGGATGCCTAGCGGATATAGCGGATGCAGAACGGATGCAGAACGGATGCCTAACAGATGCCTAGCGAATGCAGAATGGACGCATTGGATACATTTTCCGCTCAAAAGTTTTGAGCAGCTCAAAACTTTCTGAGCGGATGAAACGTCAATAAACGGATGCTGGACGGATAGAGAGGAAGCAAAACAGAGGCAGTGAGTACAGAACGGATACATCACGTTAACCAACGGATGGCAAGCTTTTTTGTCCGTTTTACATCGTCTTTCCATCCGTTGGTGCAGTGTGACAGGGGCTTTAGCTTTGGAGCACCAAGTAGAAAAAAACTTGCCATGTAGCATCATAGATATAGATGGCCGAGGGTCTCCTGGAGGCCTGAATGGTCCTGATTATTTTGTTGGATGATGGGCGCGTTTTAACACACTCCACTCAATTGCCAAACTGTTAGATGAAGCCACTGGGGCTCCAGATGACTCAGGGAGGAGAGAGAATCCTCTTCAGGAATCCCCCAAGGCTGGGCAACTGAGAGACCCATTAAATCAGCAAATCAAGGGTGCCTGGGCCAATGAGGAGCCACTAATACCACTTCAGCTTTTTCTATCAAAATGTTTTAACCACAGCCGCTAGCAAAGGCAATGGAGGGCAAGCATACAACAATCCTAGAGGCCAATTACAGCATAAGGTGTTGGCTCCCTTCCACCCCAGGGGTGGCAAATCTAGTAAAGAATCTGGGTAACTGGGTGTTGAAAGGAATTGGAAACAAATCTACAACTGGCACCCCAAACCTCAGAATAATCTGAGTGAATAGTGAAGGATGCAAGCTTCATTCCATGTATCTATGGTAGCTTGATTGAGCCAATCTGCCACATTATCTGAGCCAGAGACATGTTCAGCTCGGATGGACCGAAGATACTGCTCTGCCCATCTGCCCAAAGCCTCTGCTTCTGCCATAAGGGATTTGGACCTGTCTATTAATATGGGGTTTTGTGGCTATGTTGTCAGTCATGACAAGAACATGCATGCTAGAGATCAGATGTGAAAATTTTCTGAGGGCTAAATGAATCGCTCTTAGCTCCAATCAATTAATGTTATGATCTATTCCTCAGCAGACCATAAGCCTTTGGCCATGGTGAGCTCCCAACCTGATATGGAGACATCATTCGTAAGGATGAGCCCATCTTCCACCTTGAAGGACTGGCCCTTGGAGATGGCACTGGAGAGCTACCATGAAAGGAAAGCAATACTTGCTTGGGAAACCTCACCTTCATTGAAGAATGACTCTTATTGGTCTTCTGGTGAGGCAACAAAAACCACTGAAAGGCCCTGGTGTGAAGCCTGGCCCAGAGAACAATACCAATACAGCATATAACCTTACCCAAAAGTTAGGAGAGATGAGCCAAAGGAATAGCACCCATACTGTGAAACCTCTTAGCCAACCCCAGCAGGCTATCCTGCCTTTCTACCCTGCCTTTCTTGTGAAAAAAAAAACTGACATACTTCTGTGTCAACGGTGGCCCCCAAATGAAGTAAACTAGTTGACAGAGTGAATTGTTCTTTTTAATGTTAAAAGAAAAACCAAGATCCTACAGCACTGAGATAATGGTCTGCAAGTCCCTTTGAGCCCTTTGAAACGAAGAAGACAATATCAAATTGTCATCTAAATAACATAGCAGACACACTGGAAAGGAACGAAGATGCTTTGCCAGGGAAGCCAAAACTTTGGTGAAAACTCTAGGAGTGGAAAATAACCCAAATGGGAGAGCTCTATATTGATAGTGCTGCCCCTGATAACAAAACCTTAAGAACTTCCTATGGGAACAAATGATGGGAATGTGTAAGTAAGCTTCCGTCAAATCAGTGGAAGTCAGGAAGTACCCCTGCCTAGCCCTCCAGAATGGCCTGGAGGGAATGCATTTTAAAATGCCTATAAACAATAAACTTATTGAGTCATTTCAGGTCAAGAATTGTTCTCCACTCCCCTACCCCTGGGTCCTTGGAGATAACGAATGGAATAAAATCCTGTCCCCTGTTGGTCCAGAGGGACCTTTTGGATGACTCTGAGTTCCAGCAGATGCTGGATGGCTGACTCTATGAGACTTCTTCTCCTTGAATCCTTAGAAACCAGGCAGATGAAAAACCTCGGAGGACTAAAGTAGAACTCAAGTGAAAGACCTGATCTTACAGTGCTTAACACCCAGGGGTCCCCATTTGTCAGCAAACCATCCTAAATGACCACCAATGGGGAAAGAATGGGTAATGCTAGCATTGGTGACGGTACAGGCAACTTCCTCCTCCTCAAAAGGGCCATTTGGCCTGTCTGCCCTTGCCTGAACGATCTGGAGGCAGCTCAGGATGCTGGTAGGATGCTAGGAGCTGGAAGCTGGAACTGGATTCCCCCTAAAAAGGGTGCCTAAAATATGGAGCAGCCCGATGTTCTGCTCCCTTGACCAGGGATAGAAGCACCTTCCTCTTATCTTTGGTTTTGACCAGGAATAGTTCCAAGGCTTCCCCAAAGAGATTGTCTCCTTGAACTGGAGTAAAGGCCAGCTTCCACTTCCTTCTTCCATCAGCCTATCAATTGCACAACCAACACAAGTGCCTGGCCACCACCAAAGCAATAGTTTTGGTGGCAAACCTGCCCCCATGGAGGGTTGCATCAGCCGTGAACTCCGTTGAAGCCACAATTTTATTGAGGTCCTGATGGGTCCAGATATCTATAGTTGGGATCCTGTCCTGCAACTGTTTAAGCCATTTAAGCGACATTCTGGTGAAGAATGAAGCTGCAGTAGAACCTTTGACTGCCCAGGCAGCCACCTGATGAGCCCTTTGGAGCAATTATTCGATCCACTTTTCCTCTGCTTTGAGGACATCATCTGGATCAGAAGGAGTTGAAGATGTGGAGGCCAAAGCATCTACCAGTGCATCCACCGAGGGCACCTGAATGGACTTGGTGAGCTCAGGGCCAACATTGAAGAACCTGCGGTGGGCCCTGAGACAGGTGACTCCAGTTGTTTCCGAACAACCTTCAGAAAAAGCCTGGGAGATGGAACCCTTTCTTTCCTCACCTCAGGTTCGTCAAAAAGAATATCTGACTCCACTGGAGACTGGGTAGTTGCTGCTTCATCATCTGCATCCCTCAGGTTGGCCATGTTTCTTGCTTTGTACAGTAAAGGAGAGAATAAGGCATGTTTAAAACATCCCATGAACACTGGAATCTCATGGGAAGGACTTCATCTTTTGACATATCAGATTCCCTCTTATCAGGTTTACCAACCAGGGTTTGTTCAGCAGCCACTGCAGAAGCCGAAACAGAAATTGGTTCCTGAACCAGATAACTTCTTTCTGAAAGCAGAGCCACTCGAGCCCAGGACCTTCTCTCTGAAATCTCAGAAGCTGCTGAAGAATGTCGGGAAATCTCTACATATCATCAGAGATACTTTTCCTGATGGCCTTGTCAATCTGAATCAGAAGACTCAGCAGGTCTTTGTCCTGCTGCAGCAGGGATAAAGGAGGCTTCCACCCGAGGCCTACTGCACACATGCTACTGCCAAGGTACCGCCCTGAATCCTCCACGGGGATCACCTTGATAACTTCTCTCCTCTGATGGGTGAGGGGAGGCCTCTCTTCCAGCTGCATCTGGGGATCAAGTTTGGACAATTTGGCAGTACCAGGTTCTTGATCCTGAAGTCACCTCACTGAGATGTGAAGCAATTATTTTTCTGTAGATCTGCAAATAGAGGCCTGTTGTACCTTGGCAATATGCTTCTCTGAGACCTGCTGGCACCTGGAAGCATCTCTTTCCTCTGCCTTAGAGGCCTTCTTTGTAGACTGCTTTTCTCTGTTACTTGAAGCAGCAGGAGCTGCCTCTGAGATTTAGCTGCTCTAGATGCTCTGGTTTCAGCCATCTTGAAAGCAGAAAGGCCTCTTCTAGACAGAAGTCCTATGCAAGGAGGAGAAATACATGAAGGGATTTATAAATGAATTTCAGGGGAGATCATCTTCCAATCCCTTACCTCCAACAACCACTCTTCTTCAGCCCTATGCAATCTTCAGTAGGATGTTTTAACACTTCCTACTGGGACTCATATCCTCCTGGGCCTAATAGGGCTATCAAATATAGACCAGGCCCAGCCTGGAGATTGGAGGCCCTGGTCTACTTCAGGACAGGGAAACCAATCCCCCACCGGGTGCAAATAGATTAAAAAGCACCTTCCCTTCAGTGTCTTCTGGCCAGCAACGACGAGACACCAGTGGCCTGTGCTGGCAAAGTACAGGAGTGGTTGGAGGAGCAGACCACACTCCTCAAAATGGCCACCTCTGGCTCTGGGATCAAAATGGCAACCTGGCCATGAGGTCCTCCAAAATGGCCACTTCAGGCCACGAGGCTGCCTGCTTCACCAGGGAGCCCTATGGAGGGATCCCTAGCCTTTCGCTGGCCCCTAGATGGCAGGGGCAGCTCCTGGGATGGCCAGTTGAACTGTAGCTTTCCTCTTCACCACAGAGGCTTGTAAACACTCCTGTGGCAATGGAGAAAGTGGGCAGAAGCCCCCGCCCTCAAAAATGGCAGTCCGATCGATCGACAGCCTCCTCTTAAACGCGGAGGGCCACAAACGGTCCACAGCCTTCTGTAGGCTACTCCAGACCTCCAGAGCAGCTCTCAGCTATTGTGCAGCTATGGAAAACAGCTGAGAAGCAGAGCCGCAAAAATTCAAAAAGCCAACTTTTCAAGGCTTTTTTTCCTTTTGAAAAAAGAAAAGCTGCCTTTGGAAATACAAAGGCAAGAGAGGCAGTGACTTGCATCCATCCTGGCTGAGGACTGAGTCAAAAGTTGGGAGGAGCTACCCAGAGTGGGTGGAGCTAGGCTAATAAGCCTTTTAGACAGACTCAGTCCAAGCAGCTAGGACAAGAGCAACACCCACTCCTGACCTGTCATAGCCTTATAAGGGAGAACAAGGAAAGAAATTTTAGTAGCAGTTAATAAATATCAAAATATTTGAAAGCAAATATTTTGTTCTAATAATGATTTAATCAGAGAAATAAAAAATAGTGTATATGATTATATAAATATTTCAGCAACTTTTATGGCATTCAAATGAGTTCTAATTTTTCGAAAAACAAATAGATGACTTGTTCATGTAGACACTGCTGTATGTTATTTCAAATGTCTTTGAGAACTCAAAAATACATTCAGTTTTTATATTTTATTGCAAAGCAGAACACAAATTTTATTAGCAGTAAGAAACTGAAAAATGTACTTTTATCTCATACTAAGTTAAACTTGGACAAAGAGAGGAATTTAAATAAAAGCATAATGTTTTGCCAATGAAATGAAATGAAATCTTGAAGTAGAGCCAATCCTAGGTCAGTGCTAAAGAATTCCTTCAGCATGTGACTAAATTCCTGAAAAGACCCAGGTTTCAATGAGAATTACCTTAATATAACAATCTGCTTAACAAATTAATGTGGGTAAACAAGCAACAAACATATCTATTATTTATATTATCTATATTAGTAGATCTATGATCTACTATCAAGATATTTCATGCTTTTAACAAATCAATTCCACAAGATAAATGATTAACCAAGCCCAATTATTTTATTAAAATAGTAATGGGGGCTAACTTAGATACTGTTACAACACAGAAAACATTGCAAACAATAGCTTGGAGATTTTATTCAGAAAATTAATTTTTCAGTTCAGAAAAAAACCACTGACCCCATACCTAAGGCAGGATCATGGATTGAAAGAAGATACTGAAATCTGAGGATATGCTTCAAGATGCCTTTAATTTACTCTAAGATTTGAACAGCACACACATTCAAGTAACTAAAGATTTTATAGCAGCATTCTCCAAACTTGAATTTTGGAAATGTTTTGTTTTGTATTGTATTTTGGCTTTGCTAGTAAAATAAATCATACCTATTTGGTCAAACAATTGTGTAAGTCCAGAAAACAAATTATTTCAATATTTAGGTTGAGTGCACTGTTTGAACTTGGCCAAGATATAGTATCACATGAACTAGGCATTTTTTTTTTATTCTAAGATTTATAACAGGGGTCTTCAAATTCAACAGCTTTAAGACTTGTGGACTTCAACTCACAGAAGTCCTCCTCCAGTCATGTTAGCTCAGGAATTCTGGGAGTTGAAGTCCACAATCTTAAACTTGCCAAGTTTGAAACCCTTCATTTATTGATGAATAGGATATATCTGGCAGTAAAATTTAAATTACAAACAACTTGACAATCTAAAGTGATTCTTGGTATTAAGTATATTTATTTTATTTATTACACAGATTTACTGAATGTCCTACTCCAACTTAATCTAGGTGCCTTTCTAATAAAAAAAAAGAACAGTAAAAAGAAGAAGAAGCAGGAGATACATGACTAGAAATATCATATAAAACAGTAAAATAAAGCTTACAAAGGCTCACCCAATTACCCTGTCTGAAGGTTTGGGAGAACAGCCAAATTTTCACTACCTTTGGAAACATCAAACATATGTTATCATCAAGCATTCCTTTGCTCAGATGCCCTGTTGAGACAACTAGTTAATCTTAATTCATTATCTTGAGAACATTATATTCCATCCCTAACTTGGAACATCAGACACAAAATATACCATGCATCTGTGCACACAGCAGTCTAAAACTCTGATGGCACAGCATTCCACATCCTGTGGAAATCTCTCTATATGCAGTCCAACAAGAAATCTGGCAGTACATACAGATGCTGTGAGAAAGGCTATGTTCGAAGGACTGCATCAGGGCAGAGCTGTTCTGTCCCAAGCACATGGCCTGAGGATGCTCTGATAAAATAATTTCCAGGCAGCGCTTCAACAATCAGTCCTTTCCAGACTTCAACTTCTCTTCACTAAAGGAAAATTTCTGCTGATTTATTTATTCTAAGGAAAAATGTGCTACATATTTGGCTGTTGTCCACCTTTATGACTAACTGATTTGGCTTAAGTATTGTGTATTTGAAATTCAGGACAAATTAAAAATAGGACTATTTCTCTTGGATTAAATTACAGATATCAACTTTGCTGTTTGGCACTCTTTGGAATTCTCATATCAGTATAAATAAAAGCTGCCACCACAGAGCAGACTGGGATATTTACTGCTGGTAAACAAGATGTGCTTTTAATCTGGCAAGTCTCCTCCCCTTCAGATTTTCTAACCATGCTCCCATTTTTCCAATTTAAAAAGCTTATCACTTAAAAAAATTAATAATACAAATGCCTGCAAAGTTTGAGTCAGGTAGATTGTCAGCAGACTTAACAAATAATAATTTTAATACTGTTATTCCATAGCACTTTTGTTTGTGGTTCTCTGTGCCTATGTATACATATACAAGACATTCACTGTGACAGTGAAGTGAAGGAATAGGACATTGGTACTTACTTGATTCACCCGTTCTCTTTGAGCTGTGAAGAGCATCCAGTAGTGGGAGGTGCTTCAGTCTTTGCACGTCTAGGCTGGGCTTAATTTCTGGAATGCTCCTCCTCCTCCACAGAACTCCTCCCCAGCGTTCCCCAATTTTGGCGAAAACGAGGGAATAAACACCCTCACCCTCAATGCCTTAACGATTTGTTGGCTGAAACAGGACCCCACCAGATGGAAAAAGAGATGGGGCTGGATGCTCTTCACTGCTCAAAGAGAACGGGCATATCAGGTAAGTACCAATGCCCTTTCTCCCATGAGCTGTTCAGTGCACCCAGTAGTGGGACATACCAAAGCTTGGCCTGTCCCATGGGAGGGACTCCGTCTGGTTTGAATCTCTTCCTGGTTCTGTGGACCTGTTGCAGAACTCTTCTGCCAAAGGAGGACTCAGCAGATGCAAACACATCTATTTTTATAATGCCTAATGAAAGGTGATGGAGAGGCCCAAGTTGCAGCTTGACAATTTTCAGTTATTGGTGCCTGCATGGCCCATGCTGCCGATGTTGTGATGCTCCTTGTTGAACGAGCTGTTATGTCCCTGACAACCTGCAGTGACTGAATCTGATAGGTTTTCGCTATCGCGAAAGCCCATAGCCAATGGCCTATTGTGGAAGATGAGACCTTGCATCCCCGAGTGTTTGGCTGAAATGACACAAATAGAGCTTCTGTTTTTCTGAAAGTCACTGTGTGGTGAATATATATTCACAATGCTCGTCTCACATCAAGCTGATACCATTGTAGTTCCAACCTTTGAGATGGCCTGGGACAAAAGTTAGGAAGTATCAGCTCTTGTGCCCTGTGAAAAGCCAAATTAATTTTGGGTATAAACGTAGGATCAGGACGAAGGACCACCTGGTCAGAATGGAAGACACAAAGGTATTTTCTGATCAACAAAGCTGCCAGTTCCAAAATATGATGAGCGGAAGTGATCACTACAAGGAAAACTACTTTATACGTCAGAAATTGGGAGACTTGACGATTTCAAGGGTTCGAAAGGGTACTTAGTGAGTGCAACGAGGACCTTGTTAAAGTCCCAAGTGGGTTAACAGTGAACCGCTAGCGGGTGTAAATTTGTTGCTCCTCGAAGGAAACTCTGTACGCGTGGGTGATGTGAAAGAGACAATAGACCCTCTGAAGTGACAACCAATGCCAAGGGCACCACCTGCCTTTTCAACGTATTAGGTGATAAACCCTTGTCAAACCGCTCTTAAAAAAACTCTAGGATTTGAGCCACTGATGGATAAATGGGATCAGTTTGAGATTTAGTTCACCATTTGCAGAAACTGGACCACATGGCATTGTAAATGCGGGTTGTTGATAATTCTCTTGGAAAACTTTTCACTCTTCAGACGTCTCTGCTCAACCTCCAGACAGTCAGGTACAACCATTGAGGGTCTGCATGTTGAAGAGGTCCCTGGGTTAGCAAAATCCTGTCCAGCGGAATTCTCCATGGTGTTGATAATAATCCATGGTGTTGATAATGATACACTGCGAAGGTCTGCAAACTATGGCCATCTGGGCCACTAAGGAGCTATTAGCAGAAGCTCTGCCCTTTCATCCAGCAGCTTCTGGATGACCTTGGGGATCAGAGGAAGTGGTGGGATGGGCGTACAGAAGACCCTGGGGCCAACGGCAGTGGAGCGCATTGAAGTTCTCCACTCCTTGCGAGGGGTACCTGGAAATGAATCTGGAGCTGAGAGTTGAGGGGGGAAGCGAATAAGTCTACTACCGGCTGCCCGAATCTCCTGACCACCTCTTGAAACAGGGTCGGATAGAAGTGCCACTCTGATTGATCGATCATGGCCCTGCTTAGCCAGTCTGCCTGTATATTCGACAGGCCCGAAATGTATTCTGCTCTGATGGAAAGTAAATTGCTTTCCGCCCAATGACACAAGCGCTCCACTTCCTGCATGAGGTGTTTCGACTGTGTGCTCCCATTTATTTGAGTTTTGGCTGTTATGTTATTAGTATGTGTTGATTGCATAACTGTGGAAGGAAGCTGCGGAGAGCTAGGTGTACTGCTCGAAACTCCAGCCAGTTTATGCTGCACGACTGTTCAATGTAGGACCAGCGGCCTTGGGCTGTGAGCAATTGAAAGTGAGCTCCCCATCCAAACAAGCTGACATCGGTGGTAATGGTAAGTCTGTGGGGGTCTTTGAAGAGACAACCTCTGTTTATGACTGGTCTGGTCCACCAGTGGAGAGATATGAGGACCTTTGATGGTACCTTGACCTTGAATTTGGAGTTGCTTCGGCCGGAGCACTGGTACGGGAGCAGGAGCCACTGGAGGGATCTAGTGTGGAGGCGGGCCCAAGGAATGATACATATACATGAGATCATCTTGCCAAACAATTTTGATAGTTCAGCTAGGGACACCCTCTTAAAATCCCTGATCTCCTTAACTAATTGCTGAATGCTATTTAGTCTATCTGATGACAGGAAAACTTTGCCTTCCACCGTATCTATGACTGCCCCCAGATGGATTAACCGAGTCAATAGTGTTAAATGACTCTTTTTCCAATTTATTGAGAACCCATGTTGTTGTAGGGATTGTAATGTGTTCTGAGTATCTCTGACTGCTTGATTATTGGAAGATGACAAAATAAAAATGTCATCAAGGTAACACTGGAGTCATACAAGGATATCATGGAGATGAGCAGCTAGAGCTGCGAGAACTTTTGTGAAGGTCCTGGGGGCAGAAGCTAGTCTGAAAGGAAGGGCCACATATTCGAAATGGTGGTTATTATAACAGAATCTCAAAAATTTATAGTGGGAAGGCCGAATAGCAATATGTAGATACACCTCTGTCAGATCTACAGACAGAAGGACGTCACCTTTTCTGATGCTGAGTAAGATAGTTTGCAGGGTTTGCATTTTAAACTTGTGATATACTAAGAAACGGTTGAGACGTTTCAGATCTAATATTGCTCTCCATCCCCTCCGAACTTTTGGGAACAACAAAAATATGTGAATAGAAATCCCATCCTCGTTGGTTGGTAGCTAATGATTGGATGGCTTGTATGTCCAGCAGATGTTGGATAGCTATTTCCATAAGATTACGTTTAACCATATCTCTGGAAAGAGGACGTGACATGAAAAAATCTGGAGGAGTGGATTGAAACTCCAGCCCAAGGCCAATCTGATTGTGTCTCTGACCCAGGAATCAGATGTTGAGGAGTCCCATTGGTCCGCGAATAATTTAAGGCATCCAACAATGGAAGCCGGGTCCAGGGAGTTATCTTGAATGCCGGAAAGACCTGTTTCCTGCTCCTCGAAAGGATCTCTTGGATTGGCCACCCCTTCTGCTCCTAGCCCCTAAGTCATACCTGTCTGGCTGCTGCCCTGGTCTGAATGATGGGGGTCTCATGTATCTGGGTGAGAAGAGTCCCTGATAAAAGGGCCAAAAGGATCCCCACCGAAAGGACTGAGCGTTCCTGGAATCTGACTTCCAAAAAAGGGAAGGTAGAATTTTCTTTTTGTTTCAGGTTTTGATTAGCAAAGTGTCGAGAGAAGAGCCAAACAGTTTGTCTCCCACAATAGGAGATGAAGCCAGCTTGCATTTGTGCTTAATGTCCACTTGGCAATGTTTTAACCATAGTAAGCATCGCATTGTGACATGTGAAGTAACGGCCCTGGCTGACAACTTGACCACATGATAAGTTGCGTCAGCTGAGAATTCAGCGACTGCTATAAATTTAGCAATATCTTGGTGCGCTTTAATGTTGGAATTAGGGACATGCTCTCTTAAGAGGCGGAGCCATCTGAGAGAAGAAGGAGGCGGCCGTGGCTACTCTGATGGCCCACGCATCAGACTGATCGGCCCTGTGTAGGGCTAGCTCAGCCCATTTTTCCTCCAGCTTTAATGCCTCCAGATCTTCACTGGGAATGGAGGAGGATGCTAATCCCACTATAAGTTCGTCTACCTCAGGAGTATTCAACAATTTTGAGAAATCAGGGGCCAAATTGAAATATTTCCTGTCATATCCAGTGAGGGCCGGGTACGCCACTGCAGACGCCCACTGTTTCTGTACCAGGTCCGAAAACATCTGAGGAACTGGGATCATATCTGCCTCAACTACTGGTTGGTTGAAAATTAGATCTTCTGGTCCCTCTTCTGAAGGAGTTGGAGTGGTAAAAGGGGTCGACATGTTCAGGCGCGCAATATTTTTTGCCTTAAACAAGAGTGATCTGAAAAGTTGTGGGCGGAATAAGCCTGTAAATACAGGTTGATCAGGAACAAGGCCCCCATCCTCAGAGATTCCCCTTTTTCAGGGGCCCACTTCCAACAGGGGCTCACTGTCATGTATTGATCCTGATTCAATCTGTTCCATTTGATCAATTTGATCCATTTCTTCCTCCTCCTCCTCCTCCATTGGCCCTTGGAGGGGCACTTCCTCTTGTAAATGTACCTGGGTATAGTGTTGCTCCGATCTGGTCAATGACCTTAGCAATTGGGAATCATAATCAGCAATTACAGGATGCTCCCTGGTCAGAACTGCATGTTGAAGACCTGCTGAGATTCCCTGGCAGATTGCCAGCTCCATCCAGGCCTTCATCCTCTCTGGAACTTCCTCTGGAAGAATGTTGTCCTGTCGAAAACTGCAGCCATTGGAGTGAATGTAGCTTCGGGAGCCCTTCACATGGTCGGTGTTCCAGGTAACTGGGTCTGTTGGTTCTAGGGAGCCAAGCTGCACCTGGATGAGAGGGAGAGTTCTAGGGGAGGAGGAGAGTGGGAAAAGGAAGATGGACCTGGATTGGGGGGTGGAAAGTCCTGTGAGGCCCTGTGCACCTCCCATGTGCACTTATCTATCTTCTTTTCTAATTTTTTATGGCACATATTGGCATCCTTTTCTGAAGCTTTAGAATTCCCTTTAGTCTGCTTTGGTTTGTGCTGAGATTTGGCTTTGATCTTCAAGGTTGAGGTCTGAGAGCTACTACCGACTACCATTTCGATTGAAGGAATTACAGTGTGCTCGTTATTCAATGCAGTACTGTGAAGGCGGTTGGCACGCCCAGGGGCCTGATCTAAGGACAGGCCAGTTGTCCTGATGATGTTTTATTTCTCCCCCTTTTTTAAATATCTATATCTGAGTCATATATCAGTAATAATATTTTATTGAAGTTAAAATATTATAAATATTTATAAAATAATATATGAATATATTATTATTATTAGTTATTGTTATTATTCTTTTACTATTATTAGTATATAATCACTAATATATAGCTATATATATATATATATATGGATATCAGATAAATAGCACAAAGCTAAAATTATTGAAAATCCAAACAGCCAAATTGAAAACGCCTAAAGGCCCAAGTTGATGAAGGTAGAGGCCTTCAACAGCTTCCCTGCACATGCGGACAGAGGCCTAGGTGCTTGCTGTTGTGCTGCTGGGTTGATTAGGCTGTGAGGGTTAAGCCAACAATTTAAATGTACAGAGAGCCTCGAATGTAGTAAAAATAAGATGTGGGTATAATGATCCCAAGTGTTCCTAAAGAGAAACCTCTGCTCAGGAAAAAAAATATACCTCACACAGCACGAAATGAAATACAGTCAGCGTGGCCACGAGGTCTTTGTAAAAAAAAATAAAAAATGGCCTCCGGCCGTTCACCTTTTGGCGCGCTCCCCAGCAGCAAACTCCCACTGCATGGAGGAGTAGCTTCTGAAGGCTTTTCCTATAAGGCTAAATGGCGGGGAAGGGTGGAAAGAACTAAACGTTTAAATCTTCCTCATCCAAGCAGCGTTCAGAGGAGGGAAGGAGAGCAGTATGACTCTGTTATGAGCAAAAAAGCTCACACCGCTGTTCAGATGTAATAAACTCTGTGGCTATCTGTCAGAATGGCAGGGGTAGAAAGAGCAGTTGTGGGAAGGGCAACGTCGAAGCCTCCCTCCGCTTCGGGGCGCGAATCAACACTTCACTATAATGCGAGCGACCTCCGACTGCCTGATGTTAAAGAACCAACATCGAAAGATCGTAATGCGATTAGGAGGCTAAAGAGTCCTAAAGACAAACTGGTCAATTTTCAAACCTACTGGTAGAAACAAATTTTCCTGTTTCGGCCAAAGAAGAATCACAAGCACTGCCTATCCCTCACGAGGCTGATCCCAAACTGGGGAACGCTGGAGAGGAGTTCCATGGAGGAGGAGGAGCGTTCCAGAAATTAAGCCCAGCCTATACGTGCAGAGACTGAAGCACCTCCCACGCCTGGATGCTCTGAACAGCACATGGGAGAATGCACAATCACAACTATGTGGAGACAACTTGGACTGCCATTCAAACCAGCTATTATGTCCTGCTTTACCAATCTTACCAGAAATACTTCTTCTTTCATATACCAAAAATGCCTCTTTCAAATGTTTTGCAGAATCCTAGTAAACAGTCAACAAGAATAGGAGTACAAGTCCCAATACAATTATAAAGTTGTATCTAATACCATGATATATTGAAAAATATACTATTTTAACAAGACAATTAGTAAATAAGTACTTTCTGTCCTGGATCTACTTTAGTTTTATTATTATTATGATTCTTCCTCTGATGCTTTTTTTTTTTTTTTTGCAGGGGGAAGAGAAACAGATATTACTCCTTAAATGACATTAAGTCTCTTAGGGGTTTCAGCTATACTTTCTGTTTATTTCAATTAACTAAGAAGTACAATCCAAGGAGACTTGATTGAAACTGGGGAGCGCACGTGTCTTCATGCTTTGGATTCAGAGTCTGGACAAGTCTTTTTTAAATTTGGCAACTTTTAAGATGTGTTGATTTCAACTCCCAGATTTCCTCAGCCACCAGGCTAGGAAGCCCACACATCTTTAAGTTGCTAAGTTTGAAAACACTGGTTTAGACTCTAGGCACGAACTGCATATAAGCTGTTTCCTTTTTTCCCTCCTATTACTCTGTTACAAAAAAGAGATATAGAGAAGAGACATGGACCTCCTTGTCACCCAGTTAAGTCATCAGAACAAAAATTTAAAATTGAAGATTATTGTTCAATTATTGTCAAGAGATTTCTTTACAACCCCATATGTTTGCTAGGAAACTAGCTCTACTAAAATCAATAAACACAGTAATTATGCTGTTCACTAGTGTATCTGTTATGCATGAACTGCTTTCACAGAAAATGTGATTTACCATGAAACAAATAAACTGAAAAACATTGGAAATTGTTTTTAAATATCTCATACAAATCAACAATTCATGGATTGCAGGTTTTAGTTTTGATAACCCATTTTTTTTTTAATTTCAGGAATTAGCAAAACAGAAAGAGGGGAAAAATTTGGTCATACAAAAACATTAAAATCCTCTAAAATGGAAGGCCTAGTATACTACTCCAACTATTTTTAAGTAACTTTGATTCCAAAAAGTTCTTAAAGAATAATATGGAAGCAAATGTTTACTTTGGGTAGGTTCAAGGGCTCTCTTCACATGTCAATTTGAAAAAGGAAAGTTCCCACTTGAATTCAATGCTAAACCTTGACAGCTATTTGGCTTGCACAAACTCAGCCTTTGTAATGTTTTCTTTAATGAGATAAACCCTGAATATTTAAGACCCATAGGCTCATTCTCTGGTTGCAGTATGACAGATGGAGTGAGTAAGCAAAAAGGCAAAGCTCAAGCTTCTGTCTTTAAGATGGAGGCAGCTGATCCACTACATCTTGTAAGGTTATCTTTATTTATTTTTAATGCATTTATGATGGAAAGGAATCTGCAACATGCCATAAAGAGCAACAGGCAGTTGCCTGCTCACTGGTCCATATTGGGATTTATGGAATGTAGCTGT
Source organism: Laticauda colubrina (assembly GCA_015471245.1). Classification (NCBI taxonomy): domain Eukaryota; kingdom Metazoa; phylum Chordata; class Lepidosauria; order Squamata; family Elapidae; genus Laticauda; species Laticauda colubrina. Next base: position 28,509,675 of record BLBF01000040.1, read on the forward strand.
CAACATAACTAACATTCATTGGCTTCTGAATAATTCAAGTTACGATAAACATGGTTGCTGCTCTTTTAACTGTTTACTAATTTTTGTGATACTTAGAAAATAAAATTCCTGAAACATATTTTTTCTTTCTAATACTGTGTTTTTCCAAAAATAAGACCCTGTCTTATATAGATTTTTGCCACCAAAAAAAGGCACCAGGTCTTATTTTCAGGGAATGTCATCCACTGACAAACATCACTTGTGCACGTTGCCCCAGGTTCTTTTCCATTGTCAGAGGCCTTCAGAAACTACTTCTTCTGTGGCTGGCAAGGCCTTCCTGAAGGCCTCTGCAGCTGATAACAGAGCTCCAGAGTGATCTGGGGCTCTGTTATTAGCTACAAAGGCCTTTAGGAAAGCCTTACTGGCTGCAGAAGAAATGGGCTGGCAAGGCAGATGTTGGGCTGTGCAAAGGCTGGCTACAACTGTCCAAAGTTAAGTAGTAGGACAGCTTTATCCCCCCATTCCCACACTAGCTTAATTTTTTTCTCCTTGCACTCTGGAGTGGGCAGGAGCTTAATTAGGGCTTATTTTGGGGGATAGGGATTATATTGGGTGCACATGTAAAAAATCAAGCTAGGCCTTACTTTCAGGGTAGGTTGTATTTTCAGGGGAAAATTGCCAGCATTCTTGCAAGGAATTCATAACAACTTTAACCCTATTAAAGCTCCAAAAATGCAATCAATTTCTATTGATTTGCTGGTAATGATCTGATTTGTGTATTGTGGAACAAGTATGTGTGTGAAGATCAGTCTGACTCCCTTTTTGCTACAATTTTGTCAGCTATTAAAGATTGATCTGTTTCAGAGAACCTTGCCCTGATTTTGTTGGAAATTGTCATATTTTTTTATTTTCTTTCTATTCTTGCAATGGAATACTTTTCTTCTTAGATAGGGCTTGGTTTATATTGTTTTTTTTCTATGTGAGCCTTTAAGATTCGCTCACTTTTGTGGTGGCACAGAAAATATTTTCAGTAAATTTAGTAATAAATGGTTTTAGTGACAATTTCACCTTGATATATGCCCAAGCCTGGATGTACATCACCCACCAACCTACCATCACAAGTTATGGATCACTGTCACTATCATCCATATCACAAACAAGAGAACTAATGTTCCAAAGAGAGTGATTCAGCTATGAAGCTTCCATAGAGATAAGTTTTCCTGCATTGTATCAATTGTATAATCAGAATTAGAACCAGATTAATGTTAATGGCTGGGTAGCAAGATACTTCAGTACAAGTAGACACCAAAGCAAGGTTCCCATTACTATTCTTATTGTTTGTGCAATAATTTTGTTAATGCAACAAAATTGTTATTAAGTATCCTTCGGTCAAATGATAATATAACATCAGGACATCATAATTCAAAATATAAAGTATCACCAGTCACTATTCCACCTATTCTATAACTAGCAAAAGTGAGCAACATCTCAGGTGATAGTTTTTCAACTGATCTGGAACCTTCTTCATTCAAAACATTGGCTGGTCAACTCATGATCAATGCTTTCTCATACAAATCCACACCGATCTATCTTGCAGAACAAAATATACATCCTATATTTGTCCTAATATGTTAAATAAATGATACCTATGAACATTGCCAAACTCTGAAATCAGCATAGCTGATAGTTCTGCCATTTGAGAGTCCTGCTCAGAAAGTGTAAAATATTCTAAAAATAGCAAAAGGATATTGAAATATATCTGCCTCATAATTCAAATGTACTTCTAAGCAATAATTAGAAACACATTTTGTTTTAGAGTTTGTTCACTTTTGTAAGCCTACAGAGATTTCAAAAGGTTTCTTTAATACATATTGTTTGATAAACTTGTCATAGTGTTTTCATAAAGACAGATTAATTGTTAGTTCATTTATTTTTACTTAAGTCCACATAACATAAAAATCTTTCTAGTATAAAAGGGTAAATTTTAGAACAATTTGTTATTGCTTATGTTGTCATGCATTCCATTAAATATATTTAACAGATTAATATGTTTTCATGCTAGAATGTTCAATAATTCAATAAATACAATTCATAAATAAATACAATTCAATAAATGACTTATCACTAAACCTTTTTGTTCATGATATGAAATATATAATTTATTATTATTACAAAGTAAAATCAGATTTGGCTCAGCAGACAGGCTAATTTCCTTTAAGTGACAGATGCATTTACAGGAAAAAAATTTACTAAATAGTTTTCACTTAGCATAAAAATATTTACAAAAGAACATAAAATGAGTGTTTTGTTTTGCAGGAAATATAGACCCTCTGTATTAACATCAGTTAAAGGATTCTCAATGATTCTTATTCATAAACAACACAGATTAAACCTGTATTTGGCATCAAATTTTGAGTTTGATAAACTTGGGATTCACAGCCTACATTTTCCAATTAGGCTACAATAAATTGCTCTTTTGCTTTAAAAATATGTAAGAAATTTGGGCTACTACTGAATATGACCGCCTGGACAGGATCTGTCATGTTTCACCAATTTTGAAACAGCTGAAGAGGCTGCCAATCCATTTCCAAAAGCAATGCAATGTGCTGTTCTTTGCCTTTAAGCAGCATAGTGTGATTATCTCAGGCAACATGTCTTCCAGTCCTAATTGTGTGAATGTTATATAAACTACCCAGGATTTATTTAGCAGAGTAATGTACAATTTTTTATAATTAAATAGTAACTTTTATCAAACTTAGGTGACACTATTATACTCATATATTCATGACATTTTAGTAATCCTATGTCCTAAACTTAAGATTTCATATAAGAATTTTGAAATTGCCTTGGTTTTAAGAGATCTTGAAATTATTTTGAGAGATATTTTGAGATGTTGACACTCTGCTGTGAGACTTTACACCTTTGCAAAAGTGCTGATCTCTTCTTCCAGCTCTTATTTTCTTTATTTGTGCTCGTGTGTTTATCTATCAGGATTTATATATCATCGTTTGGTACAAAATCTGTTCCATTTGAACAGGAGTCTTTCAAACTTGTTTGCTAAAATAGCATAGAAATAACTTCCTTGTCTGAATAAATTATGTACTTATCCAGTGACCTCTACATCTTCTTGTGTATGACACTTTTTATTGGAAAAGACAGAATTCTACTTGGAAATAATTATTAATACAGACTTGTACCTAGATTTCCACAAGGGATATGGGGAAACCAAAACATTAAAGCTTTCATCAATTGGGGAACAAGAGGATATTCATAGCCAAAGATTACTACTGAGTTATTGTCATTGTTTTGTAAGGAACAATGCTTAAATCAGGTAAAATCACAGCCCTCTTCAGGCATTCAATATTAAAGGGCTTTCTCTAAGTTACTAATAGTAGTAACTGTGAGAGGGATCTTGGAGTCCTAATACAGAGAAAGAGTGCAGAGAAGAGCAACAAAGATGATTAGGGGACTGGAGGGGGGACTATAGGGGACTGGAGGGGGGACTATAGGGGACTACATAAAGAACAGTTGCTGAAATTGGGTGTATCTCATTTAATGAAAAAGAAAGACTAGGGATGATATGATAGGAGTGTCCCAATAGCTCAGGGACTGTCACAAAGAAGAGGGAGTCAAACTATTCTCCAAAGCATCTGAGGGCAGGACAAGAAGTAATGGATGGAAATCATGAAAGAGAGAAGCAACCTAGAACTAAGAAATTTCCTGACAGAACAATTAATCAGTGGTAAAACTTGTCTCCAGAATTTGTGAATGCTCCAACTCTGTTTTTAAGAAGGAATTGGATAACCATTTGTCTGAAATGGTATGAGCTTTCCTGCCTAAGAAGAGAATTGGACTAGAAGACCTCTAAGGTCCCTTTCAACTCTGTTTATTCTATTCTATTCTTTTTGTCAAATATTCCATAAATATTACACAAACATCTTCCTTCCATAAACATGTACATGTTCAAAATAAAAACAAAAGACCCTGGTTCCCTAAAAAAAAAAAATCACTTGTATAAGCAGTTACACTGAAAGTGTAAAAATATCCATGCAAAAAAGATATTATTTGTCTTACATTGGGAATGAAACCGGTTTATCTAGAACACTCAGTACAGTGATCATGTAATTGGAAAGCTGGATGAAATCTAATCTAACCTCAGGCAAAGGCAGAAAACCCACATCAGTGTCACTGATAGGGAGCCATCTCCAGATTCCACTTAAAAGCCTCTTATGAAGGAAAATCACAACCAGTGAGACAGCATTAGGAAGCTTATATAGTCAAATAGCTAACACTGTCAGGAATATCTTCCTAAATTTAGTCAAAGTCCCTATTCCTGAATTGCTCCTAACTGATGGTATAAAAAAATAAATTTCCATTCTTGTTACAGTCTTCATCAAATTTACTAGATTAACTATCCTGTCATATCTTAATTATTGTTTGTCTAAACTTAAGGTACACATTGTTTCAACCTTTGAAACCTCCTCACAACATTTTCCACAACATTAGATATTTTGTAATTTAATTCAACAGCCATTCATCTGTTCAAAATAGTAACCCTTAACAAACCAACCTGACCATGAAAAGTTAACTTGACAGATGCTTAAAATAATGTCAGGTATCTAGGAACAACAAGTACCTGAGCTATATATTTTTAGGCCTAGCAGGGAGACAATCAGTAAAATAATCAATCTTCAAACTGAATTATTTAAAACACTGCAACATTTGAATGGCTTATTACAAATATCCTCATTTTGAAGAGAATCACTATGCTAATATCTTGATTAAAAATATTCAGCTTTGGGCAAAATAAAAGAATTTCCATACATTTTCATTTCTGGGTTCTAAAGCAGGGGTCCCCAGCTATTGGGTAGTGGATCAGCACCAGTCCATGACCCACCAGAAACTGGGCCATGCATGCGTATAAAGCTTTCTCCGTGCATGAATGGGATTTTGGAACCAGTCTGTGGTGGCCAAAAGGTTGGGGGCCACTGTTCTAAAGCATCTAAAATTGACCTTTCAATCTATAATACTAATTATTAGTATTATCATGAGAACCATGGGAATAGCTTGAAATACCTTCATGTCCCATAGCTAAATATTCATTTAAACACTATATAGTCACACCTTTCACCAAAATACATAATTAACTATGTATTATTTTTAGCAAGCTTTTCTATTGTTTGTCTGTAATTTGAGATACAGATATATACTTAGGGCTGTGCATGCTTTGAAAATTATTCAGATATACTTTAAACCTCATAAAAGAATAGCATCCCTGCTATTTATTGAAGCAGTCCAACCATTTTTCAGGTCTCTTTCTGGGGAAAAACGTATTCAAATGAATATATTCTTTCAAACAGTGATATATTTTTTCAAGCCTCAGTGAACCAGAAAACCAGCTGATAATAAATAATAGAAATATGTCAGATTTGTGCAAGAACTCAAATACTTATTTAGATTATTTTAGAAACAGGCCTGGTTCTAGTTTTGTTGCAAGTTATGGGGGAGGGAACAGAGGAATATTCTGAAGGTATTTGCACCAAGACAAATTCGTTGTGTGTGTCCAACCACACTTGGCCAATAAATAATTCTATTCTATTCTATTCTTTTATATCTAATGTTCCAATTAAGCAAGAAAGTGAAAGTTACTAAAAATATTAAAACTGAAAATACTTGGGGATTCTTTATGTATGTATGTATGTATCTATCTATCCATCCATCTATCTATCCATTGTAATTAGCAATGACGAGCCTTGCAATCAAGACAAGGGATGGACATTATTTCAACATACATTTCTTTAGGACAACACGTTTACATCAATGTATCCTTGTGATGTGAAACACAAAAGCTAATGCATATCAATTTTTTTGATATTTGGACCAAATTTTCTAGATTATAATTCTAGATTTATTTATTTTTAAAATACATACCTAATAATATAGAAAAATTATTTACAAAATTATTTAGGGAAACTAAATGATAAAACTCTACTGAATCAATAAAAAGAATAAAAGCACCACATTACTATATGGTTCTCATCAATTTTTAATTTTACCAACCTCTGCATCCTGGAATTATGTCTTTAGCATTGATTACTTTTCTTATACATCTGAATGCTTGTGGGAATGACATACTAATATGAACAAAAAATGAAGTTCTTTCCATAAGAACTTTCCATAAGTAAATTCATTGGTTAAACAGGCACATTAAGACAGCTGAATCTTACAACAATTCCCAAAAAAGGAGTATATGGCAGTGATGACATCCATAAAAAAAGCTAAATTATTTTATTATAACTGTACTCATCTATTATAATTATGGGAGGCCTATAGTAGGAAAAGTGACATTTTAATGTCCAGACATAATCATGATAATGGGGAAAAATGTCAAAACATGCCACATGACATCATAATGTCGGGTAAAAATACATAACTAATAGAGTGTACATAACGTAATAAGTACATAAGGACATCATAGCACATATAATTTCAGTTGTCCCATCTTTTAAAACCTGCTTGCAACAGAGTACTTAACCAAGAAAATCTGCAGTGTCATGTAACATGCTCTACTCAAACTTAGGTATTTTCTTAATGTTATGGTCTGGATTACAGAACCTAATAAACCCAAACCTCATTTTAGCTGATCTGGCATGTTGTGCCAACCTACCTGTTCCGTCCGGAAAAACACGAGGTAGACCGGGTTCCAACAGTAAAAGTTTTTATTTCAATCAGTAAAGATAAACGGAACAGTTTGGCTCTAGCCGCGGCAGCCTTTATATTCGGCTTGCCTGCCGGCTTGTAGCCAATGACACTTGTTTGATTTAACCGCCTTTTGGCGGCTCCTTTGGATTGGTTCCTAGTGAACCAATCTCTATGCCGGCTTTCTTAGCCAATCATATTAGAGGATTTGGAGTAGAATATTTTTATACAGAACACCCCTCCCCTCTTGGTTTAGTCCTACGTGGTAACGTAGTCGCGTAGGTAGGTGGGGCTTCTTCTGATTCTACTGGACTCGCGCGGTTCATTTTCGCTGGAGACTTCAACCGGTTCAGATGGGGTTGCTGTCTCTCCGACTCTTCTCCATGGAACCGCCTGGAAGGGTGAGTCGGCCATTTTGCTACCGCTTGAGTTTCTCAGGCCGGTGGTTTCGCTGCTCCCTCCTGGTTTCTCTGGGCAGATCGAACTGGCTTGGCTGGTCCCTTCGTCTGGATTTTTCCCGCAAGTCTCATCTAACCGTAAGTTTCCTTTTTGCTCTTTTTGATTGTTTAGATGTTCTGGGTTTATTTTAAAAAGTTCTTTGTTATTTTCTTGTATTCCCCCCCCCCCTTTGGTTTTATTTTCGTTTCTTATTATTTGTGGTTGAGAGTTTGTATTTCTTTCAATGTTTCGGAAACGAAGCTGGTCTATGTGCCCCTTCCATTCCCTGCCATCGTCTACGGTTAGTCGGTAGGACCGGGGGCCTGTGATTTGTGTGATTGTGCCTGGAAGCCATAAAGGGTCCCCGGTTAAATTTTTTGCATAGACTAGGTTGCGGATTTCAAATGTTCGGAAACGGCTGGAGGAGTCGGGGGTCTTTCCAAGGTGTAATTTGGGTGCAACCTGTCTAATTGCAACCTAAGTTTTCTTCCCATTAATAATTCCGCCGGGCTTTTGTTGGTTACAGTGCTGGGTGTGATATGTTGGAGGGTGAGTAGGCGGTTAATTTTATCCTGGACATCCACAAGGTCCATTCTCTCTAAACCCTCTTTGGTAAACCTGACCATTCTCTCCGCCCTACCATTTGCAGCCGGGTGGGCCAGCACGGTTAGTGCATGGCGTATACCTTGGGAGGCTAGGTATTGTTCAAATTGGATGGCTGTTAATTGTGGCCCTTTGTCGGACACTAGGACGTCCAGAAATCCATGGATTGCGAAGAGTTTGCTAAGTTGTTAAATGACCACCTCGGTTGTCATAGATGACATTACTACAACTTCCAGCCAATTTGAGTATGCATCTACGACAATTAAAAAGGTATGTCCCCTAGTAGGACCCGCGAAATCAATGTGGATCCGAGACCAGGGGCCTCGTGGGGTCTCCCAGTCCCTTATGGGTGCTTGTGGTGGGGAAGGCCTGGTTTTCTGACATTTAGTACAAGTAGTAACCCAGTATTCAATGCCTTTATCTGTACCAGGCCACCAGACATAGCTTCTAGCTAGGCTTTTCATTTTTACAATACCTGGGTGGCCTTCGTGAAGCATACCCAACACTCTAGTTTGTAATTTAGGAGGGATTATTACCCGATCACCCCACAATAAACAACCTTTTTGAATTGAGAGTTCGGTTTGTCTGGTCCGGAAAGGTTTAAAGTTTTCAGTTTTTTGGTTTTCCGGCCAGCCTTTACCTACCCAGTTTAATATGCGGGCAGTCACTGGGTCCTTTGCGGTGGCTCTGGCGACATCGTTTGCAGATATTGGTAGTTTGGGGCATGTTTCTATTTGCAGGGTTGTCATTGTTGGCGCCGAGTCTTCCTCCGTCGTTGGCAACGGTGCTCTGCTTAATGTGTCTGCATGGGAGATTTGCTTCCCAGGTCGATGCGTCAATGTGTAAGAGTATGATGCTAGGAATTCTGACCATCTAGTCATTCGCGGGGATAAAATGTTCGGTGTAGTCTGGTTTCCTGACAGAATTCCTAGTAACGGTTTATGGTCCGTTACGATCAAAAATGTTCTTCCATAAAGGTATTTGTGGAAGCGTTTCACTCCGGCGACGATTGCCAGGGCTTCTCTGTCTCGTTGACTATAGTTACGTTCTGTTTTAGACAGAGTCTTTGAGTATTAAGCGATGGGTACCACTCTCCCATCTGGCAATTGGTGGCTCAGGATGGCACCGACTACAAACGGTGAGGCGTCGCAGGTTACCGTCAATGGAAGTGTGTTACTAAACTGGATAAGAACGGTGTTTGATGTAAATAATTTTTTTATTTTCTGGAATGCTTTTTGCTCTCTATGACCCCAAGTCCAATTAGTTTTTTTATCCAGCAAACGGTGTAATGGTTCCGCTATTGTTGCTTTGTGGGGGAGGAATACATTATAGAAATTTATTAGACCCAGAATGCCTGCACTTCCGTTTTGTTTTTTGGCTGTGGTGCGTCTTTAATGGCTTTGACTTTTTTTTCAGTAGGGTGTATACCCTCTCCGTCAATTAAGTAGCCCAGAAATTCGACGCGATCAGTCATTAAGCAGCATTTTTCTTTTTTAACTTTCAGACCGGATTCTCTAAATTTTGTTAGTACATTTCTTAGTCTTTTTTCTAGTTGGGTCGTATCTTTAGCCGAAATCAGGACGTCGTCAAAATATGGTACGACCCCTTTTATTCCATTTAATAGGCGTTACATGAGGCTTTGGAAAATGCCTGGGACCACATTCACTCCAAACTGGAGTCTGTTACACTTGAATGCCCCTTTGTGAGTCACTATTGTCTGTGTCTCGGCCGTTAAGGGTCTACTGGAAGCTGTTGGTAAGCTTGTGCTAGATCTAGTTTAGCAAAAAATTTCCTCCCCCGAGTGAGCATAGCAAATGTTGTACGACTGGCACCGGGTATGCGCTTTGTTGCAGCGCATGGTTCAGGGTAGCCTTGTAGTCTCTGCAGATGCGTACCGACCCGTCAGGTTTAACCGGTGTTACTATTGGCTTCTCCCATTTAGCATGGTCAACAGGTTCCAAAACCCCTTGGTCAATTAATTTGTTCAATTGTTCCTCTATTTTTGCCTTTAATGCAAAGGGAACTCGTCTGGCCTTTAATCTTCTAGGGGCCACCTGGGGATCTAAACTAAAGGAAATTGGGGTCCCCCGATACCTGCCTAGGGAGCCATCGAAAACGTCCTGGAACTTGTGGATCAGGTTTTCTTCCCAGTCGGTTGCGGCCACTCGGTCTACTCCAGTCATTCCGATGCCCAATGGTGTGAACCATTCAATGCCCAGGAGGCTGGGTCGGTCTCGGTCGACTATTGTCAGAGGCAGGACTTCGACATGCTGCTTGTAAGCGACTCGGAAATGTCCTAGACCTACCACAGGGATTCGATTCCCTTGGTAGTCCTTCAGGGTTAATTTTTGTTTCTGGAGCTCTTTTAGCTTGATATTTGGGACCAGTTGTCTGATTGTGTCCCATGACACCATTGACAGGAAAGACCCTGAATCGACCTCCATCTCACAGGGGCTGCCTTCGATTTTTACGATGATTTTAACTTTTTTTCCGCTTTCCGTCTGAGCGCTTCCAATAGTGACAGTTTGATGGGTCTTTTCCCGGTTACTGGCTCGTTTGTTGCGCTCCCACTTTCTCTTGGCTTGTTTCGATTCAGCTTGTGGGGGAGAGTTACTGCGTCTGTTAGGGCTGTAATTTTTTCGATTCCTACAGACCTTCTCGATGTGTCCCCTTTTCTTCCAAGCTCTGCAGATGGCATCAAGGAATCTGCAATCGGCTCGAGGGTGGTTTCCTCCGCAACCGGCGCATTCCCGCCAGTTTCTTTTTTCGTGCCTTTTTTTGTTGGCGTATAGGCGGTGGACCTCATCATCTTCCTCTCCGGATTCTGATGTCTCATCAAAATCTTCATGGTGTGTGGTGGCGGGAAATTGCTTCTTTCCTCTGGTTAGGCTCGCTTCGTCATTGTTCGCGTTCATTTGTTTCATTGTGGCCGCTGATTTTTTCGCGGCTTCTGCAGCTGTGGCTTCTGCGATTGCTTCAGCTACAGTTATGTTGGGTTTATTTAGCAACTTACTTTGTAAATTAGAGTCTTTTAAACCCAATACTACTCAATCTTGCATGGCTTCATCCAAGTTCAGGAACTCACATGCTCCCCCCAGTTGTCAGAGGGCTCCCACAAAATCAGCGATGGTCTCGCCTTCTTTTTTGTCCCTTCGGTAGAATTCGTGCCGTTTGATGAGATTTGACACCACTGGTGCGTAATGAGCCTTCAACATTCGCTGGAGTTCGGGCCAGGTCATTTGATTTACGTCTTTGGGCTTCGCCAACGCCTTGGCCATTTTGAATATCGTTGGTCCGCAATGCGTTAAGAAGACAGCCCTCTTACACTGGTCTGAGATCTCTTCCATCTCGTTACTTTCCAAGTACATTTGGAAATGGTCTACGTAGGATTCCCAATCCTCTTCATTGGGGTTGAAGGGTGCAGGCGGTGCATTATTTCCGGCCATCGCTTCCAGCCTGGGTTCCAATTCGCCGCGTGCACAGTCTCACGTTTTAGGACGATCCCACCCTCATCGCCAGTGTTCCATCCGGAAAAACACGAGGTAGACCGGGTTCCAACAGAAAAATTTTTATTTCAATCAGTAAAGATAAACGGAACAGTTTGGCTCTAGCCGCGACAGCCTTTATATACGGCTTGCCTGCCGGCTTGTAGCCAATGACACTTGTTTGATTTAACCGCCTTTTGGCGGCTCCTTTGGATTGGTTCCTAGTGAACCAATCCCTATGCCAGCTTTCTTAGCCAATCATATTAGAGGATTTGGAGTAGACTATTTTTATACAGAACACTACCGTTAATATCTCAATATATGAGTTAAATGCATGAGAGCTAATTGGTATACCAATTTGCAATTAATTATTACATCAATCAAGTTTATAAATATCCAGAAGATATATACTTTACAAATGGATCCCACCAACTGTAGAAAATGAAAATAAAGCAAGCTATGAAAGATGGTCAGCAACCTTTCAGGATGACTGATTCTTTGAACTCTTAAAAAAATATCCAAAAAGCTTCACTCAACCTAACTAAATGTTTATAAACTTATTTATGTCATTTATTACTTTTTATATTCCGTTCCACATACAAAGTAAGTGATTTCTGAAATATTTATTTTGGAAGTTTGAGAGTGCTGTTAAATTGGGTCTTTGGAAATCCCATAGATTTCTGTTATTTCAATACAGACTTGCTCCTACCAACAGGCTAACTAATGTAAACAAATATTTTCTGGTTATCTTCATCTTTGATGATCACAATGTGTTATATATGGGGCTGCTTTAAATTAACTAGAGAATGAGAGCAACTTAAAATGTTAACATCATTACACTACAGAGCAATCAGACAGGTAATAAAACTCTTGAATTTTTCAAACCCTCAGTAATAATTTATTTCCAAATTATTGTTTATTTTGAGTATTTTATATTTGTTGGCCTTCCAATATTATAGAACTGAGCATCAATGATTCTCCAAATTTTATAGAACAAAAACTCCCATCATTCCTTCTGAATGATCCTGTTTTCCTCTACTCTCCCATAAATCTATTTAATGTTAACAGTTTCTGATATTTTCCCCTAATGTCTGTGCTTTTTTGAGCCGAAGCAAGTCATCAGAGCTTAAGGGCTCTTTTCAGTAGTAGCACCCCATTTTCTGGCATACCAGGTACCAAGTCGTTTTTTATATGACCACATGACATTTTTTTGTATTTATATTAGTTTTAAAACATTTTACAGTTTTTATTGATATAGATCTTCCTCACTTCCCCTATATACATACATACATACATATATATGGAAATATACATATTTGTTTTCATACGTATGTATGTACACACATATATATATATAACTCTGCATTACTGTTAATTGTTAAGAATATTATAAGTTATTGAAGAATCTCAGCTTAACTGGAAATAAATTGTAAAATAAATACTATATTTACAAATGTTTTTCACCTGGTATAAAATAACAGGTTTTTACATTACTGAAAGTGATTTGGGGAGAAAAACCCTGGTAACAATTGTCCTTAGTATGGTTAGCAATAAACCAATTACATTTCCATTTTTGGAAGGGCAGGTCCAATTCTAATAAGATATTTATTCTATAACAGAATTTGACTTAAGAAGAAATTGTGGCATTAAATCTGTTGTTTAAAAATTATAATACACCTCAACAATGTATACAATCATCTGTTATGTATGAATGTCCAAAATGGCAATGTATATAAAATAGAGATGTGTATATTTCACTTAACATTATCCTCTATCATAGCACACCCAACTATCGGCCTAGCTAAAGCAAACAGATGAAAGAATTTGCTTTTCTCGGTATTACTGGGGATGTCTACTGTCAATGAACCCAGTCATACATGAGGCACAGATGAAAATCTGCCCCATTGCAGTAAAATTCCAAGTCCAAACATATGGTTGTAATAGTAGTACTATTTCACTTTAATGAAAATAAGCAAAAACACATATTTCTCTTCCAGTCTATCTAAGTGCATGTTCATATATTACAAGAATCAGTTCTTTGCAAATTATTCAACCAGTGGAAAAGGAGCAACATGAATTTATTATTAACCACATCATTTTCTGTTACACACAAGGCTGTCCTGTCTCTCAACAAAATCCAGTTAGTCAACACAGTTTATGCTCTCATAAACGAATACTGTCTGCAAGAGCAGAATGAAACAATTCTGGGATAGCAAGGTCAAAAAACAGGGATGGAAAATACCATCATTCCAACCAATAAAGCTGGAAACATATTTGTAAACAGTAGCTTTAGAAATTTTAATCATTATTTTTCCATTGAAAAAGCAAGGCCTTAACTATATACTATATATTACAAAGTCCATGATCTTCTCAGCTAACTTTTATACAAATGATCCTTGTCTTGACAATATCAGTAACATGTTCAAATGCTACACAATTTCAGGATAGGAAGTATTCTCAAATCTTGAACTTCAATCCTGTTTCTCTTGCACAGCAGAATCCAAACATAATGACTCTCAGGAACAACTAATTATTAGATATTACTTTCACTTTTCATTTTTATTCAGCACACAAAAAGTACTATATGAGCCCAGTTTTTCATTTTTCTTTTTGAAGGAAATTGTGCTGTTCCTTAGATTAATAAATTTACTGCAGCATGAGATTTCAAAATAGTACTACTTTAACATGACTCTTTGAGAAGGTAGGGTGCAGCCTGTAAATAGCACACACCTTTGTCAGTGCATTAATATTGCAGATGCAACTTGACTCTTTATTTGTTTTTGTTTTGTACTATTACAGATTAAACACAACTCCTGTTCTAGATTAGCAAATAAACAACTTTTAAAATTCCAACAAAAAATACAATGTATTTCTACAATAAGAGCATTTTCAAGAAGACAGAGATTGATCTTTCTGCAAAGTTCCTACAGCCTTAAAAAATAATTGCTACATCATATACCGATTAATTAAAAGGAAACATCTGGATGATTTTATCATCTGAAACTATCACATGAAACTTAATAATTTGGCTAATATCAGTGTTCTAGTTATTGCTTTTGCCTTATGTCTTAAAAAGAATGATAATATTTACTCACTTTCAATGAATCAAAGCAGGCGATTACGCGTCCATTTTCAACTTGGCAGCTTTTCGATGGATGTGCAAATTTACATTCCGTATCTGGTCGTGAGCAAGTCCCTCTTTGGAACTCTCGACATACTTCCAGTGTTAGCCATTTTGTGTCCCGGATTGGTGTGACACTTACAGCCATGTTTAGATTTTACAGGTAGTTAAAATTGTCAATGAAATGAACAAATTAAAAAAGGCCAAACTGATAAGACTGGAAATGATGAAAAATGTCACCTCCAAAATATTTCCCCAGTTCCCAAGCCCAATGGTAAAAGATGTAAAATTGTGTTGTTGCGACAGCAAGGAAGATATATTCCCTCTAGAAAAGTCACAGCATGAAACTGTCAATCAAAAGGGAGAGGAGGAGGTTAAACTTAGAGAAATGCGAGGATCAAAAGTAAGAGGAACATCTAAAAGTGTGCCTTCGAACTAGCCTTGTGCTCTCAGTAACCCATTCTGAATGCTGATTTGGAGCCCCAAACGCAAGCAGCAAAAAAAGGTGGCAGACCCTCCGACACAGAATTTTTCAAGCTGCTCTCAGGAAAAGTTGTCTCCATACACAGCTGAATCTGCAATAATTATTTGTTCTTAATTTTTGGTGTGGTGCAGTTGGTAATGATTAGTTTGGCACAGACAGATGCAGCAGTTTAGAGCAACAAATCAAGAAACCGGTTTGGATCTTTTTTTTTTTTTTCCTCCCCTCTCTGATTTTTTTTTCCCCCCTTTTCTTTTCCTGGCAGAAGACTGCTCACTTTTCCAGCAAACTTTTATTTCTATAAGATTAACTAAAGCAGCCTAGGGCAATGCCTGATGCTTAGAGGGGAGGGGTGGCTGGGCGAGAGGTGAGGGTAGATGTGGTGTCGTCGCAGTCTAGCTGGCAGCAAGCAAGGCAAAAGCAGAGGCTGCTCTAGAAGCGATTCCAAGCAGCAGAGATGTCAGGAAAGGCACTTCTTAGTACCAACCTGTAGAAAAAACAGATAGGTTAAAATTTACCAAGCAGCATTTCACTGATGTCTCACAGCATAATCACATTGCCATGTGCTCCTTCAGTCTACTACTTTACAGCACGATACTCTTTTCCGTTTCCAATAAAATACTTACAGTGTAGCATATTGCAGCCAGCCATCACAGATTTATTAAAAAGGGGCCGTTTTCCCCTTCTGAAGCAAGGCATGACAAAGAGATAACCAATCACAGATAGGGTTGCAGCAATAATCTGGGCAGGAAGCCAATAATGTAGGCTGTCTTATGAAAGGTCGCGCCTGTCAGACATTCATTACTATGCTGTAAGCAGAGAAAATGTCCATCGGATGCTACTTATTCGCTTGAAAGAGGATGACCATGTGCTGGCTTTCAATTTACCCAACATGCAGTTAGAGGATTAAACCATGTTAGTTTTTAAATAGCTTCCAACAAGACCCCAAGTTTTTGTAGCATCGGGAGGGGAGGGTGGAAAGAAAAATCAAGGTGAGGGACGAGCAAGCTTCGTCCTAGCAGCTCCGTTTTAGATTGTTTTTTCCCTGCTTTGCATCAAGCGAGCTCGGCAGGCACAGAGCACGCCTACTGTATCTGACAGATGAATATAAAAGGAAGAGGGGAGTTCAGAAATGGTACAGTCTCCTGACCTATCCCATTCACTTCCTTTGAAAGCTCAAGTCCTGCCTCTTTCTTCCAGAGAAGGCAACACTTTTTTCAAGTGCTAGAGAACTATTCTCTTCAGTAAGCAGTGGCTTACTGAAGCAGCGCTAAGGCAGGTTACCTGGGAACAAATAAAAACATCTTCCCCACCACCCAAGGCAAAAGCCTGGCTTTAGCAAGAGGAGGTGGCCACAGGAAACCTGGCAACGCAGAGACAAGCCTGTATCTGGGACTAAAATAACCTCATACACGAAGCTGGCAAACCACAGGAGGGGATTTCAGATCAACATTTTCAGCAACAGCAGCAGCAGCAAATGCCAGCAAAGCTTCCTAATTCGCAGCAGAACCCATAGCTTTGGTCTTGTTGGCTTAAAATGGCTTCTATTTCAGGAGCAATTCACTTTGCATTTTTCTAATAGGGCACTGTTTGCCCATCAGGGAGGGGACAAATGAAGTAAAAGTTGATTATCGTTATTATTGTTCAGAATGATCAAGAACTGCGATATTTCTTCCCCCTTGGGGGGAAAGAACAACCATTGTACATTTTATAAATCCAATTAATTTGAAGGGCATCCAGAACATTTAGATAGTTTTTGTTTGTTTGTTTAGTTAACTGGAGTAGTACTGTTCCTTGTGCATTGTTACAATCACAGATACCATGCTTACTCCTCAGGATTCATAGTCCCTCTCAATAAATTCTTTAGCCATTCTTTAGATCAAAACATCTAAAACTTGAGAAAAGAGTGATACAGGGCAGCCTGATGCATGAAAATGCCATTCTAATTCTCTATCCAAAATTCTTAAGGTTTTTTTTGCTGGCCTCAACATTTCTTTTAAAAAGATCAACAAATGCACAACTGTGTTAAATACTGTCATCTGTCTCTCTCACAACAAGCAATAGAGAACTAACAGTATTGGCTCTTTTCTTTCTGCTACATTTTTAAAGTCACTTTAACATCACTAAATGAACTGTTGTAAATTGAGGACCAGCTGTACTTAAATTATACCTTTTGGGATTAACCATGTTCATTCCCTGATAAATGAGCATCAGACTGACTTTTCAAAGGAGAAATCCAAAGCATAAACATTTGAAAAGGCTGTTGATTCTAAAACGTTTTCACATCTATCCCTTGCTGTACCAAAAGACATGGAGGATGCCACTGTATCTTTTTTTTACTTGTATAGTATCAATTTAGCCACAAAGGAGAGAGAAATACAATGGAACCTGTCTTGTTATATCAGTTGAATTTGGTCTACCCAAAAAGTGAGCTTTTTCCAAATTATATGAATTCAAAATTTGCTCAATCATTAAGGTCCTCTGGCAATATTTATTTCAATTTTTTAGAAAAAATCCTTGTATTATTTTTCTAAATAATTCAAGGAGGCAAGCATATCATACTCGTTCCTCTTCCTATTTTTCCACAACAACCCTATGAGCTGAGTTTGGCGGAAAGAGAGTGACTGGCCCATAATCACACAGCCAGTTTTCATGCCTAAGGACACAATCTCCTGGTTTCTCGTGTAGTGTCTATTCAATTAAAATGTTTTTTAGAAGAGTTAAGTTATTTTTCAAACCAAGACTAGAACACTTCCGAGGCTCTTCCAGCTCTATTCTGATTCTGAAGTTACAATATGTAAGCTATAACAAACTGATGAGATATAAGTTAACAGGATGATCTGACTATTCATCAGAAAGTCTGCTACTGTTAAAATCATTTTATCCTCCAGATAACACTGATCTGGATGTTACAGGACTGTCTACTGACTTTTCCAGAAATTAATAATCCTCCAACTGGAAATTGTTTATGGTTTTCCAGGGAAGGTTTGCCTCTAAAATCAATTTGATCTGGAACATGGTGTACAGCAATGACCAGAATTATGTGGTCCAGATGTTCCATTCCCGTGTTTTAGAAAACAACAGATTTTATACATCCTCACCATAAAATGTGTAATGTGTCACTTGTCAAAAAAAATTAGAAACAGAGAGGATTTTGTTGAAAATGATGCTATGATGCCATCTTAGATACTATCAATCAATTACTGACCTTCCTAACATTTCATTTGCACTCTAAACAATAAAATGTATTAATATAAAAATTATTTGAACAAAATTGGTGGAATTTACCCATGTTAATAAGACCACAACACAAATGTTCTAAAATAAGTATCTTATCTACTCCAGTATACAGCTTCTAAAACAAAACTGAGCATCCAAATGCCTGCACACTGCCCACTACATAATAACTATCCTGGCTTTCTACTTGTCTCTGACCTGACACAGAGACACAGACAGAGAGAGAGAGAGACAGAGACAGAGAGACAGAGACACACACACACACACACACACACACACACAGAGAGAGAGAGAGAAATTTAATGTGTGTGTGTATTTAAATTGCTCAACTGCAATTTAACATCAAAATTTCATATAGGGAGATCAACATCTCCCTATATGAAATCAAGAAACAATATAATTTAACTTTATAATTCTGAACACAGCAAGAATCAAAATAGCTATGATTTTTATAATCACAATAAAGGTCCTGTACACCCCACCCCATTCCCCTCTACTAATTTTTGCCTATCATTTTCAGTTTTTTATCTCTAAGATTTATTTATGGTCCGAGTAGACAATACTTTCTGGATTTGAGAGAACTTTAGCCATTTGGGAACAAATCCATGCAGTTGTTTCATTTGAGCTGAAAAACAGCAATGAGCACTCGCTGCACAACTGTATTTTCATTGTTACCCTTGTGATTCCCTATTCCCATTCCAAATTTGCCTGGACAAAGTCTGAAAACTCTTGAACTACAAATATTTAACTGTCATTACTCAGAAATAAGTTCAAGGTTCTATCTATAATCAGGCGGTCCACCTAAAGAGGTGACCCGTTGGTGATATACACCATGTTGTATTCTAAGAATATATAAATTTAAGAGATCTGAGAGGATAACAGCATGCTCATTTCCAACTTTGTCTACATCTGCATAAAACAATTATCAAGTGCTACAATGTTTGGATTATGCCTCTCATTTAAATGGCACTATTATTGTTACAAGTAATAAGAGATTAACATTATTATTATTATTTATAATTAATAAATACTAACTTGAGAGAGTGTAAGCAGTACAGCAGATATCAAAAGAGAATCTTTAGAAAAAGGCATGAAATTATACTAGAAATAATTATCAAAGCAAATTTTATAAAGTCATGGTGACTTTTTTATTGATGAATATTCATTACTATTGGATATGAAGATCTGAAACTATCAAAAACAACACTACATTGTTTTATTAAATATTTGGTCCTTTTCAGTGTCCTATATCACAATATAAGATCTAATCAATAGCACACAATCATAATTTCCTCCCAGTTTTATCTAACAATGTAACTGAAGATCTTCTTGAATCATAACGATGATGAACCAATTAACTGTCTTGACTATTAATTTGTACAACAACTGTAATGGTCTCTGGTCTATGACTGTTGTTCTGATCTTTCTATCAAGAACAGTAAATTATTTTTGTACTCAATAAAACACTAACAAATTTAAACATCTATATAACTCTGAATCAATGAATTTGGAACCAATTTACAATAAAAGAGCCCTTATTTATCCTATTTATCTATAAGCATTTATATTTATATTTTAATAGCCCAGCTGACTTTTCTGAAGGTTTTTTTAAAGTTTTAAAAAAATCAGAAGTCACCAAGCTACAAATAGAATTTCAGTTCCTACAAATTACTTTATTAGAGGCAATAACTTTAGGCAACGCAAAGATTCTGTAGTGAAACTACAAAGCATTCTGGAGAACTTATGCACTTTTATGGATATTTTATAACTGTCCCAGTGAGACATCCATTTAATAAACACGACAGTTCTCTCATGCTATCAAAACCGCAAATGAGTTCTAGCTCAAAATGACTACCTACCCCTGATTTACATATTATTAAGGATAGGTTAGAAATCCTTGTCATGAGACTATAAAATGAAAACTCCATTACAGAATGTCACAGGATGTAATATAAAATGCACCAGCTCAGCTTGCAAAAAAATAAATATAAAAGCAATATGTCACAAACTTTCAAAGCACTAAATGTAAAGGTTGTGGGCTAAGTGTCACAATTGGACTGCAAAGTGGGAATGGTTCAGTCCTTTAGATAAAGAACATTTAGTATTTACAGGGCAATCTTCTAAGCTCTTCTTGGTTTGTTTAACTATACATGATGAATGATGTTATATAGTCAAATTGATCTAAGATACCATTCTGCTCATTCTATTATCTCTAAATAGACACATACCTCAGCCCTAAGACAACAGGGTTTTAAAGATAAGTGTACAGCTTCTGAAATCCACAAAGCAATAAACAAACCAATGCACTTGTGGTTAAGTATAATTTGATTAAATAACAACTTTGCACCTACATTCCTAACCAGTTTCCACAGAATTATTAAAGGCTACTCTATGTAAAGTATACTGTACTGTATACTTTACTGTATACTGTATATAGTATACTGTATTAAGTATACTGTAAAGTATCCAATCAAATGCAAGTAAGGTATGTGCTACTATTACTAGATCTGACATACTCTGGGGAAAAACCAATTAGATTATAGAATTTTAAATTGGATAAGGGGATCCTGGCTATTATCATTACTTATACATTTGAACACCAACATTATATTAGAAATATTCCCAAACTTTGAAGTTGATTCTTCAAAATGAAAAATAAAAAGAGCTATGTTCTTAACCAGGAATATTTCTGTCACCAAAATTAATCTTCCACTGTCCACTCTTGATTGCCTTGACACTAATTCAGGACAACAGTTAAATGTCATATGCACTTACCTTCCATTCTGAAATTATTTCTCAATAAAAATTCATGTAGAAATTATTAGAATAAAGAAACAATCTTGGGTAATAGTACATCTACAATGAAAGTACACTTACAATCAAAGCATTAAACCACATTTTCAATTAACTGATCTGAAACTGCGAAGTGGTAGGACATTTTGCAATAACATTTATTATTTTATTTTATGAGGCCTTTATGCTGCTCCAATCCTAAATGATTCTGAGTAGCTTGCATACCTAAATACAGTAATAGGATTAAAATATAAGCATCATACACAAACCACATACAAACAACCCATACTCTGCAGCCAAGTCTTAATTTTCAAAACTCCAAGAAAAATTGGGGCTGATTTAATCTTCATTTAAATGCTGTTTCAGAAAAGTTTTGCAGTAACCGAGAAAGCTTTACCAAGTGATCCCTGCAGATGACACACTTTAAAATTATAGGAACAGACAGAAACCGTTTTTTCTTAATGGAACCATAGATAATAGAGTGTAGAAAATGCACTATATGAGTTACTAGCTGGATACCCCTGCTTTGCTACGAAACTGTGTGATCAGGCTATGCAGGACCCTGGGCTTTCCTTCTTTCTTCCTTTCTCTTCCTGCCCTCCTTTCCCCTCTTTTCCTTTCCTTCTTTCCCTTGTCTTCCTACTTTCCTTTCTTTCTTTCCACCTTTCCTTTCCTTTTTTCATCCTTTCCCTTCCCTTCTTCCTTTCCTTTCCCTTCCTTTCCTTTCCGTATTTCATCTTTTCCTTCCCTTCTTCCTTTCATTTGCTTCCTTCCTTCCTTCCTCCTTTCCTTACCTTTCCTTTCCATTCCTTATCATCATTCCATCCTCTCTCTCTCTCTCTCTCTCTCTCTCTCTCTCTCTCTCCCTCTCTCTCTCTCTCTCTCCCCCCACTCCCCCCCCCCAGCCAGCCATCCAGCAAAAAAAAAAAAAAAGCGCCTTTGGGACAACAGTTGGAGGGTTGTATTTTACAAATCCTCCAACTGATGTCCCAAATGTGCTTTTTTTTTTTTTTTTTTTTTTCAGGAGGAAACTGGACTTTCTGGTTTTTCTTTGAAGATATTTCGCTTCTCATCCAAGGAGCTTCTTCAGCTCTGATAGGATGGTGGGCAATAAAAATACTACAACCTTTGATGCCAAAGTAGCTTCCTATTTGGAAGTATAGTTTGAATCCATTTAGGGAGTCGCTGAGACAACCTGGAGATTTGTCTGTGTCCTTGGGTCACATGAGTGGTGCAAATGGCTGTGAAGTTACTAAGGTAACAGAATGTGAGGCAGTCAGTAGCTGGAACAGAGTTCTTTTCCAGTGGGGAGAAAGAGTAAAACTTCTTAGCATCAGAACGTGTTAATAATTATATACGAAATACTAATGTTCTGATAGTCATTTCAAAAAATCTTTTCTTAGCAAGCACCTAGAAGCCAATAAGAACATAAGTGCCAAATTTCAAGTTTGTAGACTTTATGGTTCTGGAGATTTTGTGATGCTGCAATGAGTGGTATTTCGTTTATATAGAGAGAGATGGAGGACATTGTCCACATCATTCTGGGAATACATGTAGTTAAATAGAAAATATCATGGCTACTGCTGTGGAAAAAACAGAAAAATACTCCAGGGTAAAGCTGTCAGACAGAGTGTGATTCACAAGTTCAAATGAAACCCTACAAACATGCTTACAATGCCTCTGTTTTGTTTGGGAAAGTTTACAGTTCTGGATGTACCTAAGGCAAGAAGCCTATTCAGCACTGTAGGCATAATTTCTGGATTATATTTTATAGTCCATGGTAAATTATTTCAAAATGAATATTCTATATCACCCATACAAGAAAAAACTGTGTACTTTTTAATACTCGTCTACTTTAAACATTTACCTATTTTCCTAAACTGTATTTTTGTATAAAATTAAGGGTTGTTCAAAGCTATAAAGCAACATCTCTCCCTTCCCCCCACTTTCTAAAACTGAAATACCTCTACTACTCTACAGTGCTCCAAGCTCTTTTCTTGATGTTACACAAGCAGGAAGTAGCTTCATTGCAGGTGCTAGTATAACTGCCAGCTTAAAGCAACATTAACACATTCCCCATACATATCATATGACATCCATCATGCAAATCACACTGTAAAGCATGAATAATTAGCACAGCCCTAAATAAATAAACATACAAGCATGCACACCAACACAACAATGATTGTTTCGTACAACTATGATACTATGTTGTATTACTTTATTTTCCAAAGGAAATGCTGAAAATATATAAAACTAACTAAGATACAGAATGTAGCTCAAGCTTTTTTTAAAAAGTTCCCAATGAAATTTTTAACCATTGCAATACTATTGTTATAAAATAGAAGCAGGAAAGAGAACGGGTTTTGGCTCTCCCTTAGGCTTGGAATGCCATTGGATATCGAAGGGCCTACTCTTAGCCCTACATTGAAAATTTGAACAATAATTACCTACAAATCCACATTGGGCCATCACGGTAGATTATGGATGGTAATCTTCATAAAATTCATGTATAAAACATCCTGAATAAATATATGGTGGACAGATTCAAGTTGCTGCTATAATATGAATGTATATAAAGTAACATAAATAACACTAGCTGCCAATTCTGATTGTCAATATGTATCTAATAACAATATGCAAATATTCAACATTCCATTTTATTATTTCTTTATTTATTCAATTTCTATAGAAATCCATATCTGTCAAACGAGATTAAATATACATAAGAGCAATATACCTGGCCAGTTAGCTGTACAGTCAGGAAATGGAACCCTTAACATCTTCGGCATCCCAGGTTGATATTGTATACTGATATATCACATTTAATATGTGATAGTTCACATTTGGTAACTCAGAAGCAGTTAAACCCTAACCAAATTAAAGGTTAGTATATATACTTCTGCTTAGTATATAATGTGAAAAGCTGATCCAAATCATAAATTCAGATTTGAATTTTCTTTTAATTTCAAAATTACATTTTATATGTAATAACAATTCAGAGTAATAAAAGTTGTATAATGGTATGAGATAATTTGTCCATAAAATGAGATGAGTTATGAGTTATAAAAAAATAAGAATGACAAATCATGGTACTAATACTGTCTCAGTCTTGTGAGTACAGTTTTAATAGTATTAAAGCTTAAAAATAGTACAAAACTGTAAGAATATTTTGCAAGAACTCAAAACTTTCTTATTCTATAGTCCATCCAAATCTAAAGGATTCTATAATCAAATTTATGAATGATTCCTAAATCTAAACCAAAATTTATAAATCCCAAATTTAACTGTAAACCCATTTTTTACAAATATAAATAATAGTAGCAGAAATTTGACTTAATATTAAGATTAAAACAAAATTGGGGGGAAAATCAACTTTCTGAAGAAGTGAAAGCCTTTTGTTATTCATTTCCATGACTCATATTCATGGGACAAGCATTTTTTTAATAATCTAGAAACCACCCTTTCTAGTAAAGACCTTCAACTTCATCTGAGATCTTACACTAAAAGGGTCTTTACAAAAGTTGTTCTATTTGATTCTTAAATCTAATAGCAGCACAAAACTGCAAAGACTTGATGCAACAGTCAGCAGGAGTCAATACTCTAAAGCACCAAAAGAGAATAAGAAGGATCACTGCTGTCAAACATTAAGACAGGCAGATAGATAGATAGACAGATTTCAACAGCAGTCATGGCAGCTGATGAATTCTGGGAACTGAAGTGAATAATGGAAGTAGACAAAATTGGAAAATTTTGCATTAAACCATAGAGTGACATAAAAGAACCTAAGCAATTACTCACAATATCACAGTGTTCTACTTTCAAACATCTACCTGACTCTTTTCATTGGTAACCCATAAATGAAGAGGTTAATTAGTTCAGAGATTTTTTTTATGCTTCATATACAAAAAAGGAAAGAAAGGAATAACAAAGAGGGTAGCAGCATGTCTTGGATATATATCATTTAAATAAAAAGTACGTATGTAAACTGTAAATTAATGTAGCAAACATAGAATATATATTTAATAAGTTTTTTTAAAAAAAAATGAAGGTGTGGATTTATTTTTATTTGTAATAATTTTATGTGTGCATATTCTCTGAATGTACTGAGCACACACATATAATATACTGGCATTTTACTATATGAAACCCAGCTTCAAAGTCTGTTAACTTGTTGAGATGAAGAAGATAAGAAAGAGGAGGGAGAAATAGAGAAGGATAAATCCAACACTATGAAACCAGATTCTAACCCTCAGTTTTGACAGAATCCTATTTTGCTGATATGATATTGCAGCTATAAACGCACATACTGAAATAAGATATATAGCAATCAAATCCTTGAGGGCACTACCAACTCTAAGTTGAATACAACAGTAGACAGATATATTCATATTCTCTGTGTGTGTGTGTGTCTGTCTGTCTCTCTCTTTCTCTCTCTGTCTCTCTCTCTCATACACACACACACACACACTTCCTTGGAAGAGCAGAGAATAGCTGTTTATTCAAGAGCAGGACAGTAGCCACAATTCCATTTGGATGCAAATCACAAGAATCTGAAGCAACATTGCAAGAGAGTGATAGTGTGAGAGTGAAAAGTGTGGGTGAGAGAGGTGAGTGTGTATGTGTTTGTGTGTATGAGAGAGAGAGAGAGAGAGAGAGGGAGAGAGAGAGGGAGGGAGGGAGGGAGGGAGGGAGGGAGGGAGAGAGAGAGAGAGAGAGAGAGAGAGAGAGAGAGAGAGAGAAGCTTGTCCTAGCTGTATTGAAATGCAGCATCAATATCTAAGACAGCATCAGTGGTGTTATTCAAATATTGTTTTGCCACTGGTTTGGTGGGTGTGGTTTGGTGGAAGCACTTTGTGCGCATGCACACATGTTGCATGCATGCACACACCAAATGTGCACTTTGCACAGGCACAGAGGCGTTTGTGCAGGCACAGAGGTATTCTACCTCTCCTCCTGCAAGCCTGCACAATCTCCCGATCACTTCAGCAGCTGCCGCACAGTACTATTCTGTGCTGTGCAAAGCAGCTGCGCTTCAAATTCAGCGGATAAAGGTGAGCATGGGAGCCTGGCAGGCGGATGGGCCCAACAGTAGAGCCAATAGAGCAGTAGAGAGAACTGGTTCAGTCTTTGCTGCTCATTGCTCCTACCAGTTCTCTAGAACCAGGTAGAATTGGTCAAAGACCACCATTGGACAGCATTCTTATGAATATTCTGAGCACCAAAACCCATAACAACTGGATTTTTCAGCTTCTACCAAACTGGTGATAATAGTACTCTACCCTTTACATGTTCATAACATGTTTGTCTCAATCCCTAAATTAATTCCTGACCATGTTTAAGTCTCCTGACTTATACTGTAAATGTTCTAAAATAGTTTTTCAACATCAGACTTTTTGATTTATTAGATTTGGTGTGGTTGCCCACTCCAGAAGATTCTGAGTTATTTTAAAATCCAAAAAGAAATCTCACCTTGTTGTGTAAAACTTTGTGGACAGAACCATTCTTTCTAATGCTTTTCCATTGCATTTTTAAAAAAAATATTTATGGTACAATTCACAAAATGAAATACATTTATGTGTTTCCTTCCTTGCTCCTCATAGAAGGTTCTAATGATTAACAAAGGATACTAATCTTGTCATTTATACAATGTAATATATAGAAATCAACAAACCTCTTGTAAAATACTATTAATCAGGAAACAGACATCATTTATACTTTCAGTTATGCCCTTTTGACATAGAGGAGGAGGTTGTTTCTTTATTAAGATCTAATTTATCATTATAGCAGAATGGGATTGGGACAAATTATTAGAATTCAGAGACAATAACAGTTAAAGTAATGTATAGGGATCTCTCATTTTGTTTACAACATCTACATCTGCAAGTAGATGGACAATCATTAACCTGAATTACAAATATTCCCTACTGAAGTTTTCTTTGGATGAACTTTTGTTTTTTAAGGGAATAATATCAAAAGTATAATCATCACTGCAGTATATTTTTATTGACCATTCTGCATGAATCTTTTCTGTATACTCCAACATATTGGCAAAGTGTTTTTTATTAGTACATGGTTGTAATTGAGCTTAAAATTCTTGAAAGAAACATTTGACAGTATGATTTCTAAGCATTTTGGATGCCTGCCCAAATGTGTTTTACCTTGTGGCCCATTATTTGACAAAAGTTACGAAACCTGTTCTAAATACTTTTCATACTTGAAAAATTGCTAAAAATGGCCAAATTCTCTTTTTCTGCAGCATTCAAAAAATTTAAGAAGCATGCTTTCAAAATGGTTTGGAGTAATAATTGACAAAATACTGCAATACTGTAAAAATTTTTCTAAATTCAATACATTTTGAAAATGGCAAACATGCCAACCACAGCCATAAGATCATTACTATGGAAATAATAAGGGAAAATAATGTTTTTGGCATGTATATTTGTATGTGTTTTAATACATATAAATTTAATTCCCCATTTGCTGTGAAGAAAACTTGCTGTAACTTTAAGTTCTGATAACGTTTCATCAAGTAAAATATTGACTGTTTTTTTATTATTTATACACAGATCTGTAGAAACCCAGAGTTCTAGAATAATTTGTTGCGTTTTGAAAACCCTTTTTTAAAAAAATAACTCAAACACAGCTAATTTTCTTAACTTGGTCTCTTGATCAGCTTTGCTCTTCATTGGCATTTAAAGATTAATGGTTTATGTGGCTTCAAAAGTTTGAAAACCTTGTTCTAGATTAATTGGTTGATTCATTCATTCATTCCTTCATTCATTCCTTCCTTCCCTTCCTTCACAGGAGGGCAATAGATTTTATTCATTAAATGGCTATTACTTCAAGGTAATTGTGAAATATGTATCAACCTCAATGAATAAATTGTAAAACAAGAAGTAGCTGGGTCAAATCTCAGCTTTCAACTGTACATTTTGTGCCCCATGCTATTAGGCAAACACTACAGTATTCTTATTCATGTTTTATTTATAATTTTAAATAATAAGAATTTATGATTTAGAACCTAGGTCTGACACCAATGTTTAAAACTGGAAATCTATTTAAAAAGCCTATTAAGCTACTGTTTTAATAATTTTGTAGAATAAACCTCCTGAATATATCCCTCTTGAAATATTAACATTTTAAAACATTAATAAAACATTTTATTAACATTTTAAAAATTCATTTTTCTCTCAAATCTGAGCTTGTAGGTGTTACTTTTCCCATGATGTTGTATTGCGAAGCATATCTATTGTTATACTAAAAGCTGATACTATTTATAGCTGAATAATTCTGTGCTCTTAGCTGCATTTGAATGCTTCCATCAAGCGTTCCTATTTAATTCAATATCAAACTTGTACCACAATTCCTATGCAAAACAGGTGTCCTGAGAAGTTCCTCTTTAGATGAATTTCCAAATGAAATTCTTTTAGTACAAGGCATATCCAGATACTTGTACACCAACCAAGAATAGGGAACTTCAATTCATTATCCATCAAGAAAAGCAATCAGAAGTTTAGCAGGAAGGACTATATTTGTTCCTTTTCCGTCCCTTTTCAACGAATTAGCGAATTATTTGATTTTTATACTATTTCCCATTAAAGTTTACAATTGGAAAAATCAGTGGAAAAAAATCAAGTGTATCATTAGTTTTACCAGTAATTATTAAGTATTACAATTCCTTAAGTTTAAAACAAATGTATAGGTTCTTTAAACTGATCTGATAGATACCTAGGTTATCCTAACTCAAAATATTTGGCTTAACCAAGAGAAGAGAAAGTGAAACAATACAATGGGTGGTTTTGTTTACCTGGAATTAGGACAAGAATTTTGAACAATGTAAGCTGCCCAGAGTCACCTTGTATAAGAGATGGGTGGCATAAACATTTAATAAATAAATGTTTTTGTTACTTAATTCTATACTAAATCTTACTGCATTACTGTTTGACTTATTTCTTTCAAAGATGTGATATCACCAATTTGCAACAAACATGATTAAAGGGAACTCTAGGGGATCATATAAAAGGTAGGTCAGAGATTGAACACCTGGAAGCACAGGTAACCCATTTTATTGTTGCCCATTAGTGATAGAAAATTCAAAAAACTTATCTGCTTATGGTCATATCTGATTCACTTTAAGACTGACTTTGTATGCTTTAATAAGCAACCAGTGTCTTACCCCCTATCCATTTTAAAGTTTTTAATATTGTGTTAACCTTAATGTTAAAAAGTATTCCTTTTGAAATTGATTTTTTTCTACACAATTTAAATAAGATAGAAAAATTTCCCTAAGAATGCTTTTTACTCCAATTTCTAGACATTATCAACATCTTAGTATTGGCAGACATGAGATCTGTAATTTAATTCATAAAGCTACAAGTATAATAAATAACATTTCCATTTTCCCATCATTCCATGCTCAATCGTCATACTACATTTCTTTTTCATAGAAACTGTAAAACTTCAACAATGTGCACTCTCCTTCTTTAAATCATTTCACAACTGTTTTTGGGAAGAGGGACATTGATATAAACTAACAAATGACAAAAACCTGTGCAGTGGATAGAGAAAGCAAAAACTCCTGAATCTGCTGCAGCCAAGAAAAAAAAAATGGACATGGCATGTGTTTTCGTTCTCTCTCTCTCTCTCTCTCTCTCTCTCTCTCTCTCTCTCTCTCTCTCCCTCCCTCCCTCCCTCCCTCCCTCCTTCCCTCTCCCTGTCCCTCCCTCCGTCTTCTACTTCCCATTATTGTGATTAAATCACTTAAGTCTGGTTTATATAGGTTAAGTGTGTTTTCTGGAGCATCTCAGTACAGAAGTACTGAAGATCTTACAAAGGTCTTATAAAATGGCTCGTGAAGGCTGTGTGACACCTCCAACACGTTCAGTAAATGTTCAGTTTTGGGGAAAATGCTTTATATGATTAGCTAAGAATATGAATTATTCCATCTAGCTCTATATGTATCAATGACTGTCAACCACAAGATACAGAAAACTTCTTTGCTACTCCAAACATTCAATGAAAATCCCTAATGATAAAAACTGTTTGACACTAGAACAGACTGTCTTGTATTTAAGCAGAAACTGGAGATCCATATGTCAAGGAGTTGGAATTCCATTTTTCCTTGAATAGAGAAATTATTACTTTAAAGTATTTTCTATTTTTTTCTTTTGAATATCCTTAATTAAATGAATAGCTTTCAAGTGCAATCAGAATTAATTTATTACTAGACACCCAGTGGCGCATTCGGTCATTATTTTAAAGATATTTTATTGTCTAAATATGGAAATAAAATGATCATGGGAAGGCAAAAAAGTAGTGGGAGCAAATTTCCAGTTGAGTTTGTGGGAAACTGGCAGGGAGCATCAGAAATATTTCTTCCATACTTCTTTCATCCCTCTCTTCCAGAATACAGAATAACAGAGTTGGAAGAGAATTTGGAGGCCTTCTAATCTAACCCCCTTGCTCAAGCAGGAGGCCCTATACCATTTTGGGCAAATAACTGTCCAATTTCTTCTTAAAACATCCAGCAATGGCATACCCACAACTTCTGGTGGCAAACCATTTCACTGCTTCATTGTTCTTACTGTCAATAAATTTGTCTTTAGTTCTCGGTAGGATCTCTCTGTCTTGATTAAGTTTCATCTGTACTTCTTGTCCTGCCCTTATGTGCTTTACTCCCTTCTTTCCCCTTTCCTTTTGTCCCCAGCAGATAGGTAAGTAACTGCTGCTGGGTAGGGAAGGGAGCAAGGGATTGCAAGACTGGCTGAGAAACTGTCACAGTATTTCAAAAATGAAGATCATGTGACCTCATTAGTTGACTAGCAGCACAGCAGTTACAATGATTTCAAATTTCAATCCATTTGGGTCATGGAGTCTGTATTTTAGATACATTTTGTAAGTTAGTGGGTCTATAAATTAGTTGAGGTTCCAACATTCAAAAATTATTGTCCTATGATGCACCATTTTCCCCTGTTAAGTCATGACAATCAAGAATTTTTGGGGTGTGTGTGTGTGTGTGTGTGTGTACTTGAGATATATAAAATACATGGATTGAAAGGTTCCTATCTTCCACCATATATTATGGTGACATAAACTGGCTGTGTTATTTTCTGGTTTACAAGTTTCAAACCAAGGCAGCAATACTATCAATCTTGTCAAGTTGAAATGATTATGCAATTAATCCTGTCAAATAATTTTTCATGATTTCAGGGATCTCTTGTAGCCCCTGCTTACCAACAGGAGAGTGCATTACTTTATGATGTAATTTTAAAGAAGTGTTTCACTTTAGCATCATCAAATAGAGAACAGTGTTGAAGTCCTATTGAACTTCAGACCATACCACTTTACACTTCCTTCTCTTAGGATGCAATTAAAGACACTTCAATATTCTAATAAAAATATAATCTATAACTTAAATTACTAAACTTGCTAATGCCAAAAATAGACATAGGCACAGACACCTATACAGGATGTTCAACAACATCCCCATGAATGAGTGTGTGTGTGTGTGTGTGTGTGTGTATGCTGAGTGATATGTAAATAACTGAATGTACTAGTTATGAAAAAATTAACTTGTTAAATGAAGCCTACCCCAAGTCAGAGAAAATATTCTGCCTTTCTTTTTCCTACTTTTTAAGATCCTTTATCTTTCCCTTAATTGCAATATTTAACATTTTACATTTTCTCTGTTAGTGTAAGCTGATTAAATTCTTATGATTTCTAATTGTAATGTGTTTTTATCCCTTACTTGGATATTGTTTAACCACTTATGTATTTAATATAAAATTTTAAATTTTGTGATGCCTTAAAAATAGAATAGGATTTTTTGCCAAGGATCAATTTCTAAGGATTTCTGATCTAAAGTATTAATTTATATTAACAATAGAATATCTTTTGGTATTTTATAAAATGGACTGGAAGTTGATCTAACAATATCTAATGCAGTTTTACTGTAGAAGTTAACAGACTTGATTTTGTAAATTATCTTTATAGCAGAATGCCTGGGGGCCACTCCAAACTTACCAAAACCTCTTGAGCGTATATATAAATATATCATTTTTGTAAATCGCACTCCTTTTAAATCAGGGCTAAGCAAAAGGCAGATAAGCGTCTTCTCTACATATATCTTTACATATTTTGCTGATAACTACAATCTAAAAACTTTTCACCTACCCATGCACACATTTTCAAATTTAGAATACTAAATTAACAGATATATGTACAATAGAAAGTAATCCATAAAATGGCCAACGATCAGACAAAACTGAATGACCGAAAATGACAAGGTATATTTATCACTACATATTATGGTCACTGCAATTCAGTGTTTGTGAAATATTCAAGATCGACTTACTCTGAGCTATTAATTTTCAAATAGGTGCCTCACTGTTACTACTACTTTAGTCGCTTAGTAAAATTGTAAACTAATTCTATAAATTCCATGACCCTAACATTTGTGTGGGTCCATTTTAAAATCTCAAATTAGCATTTTAGCTTCAATACAACTTTGTATGGCAGTTTGAGACATCAGAATATGTGATATAATTAGTATTTAAGCATATCCAAAATCAGAATTCATCATAATTTTCACCATTTTTTTACCATATAAGAACTGTAAATTCAGTAAAAACATGACAAAATGTCAAGTAATCATAGAGTGTAAGTCTTAAATTCATTCTCAAAATACATTAAGAATTTTGTGCAGTCTTCCTTCACCTGATGTTCTTCAGTTGTACTCAGCAAATACTCCCCAAATTACAGGCCGGTATGGTTAGGTGTCACCAAGGATATCATTATCTTTGGAAAAAATCAAATTGAGAAAGATTGTTGGAGAGACCATACATGGATAGGACCAAGTCAACCACTTCATCTTGTGCGTTCTGGAATTATAAAGCCTTGCCTTCAAGTGGGCTTCATTGACTATTTTGTTGGTTAAAATGACCTGGATTATATTAAAGAACAAGAAATTATGAGCACTATAGGTAGTGTTTGACTTACAACCACAATTGAGCCCAAATTTCTGTTGCTAATTGAGAAAATTGCTAAGTGAATTTTGTCCCATTTTATGACCTTTCTTGCCACAGTTAAGTGAATTACTACAATTGTTTTAGGAGTTGACAACACAGTGGTTATGTGAATATGGTTTTCTCACAGACTTTGCTTGTCAGAAGGTTGCAACAGGTGATCATATAAACCCAGAATACTACAACCATCATAAATATGAGACAGGTACCAAGAGTCTGAATTTTGCAACAGTCATGTGAAAGACACTGCAACAGTCATGTGAAAAATTGTCACTTTTGTTAGTGTCAGTTAACTTCGAATGGTCAATATATGAACTGTTGTGAATCAAGGACTACTTGTATAAAAGTGATTTTTCTGTACAAAAATATTTTACTCTACTTTGTGAGTAGGGGTGGAGTGTATAGTATATTTACCAAGTAAGTACATAAAACCATGTATGTGGGAGAGCCATCAATTTAGTTCATCTACAAACCTGAGCCTTCACTGTTTTCTCAACTAAATCTCCTAAATCTTTTAATGGTGCATAAGTCTCTTGTTTTCCCTTGCTGAGTGTCCTTATTTCCAATTTCCTCTCAACTGACTTAGTATAATTAGCAACTGTTTGATCATATTGTACCAGATACTTAAAGTAATATTTTAAATTAGTCATCTCTAAATTAAAATGGCTCCTCTTCAAATTCCTTCAAGAAACACAATCTGTAACTCTTGTCAAAAAGTTTTATTCTATTTTGATCCATCATCAGAAGAACACCAAGAAAAGGACAATAGGACTTATTTTGTTAAAGCTCACATTAAAAAAAATTGAGGAGTATAGCAAAAATGAAGAGCTTCCTTTTATTATTCAGAAAAGTGCAATCTGTATTTATCAGAATAATTTATTTTTCATGATGAAATAAAAATGAGCTGATAACTACAGAAAGCCCTGGATTACCTCTGATTTGAACATGACACATATTGTATTTACAAACAGACAGCTTATTACTAAAAATGGTGGACACTGTTCTTTTTCCTCTTGCCAATAAACAGCTGAAGCTGCTCAATGTTTTCATGAGTGTTGATTCTAAACTTTAATAACAATCGTTTTTCTTTTCTCTAACTAAACAAATTAAAGAAAGGTTTCTATTATTATTATTATTATTATTATTATTATTATTATTATTACTACTACTACTACTACTACTACTACTACTACTACTACTACATTGGTTCATGACTACTTAAATTATAGTTGCCGCATAGGCATCCAGACATTTAGACTCTAAATGTCTTTTCTGTCCACTCAATGACCCAGTGGTGGGATTCAATTTTTTTTACTACCAGTTCTGTGGGCATGACAGGGGAAGGATACTGTAAAATCTCCAGTCAGAGGTGGTATTTGCCAGTTCCCCAAATTACTCAAAATTTCCACTACCAGTTCTACAGAATGGGTCAGAACCTGCTGAATACCACACCTCTGCATTGAGTCCTTCTCAAGGACCTGGAATAGACAGATGTTGTTGTTTAATAAAATTAAAAGTATTGTCACAAGATGTAAGCTAAGTGTAAAGCTGCCTTTTGCAATTGACTGACAATGATTTTGTCAGTGCTGGTGTTCAGGCAGTGCTCAAATGTTTTGAAATTATGCCCAAGGAGCCTATTTTTCACTTTCTTTTGCCAGAGTCTTATTTAATTTTCAGGTCTTTATATTTTGTCATTTTTTCCAATTCTTTTGCTTCTATTCTGTTCTCTCAGGTATTGCAATATCTATAAAAATGTCTATTTATCCAGACTTTTCATGGATATTATTATTAAGGTTATTCGCAGTCAGCCAGATGTTTGATTGGATTTGGCATTTTTATCCATCTACCAAGTCATTCCATTATTATTGTAAACTTTTATTCATTAAATATGAAACTCAGTCAACTGAACATTAAAAAATGTATCACAAATATCATTGTATCAACCAAGTATCTTTTTAAAATGTATGATGTTCCGAGCAGTGCAGGCTTTTGTAGTTCCCCTGGTGTTGTTGCAGAAAGCTGCAATTTCTTGATGTCTTCCGTAAAATTCTGGGACATGGTACCAAGTGCCCCAATGACAATGGGTATCACTGTTATGTTTCAACCATAATCATATAGTTTTGATAGCCAGATCGCAATATTTTGTGGGTTTTTTCCAGTTTTCTTCAACTCTGGCACCTCCTGGTACAGCGATATCAATAAATTGTACTCTTCAGTTTTTGACAACTGTGATATCTGACATATTGTGTTCCAAATGACAATCAGCTACATTCGAAAGTCCCACAAGATATTCACATTCTCATTTTTAACAACTTTTTCCACTTTATGTACCCATAACCTTTCATATATAGGTAAGCTGTATTTTTTACATAATGAACCAGTAGTGGTGGTGGTGGTGGTACTGCTGGTGGTGATGTTGGTAATGATTTGTAAGTAATTTATAGTTAAGATTCAGTCTTGCACTGGTGGAAATTTAATAATTCAAGTTCTAAATAAGGACCTAGGAATTATTTCGGAAGTGTTTTAAGATTATAGGCAGGGTGGTTTATTTACCATCATACTTTGTTTCAAATATGGTGCATTTGAAGGCTTTTGTTAAGTGTTTGATATGCACAGAAAAGAATTTGGCTAATTTATGCTAAAGAAGCTCTGATTAAATACAAATTCAACTTAAGGAATTTAGACTTTCTAGACTCAAGAATGGATCTCATTCTTGATCTGGGACTGCCTATTTCAAACACCCAGATATGCAGTTCATAAAAGCAAACAAGAGATATGAGCCTTGCTATTAAAGCAGAGGTCAGCAAATGCCAAGTGCAAGATACAATCACAGATAACCCCCCCACACACACCATAAAAATAGTATTATTTGAAATCTCACATAACAATTACAGTATATCTTGGAAGGGTCCATTGGTTTCATGTTCAATATTTCATGCATTCTTACCGAAGATACTACGTTTTTCTGATGAACTTTCCCTCTTAACTGAATAAAAAACACTTGAGGGTTCTCACTTAACAAGATATATGACAAGAACAAGCTCAAAGGCAGATGTTCTAAATAGAGGCCTCCTTCCTATGGTGGAATAGCTTATTACCTAAGGCAAGGATGCACGCACACAATCACGCAGACATATGCCTTACAATTTGCAGAAGACCCTTGAGATTGATTCTGGAGCTAGTGATATATAATCTGTAAATTGCTATATTAATATAGTTATCTATTAATTGTATTATTATATGACTATTATTATATAGTAAAGTATCTAGACCCATGATGGCGAACCTATGGCACGTGTGCTGAAAGTGGCATGCAGAGCCATCACTCCAGGCACGCCATCTGTCGCCCATTGCTCTTCTGAAACTGGAAGAGCAGCTACCAGCATGCATGCTGGCCACCTGGCTTCCAGTTAACTAACGCACATGCATGCTGATGACTGGCTGGCAGCTATGCATACGGCAGGAAGTGACATTTCTGGTTTCCAGCACTTCCACACCCCAGGGAGCTGCTTTTCTGGTTTCTGTGCCCAAAAGGTTCGCCACCAATGATCTAGAGGTTTTTTTAAATATTTTTATTAATTTTTTGTTTTTAAGCTATGACAACACAATTTATTGATGGATTGAAACAGAATTGAACTTGGCTGTTCAGTTTCATAGCACTGAATTTTGGGAAGATACAAATGGCCCAAGTTCCCTCTGTCTGTTTGGCTATGGTAACTGAACTTTTTGTGTATACAAATGCAATGTTTCCCAGCTACTATATGGTTGGAAGTCATTTTAAATTATTTCCATGTGACTTTTCCAGTGATCAATCCTGCATCAATGTCTTGGACTTGTGATAATATCTGTGTGTAGTGGTTATCCTGCGTTTTAGAGTACTTAACAAACAGCAAATGCAGAAAGTTTAGTGCCTGTTAACATAATAATTGCAATAATGTGAAGACAAGAAAACCATTAAGAGCAGGCCTAGCAATATACATTCTTGTCTTTCTAAGGTCCATAGTCACAAATGAAGAAAATAATTTGTTTGATGAGAATATGATTTCCCTGTAGCTTATATGAAACACTCATTTGCAACGAAACCACATATACAACCATTACTGCTGTATGTAGCTTATATTAAATGATAGCTTCTATGGAAACAAATGCTAGCATCGAATTATAAACAAATAATGAGTAAACAATGCAATTTCTCTGAAGGCTTCAGAATTTAATTTGGTTTTATCATGTGATATTAAACATAAAACATACATTTGCACATTTAAAACACTATTCAGTGTCTCACGCTAATTTCTATTATGCTAATGTCACTGAAATTACAGTATTTTCTGTTGAATACATGAAAATTAATTTTTTATAGAAGTAAATTGAAGATTGAAGCACTTTATATAAATGTATATATAATTTTATCTATTTTTTTTCTGGTCAAAATGAATGCAGAATATATTCAAGAATGCATTACATCCTTATCAAACTTTTTAAGATCAGCTCAATCCAGGATTACTGAAGACACTGAGAGTATGTTTAGAATATTTTATTTATCTTTCAGAGAAAAAATATGGGAGTACACTCCCAATGTTGATATTACTTTGTCAGATCTTTGCTTGTCATGTGACTAATTACTTTGTTATCCTTAATAAGCTAAACAAACAATACTTTAAGTATATTTATCTTCTGGCACATGAAATCTGAAATTCTAAAACAAAATGTTTTTACCCACAGCTCAGAAAAGAGCATTTTTCTAATGTAGCACAGATGTTATTTTTCTCAATAAATATGAACAAGTATAATAATATCTCATTGGCTTATATGGATACTTTTTGGGTTTAAGACTTGTGTAGAAAACAGATGTTTTAGATTTATTTATTTATTTATCTATTTATTTAATATACTACTCATCTCACTGTCAAGCGATTATGGGAAGCTTACAATTTAAAACACTATAAAAATGATAATATTAAAACATTAAAAAACTTCAGCATTAAGAATTAAAAGGTTAAAATTAACCAAATCTAGATAAAAAGGACTAATACAAAAAAGAGATGGAAGTCAAATCATTTCCTAATATTCTAACCAAATACAAAGTGGGGCAATCCCGTATCAATATTTATGCAGAAATATTGAACATTCAAAAAGGTTTACAAACTTTTAAGCACTACTATATATTGATGGCATTCAGCGGAACAGTGCCATTCTTGTCTATGGAAATCCCTGGGTGGTGCAGGAGGCAGTCTGGATATAGGAGGGGTAAAACAAACTCAACCAGTAATTCTCCACAAATGAGTAAATATTCAGGAACATTGATCTCAATAATTTTTCTTGTAGTTCCACTGAATTAGTTGATGCATGATTTGGTGGTTCTTCTGGATTCATAACTGTCTGCTTTCTAAAAGCAGATGAAATCCATAGCTGAGGAGGGTTTATTTATTATCAACTTCTATATTGCCCATGTTGCCAAGGCGACTTTAGGTGGCTTAAAGCTATGTAATTAAAACATGATATAAACATTAAAACAATAAATAAAACCATACACTATAATTCAGTTAAAATCCAATTAACCAAGATGAGAGGAAGGGAGCAAAGTACACAAAGAAGGTTATGACAGTCACTGTCATAAATGCGGCAGTCATTAATTTTATTACATTCATATGCCACCCTCTCATTGATAAGGCAACTCTGAGAGGTTCTAAAGCATTTTTTCCCATGCTGTCATAACTTCAAACATTCGCAAACAACATACGTCATTGAGAGAGAACTACTATAATAAAAAGACATGGATGAGGATATTGCAAACCTTCTTCTCTATTGCAGTGCTCAGCTTCTAAATTTCCTACACCTCCCCATACTTTCAGAGCATATAGAATAGGGGTGTCAAACTCAAGGCCTGGGGACCAGGGGCAGATCCGGTTCGCTGGGTGCTTAGATCTGGCCATGGGGCCACTCTGAAAACAATGAAGGACCAGCCTGCAGTGCCCTTGCCAATGAAAACGAAGCTTGAGAGACCCGTGTGCTAAAGTTAATCCTGTGAAGAATTTATTTATTATTGTTGCTGCTTAAATACATCTTAACATGCTTTAACTCAGCCCAGTCTTTTTATTTGGTTCACTTATGAAAACTATAAGATAAATAGAAATAAATGTACATGCTGTTAGTCAAAACATTGAACATATCAGAGAAATATTAAGAATATACACCAAAATATAAACTTAGGATATAGAATCTTTAGAGATGAAAATCCAATCCACATATCATCTGTGAAATGCAGAGCTGTTTAAGATAATTTCAAAAAGTTTGCATTATAGGGTTATGCACTAATCCAAATTTGAAGGGCCTAAGAATCAGAAAGTGCGTACTTAACACATATTGCTTTTGAATCAACCCAGTTACACAAAGCCTATGAATATTACTGCAAATTCTTTTGAGCATGGTAAGACAACAACTGGAGAGTTACAAACTTATCCATAAAAGCTTAAATATTACGGTTTCATTCCAATCCTTAAACCGACTTCACTTTTCAGGTAAAGGATTTGAACCTGTCAAGGGGCAATTTATATCCATTATTATATATTATTAAATTATTATTCATGATAGATATTTTATAGTGGAAATTCAAAATTTGGTGAAGTGTTCATGTTTCCAATTGAATTAAATGATTTCATTACAACTGAATGCTTGAAAAAGAAGAAATATTACCCTTTAACTTTTGGACATACAAAACGGCTGACATTAGTATCCACATATATGCCAACATCTATCAATGTCTCTGTGTTGGCAGACATTCACAAATTGCCAGCATACATATGTGAAGACTAAAAATTTATTAGGAAGCATTCACCATGAAATCTGTAGTAAACACATAGAACAACAAGCAATGGACACTCTAAAACCAGATAAGAGGGGAAAAAAGGCCTATTTGGACAATGATTGTGACAGTAAAAATTGCACTGCAGTTCTAAATATTACTTTTTTTGAATGAGAAAGAACTTCTCACACCTACTACTCATGTATAATCCTGTTCTTGGGCTATAATAAAGATTTGATTTTATTTGATCTCATGTGACTCTCAGTGTGTGTCTTCTCAGCACATAATGATCCCAAGAGTTCTGATTTTTTTTTCTTATTCTATAATGTCGTGCTAGGTCAGCATGTGATAGATATGTTTGCATGGGTTCTACAATTCCACATGCAATCTCTAGTGATATAAATGAGGAATATTGTTCCAGGCTTTAATGGAGCACATTCTAATGACTTCTTCAGCATTTAAAGGGCAGTCAAATTCCAAATCACTAGGGTTCCTTCAAGGAAACAGTATTTATTTTGTTACATTATTCACTCGTGAAGAAAGTAATTATTTTAACTTCACCAGGTAGGCAGAAACCAGTTTCTGTATATCAGTTAAAGAACAAACCCAATAGGTTTGAAAAATAGGGACAGAATTATTTTTAGTAAATGTGGCTGCATCAGCTTAAATAGTTATCAATATTCTTTGTAAAAATATGGCAGACTTTTAACACACCATAAAGAACAATTGTAGTTCTAGAAAACAGACTGAAGTACAAAAGCTCATCTTGTAAAATGACTGTTTACCTTTAAAATGATGTTTACCTTTAAAATGCTCTATAATTTTTTTCTTTACTGTAAAGGTCATATTTTAATCTTCAGTAACAAATACATAGGAATAATGCATAGTATGGCATTTCTAGCAATAATAAATATTTTAACAGAAAATAGTTTAAAGCTTGTATTTGTTACTATTCTCATGTGTGCTTCTCCTTACTGATTTTCAGAATGACAGTAATTGACAACTAAATAACACATCTAACTGGCATTAACACAGAGTTGTGAACACCAGGAGGTATTAAGGCTCATCCTGCAAATTACTGAGCTTTCCCACCTCCTGCATTGTCCATTACCTCTCCATTAAAATTTGCAACTAAAGGTTGTACATAAAACAGACAACCGAAGGTATGTTTGTACTTGCAGCCTAGGGAATGCCTGCTAATTCTTAGTCCCAAGAAGGAAGTGGTGCAGCTTGCTTTATTTAAAACTCCTTGCAGTGTTTTCTGTACAATAGTTCATCTCTTCTGGGAATCTCAAATTTCAATCCATAATCTGTGACATTTCTCAGCAATTTAAAATAGTTGCTTTTCAGTGAGGCTGTAATTAATTAATGCTGTTTCAGAAGATGTTTACTAAATCCTAAAACGAATGAGCGAGCATGTGATTGTACTTTCTGTGAACAGTTAAAAACTTTAAATCACATATACTAATTATCTGATATTTACTATATCCATAAAGGAATTTTAATTTGCTTCCAACTCATCTTTTAGAACTGAAGAAACATTAAGCACTTTTAAATTAAGGGGATATTAAAGAGCTTTGTGTTTCTAAGGCAACGATTCCACCCTTCCTGTCATATGTTATCCAAATTATATTATTCAAAATGTTATTAAATAAACTTTTTACAGATTAGGCCAAATCAAAAATAGTTTGCAATCAATAGCATATTGAACAGAATGACTGAGTTCAAACATCACACAAACCTTGATGTGGTTTATTTACATCATGTGAGAATCATTACATTTATGGTCTGAAGATTCTGATAACTGTGGTCTATTTAATAAACTATAGTTAAATTGTGGCTTATTATCCTATGTGAATATGACGTTATTTTATTGAACTGTAAATAATGAAAACCACCTTTAATGTGAGGACATTAACATTTGTGTTAAATATGCACGTTTATTTTTAAATTCCTATGAAAAGGAAAACATTTTAAGGACTATGTCATAAAGAAATCCACAGCCACACATCAGATACACCAACAATACAATTTTTGCTTTGTAGTTTTTAAAAAAAAAGTATTTTCTTTTGGCAATTGAGTATTTTTTGTTACTTCGTAGCCATATGTGCTACAAATATTTCAAAAAAAGTATATGTCCAACTATGTACTTTAATCAATGGGTATTTAACACTTATATGTTAAAAATACTAACAAGCAGCAACACACACACACACACACACACACACACATAGTGCACTTTCATTTAATAGCAAATAGTGGAAAAATAGGATCTTTCAAAACTACTTTATTATAAGGTATGTTTAAACAAAAAAAAATCCCAATATCAAAAAAGATATGAACTATGCTTTAGAATTTTTGAAATTGAATTTTGAATCCTGATCATAAATAAAGGTCAAGAAATACTTTTCCAACATGTATAAAAATTTCAGCACTTAATAGGTAAGCCAAATATAATACTCAGAATTCAGGGAATCTGTTACTTCTCCAGTTATAAATCTTAAGATCTAAGTTGATGACACAAGCCAAGTAGCCATGGGCAAATAATTTTTAGTTCCTTAACATACTGATCCAAAGAAGATGGATTATCATATAATTTGTTGTGATGAAAAGTAAATTACAACAAATGGCCTTTTTAAGATTACCTAACAGCTTTCTGAATTCCTTTTCAAACAACCTGCTCATGATACAAGATCTTCCAAGATCTCAAACTCAGAACAGTAGTTTTGCATGGTAGCACATCATGGT
The DNA here is from genome assembly GCA_015471245.1 of Laticauda colubrina. NCBI lineage: Eukaryota > Metazoa > Chordata > Lepidosauria > Squamata > Elapidae > Laticauda > Laticauda colubrina. The sequence goes on from BLBF01000040.1 coordinate 28,552,087, forward strand.
CCTATATTTTATACCTTTAACAATTCAAGAAGAACTGTTTAGCAATGAATGCTTAAACAGTTGCTACATTAAAAATCTTTTAAGGAAATAATGGTTTTCCACATTTATAATACATCAAGAAGTTGAGCTTTCCCAACCTCCTCCTTTATATCTATCTTTTCCTAGGTAATTAAGATGTTCAATAGATCTAAAGAAGCTTCAAAGACTAACATAATTCAATATACTCAATTAGAAAAGTCAAGATAGTGCACAGATCAAATATATATACAATGTCAGACCTCTTTTCTGCCATAAATTAGCCATGGATCCTAGGAACATATCTTTGCATATCTTGTATAATTTTAATTTTTGAAAGGGCTATATATAATCTATTTTGGATTCCTGAACCTAAATACCTTGCACTCCAAATTTTGTCAACTTTTTAATTACTTTACTTCCTACTGTATATCAAGAAATAATGTTTAGCCTCAGATATTTTAAAATAGGAAACACTGAACCTTCACTTCTACAAATACAGTTCCCTCCCCCACACATATCCGCAGTTCACACACACACACACACACACACACTCAGAGAAAGAGAGAGAGTTTGGACTAAGCAGTAAGGACAGCTTTCTAAAAAGCTGTACACTACTTACAACTAAAACTGTTTATTATTTCTCTTTCTAAATTTCCAAACACAATTTCAAATTATCAACAAATAGTGGTTAGTGAATATAACTATTCCAAGTCAGGTATCATGATACTATTGCATATATAAATCACAATTGGAGCCAGAACCAGGAACCAAAAGAAAACATACAAGCTTAGGGGAAAGAAAATGATACAGAAAATGAAGGCAGACTCACTCTTAGCTATGGGACAATGACATAGCAATTGCAGTGTGATGTCTAGACTAGGCCAAGGCTACCCTATTATATTTTATTTCATAAAGAACTAGGTTTTTAATCTGGTATTTTCCTGGAAGCACTTAATATTTGATTGGTGCAACAAAGTAAATAGCATATATTCTACTGGATAATTAACTACTTTATCTGATAATTAATATACCTATCATTCATCTTTTCTTCCTTTCTCCCAGATTCTTGCTGCCACTTTTGACCTATCACTGACAAATGCCCCACCTTTTTGCTATCTAAATTTGAAACATTTTGCCTTTCTCAGATAGGTCTACTGAATATTGACCAGGTCTAACAAATCATCATTTATGATAAAAGTTCAAGAACTGTTACCAACTCTATAGCAAAAATAATTACTTATTTACTTAATCTTTACAAAAAGAACCCATTGAATTTAATTAGACTTACTATAAATACACGAGATTGCTGCTTTACACTGCTTCAAAATCTGATTTGCAAACGACTTTCCATTATTTTAAAAATATACTACATAGCAGTAGCAAGCATACTTCCCCCATTTTGGAAGCTACAGCCTCTGTCTACCTTTGCTAAGTCTCCCTCATTAGAGCTTATCTCTAATCCTCATCAGTCATGGTGGTCAATGCCACATTTTGCAATCCGATTGCAGAGACTCCTTTCCAGGCCATTGAAAACTCTATAAACAATCCAAATAGGACCTTTTACATAGCAACCATTTAATTAGGTTTACTTTTGTCTTGTTCTTTCTTAATACATATTCCAAGTCTTAGCCACTTAACTTTTCTGTGCCTCAAAGGGTTCCCTAGTTTTTGAAAATTCTTACAGCTCTTCTTCGTCCATCTGGGGCTGGCAGTTATATATTTGGAAGCACACATCCAGGCAATATAACCATTCAATATACAACATGTTTATTTATTTACCTATCAAATGTATATTCATCCCTATAATTAAAGATATTCACACATACAAACTGATGGTGTTAGTCTTTATATTTCTATACATAGCCACAAACATTTGCAAATCATCCTTTGGAGCAAAAAGCTTACACGTTTGTATACAATCCAAATGGAATAGTACAGCTAAACAGATGCATTCAAAGGGGAGGGGAACCCCTCTAACTTTTTTTCTCTTGGGAGTTTTGTTCATGTTAACTAAAACCAAATGCCTCATTTACCAAACAGCTAATTTGAAAATTCAGAAGCTCTGGGTAAACAGCGAGTGAGCTGGCTTTTTTTAACCTTAAGTGTGCCAGTTATCTCCTTTACAGACTCTACCATACACTGCACCACATTAAACATTCCCAGAAGAAAAAAAAAAAAACACCTAAATGTCACCTTTTCATCTGTTTCTCCCACACATGAAGTCCTTTTCTATTAAAAACCACACAATTTATCTGCACCTCAGTCGATCAAAACACAATTCTTTTAGCCTTTGCATAGACAACTTAAGGTTCTCCAGAACTTGTGAACCTGGGCAAATCTCTGGGGATGCCAAATTATAGGGTTCTCCATATAAGGAAGTACAACTAAACATGTCACATGTTAATCTAAATGCGGTAGGCAATGTGTCAGCCTTTCAAAAAAAGTGGGCTCCAGCACACTATATATTTATATTTAAATATTTAAATATATAAATATATAAATATATATAAATATATATATATATATTTGTTTTCTTCGGCTTTCTCGATATATATATATATATGTATGTATGTATGTATGTATGTATGTATGTATGTATGTATGTATGTTCCTCCAACAGGAAAAAAAATTAGGGAGGAATCGCGCTTCTTATTTTTGCCAGAGAAGAAAAGGCGTCGGACTCGGAGGGGTGGCTGCAATATGGAGCTCTATGATACGCGAGGCCTGTCAAAGTCAAGTGTCCTACCCCGACAGCCAAGTGGAGCGGGCGTTGGGTCTAAAATAAGGGACGCGCAGCACGCCAAGTTCAGCAGTAACATAAGCCCGAAACAAAGGTCAGTGAGGGAAGGGGGCCTTTTCGTACACCTGCTTTGCCTCAGCCTTTGGGCGCGAGTGTGTGTTTTTGTTTGTTTGTTTGTTTGTGTGTGTGTGTGTGTGTGTGTGTGTGCAGATTGCAAAACTGCACGACCCTGCAAAGCAGCAGCGCTCTCTCTCTCTCTCTCCCTCCCACCCACCCACCCACACACACACACATACACACACACACAGACCGCGTACCCGCTGCAAGAGAGGAAACGGCGGCTGGAGGCAGAACTGCAACTGCGACCTTCTGCCTTTCGATTTCCTTTTTTTTTTTCTCTCTCTCTCTTTTTTTAAGCACGGCGAGGGGCGCGAGAAGAAATCCTTAAAACTGTAGCGGGGACCTCCAGGTCCCACCGCCGGCAGCCCTCCAAACTCGCTTCCTCGGTTTCTCTCAACCGGGACATGGGAAAAAGAAGAAGATCTAAAGACTCCGGATCTGAAGCACAGTAAAAGCATTGCTCGCTCGCTCGCTCGCTCTCCCCCCCCCCCCCCCCACCCTCACCCCAGCCTTTCCCCGCCAGTCTT